>JARWLC010000004.1:129705842-130420842 GCA_033318265.1 Phyllotis vaccarum | reverse complement strand
TATTCAACTGTGAAATTTTCAAAGGATAAAGAAAATATTTTATAGAAAAAATTCCAGGATGGGAACAGTGGCACATGCCTTTAATTTCAAAACTGGGAAGAGAGGCAAGCAGATATGTGAATTCCAGGACAGCCTAGTCTACGTCAGAAGTTCCAGGCAACCTAAGGCTAGATAATGAAACCCTATCTCAAAACAAATTTTAGACCCAGATGTATTCACTGATGAACTTTATCAGACCAAATAACAAACAGAGAAAAAAAAAACCCTAACACAAATGATTTTCAAGATATTCCATTAAAAAGGGTACCAAACTCTTTCAACAAAGCCAGTATTACCCTGATCCCAAAACTGAATAAATATACAAAAAATAAAAAAGTATAGTTCAATCCTCCTGATAAATATAGAAACAAAACTTATTAACAAAACACTTCCTAAACAAACTCAGTGACATCAAAAATACCATTGACCAAGATTTTCTTGGCTTCCTTTCCAGCTAGACAATGATGTAAATGACCTCGATAATGAAAACCTTTAAAAGTTAAAGAAAGAAATTAAAGAAGACATTGGAACATGGAAAGACCTCTCATATTCTTGCATTCGAAGAATTAACATTGAGAAAAAAAAAACTATCTTACGAAAACAATCTACCAATTGAATAGAGTCTCAGTCAATCTTCCAGTGTTATTCTTCATAGAGACAGAAAAAGAAAAAAAAAATACCCAGATAGCAAAAATAATCCTGAGTAAAAAGAACACTGAAGTTACCTGAATATAAAATTTCAAAAATTTCAAGTTATACTACAGAGCCATAGTAACAAGAGCAACATGGTGCAGGAAAAAAGGAGGAGAAGAAGAAAAGAAAAATAAGAAAAATTCAATGGACGAATAAAGATCCCAGATATAAGTATATATGCAGCTATACCCATTTAGTTTCAAAAATATACCCTCAAGCAAAGACAATGTACTCAGAAATGGTGGTAAATAAACTACATATTCACATGTCAAAGAATAAAACTAAATTCCTATTTTTTACCTTTGGCATTGAAAAAAAGTCAATCCCAAATGAATTAAAGACCTTAATATAAAATCTGGAAGTGTTATATTAAAAAGTAGAGGAAATATTTCAAGACGTTAGGTATAGGCAAGGACTTTCTGACTGGGATTCTAGTCACTCAGGGAATAATACTAACAGTTGACCTCATGAAATCAAAACGAAACAACAACAACAAAAAAAAAAAAAACAAGAACAAACAAACAAGCAAAATGTCAGCACAGCAGAAATACCTGCCACATCAATCAAGTCCCTATCTCCTGATAATCAAAGCCAACTCTACATGACTATACACTAATCCATCTGAGTTTGTTCTAATAATGGATTAAAAGAGACCGTGGAAATAAAGAGAGTTGTGCCACTTCCACACTACAACTCAAAATAACTCATTAAGGATGCCCTTTAGATCTACCTAAATTTAAAGTCTTACTTTTTGAAAGCATGCATTGAAAGTATTCATTTCCTTAGTGGGTTGTCTATTTCCTGACTTTCCTCTCTTTATCTGTTTTATGTACAGACAGAGCTGCCAAGTCTACTCACTATGTCTTCTTCATCTCTATTCTGATATTTACCTGATAAGAGCCAACAGTAAGAAGGCAAAAAAAATGATACAAGCTTTCATATCAGAACAGAAGAGAAAAATTGAAAGAGTGAGAGATGTGCATACCTAATATGGAATGGGTTGTGACATTTCACAAAATACCCTAATCAAATATGGATAAACAGGCATCGTCAACAAAGCATCAGAGCTTGGGTTCAGAGCAGTAGCCAGCCCTCTTAGTGTATCAGAGATGAAAATTCTGGATTCTGGCCTCAACAAAAGTTCCAGACCTATCGTTGAACCCATTAGTAGATTACTGATGAAGCCCGGAAAGCTATTTCGATTCTCTAGATTTGAGCTGTCCTGTGGGAGCCACTAGCCACATGTGGCTATAGAAAAGTTAGTGTGGCTAGTATGAACTAAGATGTGTTGTGAATACAGAACTTTTACATAAAATGTAAAATATCTTATTATAATTATGCTGAAGCATTGAAATGTTATATTTTATCATTTTGTGATTTGAATAGAATCATGTATTAATTATATATGTCGCTTTATCTTTTTAAAATCAGATGTTGGAGATTTTTAAATTGCATGTAAGGCTCCTATTGTTCCTTTAGATTACTACTAGCTCTCAGCTTTCATTTTAATCAGTGTTGTGGTTAAATTATTAAAAGTTGAGCTCTTGATTAGATCATTGTATGTTTAACATTGAGTTAATTAAATTACAGGAGTTGTAAAATTCTCTGCCTTCAATGGAAAGGAACTGGAGGAATCCAGCAACTAAAAAGGAACAGCAGGCATAATAACAAGTTAATACAGAAATAGCAAAGCAGAGAAAAATTGGCACCCATGAAAGTTAGAGCAAAATGGAGCAGGAAGAGGGTTGCACAGGTTATCCTGTGTCTGTGGACCATGCTGCCACTAAAGCCACCTCTCTTCTGGGGTCTGACTACACATTCTGAGTCTCACTCACCTAATCTTAGTGCCATGACCCTGGGATGCTCCATTAATCTTTTGTCTTGACAACTAAATTGTGGACTGCTGTATGAAAAGAGGCTGATATTTACTGTCTGACAGTATTTTACAAAAGAAGAAAATCAGAGAAAGTAATCTACAAACACTAGCATCATTAAATGATTATTAATTTTAATAATAGAATTATTTAGTAATTAAATTTAATAATAGAATCATTAAAAGAGCATTAGAAACAGAATGTCCCAGGAAACAGAGATTTGCAAGCATGCTATGTATTTCCTACATGTCCATAAAACAGGGCACAACTCACGGGTTGTCTCATAAGCAGTCGCTGGGGGAGATTCGCCCTCATCATACACTGCAGAAACACTCACTGTATATGGAGTTTGAGAGGAGAGGTCTTTGAGGGTGGTACTGGCCCTTGATCTGTCTACCTCCACCTGTAACAGGAAGAAAACAGTGGTATCGCTCTTTAAAAGATTTGCTTTGGCCTCTCTGATGCTTACTAGAGCTCTCAGCACAAGAACAGAAGAATCATGACTCAAAATTTTTTCAATTTGCATAAAAATTTTAAAAAATGAGCGCACTTCAGTGTTCCCAGGAAATGTATGTACTAGAGTCCCCTGGTTTTCAGGCAAGCAATGAATGCCTATGGTTTCAAGCAACCAAATCATTTATTTCATTTTGGGTTTCCACTTAAGGTGAATTCAATGATGAGCGGGCCTCATCAAGTTCTTGCACACAACAAAGGAGATATGCATGCATTTTTAATATCATTGTCTTATTATTTTCAGGAATGTTCTTTTATGCATATTAAATAAATGTCTGCAGACATATAAATTAACTTTTGTGCAATACATAAATGACAAACATATACAAGAAAGTGAAAGTTTGACTTTAAAAATGCCTCTAGAATTCTGACAATAAAATTCCCTCAAACACACCCAATTTTTAAGGACTTCCTAGGAATTCACCTCAGTTTGTTCCCACTTTGAATAATATTGCAATATAAAAAGCTGTGTACCCCAACATCACCTCAAAACCATCAGTCCAAAGGCGTAGCCCTCTAACAGCCTATTTCTCCTTTTCTGATGACCTGCCCAGCTGTGTAATCTTACCCTTATCTAGCACACCCCTCCCTTCCTCTTTACTGCATCTTCCCACCACCTTATATTTTTAGAACATTTGGCATTTTTAGTCATTCATAGCCTAGAGAGCACCATATAAGGCAACTAGATGGGAAGGAAATGCCATGTGGATTCTATAACTCTTTATCTGCTGAGGGAGGGATAATGTTTTTGAGATGAATATCACACAGCAGAATATTTCCAAACTAAACCTAACACAGTCCAATATATTACTGATTTTCAAAAAAAAAAATGTTTTAAGCTCACAAATTTTCCACTGTTCATTAACAAAGTGACAAGTTTTCAAAACACATAATCATCTATCTACCCTTGACAAAGTTACTTTGTTAGGCCTTGCAGAAAACTATTCCCGAATCTTCTCTTGTCTCCAACCTACCTCTTTGAACTCCTCTTCTGGTGTTTTGTATCTAACAATGTATTTACGAACTTTCCCAAGCACAGGTTCCCAGTTGACATTCATGGTGCTATGAGTCACATCTCTGAGTTTCACATCTTGAGGTCTGGGTAAGGGCACTGAAGAAGCACAAGACATTAGAACCAGATGTGGACCTTCAACCTTCAGTCTCCGTGCTGGATTTTGAATTCCCACCCCTGTTAAGTAGCCACTGGCAATTGATACCTACTGGGAGATAAAGTGTTTTAATTTTATTTAAGTGAGTGGACCCTGGTAAACTGACCGTGCTTCACTGGATGTCCATATGCCCCAGAGTATATGGACAACACAATTGAGACTCACTGGGTTTAAAAAGAAAAACATAACACAGAGTATGGTGGGTAGGGGAGGACCCAGAAGATATCGGGAGATGAATATAATCCAAATACATTGCACAAAACCCTCAATGAGTTAGTAAAGGAGAATATTATGGAAATAGTATACAAAAATAGTTATGAGAATTAAAAATGGGCCAATGTTAGGTACCGACTACGCTTGTAAAAAAACAGTCATAGCTGCCTAAAAGGTTGGAAGAAAATGATAAAGGATAAAATTTTGCTAAATCAAACAAATGATTACCTTTGCTGAAAAGAGAAGATAATGTACAAAAGAAAAATGTATTTGTTTTTCTTCACAGCATCTTTCTACATAGTCTTGACTATCCTGAAACTCATAACATAAGCCAGGCTAGTCTCTGAACACACAAAACTGTGTCTGACTCTGCCTTCTGAGTGCTGGGGTTAAAGGTGTTCCCTACCACCCTTGGCTTTTTTTACTAATTTATTTATTTCCAATTTTCTCTTTATATACAAATATACTTCCGTCACACTCCCCATTGGACCATTTCTCATCATCCCTTATCTCAGCTCTGCAGGTCTCTCTTCTTGAGTATGTATTTTCTGCCCTCACCTTTTTCCTCCCTCTACATTTCCGTTGCTTTCGTTTCGTTGCATTTGCATCTTTCTATTATCTCCTTTAATTCTGTAGTCTAAAGCTATTTCCAAATCTCTGGTGCCATTTGTCTGTCATCTTGCTGTAAGTCCTGGGCCTTCTATGCCAGCCACCTCAGAATGTTTGTTTCCAATCTAAACTGAATCCCACCTCTCATATATCACTACCCACATCCACAAATCCACCAGCCCTGGTTAGGATCTAACACATGTAAATGACAAATCTTTATGATTTGTCTATAAATTCATGCTGCCAGGTTCTTTCTTTTCTCTGCTGCATGATGCTTGTATTTCTTCAATTACTCTTTTCCCCTTGAAGTTCCTTCTTCAATTTCCTTATAAGGGTAGACTAAAAAATACTAAGTTTAAGCCATATATAGATATATAAATGATGTATATATATATATAGAGATAGATAGATAGATAGATAGATAGATATATAGCCAAGAAATTTTTACTTTTCCAAGCAAACTCTAAGTATAAGAAAGTATAAGTTCAAGAAAAGGAACTTATTAAACACTTAGGAAGACAACCTTCATTAGATAAGACATTGAACAACACACAGAATAACTATAAACCAAGAAAAGGACTACTCAATGCTTTATATCACTCAGTGACATGTCCCCAGCTCCAAGCCTGACGACTGGGATATAGTGTGTGATCAATGTGTTGTGGGACTGAGTTGATTGGTTAATGGACATATATACTGAAATGAGCATTCATAGGTGCCAGTGTCCTCTTCAACACGAACTCGAAATTCCTGACCTTGACCTAAATATCCTTCTGCAAACTATTAAGATATGCCTTAATATAAGGTTTATTCGACATAAAAAGATAGATAGGCATATCTTAATCAGCATAGTTTTAGAGTTTCTCTGTGCAATGTGCTAATCAAGACATAGATATGAAATAATATGGCATGTTTTAATCCATAAAGTACAGCATGCAAGATACATAAGACCAAGACTAGTGCGTGTCTGTCTGTCTGTCTGTCTGTCTGTCTGTCTGACAAATAGATTGATTGATTGCTTCATCAATCCTGACATGGCATGATATGACAGAATATAGTATCAGAAAGGGTTTTACTTGGAGGAATAAAGAAGGAGACAGGAAAGGGGACAGAGCAGTAGTAAAAGGACAAATATAAAGAATGTTGTATAAATATATGGAATGTCAAAAGTACACCTATTATTTCATTTATTAGCTAAGAATAAATAACCATAATTTGCATTAATTGTCAAACTATCACTAACATCACTTGGAAGTATTCCAGCAAATGTTAAATTTAACAGCAAGAAGAAAAAAAGAAAGCCAGCAACATCTTACAGGTGACTTCCCGAGCTTTGGCAGGTTCACTAGTGAGGTCATGCAGGACAGCCTGGACAGTGACTTCATACTCCGTGTTAGGAAGGAGAGCAGTAAGCTGCACGTCATTCACTGTTGGTCCCACACGCATCTACACAAGAAAATTGCAAAGGGAAATAAGACATTTGAATCAAATGCTTCTACTTACTAGGAGACACAGTGGAATCCTGTCAGTAAACACTAGATCTGAACACAGATTTTACATTCAAAAGAACTGGATATTTTTTTCTATCATGCCAATTTTTTTTTAAAAAAAAATGGGTTGTAGATCACAAACCTCTTGTCTATTTTTGTTTGGAGTATAGCATTATAAGTTCATTCATAAGTACTGGCAGTGTAATGAGACTGTCAACTTATAAAGTCTGAGAAAAGCTTTATAAACAGGTTTAGAAACAGACATCTCTCACCTCTTTGGGTTTTATTGCTTCAGGGGCTCTAACTGGTTGGTGTGACACAGTATAACCAGTTGCTCCTCCCACGGGCTGCCATTGCACATGCATGGTGGTGGGGCCAACATCATAAATATTCAGGCTAACTACAGGAACTGGCACTATGGAAACACAAAAGCAGACATAAGATGAATCCCTTCAAACAAATGCTTTTATTTTATTGATAATGTACATGTTAAACACAGAAGGTGTTGCTTGAGAAATTAATGATTTGTTAAAGTTTCCTCCATCCATAAAGGCACAATGTCAATGTTCATTGCGTTTCATTCTCCAGGATACACATTCCAACCATTAAAAAGAGGAAAATGCTCAAAGTTCAGATTACAAATAACATTCCAATGAAACCATATGAAAGCCAAAATAGATAAACTTTATGAGACCTTAATCTCTTTTTCTGGAACATCACTAAGCTCACTATTTTTTATTCTTTAGTCATAGAACTTCAGACAGAAGTTAGCAATACATTACTTCACTTCATCCTTCTTTTAAAAAAGAAAGAAAACATTCTTGATATGTAAGCTTCACATAACTGGAACACAGTGGATTTGTCAAAGGCTGACAAAAATCTCCCATGTGCCATGACCTCTTGGTCTTGGAAATGAAATAATGGTTTATATCCTTGTTTCCATTTTCCATGTGACTTACAGGTTTTCTCTGTGCCCTTCAGAGGCTCGCTGTATTCATCTTCAACCACAGAGTAGACATTCACCACATACTCAGTCTCAGGCTTCAGATCTTTCAGCACTGTGCTAGTTTCTAGTCGACTCACATAAAACTGGAGGGGAAAACAAAAGGAATAACAGGCAGCTCCATCTGTCATGCTAGACTTGCAAATAGCTATCTGCAGCAAGTTTAGAAGGCATCCCATGAGTTTGAGACATTACTAGATTACAGAGAAATCTCAGTTGATAACATAGTTTATTTTTCCAAGTAGCATCACCATATTTATTAAACTAGTAAAATTTATCATTCTTAATAAGATTCCCTTGTTGACTTTATGAATCTAGTTCAAACTTACTATTCAATTAACCTGTTTCAAAAAATCATACTGATATTCTGCAGTATTAAGAACATTTTTTAAAAAATACCCCATTTCCCTTTAATGAAGTTCAAAGAGTACATGCCTTGAGAAGAACAGAAAACATCACCCTCCATTCATCTGTTGTCCCTCACTCAGCATTTTCCTCTGACTCTAATAAGAAGCACTCAGTCTCAGCATGAGGACAGAGTGCTTCAGTGTCGTCTGCTTACCTCCTGGCGTTTCCCTCCAGAAACTGGGTAATATTCCACCTTATATCTGTCCACACTGTCAGAAGGCGGTGTCCAGCTCACTCTAAAAGAACGGTGAGTCCTCTCAGAAATAACTAAGTTGGATGGTGCTTCCAAGTCACCTATGTGTGGGGATAAAACATACACACTTTTTCATTTCTATAGTGAGGTGGTGATGTAGGAAGTTAGATTGAAACAGCACTGATCTACATAGACACTTTTACAGCCTTCCCTTCACTGAGAAGTGGGTAAGGGATCTAGACAGTGGCCCATTGCTCATTGACATCTGTGAACAAATGGTCAAAGGGTTCCTTAGTCTCAGAAGGTTCTAACTGGAGTTTATTGTCCTTATTTAAACATAATCTCCTGCTCTTTATTAAACCACTATCTAAAACGTCACCTAGACCCAAGACCTCTGAGTCACCTCTGGTACCCTCTTCTCCCTCCATTCCATTCACATAATCAGTAGAAGGGACCTAAGTCCAGACAATTCAACTTTCCCATTGCCTGACGTTAGACCAGAATCACTACCCCATCTCTATGTCTGGGTATGTTGTGTCCTATGTAGATAACACTAGTTGCTGGTCTGTGTTAAGATGAGAAACTTACTTCTTATGTGCTTAGATCTAAATAGGTAATAAGAAAATCTAGTTATTTTCACTCAAGAAAGAATGAAGATAAGCAGATATTAATATTTTTAAATATGTGAATAGACATTTCGAAATAGCCAGAGGTTGTGCTTTCTGTGCATAGATAACAGTGAGTAAAAGTATTTAAAAAATAACAATAAAAATATACATGATAAATACAACAACAAGATGTTACAAATAATAGTTTAAGAAGAAAGGAGTCACTCCTATGACCCCATTAGCATGACAAATCACTTTCTTATAAACTCCTTTGGGTTTCTTTGTAAGCCCAAGCTGGGTGAGTACATCTACTCCCAGCAGCCTAACTTCTTTTGAACTTGAGTCACAATCAAGCTTGCAAAATTATCAAGTAGTTTTACTGTCTGGGAAACTTCAATGAATACAACTATTACTTGGTTGATTAAAAAAATAAAGAAAAAAAAACAGATAAAAGATGTTTTCATCCTCACTTAAAGTTCACTCCAGCTGAAGGGGGAAAAAAAAAAAAAAAAGACAATTCTCTCAGCTAACCCAAAGCCAGAAGCCTAAAAATTTGAGCTTTCCAGCTGGTCTATTTCTCCTGGGAAAAGGTCAGACTGTTGGTCGAAATCCAAAAGAGAAAATCTGTAAAAGTTCGGAGACAGAAGTTCAAGAAGGAACATGAAAATAAAATGTGAGTGTAACCAAGGACCCAAACACTGGGAAGCATTTCTGCCACACTGTTTACTGATTCTTCCTCCTTCTCTGAAACCATTGTAAGTTAACGACAGACTGTCTCTGCACAGCTCACGTTTCAGAGAAAGGTCCTCATAGTCTAAGGATTACGGATTTATGTATCATTATTTTTGCAAAGCCCTTCAGTGTTGGTACTTTTGATGTCCTATGCTATGGTTTACACAGATATTAATCCATCTGTGCCCTCCCTGTCACTACAAATACAGTTTTGAAATTCTGTTTCTAAGCCCTAATCCCTTTCCATGGTTACCTCATTCAAAGCCCCACAACAACATCCCTAACCATTTGACCCTAACTGGGCAACTTCTCTGAATCTATGTCTTGTCAGTAAAGAAGAACTGTATGATTTTGAGAGGTCTCAACTTTAAGATTGTAACTTTTCTTCACATTCGAGGATGATCAGTGTAGAGAATCAGATCTGACAATCTACAGAGGAAGAGAGCCAACACGAGATGCCTCTACCAGGCCTATACATTAGAAAACTGAGAGGGGCAGCCTAGAATTACTTAGCAAGCCAACTCTGTGAACTTGTTGATTAAATCATAGCCTTCTTCACATAACACCGTCATGAAGCTCACCACTCCAGAACAGATCTGTGCCAGAAAGGGAGTCTCCTTTACTGTCTCCTCCCCATATTGAGCATTAGCTGAATCATATAACCTAAATAAATCCTTAAATAAGCTAAAAGCCATTTTCTAGTCTGGGGCCTCTCCCCCTCCCAAAATAATCATTAAAAATGAGTTAAAGTAGAGATCACTTCCTAGTGAAGACCAGGAAGTCCCACCCCCAGAAAACATTTAGCACCAGTGAAGACAATTCTACAAAAATCTAGAACCATTTCTACTATTTCTCTGAGATTAAATTCATTCAAACTTTGTCAGAACCAAGATAAATTAATGATGAAAAGTTATACCATAATCTTCTCCTATAAAAAGAAAGGAACTTTCACATGTAACAAGGACAGAATTTCATAGTTAATTTCCCAAAAGCCTTCAATTGTTTGTCATATGCCAGATGCAGATAACATAAATGCATCACCATTTAATATATTAGCAGCAAATCATAAATATCAAAATGTAATATTATATCTACTCACTACAACTCAGGGGATGCTCTTGACATCCAGGAAGCAAAAACCTCTCTCTAATGCCGCTGAGCATTTCAGAGTGAAATCCCCACCCAGATATACTAGCACCTGGCCAAGCTTACCAGGGCCCTTGACACTGTTACACAAGTTGATGGTGAGGTCATCCACGATCTTGGTTAAGGACTCAAAATCTGCCACATTGTATGCATGGATGTCATCTGGGTCTGTAGCAATCATCTTTAACTCCACTTCATCAGCATTCTTAATACCTTGGAAAACAGTTAAGTACAAATTGAAAGCACCTTTCAGGAAAAGTTAATAGAATACAGGAAATATTTCAGGGCTTTTTTTCTTATAAGTGTTTTACCACTGAGTCTATATTGGGGTACATGCATATGAGCATAGGTTCTCACAGAGACATTGTAGGCAAATGAATCCCATTGTATAATTTTATTCTTCTCAAATATGGCAAGGTCTTGATCCCTTCAAAATAACTAGAACTGGAATTTTGAAATTAATATTACTTTTCCCCCTTTGTTCATTAGTTTCAATTCCTCTAGACTAAATCTAGTAAGGCAGACTTTTGTTTGGTAGGGTCAAGAATTCTACCATCTGTTGTCAGTACAGCAATCCAATAATATTTTTAACTCCAAAAAAAAAGTGTTTTCAGCAAATCTGCCACCCCTGGTGACCACTCTCTTCCCCAGTACTTACCAATAGCAAACAGTTCCACTCCTTCATCCTTGAGTTTCTTTGATGGAGCCTCCACGTCATCTTGTGATTTTCCATCAGTAATGAGAACACCAATTTTGCGAGCGCGAGGCCTCATGCCAGCTTGGGTCTTGAAGTTCTGTTGGCGAATGAAATTCAAAGCCATACCTAGTAGGATTTTTAAAAGACAGGGCAGTCATATCATTTCTCAAATATCTGCCTGACCAAAAGTACATGTCAAAACTTAATCAAAAGCGTCCTGACTTACCCGTGAGGGTATTTCCTCCTTTGTACGGTAAGTTTGCTACAGCCTGTAATAAACTCTTCTTGTCTCTGTGAGCATTTAACTGCCACTCTGTTCTGGGGTCTCCACTGTACTGAGAGAGAGCTAAAATAACACCAGGACGTTAGGAGGTATTAAAGATCACAATTAAATTGTTGAAGATCTTCAGTATTGTCAGAACCTACCAATTTGTACTCTCTTGGGACCAATTTCAAAGACTTCCACAATACGAGAAATAAAGCTTCTCACGGTTCTAAAATTTGCACGGCCGATGCTCCATGACCCATCCACCAGCAACACAATGTCTGCTTCAGCTCTAGTGAGACACTCCATCCCTGACACAGCAACCATGAGACAGGACAGTAAGAAGCCCATAGATGGCAGGTTGTTCCCTATGCAGTCTCTACCATCCATGTTGTCTATTTCAACACACCAGCTAAGCTTAATAATTCAAAGCCAAAACTATAGTTTATTAACCTAAAATAACAGTCACAAGAACAAATTTCTCCAAATTATCTCAATGACAAATCTTCATTTTTAACTATAGTTCCTAACCACAACCATAAAACCTAAAGATTTTAATTAAATCATGATGGTCAGTTTGAAAGGCTCACACAATCAATACCTAAAATAATAAATGAGAATACATAGCTATCTAACAATAAATATGAATACTTTGAATAAAATTTGGATTTGACCTGAGTTAAGATATTACATTATTCACTATTTAATATATTAGCAAATAAATACAAGATGGACTGATTAAATGTGTAAACTATAAATGGTTTCAGTAAGCCAAAAATATCCTTTATAATAAATAAGCTACTGGGTAACTATTACATGTTATAAGGAATAAACCCATGACATCTAAAATCCAACTTCATGAAATAAAGACATGTTTTAAAATCTAACACACTCTTAT
The DNA here is from genome assembly GCA_033318265.1 of Phyllotis vaccarum. Classification (NCBI taxonomy): domain Eukaryota; kingdom Metazoa; phylum Chordata; class Mammalia; order Rodentia; family Cricetidae; genus Phyllotis; species Phyllotis vaccarum. The sequence continues at coordinate 130,408,292 of JARWLC010000004.1, read as the reverse complement.
GTTATTTCATTGTTACTTGGTTGACTTTTTCATCTACTGTAGATAAGTTCAGACAGCAAAGTTTGCACATTCAAAGAATTGAGGAAGGAGGAAGCCACTTAGGAAAGATAGGCGAAGAAATACACAAATTGAGGGCTGTAGAGACAACAAGCAAACAGAGACACAAAGCCAAGGTGCTTTGGGAAGAGAAAATCATCCCAACATCCTCAGTGACAAGCTACAAAATAAAAATATAAGTCAGTTAATATCATCATAAGCTAAACAATTAAAACAAAAGCAAAATATCCAAATGTGGCTTTCCCTTATCCACATCCAACTTTAAGTGCTCCTTTAGAAGCTTGTGTCCCCAGCTATAAATTTTACCATTTATTGCAATGTTATCATATCATCAATATGTGACTTTTAAAATGAAATAAAATTAAGTAATGCTCACCACACTACCAATTACAAAGTGTCATCCATGAAAGCCCATCCCAAGATGGGAGGCTCCCTAACACTGCTCCTAGGACCTCCACCTTCAAAATCTCTGCCTATGCTGGGACTTACTGGTTTAGCAAATGATTTATTTAGAAATAAACTCTACCTCCTTCTCTCAATTTTAGTTCTATGAAACACTGGCTTTGTTCACATCAAACCTGTAATTATGGCCAGGGCATAATGTCTACAGGACTTTTGCTACCATTTTACTTGCAAGTCATGACTGCCAGGTTTTTATAGGTAAAGCTTTCTTTCTCAGCCCAAGTAAGGCACTGAAGTAAAAATATATAACTATTTTAACAAAACTATTGTAGTTTTGAATCACTAAAAAGTAACTACTGTTGTTACACTTAATAATACTCATATTCAAATAATGAATATTCAAATACTCATATTCAGTATTTAATTAATGCAAAACTGAAAAAGAGAAGCCAAAAATAGGACCAGCTAGATATCTTGCGGGAGCTTATTTTCAAACATAAAATATTATGTGGATTACTTAAATAATTTGTAGTGAAAAAATTATAATTACTTGTCATTGTTTAATATCCTAAAACTTCACAGTTGAGATAGTTTCATTATACTATTTTCCTGAAAAAATACAACTCAGTTTCTTACCAGAAGATAAAAATGGTGTCACAGTTGTGTCAGAAAGGGTTGTCATTTCCTGCCCAATAAGGGGTAAACTTTCTCCTCCATCAAACATCCCAAAAACATTGACTCTATAGGTGGTGCCTGCCCTGAAACAGTAATGTGCACAGTGGGTATGGACCATGGGCCCAGGAAAGCACTTTTTATATTGTTAAAGACATTCATCTTCACTAATAAACTTTTACCCAGAGAAACTTAAAACGTTTGATATTGTGAAGGAAGAAAAATAGTTGCCAGTTTGATGGTGAGGAATCACAAGATACCAGCCACCCAGGGAGCCTTGGGGATTTAAAGCACCAGTTCGGGACTGGCTCTGCTTCCAAAGGCAGCATTACCCCATGTCCCTCAGTATGGGGAAGAAGGAGCTGCCTTGCTTCTGCTGCCTCTGAGATATGGGGTTTGAGAAGATTGAAATGTTCAATGTCTGCAAGGTAACCCAAGGCACAGAACACTGGGCACCATCAAACAATGAAATGACTAGTTTTTATCCTATCTCTTCAAGCAATAGTGGACAACAAGTATTATACAGGTTTAACATTATTGAATGAACACTTTAACGGACAGAGTTTCCCAAAAGATCATACAGTAGCTCATTGGTACCACTGGATGAATGTGGAGTGCTGTTCCAACTCACACCACCTTGTTTTCCAACTCACTGTCTAAAACCAGACCTTTAATTGACCCAAAGCTATATTACCAGCTGGCATCAAGCACAGACTCTGGCCTTTGAGCTCCAGCATGCCTCACTGCAGGGATACCCACACTGGGGGTGCTCAGAATGAGTTACCTGACCACATAGTTCCACGTTGCAATTGCAGTGGAACTATGTGATAAGGACATGTTAAAATCCAGGGTTTTATAAAGTTATTCCTGACCACTTAATAACAAAAATTATTTTAAAATATTCATCCAGGCTTAATTCTTTTCTGGTTTCTACAAACAGAAACGAGGTATTCTTTTTGTAAATCCTACGAATTTACATAAGTGATGAAATCTTTAGCACAAATATTGTTCATTCCTACCTAAGCTCCTCCAAAACAACTGTGTTGTCATATGGTCCAAGGACCAACTCCTTTAGTCTTTTGTCATCTCCTGTGGGATGGAATGTTACTTTGTAACCTTTCACTTCCCCAGGGGCAGGCTCCCAAGTCACCCGGAAACTTGACATTGTTGGGTCAGAAGTCTTGAGGTTTCTTGGCGATTTAAATCGAGAAGCTGTAAAATTAAAAAGGTTTTCTTAAATATTATTAATAAAATGGGCTTAGGTGTTTTTAATTAGCTCCCACAAAAAATATATATGTATAAAGAGGCAAGTCCAATAGTACAAGATGTCGAGTTCAAAAAAAGCCCTGAGAAATGGAGTGGTATCCAAGCTGCACAAACAATTCTCACAGTTCAGGTGAGACTTAAATTCATATATTAGCATGTAGAATAAATTTACCAGATTTGCAAAGCAAATAACATGCTAATTAGACATCTCATCTAATAAATATAACTCATTTATTTACTTACTACAAGTTTAAAATGTTTGCATGTATGGTCCAGGGTCTTGTTCCTATTAGGCAAATATTCTATAACTCAGCTACAGACCCTCCTTCTACAATCCCAGATTCAGTCTGAAATGTTTACAAATGAAACAGATACAATACAGTCTTCCTTTAAGATGCACCAGGCTTTCTCCTCGAAAGGCAAGATTAGTATTATTATTGATGTATACCTGTTGTCCCTGATCCTTGCCGAAGCTTCCCTTCTCCTGTCTTATACATCGGGAGAACTGTGATGTCATATGTGGTCTGAGGTTGAAGTCTCTTTAGCACTGTTGAAGTGACTGTGGGTGGCACCTTGGCGACCATTTGTCTCCCTCCCCCTTGAGGGCGATACACGACACGGTAGTTGACAACTTTCCCTGGTGCTGGTTTCCATGTAACTCTCATTGTGCGTTCTGTCTCTTCATCCACTTTTAAGGTTTTGGAATCTTGAGATACTGTGAAACAAACAAATAAAAAAATCTATAGTATGTCAAAAAAAAAAAAAAAACAACTCTTGTCGGCCCCCTCCTTTGTGTAAGAAGAAACTCCAGATTCTTAAGAATGGACACCGAAGTCTTGCTTAACATGGTAGTTTCTTGGGTTCGTGATGGCATGTGAGCCTAATCTCAACATGGCCTCAGTAGGATGCTTTTGCTTTATCCAGTTAATACTAAGGAATGAAAGCTCATATTGCAGGGATTTCCTAGTTGCATTCTAGAGACTTTAGTAAAGAAAAAAATCCACCTCCAAAGATGTGGTTAAATTTTTATTGTGCAGTATCTGTAAAGAATCCCTCTAGTAATAAAGCCACAAGGAATACTAAAGATTGAAAATAAAGAGATAGAAATTTTATTCAGGCCTTTTCGGAGGAAGCTTCAGATATGTGAATAGCTGGCCAGAATTAGGATGATTAACACTGATCTTCTGAACTCCATGTGCATGTATGAGCACAAAAAATAAGGCAAGCAACTCAAGTGGGTGAAAACATCTCCTCTGAGCCTAGCCGATGGAAGCATACACAAGAAATATTTTGGAAGCACTGTGTGTCAACATGTATCTAATGTGTATCTAATAGCACTCAACTAGCTCTTTTACTTATATTTTACTATGATGAATAGCTGTCAGAAATAAATCGCCAAATATCTTCAAACAACCAATATCCCCTTTCTTATAAATGATGAGTTTATCAGCAGGATCATTTAATTCAACCCAGGGTCTTAAGACTGGAAGACCCAAAAGTGCTATTAGATAGCTCTAAAGCTGAAGGAAACAAAAACTGCCTTTTCTGATTTTCAAAGAAATTTTCACGGTCAAACATATAAGAATCATAATAGCTTTAAATGGGTAGAAAAAAATACTTTATTAAAATAGTTTTTAGACAATGAACATCACTTAACACAGTGATCCCTGGGACTTTAGGAACAGAATCATGCTGATTCTACTGTGGTTGGCAATTTTATTGCTGGCGTGTTTCTATCACCAACACAGGCAGGTGGCATCCAGATGAAGCCCTGTATTGTTTTTTTTTTTTTTTTTTTTTGGTTTTTTTTTAACTGAAAAGATGTTGGGAGTCCACATCAACTGGGAATCCACAGATAGAGCACTGAATTAAAGAGCATGCCATAAATAAAATGCTCTGAAAATATATAAAATATCCTATCTGGGCCCTCAACAGGATAAGTCAGTTCATATGTGTGAGAAAAGTACCACAAACTAGAGAACACCTCCTCCTCCCTCAAAAAAAAATAAAATAAAATAAAATAAATTTTAAAAAAAAAAGCCAGAACCATTCGTGAAGCTCATGTGTTCTCAGAAAATTTCCCCCGGCCAGAAGAGCGCACGTGAGAATCGTGGTGACTTCATGTAGACTATATAACAGGTGATTACTTCAATAATGAAGTAAAAGTGCTCCTAAACTAAAACAGGTCTTAAACTGAATTTTAAAAAGGTCAAACTATTTCCAAATAACTACATTCCAGGTATGAGGGTACGATCAATATTTATAGTAATATACCTTCCAGAAACCAATAAAATAAAACTAACAAAATATGGATTCAAGTAAAAATTATAAGGCATACCAAGAACAAATTTATGACCTAAATTTTGGACATAATAATTGTATACTCTCTAAAAATCATGTTGAAGCTTTAAGCTCCAATGTTGATACTTGCAGGTAGAACCTTTTGGGAGGCAATTTAAATTAAATAAGTTTGTGTAGATGGGCTCCTAATCTAAAGATATCAGTGCCTTAATAGAGAAAGTAGAGACACCAGTTCATGCTCACCCTCCACTGTGCGCATCTCTGAAAAACCCAAGTTGGAGGGGAGGGACCATGTTTTTTTCTGCATTTGTGTAGGTGTGTTTGTAGGTTATGAATCTAAAAATAAGGGGGCTCATGAGAGAAGAAGAGATTACACTGGAAGATAGAAAATGATGTAATAGAATACTTGTGATTGGAAAACAGTACAAGGGAACTAACTGAGAAAGCTGGAAACATGAAGGTTAGTAGTCTGGAGGAGAAGAAATGTAAAGGCATACTGAGGCATTCTATGAACGTGCCACAGTGAAACCGATTCCCTATATGCTATCCTAAAAAAAAAAAAAAAATCTTTAATTGTATCTTACAGAAAAAGAGGAGAAAAAAATGACAAATCTTCTCATTAGACTATCACTAATGTTTACAAACATTAAAATTGGTAGGCGTCTATATTTTTCTAAAAGGTGCTATAATGAAATATATTGCTTGATATCCTTTTTCTATCTCCTAAACTTTTCTCAAGAGAACAAGGCGTCTTTGTCACACATAAGACTCTTCTTCCCACAATCCACAGTTGAGAAAAGTAGAAAGTTAAAACTTATGAGTGGTGACTAAAAGGATGGAGCCCCAAACTTACAAATCTTTATCCATTTAAATGTGTCAATAGCCACCAAATGTTCTGCCTCATGCCTTGACATACTCTGTAGGTTTTTACTGTATCTCTGCGTTTCCATTAACTCTTTACAGTAAAGAAACTGGGTTGAAGTGAGGTATATCAAATCATTTTTAATGTGAAATGATGATACTTTTGGAAGAGAAAGATAAAATCTTTTTGATTTATCATAGTCAGTACTTCTCACATCACGAATATGTGTGTCACGTACTACAAAATGTGTGGCAGGCTTACACTCTATGAGCTCTCTTCATATTTTAACAACTCGCAGTGTACGTTCAGATACTTCCTAGGCCACTCCTGAACCAGACACCATGAAGAGAGATCATGGATAATCTAATCCTAGTTCATAATTTTCTTGGCATCAATATTCATTGCCATGTCCTTGAGTTTCAGTTGAAAGTGATGCTAGACACACTTCTCAATACACATAAGAAGCACAGTAGTTCTTCTCTAAACGTGTAGAAGTGTCTGTGACTAACAGATGTTTGTTGTTATTTGGCTTTATAATTATTGATATCTTTTTTGGTTTGGTTTGGTTTGGTTTTAGTTTGGTTAGGTTTAAATAGTCTTTGCTTTGGGGGGGGTGGTTGTTCTTTGATGTGGGAATGCCCTTCCTTATGCTGTGAGTCTCAATCTTTGAATAAAGGAGCTGTTTTGGGCCATGGCGGGTACCGTAGAATAGGTAGGAGGAGAAATCAAAGCTTAGGTGGGAGAAGCAGGGTGGAGTTAGCAGACCGAGCTGAAGCCTCCAAAGGAACAACATGTAAGGAGACACGGGTGAGCCACGAGCCACGTGGCCAACAGATTAATAGAAATGGGTTGATTTAAGATGTAAGAGCTAGCTAGCAATGTGCCTGAGCCATAGGCCAAACAGCATAAAGTTAATAGAAGCGTCTGAGTCGTTTCTGGGGGCCTGGGCGGCAGTGGGTTCCTAAGCAGTCTCAGGCGGGCAAGTCTGTGGGTCCCGGACCTCTGGCGCACGGGACCCGAGAAACCCACTACTACAGTTCTTATTCTACTTTTGTGTGCATACACATTGTATATGACATCTTTATGCCAGGCAGAATGTGAATTGAGTACATTCCCCCATACCCAGTCTCTTCAGTTTGCTCTCTTAGAGAACTATAATAATCACGGCGGAAATGAGCAAAGAGGCCAGATCTACTGGCACATGCATTTAATCCCAGCACTCAGAAGGCAGAGGCAAGCAGTTCTCTATGGATTTAAACTGGAGTGAACTGCATAGTGAGTCCAAGCCAGAAAGGGCTAAATAATAAAACCCTGTCTCAGAAAAGAAAAGAAAAAATAGTCATCAAGCAGCACTGATATGTCCCAGGCATCCTTCCCTGTCTGCACATACACACAGCTTTCTCCATTATTCTATGCTCATCAAAATGGTGCACTTGTTGAAATGACTAAACATATACTCTGTCACTCAAAAAATAAGAGAGAAAACTAAGTCTTGGTGCCTTCTTCCCAGACAGATTGGTCATAGTTATGCATCAGAATAAGGTAATGAAATAGAAGTCAATCTGAGCCACAGAAAATTGACTGGGCTTTTGAGTTAATCTTAGCAAAGATAGCAGGAAAGGGGTAACAACCCTAATATTACTTTCATGTAAAAAGCATAAATTCAGCAGCCTCACATTGTTATCTGACATCCTTAGGTGACTGGGCACTGCTGCCTACTGTCATTTCATTCCATCCCCATGACACTACAAAAGAAGAAATTTATCATCTCTCTTCTACAGATTAGAAAATTGACATGTGAAGAAAGGCACTTGGCCAAGATCATGCAATGATAAATGCTCCTAAATTCTTTCAGTCTACATGACAGCTGTATTTTCAATAGTTGAGTGTACTAGCTAGCAGATTCTTTTGCTAAAAAAACAAAATGAATACATACAAGTGAATGGGAAGAATTAAAAACTGTCCAGATAAAATATTACTTTTCAGATATAAACTTAATTTAAACTTAAGCCACACTCTTTAAGCATCATTAATGTTCAGTTCTTATTAGCAAGAGAAGAAAAAGCTTCATTTCTTAAACTGCATGTCACCTGAGCTGATTAGTCATTAGGTAGCACCAAGGTGTTTCCCAACACACTTGGGAAGTTACCTACATTCAGTTGTGGCATCTCCAGTAACGGGCTCCCCTTCTCCACTGCTGTAAGTTGCAAAGACTGAAATTCTGTACTTGGTCTCTGGCTGTAGATTCTCTATCATAGTATGGATTGCTTCTCCTGGAAGATTTTTCTCTCCAACCTCAACATCGTCATAAAGCGACTTCCATGAGACCCTGTACCCTCGAACCATTCCCGGAGCAGATGTCCAATAGGCCCCAATCGACGTGTCTGTGATGTCTTTAGTGACTAGGTGTTGAGGGGAACCACGTTCTAGAACAGAGGTGAAAGCAGGTTGTAAATGTTCACTGGATAACTAAATATTTACTCATCCTGGTAGACATCCTAACCGACTGGACTCAGACTCACTCTCTCTAAAACTGATCATTCTTGCTGAGCTTTGGGGCTGTTTTTAATCAATAAAGCAAGTCCACAGGAGAAAACTCCATGTCGCACAATTCCTAGCGGTCAACATTACCCCATGTGCCTATTTGTATTACAGGGCCCTCTAGGCCAAGGCTGACACCCAAATTGACGAAATATATACTTTTAATATTTTTTCAAAAGGAAAAATGTCTAAATGTCAGTATTTATCACATTTTGTGTTCTTTAGGACATAACCCACTGTTAAAAAGGTCTCCATGTTCTTACAAGAATTTTTTTCCTTTCTCTCTAATTTTAATAATATCAATTTCATTATGTGAATTACAGTTACTACAACAATCATATACTGATAACAAACCTTAATGCACACAATATCTTTCTTAATAAACTTTTATTTGCATATTCAATTCAAGGGAGTAAAAGTAAAAACTTTCAACAAAGTTTAACTCCAATGAAACCAAGTCACCAAAACTTCTGAACAACTTAAAAATAATTAAAAATCAAATAAAGCACACTGCTTGTTCTGTCTGATCAAAACAGTCTGTTACTAAATCATAGCTGTTTCATTAATATATACATCTCCTAAATGGAAAAACACAGAAACCTCAACTTAATAATAGCCACAAAAGTCTTATAATAAAACCCTCATTCTTCATATTTTAAACATAATATGAATAAACTGGTCACCTTATATTGGGTTTAGAACATATTGCGGCATAAATATAAAACACATACACTATGCCAGTAATTGTTTTACATTACATAAATGATAGTGCACATACTAGATTTTTGAAAGCTGCTATTTTCTTAACTCAGAGTGAAAAATGAACATTTTAGAAGTATTCACAAACAGTCAAGCATCAACCAAAATAAAAATAATGATTAATGAAAAAATGTCAGTGCATAAACACTCTCCTCATACATGGTGAAACTCAGGGGAAAAGATACAGAGAACAGGAGATGGAGAGTCTACCAGAGCCTAACAAAAGTTCCTACTCCTTTACTAATGACGTTGAAAACAGACAGAACATCTCATCTCCAGAAGGAAATTAGCTGCATATTTTACTGAGACCAAGAACACTTATTTTCAAGAATATAGGGACTTTTTTCCTCCACGCTTAAAAGCTAAAAAAAGCCTTCTCTAGGAGATTTTGCTGCTTGCATGGTAATAACGCCTATGTTTTCTTTCCTTTGAGAATGTGAAAGTACAACTCCAAATCACTGGCTTCTTGGCTTGCTTGTTCACTGTTTTTTACTTGTTTTGATCACTAATCCACCACAAATCCGCTAAGTTTCAAGTCTGAAATACACTTTCCTTCATTTACTATGGATCATTTTTCCACATGTGTCTTTGCCTCTGAATTTCTTAGGCCTGTAGTCAGGAATATTACTGGAAAATAAACTTACTTTGGATTTATATGCGTTAGTTAATGCATTAATGATATTCTACAAACATATAGAAATAGCTAGAACATGGAAATTTTCTTCAAAATTAATACCAGGATAATCATCAACCTCTACTTTTCCTAGGAGCTATGCTCTTTAGTCTATTTTTCTCCCTAATTTCTACAGCACTAAATTTGTGGCATTGTTTGTTTCCATGACAACAGACATCAGTCTCACAGACACAAGCAAATAATTTTCCTATGAGAAAAATAACAAAAAAGGGATTGTGGCTGAATCAAAAATATATTCACAGAGATATGTCTGAGCTTAAAACAAAAAGATCCCTGATCACTAGACATATCTTCCCATGAATATAACAAACTGTTGTAACACTCAAAAGACTTGCAAAGCTCAAAGAAATACTAACAAAATCACAATAGACTTTGTTGAGCACATTAGTGTCCTGAAATTAAATTACCAAAGCCCTTTTTACAATACAGATGAAATAGCAACTAAATGATATTTGATGTCTCATTAAAGGCACACCAGTGATGACCTGAGTGACCTCAGAGAAGACGCCAAATCAAAAGGAACAGGCCTCTGATACACATGTCCTGACTGAGGTCTGTGAACATCGTCTGCAGCCATAATTATTGCCACATCTCATGCTGAAGATGACGTTCAGACCCCACAGAAAGAAGAAAAATGATCAGTTCAGAAGCCATGACTGAAAAGACTAATGTTTCAAACCAGTTTCCTGCACCAGTCAAGTGACAAGAACATTCTTCATTATTAAGTTTATACGGTTACCAGGCATACTGCTGCTTTGTCTCCATAACAGGAGACTCCAGATTCTATTAAAATACAAGATATTTTGTAACACATAGACTTTTTCAAAAAAAAAAGATAGTTTCATGAGAAGACTAGATATCAGATTACAACCTATGAAGTTTTTTGTTTTCTTTTTAAATGGGTCTTGCTTTGCCCAAACATTAGATTACCAAAAACTAAAGTAAATGTATAGAACTCTGGTACAATAGACATGATACAGGCTTGCATTCGGCTGCTGTTGGGTTAAGTGTGCATCCAACTGAGTAGGCCACCAGCAAGCTATGTTACCTTCTAGTGCCTTGGGAACAAAACATCTGGACTGGACATGATTAGGTACATAGAAATGTCTTGAGAGGCAAAGTTCAACCTTGCTAAAAATCAGAACACATGAGACTGTCCAAATACTAATAGTTCCAAAAAAAAATCTTCTAAATCTGCCCTGAGATTCATTCCTCCATGGCTCTTCACTCCTTTGTCTCCCTTCACACAATCTCCACCTTCCTTCTAAAGTCTCCAGCTCAGAGTCTGGTCTCCTGGCAGTTAGTGGAACCCAGCAGGCTTCATTCCTTTGTCACTACCTTGCTGAGATGAGATCCACATACACCCCCCTCCCTCCCTCTCTCACTCTCTCCCATGAGTTCCTCAAATGTTTGTTTTATGATCCTGAGGGTTGCTGGGTTTTTTCCTTACTGAAGTATTTCAATAATGCTTACTGTCAGAGCTTACTTTCTCCTGCTCTGAACTGCATACCTGTGTTTTCTATATCTCATTTATCTCTGGAATCCAATCGGTGGTATGTGTTTCAAATGCATCTTCCTGGTGTTATCCCTTCTTTTGGCTCCAATTCCATCTCAGGAGTGCTCCTATACATTCCCCCTAGCACCAGTGTAAGTTTAAGGAATAGAAGTCTGTTTCCAATCAGATTTCAAAATATTGGTATTCAGTCAAAGAGCTGAGAACAAGTGACTTTTGAGTACTTGGCTCTAAATCAAGAGCATTTACAATAACCTTCGGGCTCAGAAGAGATGTAAGAAGGATTTAAGAAGGGAAAATGAGAAATGCTGTGGAACACTATCTTTTGGATATGACATGGCCATTGCACTCATAAACTCATAGCTACCTGAACAACTTGCCCAAAACCAAGTCAGTTAATATTTCAACATAAGAGTTCATGAGATCCCACCCATAGCTGAGGAGTTGTTATACTGGTTGTTATTGGCTACTGGGGAGAAAGATTCATTTTTTAAAAGTGTATGGCCATTGGTAGACTGTCTATGCTCAGGCTGGTGCCCTCATGCCCATTCCTTAGTGCATTCAAAGCAGCAATTGGACTGCTGTAGGTTGTATGTTTTAGTGAGGACATGAAAGTAGGAAGAAGAAATGTCTAATGTGAGAGGTGGAATGTCCAAGGAAAGTAGGAAAATATGATTTAGATACATTGAATTAAATTTGGATACATGAAATTGTTTTAAAACTTTAATATTCTTTAAAACAATTTTAACATTCATCATCTCTGTTCTGACTATAATTCATGTTTATATATAAATATATATATTTTAAATGTATTTTTTTACTCCTGACTGCTTGCATTGCCTCATTGCTGATGCTGTGGAAGTAGTGCAGACAGGTGCATTTTTCATGATCTGAACATCCACAAAGGGTTGAATTATACAATTTTTTCCACATGCTATGCCAAAGAACCAATGTCTCATTTAAGTAACTTTCCTATGTTTCCTTAGCTCTTTTCCATTTGCCTTCTGAAAAGGAAATTAGCATCCAATTCAAACATAATTAAAATATAAATTAGCAAATAATGATAACTGAAGAATGAATCACCCTATAATGAAGTTGTATTTCATCTTATAGATTGTTCCAGCCAGCCTTCACTGGACTTCACATGACACTTTCAAAAATAGAAGTTCAATTTAAAATGTAATGTAAATGCTCTTCGAAATCGATTTGTCTTTTCTGTGAGAGCTCAGCTCAAAAGTCATCCAAGTTTCCACAGCAGACTACAGAAGACCTGCTTCTGGATAAGATTCATGTGGAAACAGAACAAGGGCCACCATTCCAGAGGGTAAAGTTCACTGGTGACAACTGAGCTCAGCTACTTAAAGGAATAAACAATTTGTAAATACCTAACAAAATTGCAATTCAGCTTCAGAACTGCAGGACCAGAAATCTCTTTCCTCTAATTATTGCTTCTCCAAATCTGACTTAGCTATATTTCTCTAGTGAGCAATTAAAACACAGACAAGAAACTGATTTAGCGTTCAGTGATCATGATAAAGTTCCCTGGCAATGTCAAAGCTCTTATACCCCCAATGTATGATTTTTCAAATTATGAGATAGCAATCAATCTAAGAAAACAGAGAAGCCTTGTTTAGTCCACCTTGGAGATGTCCATGTTTTTGTGCATAAGGCAGAATCCCGCACTGTGCTGAAAACCTCACTGTAACAAAATGTCAGCTGAGTCAACTTGGTTTTTGATCTGTAGGAAACCATTCATATGTCAGGCACTAGCAGGTTGCTACAGCAACTGAAACAAAGGAAATCCTGAAACCCTGAAAAGGCATGGTTTCCACAGCTAGAAAATACTCAAAACTCAAAAACAGAACTGTATTATTCCCAAACTGATATATCCATTCATTTGTGGTGAATCTCTGAATCAGTTAAGCATTATTCATTTAGATTTATCAAAGTGGTTCCCTCTCTCTCAAGTCCCAACAGTGACTACTGAAATTTCTATCCAGACTTAAAGTACATTTGCATGCACAGCAGCCTTTTAGTAATTACATTAAGCCTATCTACTCTAATGACAAGAACGGCAGTCGGAGACAATATAAATCAAACTTTCTGGCTTCTGCTCAGATTCCTCTGAAGTCTGGAACTGAAATAGTAATAAACTCTGCCTTTGTGATTCTATCACACAACAGTCCTAAGCCAGCCATGAACTTCCCCAATGCCAGTACTAATAAATCTCTCTTCCAGAGACAGAGGGAAATTTCAGATCATCGGCTGCATTTCAAAAGGAAAAAGTGCTAGGAAAGAAATGTAGGTTAGAGACAGTTGCAGACCATACAAAGTATTCTCAAAAGTGTGAGGCAGAACTTCTGTTCTTTAAATTGCAACATGTTTTCAAAATAATCTACAAAAGTTTTAACCTACAGAAAGCTCTTGCTGGTAGACTCCAGGCCCTGGATACAAGAAGCATTCCTTCAAAGTCTGCTCTTACCACCTCCTCTCCCAAGAGAAAAGCAGATTAGAAAAACAGCAGGCCTCAAAAGCATTTGCCTGGCTCTACTTCGGGCTTTCCACTCCCCACATTCACCATCATATCCTATTCCTGTATATGGTGTGTGGATTTGGCCCAGCTGGTATAATAAAACGAAATGGAATAAGCAGGGGCGATATTTTTCTATTATTTTAATTTAGCCACAACTACACTTCCACGGACTTATCAAGTTTACCACATGCAATGCAATGGAATAAACATGTTTATAAAAGTAGGGCAGCATTTTTGTAATCTTCATGATAGGCCAAAAGTTCTGATATAAAGTGAAAAAGAGGTCTTTGGTCAACACAATTTAGTTTCAAAATTATCATATTTTTAAGCTAGTTCACAAACTATTTAGCTTTCTTCCTGGTCAATAAATAAAAAACAAGGCTTTTTAAAGTTTATTTTACTTCCTGTCTATCTTCCTCAGAAATAGTTTCTGGTCAAATACATGTAGATGTGTGTGTGCTCATACTCACACATGCAGATAACTTGGCAATTGCTCTATGCCATTTGTATAAAGTTATAACTTTATAAACAATTATACTAGCCCTCTGACCTAAAAAAATTACATGCCAAGAAAATGTTTGCTAAAGGCTATAAAATGCATTTTGCTATGTAAGATTTCTAGAACATTATTCATGGTGAAAAATACTTTAATTTTAAAATCAAAGAAGACGGGATGGGGCTGGCAAGATGGCTCAGTGGTTAAGAGCATTGGATGCTCTTTCAGAGGACTCAGGTTCAATTTCTGGCACCGACATGATAGTTCATAACTGTCTGTAACTCCTGTTCCAGAGGATCTGATAGCCTCACACAGGCAAAATACCAATGTACATAAAAATACAAATAAATAATTTTTAAAAAGAAAAACGTGGGGAAGGGCTATGAAATACCATTTCTTCGACTAGAGACAACATTATAAATATTTACTCACATAAATTGTAGTTACCTGCACTAGTCTCTTACAAGACTAGCCCTATCAACATCAGTCAAGAAAGAGGAGGCCTTTGAACTATCAGCTCATGACAGATCTGGGAAAGGGGGAAATCACTGTCGACAGCTCTAAACCTACAGTCACAAAGAACATCCTGGTGAATCTCAGGGGATCACAGGACAAAACAAAAAGACAAAAATGGGAAAGAGAGTGGTGGGACCAGAGAGGGTGAAGAGGGGCAGTAAGGGGATGGGAGGAAACGATGGCCAGTGTACAGGTATGCATACATGGAAGTGTAAAAATAAATAAACAATACAAACTAAAGTTCATGAGGAAGGCTTTGACTGAGTATTCGTATATTTCTAAAATCTAGAAAATGCAGGTGAGTATCAGAGATTAGAAGTACAAGCAAATGGGAAAGGATTTCCAGGGATCTACCTATACAGAAGAAATTTTAACAAATATACTCTACACCTAGTCTTTAAAAACTAAACCTTCAAAGTTTATACTTTAAAAAATATCTTCTGAACAGTCTATGCTTTAAATCCATGCAAAACATGTGAAGAAAAGAATATCAAAGGGTCAGAGAACATATTCCTCAAACACTTTGGATGTTCTTCCAGATATAAATCTCCACGTCTGCCTCTTTTCTTCAAAGTTTTTATGTAGCCAATCAATGTCTTTGAACTACTAAAGATATACTTGTAGGCATCAAGTCTGAAGTTGCCAAGTTATTTTATATATAGTATTTTACAGCACTCAAGGATCTCACCAGCCTTCTCCTATTTGAGCTCCCTCGTAACCTTAGGAGAAAGAAAGGCAAAGGATCATTCCTCTGAATAGAGGCAAACTGATACCAGAGGAGAGAACGGAGGGTTCCTTTCAAGGTCACATGGAAAAGTGGCACATCCAGTGTTCTGGTTATCAGTACTTTAATACAGGTATTTTATTTAAAACCTCTACCAATAATGGGTTCTAGTGACTATTGGGATTAAACTCCTGATTTCTAGTATTCAATCTTTTCTTACTTATTTTCAATTCTTGACTAAAAAAAGTTTTTACAGTCCAAACTGTCTCCCATGAGCCCTGTCACTACCAGTCACAGCACCTACAATACTCCAAACTCCTGGATCCAATTAGTGTTTGGTACTTTGTCTGGTTTTATTTTTATTTTTTTGCACTCATAGTGTACTTCAGATTAACTTTTCTCTATCAATTTACATAAGTGATGTAAAATATTATAAATTTAAGAGCCTCTAGTGTAGTGTCATATTCCTTAAGCAATTATGAATGTTTTATGAAAATGGCATAACTAACATCAGAGAGTGGCTCCCATACAGACCTGGAAAATGGAGCCTCAACCATAAAACCTCTGAAAGATCCTCAAATGTACATGTTTCCTAAGGTCCCTTCCCTTTAATACTGTTCATTTTATTCATTACAGCAGCTCATGGTTTAATATCGATTGCTTGTACTGTTTCTATGTATAAAAGGTTATTTTATACTATTCACTTTAAATACACATTCCTCTTAAGAAAAAGACTACATACTCAAGATTTCATTTTCTGAAAGCACTTCCAGCTTCTTCATGCATAATCACACACAGACTCAAGACTTGCCAAAACACAGGACATTAATTACCTTCAAGGGTTGTTCCTTTCCCAGAAAGGGCTTCTCCAGCCCCAGATGCATACAATGCTGTCACAGATATGTCGTATTGTGTTCCTTCCTTCAATTGCTTCAACACGGTGTTGGTTGTATCTCCGCTCACAGTGACCTCTTTAGTTTCTCCTCCTGCTGCTGGGGTGTATGTGACAAGATACTGCTTCACTTTTCCCGGTGCCCCACTCCACGACAACTTCAAAGTTGATGTTGTAGCGTCATAAATTCTTAAGTCTCTTGGATTCCCTCTAACTTCATTTAAAAAAAAAATGACAGTATCAAAAGGCATTGTTTAGTTTTAAAAATGACTTGGAAACACCCATTTTTTTCTTATGTGTGTTGCATAAAATTTAGATGCTATGTACTAACTCTATGGCAATACACACCACTACCTTGCCAACGAAACTGCACTTCTAAATAGGGTCCTACACATTAGTTCCTTTTCTGTGTTTATGCAAATTAAAATCTTCCCTAGAAGCCAGAGGCTCCTGAAATCCCAGCACTTAGGGGGGTAAGATAGAAAGATCATAGTTTTGAAGATAGCTTGGGCTACATACATGCATTCTGTCTCAAAGAAAAAGATATTTTATGTAAAATCTGTCATCAGAATCTTCCACATAAAATATTTTCCTTAAAGCTTTCCCACAAATGGAACTAGGCAACACGTGTTGTATCCATGTGATTCTCATGTTTCCTCTACCTTCTTCAGTGGCTGCATTTCCAGTAAGTGGAGAACCAGGTCCGGAGGAATATTCAGGAATTACGGATACTTCATACTTTGTGTCTGGCGTCAGGTTCTCCAGTGTTTTCCTCCTCTGATTGGCTGGGGTAGTAACTTCTTTGCTTTCTCCACCAGAAACCGGTTTGTATATAATGCGATACCTTAAGACTCTCCCAGGAGCTTGAGACCACGTAATTTTAAAACTGTCTGTAGTCTCATCCGTCACCTTCAGGTTGCGTGGTGCTCCTTTCACTGAAATTGTAAAAGGCCTATGTTTTAAAAGCTAGCTGATTTTTGTGAGTACAAAAAAAAAAAAAAAAAAAAAAAAAAAAAAAAAAAAAAAAAAAAAAAACTAGCTTTTAACGGTAATTGTAATATTTTTCTCTTTTTGTTTTTTGTTGTTGGTGGTTGGTTTTTATTTTAGTTTTTTTTTTTTTTTTTTTTTGTTTTTTTTTTTTGAGACAGGGTTTCTCTGTGTAACTCTGGCTGCCCCAGAACTTACTCCGTAAGCCAGACTGGCCTCAAACTCACAAAGATCCACCTGCCTTCGGAAGGCTGGGATCAAAGGTGTGAGACACCACCGCCTGACTTAATTAGAGTATTTTTCTGACTAAATCTCATACCCAGTTTTATTTACAAGCATTATGGTTACAATATTCATTTAGCCAGACCCTAAGTAGATTCTGAAACCATTCTGCAAATAATTTACTTGTATGGTCATTTACTGTAGAGGAAAATGTGGACTGTATATATGAATGAGAAGTATGTGACAAGTAATTAAATGACTATCATTAAATATGAATCTGAAAGTTGAGTTGTAATGTGGGTAACACAGTCCTGGGGTCTTCAGTGAAATTTTCAAGTAAGAGCCAAAATGAGAATATCTTTTGACTTTATGTTTAGTAAGCATGCTCAAGAAGAAAGACTGTCCATATGGCCAACACATTCCATAATGGTGAACTCAAAGTAATCACATTCTCAATTCACTGGGGTAAAGCTGTAGTATAATGTGTTTGTGTGGGACCAAAAACAGAATTAGAGTTTTACTTAAAATGTCAACACATCATAGGTCTGGAGAGATGGCTCAGTGATTGAAAACATGGCTGCTCTTCCACAGGACCCAGCTTGGTTCCTACCACCCACACTGCAGCTCACAACCACCTGTTACTCCAGTTTCAGGGTATCCAACATCCTTTTCTGGCCTCTAAGGGCTCTGCACACACATGGTACACAGACATACATGCAGGAAACATACATAAATAGAAGTGAAATGAATAAATAAAAATTTAAAAGGAAAAATTCAATATATCAATAGATCACTCCAGACAAGAAAAGAAAATAAAACCATCAATAAAATAAACATGTGGGGTGGGGTAAGATGTAGTGGGATTATGTTACATTGTAAGTAATTGTCCTGCCTACGGGTTTAATAAAAATGCTGATTGGCTGAAGGCAGACAGGAAGTGTGGACAGACCTACCAGACAGGGAAAACTCTGGGAAGAGGAAGAACAGAGCAGAGACAGCACAGAGACACCAGACAAGACAGAGGATGCAGAGGACAACTATGCTGCTCTGAGAAAAGATACTGAGCCACACGGCTGAGCAGAATAAGAATCATGGGTTAGTTTAAGGGTAGAGAGTTAGCAAGTTATATGCATGGGCCCCAGGTTAATCAGCATAAAATTATTAAAAATTTTACAATGTAACATAATTCCACTACAGGGGGGTTATTGTATACTTTAATCCGAGCACTAAAAAGGCAAAGAAAAGTGGATCTCTGTGGTTAAAGTCCAGGTTGGTGTACATTGCCAGTTCTATGCCAGCCAAGGCTAAATAATGAGACCATTACCCCTCACTCCCAAGAAAAAGAAAGGCAAGAAAGAAAAAGGAGAAAGAGGAGGGAGAGAGAGAGAAAGAGAAAAGAAAGTTGTAGTTGGCAAATTTTACCTATGATTAATTAAGTCAAGAGCAAATCAGTCAAAAACATATGAAAGAGAATAACTGATAACTGTGATTCTTGGCTCTGAAGCTTAACAGGTGTGTAATTAGAGCCACGGGTTGTTCAGCAGTTAAACATGACTATTTATTAGGTTATTGAAGTGCCTGAATTAGATAACCCAAGGGAAATATTTAGTATAGCATATGGCACCTAGAAAGAACTCGAGAAACACCAACTTAATTAAGATGTTAAATGTTAAAACTTGAATATTTGCAAATGAAACTTTGGATGTCATCACTTCGTGAGAAGCAGAAAGGCTGTCAGGCATCAAGCTCTCCTGTGGTAGCCCAATGTCTAAAGACTTGAGTATATATGAATACATTGGCCTCACCGCAAAACTACCTTTTCTTCTTTTGTTTTTTTTTTTTTTTTTGAGAGAGAATAATAATGTGGTATGTTTACTTCCTCAGCTTATTTTCATGAACAAGTAGCAATACAAAGAACTCTTGTAAGTAATATTACAAGGGAAAACAGTGCCCGTGACCAAAAGCAAACCATGTGAATATATTGGTAGTTTTTCAGCCTATTAAAAGAATTAAAATGGATCTAGAAAAAAAAATCCTAAGTGAGGTAAAACAGACTCAGAAAGATTAACATGGTATACATACACTCCTAAGTGGATTTTAGACATAAAGCAAAGGATAACCAGGCTACAATCCATAACCTCTGAGCATCAAGGTAACAAACAGGAACCCTAGAGAGACATCCATGGATCCCCCTGGTAAGAGGAAACAGAGAAGATCTCCTGAATAAACTGGATCCATAGGAGGGGAGGGAGTAAGGGGAGGTGGGAAGAAAACATGAGGGAATAGATGGCTGAGTGGGGGGAGGGACAGAGAGGGAGAGCAATGAAAGAGATGCCTTGATAGAGGGAGCCATGGCCGAGGCGGGGGGGGGGGGGGGTGTTAGAGAGAAACCTAGTGCTAGATAAATACCCAAGAAGCCACTTAGATAATGCAGATAAGACTCCAAGCAATAGTGGAGAGGGTGCCTTGACTGCCTTTCCCCTGTAATCAAATAGATGACTACTCTAATTGTCATTATAGAACCTTATCCAGCACTGATGGAAGTAGAAGCAGAGATCCATAGCTAAGTAGTGGGTGTAGCTCCCAGTTCAGTCAAAGAGAGGGGGGAGGGATTATATGAACAAAGGGGTCAAGATCATGACGAGGAGACCCACAGAAACTGCTACCACACCTATTGGGAGCACACTGATTGTGACTTGATGGCTGGATACCTGCACTGGACTGAACTAGGCCCCCTGAATGTGGATGGCACCTGCATGGTATGGGTGTTTTATGGGACTTCTGGCAGGGAGACCAGAATTTATTCCTAGTATATGAACTTGGAATCCATTCCCCACAGAGGAACACCTTGCTCAGCCTTAATACTTGGGGGGGGGGGTTCCTATCTCAACTTGATGTAACAGACCTCATTAACTTACCCTGAGAGTCCTTATACTCTCTGAGGAATGAATCTGGGTGGGGTGACAGAAAGCAGAGGGATGACTGGGAAAGGAGGTGGAGGGAAAACAGTGGGATGTACATTTTAAAATACATATATTTTAATTTAGAAATGAGAAAAAAAGAACTGGAGACCCTGAAGCTTCCCTCTCGGTCCATAGCTAAGAGGTGAGTGGTACCCCAACCCTCAGGCCAAGCAGAGACTGTGGTCTCTGAACCCCAAACCTAGAACACAGGCCCTGGAATCCCAACCACTCCCAGCTTTGCCCTAAACCAAAGAAAGCTGGGAGAGTCCCCTCAAGCCTAATCCCCAGAAAACACAGCTGGAGGGACATCCTATGAGCCAAACCATACCTAAACTGCAATCTGTGTCAACAACTGGAGACCCTGAAGCCTCCTGGTCCACAGCTAACTAAGAGCAAACTAAGACCCAGATAAGAATGACCCTGTGACAACTACACAACTGCTTGGCCTACAGCCAACTAAGAGCAGCCCCTGCAATTACTGGAGGAACTCAGCCCCCAGGCTCACAACTGACTAAGAGCTGACCAAGAGTTGAGGAAGAGTAAAGCAAGGAAGCAACTGAGCAGATGACAGTGCAAGAATACATATAAGAGTATAAAGAGCAACAAGATACCAGAAGAAGCTGGTGGTTCTACAACATCAAGATCTGAGCATAATATTAAAGAGTAAACAGAAGGAAACAACCTTAAAAACAACTTTATGAAGATAACAGAAGCTTTAAAAGAAGATATTTTTAAAAAAAAAAAAAATCCTTAAAGAAGTAAAAGAAAACACAAACAAAAATTTGGAACAGATCAACAAATCCCTGAAAGAAAACCAAGATAATGAAAACAAACAGGTAAAAGAAACATTGTGGGGATTAAAAAATGAAATAGAAGCAATAAAGAAGGCACAAATTGAGGCAAAGCTGAAAATAAAAACCTGAAGAAACGAACCAGAACTACAGATGTGAGCATAACCAACAGAATGCAAAGGATGGAAGAGAGAATCTCTGGAGTGGAAGATTCAATAGTAGAAATAGATGTGTCAGTTAAAGAAAACACTGAAACCACAAAGTCATAACACAAAGTGTTGAGGAAATCTGGGACACCATGAAAAGACCAAACCTGAGAATAACTGGAATGAAAGGAGAGCATCAGCTCAAAGACATAGAAAATATATTCAAAAAATCATAGAAGAAAACTTTCCCAACCTAAAGAAGGAAATGCCTATAAAGAACAAGAAGCTTACAGAACACCGAATAAACCAGACCCCCAAAGAAGTCTGCTTGCCACATAATAATCTAGCCACTAGATGTACAGAACAAAGAAAAATACTAAGAGCTGCAAAGGAAAAAGAGAAAATTACCTATAAAGGCAGACCCATCAGAATAACAATCGACTATTCAATGGAAACAATGAAAGCAAGAAGGTCCTGGTCAGATGTTATACAGACACTAAAAGAGCATGGTTGCCAACCCAGACTACTATACCCAGCAAAACTATCAATCATCATAGATGGAGTAAACAAGATATTTCATGACAAAACCAGATTTAAACAATACCTATCCACAAATCCAGCCCTACAGAAAGCACTAGAGGGAAAACTTCAACATAAAGAAACCAGACACACCCACAAAACCACACAAATTGATAATCTCACAGAAGAAAAACCCAAAGAAGCTACCACCAAAAATAACAGGAAATAACAATCATTGGTCATTCATATCCCTTAAAAATCAATGGACTCAATTCACCTATAAAAAGACACACCTTAACACAATGGACACAAAAAGAGAAGCTGTCCTTCTGTTGCATACAGGAAACACACCTCAACTTCGAAGACAGACACAGGCTCAGATTAAAGGGTTGGGAAAAGACTTTGAAATCAAATGATCCTAAGAAACAAGCTTGTGCAGCCATCATAATATCTAATAACATATAGACTTCAAATTAAAATCAATCAAAAGAGACCAGGATTAACATTACTTATTCATCTCAGAAAAAAAATCCACCAAAATGAAGTCTCAATCCTGAATATTTATGTCCCCAACACAAGGGCACCAACATATGTAAAAGAAACACTAATAAAACTTAAACCTCACATCAAGCCTCACAATATTTCAATACCCCACTTTCACCCTTGGATAGATCAACCAGACAGAAACTCAATAGAGAAATAAGGCATCTAACAGATATTATGATCCAAATGGACTTAATAGATACATACAGAACCTTTCACTCAAACACAAAGGAATATAAAATTTCGCAGCACCCCATGGAACTTTCTCTAAAATTCACCACATACTCGATAATAAGCAAATATCAATAGATATAAAAAAATGGGAATAACTCCTTGTATCATATCAGACTACCATGGTCTAAAATTAGAGTTCAACAACAACAAAAATCACAGAAAGACTACAAATTCATGGAAACTCGACATCTCTCATTTGAACTACCTCTGGGTCAAGGAAGAAATGAAGAAAGAAATCAACGGCTTCCTAGAATTTAATGAAAATGAATCCACAACAAACCCAAACTTATCAGGCACAATGAAAACAGTGTTAAGAAGGAAACTCACAGCACTAGATGCCTATATGAAAAACCTAGAGAAACCTCACACAAGAGACCTAACAACACAGCTGAAGGTTTTAGAACAATTAGAAGTAAACTCACCTAAAAGGAGTAGACGGCAGGAAATAATCAAATTAGGGCTGAAATCAATACAATAGAAACAAAAAGAACAACACAAAGAATCAATGAATCAAAGAGTTGGTTCTTTGAGAAAGTCAACAAGGTAGATAAAGCCTTATCCAAAATAACAAAAAAGCACAGAGAGAGTATCCAAATTAACAGAAGCAGAAATGAAAAGGGAGACATAACAACAGACACCCAGGAAATCCAGAGAAATAGCAAGTCATACTCCACTAAAATGGAAAACCTAACTAAAAGAAATGGACAGCTATCTTGACACATACTTCTTACAAAAATTAAATCAAGATTAGATTGAAAACATAAAGAGACCTACCTATAACCCCAAAGGAAATTGAAGCTGTTATTAGAAGTCTCCCAATTAAAAAAAAAAAAAAAAAAAAAAAGCCTGGACCAGTGCAGAATTGAATTGAAACAAGTACTAATACCAATACTCCTCAAATTGCTCCATACAAGAGAAACTGAAGGAATATTGACAAACTCTTTTTATCAGGCCACAATCACCCTGATTCCCAAGCCACTCAAAGATACAACAAAGAAAGTGAATTACAGACCATAAACATCTCCCTCATAAACATCAATGCAAAAATACTCAATAAAATCCTGGCAATCCGAATCCAACAACACGTCAAAAAAAAAATCATCCACCATGATCAAGTAGGCTTCATCCCAGAGATGTAGGGATGGTTTAACATACAAAACTGTGAATTTCATCCATCTTATAAACAAGCTGAAAGAAAAAAACACACATGATCATCTCATTAGATGCTGAAAAAGCCTTTGACAAAACCCAACACTCCTTCATGACAAAAGTTCTGTAGAGATCAGGAAAATACCTAAATATAATAAAGGTGATATACAGCAAGCCGACAGCCGACATTAAACTAAATGGAGGAAAAACTCAAAGCAATTCCACTAAAATCAGGAAGAAGATAGGCTGTCCTCTCTCTTCCTACTTATTCTTGAAGTTTTAGATAAAGCAATAACAGAACAAAAAGAGAGTAAGGGGCTAAAAATTGGAAAGGAAGAAGTCAAACTATCTCTATTTACAGATAATATGATCATATATATAAGTGACACCCAAAATTCTACCAACGAACTCTTACAGCTGATAAACACTTTCAGCAATGTAGTAGGGTACAAGATTAGCTAAAAAAAAAAAAAAAAAAAAAAAAAAAAAACAATAGTCTTCCTATACATTAATGATAAAAGGGCTGAAAAGAAATCAGGGAAACATCACCCTTTATAATAGCTGTAAATAGCATTAAATATTTTGACATAAGAAGTAGCAGACCTGTTTGACAAAATCTTTAAGTTACTGAAGAAGGAAATCGAAGAGGATATCAGAAAATGGATAGATCTCCCATGCTCCTGGATAGGTAGGATCAGCATAGTAAAAACAGCAATTTTACCAAAAGCATTTTATAGATTCAATGCAATCCCCATCAAAATCCCAACACAATTTTTTTACAGATCTTGAAAGAACAATACTCAACTTTATATGGAATAACAGGAAATCCAGGATTGCCAAAACAATTATGCTCAATAAAGGAACTTCAAGAGATATCACTATCTCTGACTTCAAGCTATACTATACTATAGAGCTACAGTAATAGAAACATCCTGGTACTGGCATAAAAAGACTTGTGAGTCAATGGAATCGAATCAAAGACCTTGACATTAACCCACACACCTATGAACACCTTATTTTTGACAAAGAGGCAAAAATATTCAATGGAAAAAAGATAGTGTCTTCAACAAATGGTGCTGGCATAACTGAATGGCAATATGTAGAAGACAAATAGATTCAAACATATCACCCTGCACAAAACTCAAATCCAACTGGATCAAAGACCTCAACATAAACCCAGATACACTGAACTTGATAGAAAGGAAAGTAGGAAATATCCTCCAACACAGTGGCACAGGTGACCACTTTCTAAATATAACACCAGTAGCACAGACACTAAGAACAACCATCAATAAGTGGGACCTCCTGAAACTGAGAAGCTTCTGCAAGGCAAAGGACACAGTCAGTAAGACAAAATGACAGCCTACAGAATGGGAAAAGATCTTCACCAGTTCTACATCTGACAGAGGGTTTATCTCTAAAATATATAGAAAATCTAAGAAACTAGAGCCAAAAAACTTAAATAACCCAATTTAAAAATGGGGTTCAGAGCTAAAAAGGGAATTCTCAATAGAAGAATTATAAATGGCTGAAAGACACTTAAAAAATGCTCAACATCCTTGCCATCAGAGAAATGCAAATCCTTGAGATACCACCTTATACCTGTCAGAGTGACTAAGATCAAAAACACAGATGACAGCCTATGCTGGAGAGGATGCAGAGCAAGCGGACCACTCCCATTGTTGGTGGAGTGTAAACTTATACAGCAGCTCTGGAATGCAGTATAGCAGTTCCTCAGGATATCTCCCCAAGGATCCAGCAATACCACTATTGGCCATATACCCCAAAAAAATGTAATTCATGCCCCAAAGACTCAACTATATTCATAGCAACATTATTCATAATAGCAAGAACCTGGAAACAACCTAGATGTCCCTAGACTGAAAGATAGGCATGAGATGTACTGACTCAGAAGTGAATTTTAGTCAAAAAGCAAAGAATACCCAAGCTACAAACCACAACCTCTGAACAGCTTGGAAGCAGAAGGAATTTAAGAGAGACATCCAGAGATTCCCCTAGGAACAGAGAGAAGATCACCTTAGCAAACTGGGATCATAACAGGTTGCAACTAAGAAGAGGTGGGAACAAATCATGAGAGAAGGAAGATGGTTGAGTGAGAGGAGCAACAAAAAGAGAGGAAAATAGATGGATAGCTCGATAGAAGAAGCCAATGTGGAGTTAGAAAGAGACCAGGTTCCAGAGAAACCTCCAAGAACTCACAGAATGTCCCTGACTAGGTCTCCATCCATTAGTGAAGGGGTGCCTAAACAAAACTTCCCCTATAATCAAATGAATGACCACCCTACTTGTCGTCACAGAACCTACATCCAACAATGAATGGAGGCAGAGGTAGAGATCTATGGCTGAGCACTCGCTGAGCTCCTGCCACAGTTGAGAGCAGGGGAGGAGAGTCTGTATGAGCCAGAAGATAGGGATTATGAGGAAAATTCCCACAATGATGACTGGCTGGAGCTCTGAGGAGCTCACTAAATCAAGAACAGCCTCTGGGGAACCATCAGGAAAAGGAGCTAGACCCTTTAAGGGTAGGCGGGACTGGCATGGCAGTATGTGGAGCCTCAAAGGGTGGGATCAGACTGTGTTCCTATGCCTGGGCTGGCACCTTGGAGCCCGTTCCCTGGAGAGGAACACCTAAATCAGCCTTGACTTTGGGATGAGGAAATTGGACTTGCCTTGAGTGGATGTGCCACGCTGAGCTGACACACCTTGGGACTTCTTACCCTTTTGAGGGAGTGCATGGGGGGGGGGGAGGCTGAAGGGTGACTGGAAGAGATTGGGAGGAGGGAAGGGAGGGGAAGCGAGGGTAATACATGGATTTAAAAAAAAAGAAATTTTGTATAATAAATAAATAAATAATAAAATTAACATACCAAAAAAAAGAAAAAAGAAAAGAAAAAAAAAAGAAAAAGAAATCTCAGCTGTGGAAAAAAACCAGTAGAATTTTGGAGAAAAGGCAACTCTGTTATTCCTTCAGCCAACTTTCCTCCATAAGTATTTGAAAATGAATACAGGGAGATAATTTTAAATATATAAAACTACATGATAAAATGAGCCTCAATAAATACATTAAAGTGTAAAAAATAAGAAGAAGATTATTCCATGGGAAAAGATACCTGCTGCTACCAAGTCTGGGGACCTGAGTTCACTATCTGTGATCCATATGATAGAAAGAGAACACCATATTCCAGGATTTGCCCCTGACCTTCACACATATACACAAACACAGTAAATAAATAAACAAACAAACAAATGTTAAGATAATAAAAAATTAAGAAAAAAGCACAAAAAGTTAAAAGAATGAAAATAAAACCAAGTATAAATAACAAAACTGTTTTTTAATAAAGTGTTTAATCCCAAGGCTAGTGTCCTAAAGTGACTAATAGTATAGCTGCCTCCTGTACCTTCTACTGCTTTCTACAGAAAACATGTACTTTCCCTCTTCTGTTTGAAGACAGAGTTGAAATAAAACCACCCAGGATGGCAGCTCCTCAAACCTTAGTGTTCTGGAAGAACATGAAACCATCAGTCCAAACAGTGTGTGTATTTATACCAAAAGATATTGAAAGTAAATAGCAGAGTGAAATTCAACATCTAGCCAGACTGCTTCACATTCAATTTTTAAAAACTTTCAGACTCAAGTTTTTCTTCAGCTATGGTAGGCAATGCAAGCAATCAACAAAAAAGTACAATATCTAAGTTACAGAAACACATACAGAAAAGATGTGTGAAATACGTTAATAGACCTTACTATACCTATGTCATGTCCAAAAGTAAAATATCAGTCTTTTTTGGAAATGTGTTAGAGATAAGGATATTTCATAACTTTATTAATAAGGTATGGAATGTGTGCCCGATCTGTCTCCAAGTAAAAAGTAAATCTTGAGTCCCCATGATGCCCTTCGGAGCCTTTGCCTTGCTCCCAGTCAAAACAGAGAAGAGAGTCTGTATCTTTTGGAACCATAACTGACTCCCTGTGAAGAGTACTTAACTTCTCTTAATTTTTTTTTCCTTGGACAGACTAAATGTCAAACGAAACTAATTGTGTCAAAGTCATTCAGCTCTAATCAGTAATGATGACGAATCTCAAGCACCAGTAGAATTAATTCACTCATGTACAAGAAGTATTTTTCATAATAGCTAAAAGTGGGAACAATCTGAATGGGTCAATAAAAAGAGTGTTATGTTCTTGTTCAATGAGATAACATTCATCCTTAAAAATAAATGAAATTCTGCCCAAGTGTGGTGGCATAAGCCTTCAACCATAGCACTCAGGAGACAGAGACAGGCAGATCTCTGTGCGTTCAACATTAGCCTGCTTTACACAGTGAATTAAGGTCAACCAGGGCTGCATAGTGAGATCCTGTCTAGATAGATAGATAGATAGATAGATAGATAGATAGATAGATAGATAGATAGATAGATAGATAGATAGATAGACTCTGATACAGGCTGCAACATGTATGTTGAACTACTCTAGATGAACTAAATCAGACAGAGGCACAGACATCACGTGATTACATTTGGTAAGGGCTTATGTAATTAAATTCAAAGAAGCATAAAGTAGAAAGACAGTCTAGGAGCAGAGCTTTGGGAAATGGAGTACTACTATGGCTACAGGTTTGGCTGTGAACAAATGGATGGTGGTGATGATGGCTGTACTAGCTCAATACACTTCATGCAGTTGAAGTGTGCATGATGGTTAAAATGGCAGAAATGGGTTTGTTTGCTTTGTTTTTTTTTTCATTTTATTAGCATGTACTAAAAGCATGTGGCTTATCCATGCTATAACTTTGCTATCCAATTAATTACAAGGTTTTGAGACAACGTGGAAGAAACCCCACTGTACCTTCAGCTGTGGTCTCCTCTCCAGCTAAGGGGATACTGAAGCCATCTTCATACTCTGCAGTCACATTTACTAAGTACAGGGTCTCTGGCTTCAGATTGCTGAGTACAACGCTGGTGCTCGAAGCTGGCTCCACCACTGTGATCTCTTCATCCCCAGTAACATCCTTGTACGTGACATGATATGAAAAAACATTTTCTCCAGCAGGAGACCATTCAGCTTTGAAACTATTAGAAGTCACCTGAGTAAACCTCAGATCCTTTGGTGGCACATAAGCTGTTTAAATGAAAAGATAAATAAATAATTAAAATTTTTAATCTATGAAATAAAAATATGCAAGTATGAGGATTCTAAACTTGAATCCCCCATATCCATCTAGATGGTGGTGCTGTGGGGTTCCCCTGTAATCTTACTGCTTACAGAGCAGGAAGAAGGACAGAGAATGAGAGAGCCAAACCTCACATTTACAGCAGTGAGCAGCAAACTATCTTAAATAAAGTGGAAGTCAAAGACAACAGCAGAGGCCTGGGACCTCCACACACATGCCATAGCATGGGCATGTCCATCATCACACACATACACACATTTACTAACGAAATATTTTCAAATACTCACTAAACTGAGCATGCATTAAACTGATCATAACAAGAGATGGTGCTTACTATGCATTGTCCTTGGGAGACATACTAACAGGAGAGATATGAAAGTATAAAGTTACTAACAAAAAAAAAAAAAGCCAAATGTGTAAAAGTGTCATTTACTAGAAAACTTAAGAGGGTGGAGAAAGAAGGTGATAATTAACTAAATGTTGGAAAGCAGAATTCAGATAAATCAAGAATAAAGAACAGAGAACTCTAGATGTGGGATATCATGCCCAAAAACAAGGAAAGGGAATTACAAAAATAATCCAAAGGCCCAAGATTGTTTGGATCTGTAGCTACACAGTAGAAACTCAGTAAGTGGTTGTTTAATTGGCTATGACAAATAATGTGTTAAAGCTGGGCCCTGAACTCCCACAGGGACCTGGGGAGGCAAATCCTATGACTCTTTGAGTAAACCCAAAAAATGAAAGATATGAATACCCAGGAGAAGGTCATGTGTCAAACCCAAATATATGAAGTTTGGTGGTTCTGTTCTCAACAGCAGTTGGAAGTTTTCTCACACTCTATGAATGGAAGAAGAATCCTACCCATGGTTTTAGAACTAGGAAGATTTGTTCATGGAGAAATAATTTTTACTTTCCAAGATCTACCAACCTTTCTTCTTTATAGCTGCCAACTCTTGCTCAATTCTAAGACAGATAGACTGTGTGAGTTCAAATGATATCCTCTGAAAGGCATCAAAATCCTCCACCGTGAACACATGGGTCTCAGGAGGAGGAGAGGCAATGGCTTCCAACTCTGAGCGAACAGCATCCTTTACACCAACTGCAAAGATCTCCACATCCGAATTTCTGAGTTTTATAGCAGGGTCTCTGAAAGCGTCTGATGACTTCCCATCAGTAATGAGAATCATGACCTTTGGTACATTACTTCTTGAGCCTTTGTTAGGCACAAATATTTTCTCTCTAACATAAGTCATTGCTTTGCCTGTGTTTGTGGACCCTCCCCTGTAGGGGAAGGTATTTATTGCTTTAATTATATCTTCAACTCTATTAAATTCCTTCAATGTGAATTCAGTGTGAGGGTCTCTGCTGTATTGGACAAGGCTTATCTGTACCCTGTTTGGTGAAATCTCAAAGCTTTTTGCAAGAACTTCCAAAAAGGCTCTGACTTTAATGAAGTTTCCAATCCCAATGCTATAGGAACCATCAACCAAAAACACGATATCAGCTTTTATATCCACACCACGCGAACATTCTGTGAATAGAAAGAAAATTCATTCATAAACAAATATGAACTAAAAATATAATAAAATTAAGATATAAATATCTCTAAACATCTCACTTTTCTTTGTAAGTTTACTTCTTTTCAAAAACTGCTGCAGGGCTGGAAAGGTGGCTCAGTGGGCCAAGTATTTCCTGAGAAAGCACGAGGACTAAGTTTGAATACTCAGCACCCACATAAGAACCAGTGTACCAGTTCTGGGGGCACAGAAATAGGCAGATGCCGGGACTTGCTAACCAGCCAGTCTAAGCTGAAAGAGCAAATTTCAGATTCCAGAAAAGACCCCATACATCACAAAAAATTTTTTTAAAAAAATGGAGAAGAAAACTACTGCAAACACTGTGTTTAAATGAAGTCTGAACTAGGCCATACTGCAATCAAATGGCTACTTACCCACTTGAACTTTCATTGGCTGTGTCTTCTCCATTACGGAAACGGGCTCACTGGATGTCAGTCCCTTCATTGCAGAAACACTGATCTGGTATTCAGTGTCAGCTGAGAGGTCACGAACATTGAGCGTGGTCGTCTGAGGCCCCACACTCAGAACATGTTGTCGGTTTCCTGCAGTCATGGGTGTGAGGAGGACTTTATAACCTGTCACAGCGCTGGGAGATGGATCCCAGCTCAGCTTAATGTATTTTGATGAAACTTCTGTGGCCACCAGATTTGAGGGAGGCTCAATGACTGAAAAAAATAAATTAATAAATACGCGGTGATTGATAATGAATTACGACTGCATTAAATTTTACATTTGGACCTTCGATTCTCCTTATTCAAATTAATTATGTCTATATCAGAAAGTGTTAATTAATACCCTCTCTCCCTCATTCTCCCTGTATGAACAAACCAATGGTTCCCACTGCAAGATTTTTTTTTTTTTTAGTACACTGAAAAGTTTGGTAGGGAAGAAAACTTTTGAAATAAACTAATAAAAGTAGATTTAATGTTTAATCCTTCTCTGAAACCTAAATTTTGATTTTTAATACGGCATTTTACTCATTGTCTTTATTTTCATGTCCCAGTTATAGATGTTTGCTAATTCTTCATTCATTGATGATTTGTTCACTACAGGCCCTGAAGAAAGATGAGCAGAGAGCTGTGATGCACTCATGGCTACCCATGCAGGAAAGTTCAAACACAATAAAAACTTTGCTTGATCATGGCAACCACAAAACTGCACTTCACTAAGAATTAACCTGTCTAAAGTAAAGATAGATAAGCCAAGCCGAGTGAAAGTGGGCATATGAGTCGAAAGGATTCAGAGCCTTTGAAGCATTGAGAAGTTCTGGGAGACATAAAGCCAAGAAACTTGCCAAAATATGATTAAAGATGGAACCATGTGAGAGTTAAACTTGTCAATTCCCACAGTGGGAGGAAGACCACCATGGGAAAAATATTAGGGCTTTTGGTGTTCAAATGGATACTTATAAAATACCTTCTTTGAAATGCCTCTTCTCTCTTCTACATGCTTAAAAGTGATAACTGATAGAAACGGCAAAGCTTTCCACATGTGAGAGTATCAACTAACCAATCTTTGAGACATTTCTAAGTTTTGAACACATTAGGGAGCACATGGTAATGGGAAAGCCCTTGTCCTTAAACAGTTGATAGGAACAAGGTTATCTATCACTCTTTTGTGCTCTAGAATGCTAAATCTGCCGATGTTTAGGTCCAAATATAAAATAATGAAAGAAAATACAAGAGAGGTCTGATTGTGGATAGACAATATACACACAAAAGACTTCTTTATAAAAGTCTAATCAATGGAGGAGGGGAATCTCATGAGGCCCCTAGACAAAAACCTGCAGGCAACTAAGGAATGAAGAAAGTGGGAGAGGGAGTTTTTCCTAGAGACCCCAACTGTTTATCCAATGCCAAATGTATCCTTGAAATCATATACATACAAGTAACGCTAAACAGATCTGAATAAATAAACAGGCTGTATTAACATACTTATGCAGTTACACACACATATAATTGTAACAATAACAAAGAAAAATAATCCATAATTTGAAGGGAAGCAAAGAACATGGGAGGATTTGGAGGAAGGATAGAGGACAGAAATTATGTTGTTATATTTTAATTTTTTAATCAAAGTTTAAAATATTAAATAAACTAAGTCCAACCAAAAGTTGTCCCTTCCAAAAAGTGCTCAGGAACTTCACAGAAAACAAAATATTTTTCTAAATTTTCCTCTGGAGTGAGGAAACAATATTAACAAGCTGAATTCAGAAACCAGACAGTCATTGGAGGATGTGGTTAAAATTGATCTATTCTCGAATATCTGTAAAGCAAGAATGGCTGTCTGTACAACTCTGAATATACAGGTACTCACCTTCTTCTCCACTAACCAGTTCACCAAGTTGTTCATCAACTCCTGAACACACCTGGGAGATTATCTCATTCTGAATGTCCACAATTGCATCAAAATTGGCCACATTGAAAACATGGTTCAAGGAAGGTGTGGATGCAATTTGTTTGAGTTCTTTTGCATCTGCAGCTTTAATGCCTTGAAATCAAAACGGGTGGGAATGTGTTAAAATGGGAAACATATCAACTGTAATAAGTTCTTCCCAATAATTCTAAATCTTAAACTAAAGATATTTAACCCTTTCTCAGTCAAAATCCAGAGTTGCTTTGACACATTCTTTTAATCCCAGAACTTTCAAGGTAGAGGTCAGAAGATTTCTGGGAGTTCAAGGACAGCCAGGTATACTTAGTGAGACCCCATCTCAAATAGATAGATGATAGATGATGACAGATAGATGAAAAATAAATGTTCAGTGACAAAGGATTTCATAATTTAACAAAAAGTGACCAGACAAAGAGAAAACAAATGGTTAATAGGAAGAACCCCCACTTTAACTATGCCTTCACTTGTCTCCGACATCTGTAAAGATAATATTTTTTATTCCAAAGTGCTGAATGAGCTGGAGCTCTGTGAATAGTTCAAGTATTATGTAATGCAGAAAATGCATAAAATCCACTTAATGAAAATACAAGGAGGAGCTTTATTCGAATCACTGGCAGAGTGCTCACTGAAAAGTCGAGAACTGGCAAAGCATGTTAGTATCACCTCACTTAATCCTCATGCTAAAAGGATTTTATGAAGAAATAGATAAGCAGAACTTTTACTCACGGACAACTTAGCTTAATACTATCCTATAAAATGTAATAAGCACTTTTGACAACATCCTTCCTTGAGGAATCAACCTTTATCTTCCTAAGCATCAAGTGTACTGAAGGATGTCTAGAAAGGAAATGGCTGGTCAGACTTGACGTACCCAGAGAGTAAACCTCAACTCCAATATTCCGAAGCTCCCGTGCAGGAATAACCACTTCATCCTGAGATTTGCCATCCGTGATAATAACTGCCACTTTAGGAAAGCCAGCTCTTGATCCAGCAGATTCAGTGAAAGTGTTTTTAACTAAGTAATCAATGGCATCCCCTGAAGGGAAAAAGGAAACATGTTCATTTACTCTGGACTCTCACTCATTTTTCCAGAGTTAAAGACTAAAATGTTAATTCCAAAGACACTCATTATATAATCAAATGGGCTTTTTAATTTATTCTCAAAGCAGACATTTTATTTATTTTAAACAATAAAGGAATGTCTAAAACATACCAGTCATTGTGTTTCCACCTTTGTATGGTATTTTTTTAATTGCCGCCAGCAGGTCATCTCTTCGGTAATATTGATTTAAGTTAAATTCAGTCCTGGTATCTGAGCTGTACTGAACAACTCCAACTCTTGTCTTCTCCTCCCCAATGTCAAAAGCAGACACAAGAGCAGCAATGAAGTCTAAAATGTACTTGAAATTATTTCTTCCCACACTCCAGGAGCCATCCACAAGAAAGACTAAGTCAGTCCAGGCACTGACAGAGCACTCTGAAACATATTGAGCGTATTCTTGAATGACTGAGTCAGCCCCCTTTTCAAAACATGCACAAACATTGCAAAGAAAAAATCCTGAATCATTCTATTCCTCATAATATATTGGACCCATTATTTTCCATTCACACACATATAAGAATATAAAATCTTTTAACATCGAAACATTTTCAATGCACTTATCAAGATCCACTTAGGAGACTGGATGCCTTTAAGACATTCTGTGAAAAGAAATAACTAGACTTGTGGATGTATGCTACCCTGGGGAATACAGTCCAAGCAAATACACACCAACCTGTTTTTCTAAACCATATCTTTACTCTTCCCTAAAAGACTACATAAAATATCCAGGAAACACACAAAAGAAATGTCAACAGAGTCTTCTCCTGCCTTGTTACTTATCAACAGATAAACACAATCTGCTCTTCAAGTAAATGCATCTGAGTTGAGGAGAAAAGCAGATATTTTAATAGTCTGTCATTTTTTTCCCAATATAAATGTCTAAATATATAGTCAAGGTAGTCTATGCACATAGCCATGCAAAAATAGCTTGCGTTCATCATCTCTGTATTCAAATCTGATAACAAAACCTCCATTGCTAAAGAAAAAGTGGAAATATTATTAATGCAAAAGTTCAAATGGCCGTATGGTATCCTTAAGAGATTAAAATGCAATATGCTTTTATGACCACACATTATCTTTCCTTCTTCTGTGGTCAGGGAGGCAAGTTGGTTTTAAAAAAATATGTATTTGTAAGGCAACATTTAGTGGATTTCTGAAGATGTTTTTGTCCTTGAAGTTAGTTGGTAGATAATAAAAGAACTATTTTGGCAAAGAGGAACAGGGAAAGACTCTGGAAAATTGTGCAAACAATTTCAAGTTTCATGCTTAAATAATTTTTGTATGCTGTTTAATAGGGCAATTTTAGTCTATTAAAACCCATATCTGGCAGAATATTTTGATTTAGAATAAATATTGATAGTTTGGAGAAAATATTAATGTAACTGCATAGGAGGAAACTTCATCATAGATTATTGGACATCTGTGAGAATGATAAACAATGATCTAGAGGAAAATTTTCCAGAGAAAGAGGCCTTTGTGTTTATGATGTTTTTATGATTAATCTAGGTCATAAATCCATCTTACAAAGTGGCAAAATCAGAAGTCCAAGTAACTCCTTAGGAGTTCACTCTAGTGAGCCACACAAAGTAGTGTCATACAAAGGAGACTAGCAGCCTCAAAGCCAAGACTAAATAAAAGTGCTTTTCATCTGGTTACATATTCGATTTCTTAGAGATGGGTTGCAGGAACTTTGGAAAGATTGAAAATATGACATCATCAGCCAAGTTGACAGAAATATCCCTGAAATGAGCTCAGTACACTGCTAGGACTTAAAGTGTATTTCATAGCATTTGAGATGCTTCAAACACAAAGATCACCTCAGTCCTTTCCCATTATATCTATCTGTAAGCATCATCTGTTACTGTGATTTGTCTTAGGAAGATATATTGGCCAGAAGGTCAGAATGCAAGGTTTAAAAGTATTTAGTTATACATTTCTCTCATCTATCTATGTTCCTTCTAAAGAAAGCTTATAGTTATTAACATAGGGAAGATTGTCAAGCCTTATGTATAATTAGAACATCTACTACAGTGCATTTGTAACTTCTCCATATCCAAGAAAAATAAAGGAAGAAACTCACTTTGTATCTCTGTTTTTCCAGGTTTCTTCTCCCCTGGCTTTCTTGGACCACCTGTTTGAACTGAGGCAAAAGCCCATCATTAACAAAAGAAACTACCAAATGTGTGTGTGTGTGTGTGTGTGTGTGTGTGTGTGTGTGTGTGTGTGCTTCACAAAAAACAGAACATATACATTGTTCTTTAATGTTGCGCTTTAAACATTTGGTCTTTCTCGGCTTGTCAGAATGCCAAATGATGATTTTCTCATAAATAATTTTAATAAAATGTTAGTTGTTCCAAAAACATCAGATACTATTGCTTGAGATTTTTGATGTCCTGAATAATTTTCATTCACAACATTTCTGCTAACTCCAGAGACCAACTTTAAAAGGCATAAATAAATTGTTCATAAGCACTCATAACAAGGGTCATAGAAGGTGGTGCTGATGCGGTACCTATGTAATAATTAATTTTGAAGTTGGAAAATTGTCTGAAATGCATATGCTCGTATCTCTGTGGTAGGAAGAGTCAAACTGAGAGGCTATCAGTTTGAAAGTGGAAGGACGGGGAAGAGTTGGAGGAGGGAGACTGAGTGGGGGCTGGAGGGAATGGGGAGGAAGACAGTGATCTAATGATGTTATGAAGTGTGCTCTTACTTGTCAGTTGTCCTATAACGGGCTCACTTTCTTCTACTTCATTATAGGAAGTTATAGTCACCACATAGTCTGTTTCAGGAATAAGGTCTGATAATAGAGTTTCAGTGGTACTAGCTGCAAGGGTAAATGTTTTAGTAGGCCCCTCTGAAAATACAAAAAGTAAAATATGAATGCAACAAAACTTTCTCAATAATAACATATTACAAAAAAAGTCTAAATATACCCCTATCTGAAACTTTTACCATATGTCCTTTTTCAAGACATCCAAACAATGCTTTTAACTGCCTTCCAAAAATAAAACTTTGCATTTTTGGAAAATCCAATATTTGCAATGGTCTTGCCTTTATCTGACAATCACATTTGATACTTTCTAAAAGTGCAAAATATTTTTAATCGATGGTATGTCAGAACATCAAACCAAAATTATATAATTATTTTTATGACAACAAGGAATAACAGAAATGTTATGAATAAGACATGACTCATAGGTAATTTAATTCTAAATTATAAAATTGGAAGAGAACAGAAAGAGGGAAGGAACCACATTCAAATATGGACCACAATCTAATCAGTAGCAAAGTCCTCCAGATTTACTGACCTGGTATCACGTTTCATATCATATACTTTTATTTATGTAATGACAATCTACTTCCATACAGATCTTTTAACTCTCAGTTAAAAACAGAAAGCCTCCTAGAGACTTATACCTCCTAGAGACTGCATGCCTGTTAATACTTCAATTATATTAAATCTCACAAAACATAGTTAGGAAAGGTAGCATATATAACAACACTCCTGGTATCTATGTGGACCATGTACCATATCTATGCGGGCCAGAGCACCATTGGACATGAAGCCACTGGGGGTATATTAGATTAGATCTTCGTGGTGCCTGTTTTGCACATTGGAAGCCAATATTCCCAGTGTCTAGAAATGGAGTGGATCCTATTTGGGCTGTTTGAAGATATTCTTTAATATAAATGAAGTCATTAACCAAATGAATTTGGAGAAAAACAGCAGAAGGTAAAGTTTTTACTTCTTCAATTCTTCAGCCATACTGTCTTTTTTTTTTAAGTCCCTGATGAGAAAGCATTTTAAAACACTGGTATTCTAAAAGGCCAAGAGAGAAGCCCAGCTCTAACGGTTAGCAATATTAGCGATACACCAATGAAGACTTCTTAACCAATAGAAATAGTTATTTTCCACCTGTTCTAATATGTTGATCTCCACACATGGACAACACGGTTAACACTATAGATAACACCATAGAACATCTGAAACAAGCTTCGTTTTGCTTTGCTTTGCTTTGCTTGTAGAAAGTACTGGGAATGGATTCTGTGGCCCTAATTCCAAATACCAGGTGACATCAACCAAAGTCCTCTGTCTTGCTCATTCTCGCCTTCCTTGTGATCCAATGTGAGGTTAAGGACAGTTGCCATCCATATAAAACCTCAGCATCTTGCAGCTCACCTGTTGTAGAGTCCACTGTTATCTTGTAGCCCACAATTTGATCAGCTGGTCTCTCCCATGACATGTGAACAGTATTCTCATCTATAATTTTAAAATTCAATTCGGAAGGTGGGTCGACTGCAAGAAGAAAGTTGAAATTAGCTGCATTTTCCAACATCAGAAAATGGTTAATATGATTAATGAAGAATTGTGTTGAGCAAAGCTTACTAAAGTTGTCTTTGCATAAATTTGTTTCCAACAAATATAAAAGATATCTTGTTGGATCCGAATAAAATTAAAAGCTGACAAGATGTGACAAAACATGAGAAAGTGTACAAATTACAGAAGACAGCACGGACCACTTGATTCTTGAGTTGCTAGGTCATTCAAGAATGGCCAGCAAAATCAAGCAGAATGGAAACATGTTTGGATACAAGAACAGTGAAATCACATATAATAACCACATATGCAAACAATTCACATAACAATGAAGGAAATTCAATACATGCTAAGTGCACGTTGAACAAGCATGCCAAATCACAACCTGCTTACAACCATGGACGTTAATTTAGAACAGTGACATCATACATTTTTATAATGTGGAAAGAAAATCACTGATGGTTTGGGTTCAATCTCTGCAATGTTGCTTTGTTATTGCTTGGCAAATCTCAGTCTGTGGCAGAGGCTTAAAAAATGTATTTGAATGGAAAAGATAAATCATTAAAAAATGAAATGTCTCACAAGAAAATATACATTTAAGAGTATATTCATATTAATATAGGCAAATGTTAAAATGAGATGTTAATAATTTATGAGTATATAAACAGTGCTAGGAGTGTTTATAAAACTGATGTTCTGCCTGTTTACACCAATTTGCTGTGTTCCCAAGGTGTAAACCAACACGGTCATGGCCTTTGTAGTAGGCATACTCCATATTAGAAGTTGCAGTTTATGTTAAAATGCCAGTATGGCCCTTTACAAAACAATGATTAATTATGAAAAGACAACATCAATATATACTTATGGGCAATTATTTACAGAACTTGAAGAAAACAGTAAAGAAGGATCAGCTTTGGAAGACATGGTAGAAAATCAGTGACAGAAGTAACTGCAAAGTACAGAAAGGAACAGTTTACATACAGAACTGTACAGCATCATGCATGTGTCAATGAAATGTTGACTAATTTTTAGTTTCCCACAATGAACAAAAGCTTCCATGTACAATAGTCATTACACAAAGACATTCCTGACATATTTTATAATGATATTCTCTACAACAATGTTCATGCTTCCTCATGCAGCGTTGTACTGACTCACTGTCAGTGCATGGTCGGTGCCTTGAAAATCATTAGACTTGAAGCAAGTTCGATCAGGTAGATAATTCTCAACAATATCCTTCTTTAAATATCTTGGACTACAGGTATTATTCCTTGAGAGTGGGATGGTTTACCCCTGTTTTAAAAGGGCACCATCTCTCTTTAGAATTTTATAAAAGTCGATCGAAATACAGTAATAACTCTGACACACAAGTCAGAATTTAAAAGGGATTGGAGCTGTCTTTCACATTCATAGCACATTTTTAAAAGAAACAAAACTGATCAGGCAACATCTTCTTTAATAAATTGCCACCTCCAACTGTAGGCAATGTCTTTATTTTTATTGGCTACACTAGTAGAAAAATGAATGTTACTTTTTTATTATCCATACACAGGCAGTGAGATTAGGACTATTAATCTGCATGCACAACTTAATCATTCAGCATTCTTCGGTCTGTAACCGTATTGCAACGATTAGCTGAAGTCATCACTTAATATATGTAGCAAACATGCAACAGATGTTAATAGGAAAATGGATATTAAGAATATCATTATAAAATATTGTTCTGATAACAATAGCTCAGGACAAATTTAATGCAAAGGCAGACACAACTGGCCTGAGCAGCTTTTTTAAAAAAAATCAGTACATGGAAAAATAGTACCACCAACCTTGGAGGAAATAGACCTGAAGCAGCGGACATTAGGTTAAAACTGCTGAAGGTCAGCAGCGGCCCACCTTGTTGATATCCAAGTGACCAGGATTCCAGATAGACTGAAAAAGTGACTGTGGGGGAAAAGTCTTGAACATTTTAGAGGATTTTAAGGTGCTCATGGGAAGTCAGATGTGGTACATGGAAGTCAAAAGTAGAAAAAAAAATCACCTATCAATGTGAATAGCAGAGCCCACCCTGCTGCTTTTCCTCATTGAGTTTACCAAATATGCAATGTTTCAAGACTGTCATTTCATTCACAAGGTTTGGGATTTTTCATTAAAAAAAAGATAATGAATTATGTGTGAGTGTATGACTCACATAAATTGATATCATTACAAATATGTATTTTTATTGATTTAGGAAATTTTTTACATTAACTCACAACCACCATTACATTGCCATGAAGTCTAGGTGTTCCTGAAAATAATGCTGATGCTGGCATAGTCCAAACAGTATCTAGCTGTATATGGTTTTTAAATGCAAACCACCATAGCCAAAATAGGGAAAATAGAAACAATCTGACTCACAAAACCTGGAGACTTATCATGAAGAAATAAAATTTTAAGTATTTATAACTGGTAGTTTAACTTTGTACTTAAACATGATGCTTTTGTTATCAAAATACTGTGGTATAAAAGTGTTTTTCTGATGAGATTTCTGTTTCACAAACTGATAGGATTTAGGAAATGGTAGTATGATCATAGTATGTAATAAATATTCAATGTCTTCTATATAACATGCAGACATTTATACATTTTGTTTGTTATTTCCTTTTGTATTTATAATAACCTAACTATAAGCCCTATGATCCTTGTTCTACAAGTTAAATTCAAAAGAAACCAGCATAGCTCATAGGTAATAACAATTCTATCTTGTGGTCTGTATAGTTTTCTACCACATTAGATTAAATGTAAATAGAAGAAATATTTCAGTAAAAATCTTTAGCACCCAACACTTACAGTACTTGTTAATATGTGCTTACATATTTTTCTATTCTCTAAAAAGCCACTACTAGAAGAAATTATGTAGGATCAATAATACATATGTGGCATACTGAAGTCTGCAACTCAAATACAGATAGAATTTAGAAGGCAGCTATGCTCACCACTATGTCACCATTGTGGATATAGATAGAACTTGATATATTAACTTCACACACTTGTTCAAACAATTTTAAAAACTAGTGTGTCTGTCTTGTTTTAAAGAAAAATGACCTTTTTCCAATTGGAGAACCTATCAAGAGTCTATATGCAAGAATTAACTGTAGCAAATTTATGAATGGATAGATGGAAGGGTGGATGGGTGGATGAATAGGTAGGTAGATGGATGGATGGACAGATGGATAGATGAAGAATAGATAAATCAATGAATGTAATATAATATGTTATAGACAAATAAAATCTAAGAGATACATTAAAATATAATCTTTAGTTACTAGAGAGATGGCTCAGCTATTAAAAACATTGTCTATTCTTCAAGAGGCTCGGGGTTCAATTCCCAGCACTCACATGGCAGCTTACAACGGTCTATAACTCAAGTTCCAGAAAATTCAACACCCTCACACAGACATATATGCAGGCAAAACACCAATTTGCCAAAATAAAATTAAATACATATTTTTAAAAATGTCACCCTGAGGAATTCTCACTTCCTCATTTATAAAATAAAACAATCAGAATACTTTACATCTACATTCTCTGTTTGAATGTTTTGTTGCATATTAGATACAGAATTATAGAATATACATATTAACTTAGTCCCTTAATCTAGATGCAGGGCAGCTAAAGGCATAACTTAAAGTCACTGATAAGCTGATAATTACTTATTATATGTTATAAGCTATAAATAAGGCTTCCAAAAATTAAAATTTTGTATTTTACAAAATTTGTGCCCATCTCAAATTCTAGGTAAAGAATAAAGGTATCCAGTGCTCAAGGAACACTGACCTCTGTTTAATACAAAATTAACTTATCTAAAAATCTATTAACACACACAATCCCAGACTAATTCACACACTCTAGGTCATACAGGCTCTAGTGAAGTTTGGAGTTCGCTAGTTTATCTAATAATTACTTAAGGCCAAAAAAGAAAGTAACCTTTGACTTTATTTCTATAGGACACAGTAAATCAGCATGGAAATATAATTCATCATGCAAATGAGACAAAGTGGAAAATTATTATCATGTCTTTTAAAAGGCAAATGTAAATTTCAAAATAATTTAAATTAACATTAAAAACTGTTTTTAGCGTATAAAAAGCAAATTTAAAATATCCCAGAACCATATGACTACAAGAGCATTTGAGTCATATAAAAGGAAGCAGAGTAACCCTGGCCACCCTAGCAGAAGACTGCAAACAGAGGGCAAGCTGAAATTTTGAAATGTCCCAACAGAAAATCTATTTTCTAGCTCAATGTCTTCAGAAAGACTTTGGCCATGAATTTTTGTTAGCTCCTCACAGGCTTCTGGGGCCACTTAGTTGGTAGTTAACACCAAAACTGAGCTGTCCAGCAAGGAGCAGAGTCTGCTGTGGCTGTCAAGCTCTTGAAATGTGGCCAGTGTAAAATGAAATGTGCTGCAAGTGTAAAGTACATGACCAGCTTCCAAAACTTAGCACAGAAATGCAGAAGACGCTGATGGTTTTTCTACCAATTACGTGTTGAAGCAATATTATGTTAAAAATCTTCCATAAAAATCAACGTTCCTGTTCCCTTTGTGATTCCTATTTTTGTTTGGCACTGTCAAACCAGAAAGTAATCCAAAAATGAATCTTATAAAGATATACTGAGCTAAGGAGGAATGATAGGAGCTTAAGAAAGAAAGCTAAAGAACTACACCATGTGGAAATTAGTACAAAGTTAGAAGATAAAAATATGAGAAATAATAAACATAATCAGGAAGGCAAATAATATAGTGTCCTTTTTCATTGTATTTTGCTGGCTGGTCATTAGCAGTTTAGAATTGATATTTTCCACTTACATTATCTCCAACCTAACCCCATACTTAAGAATTCTCAAAACTTTTATTTTCAAAGAACTATTTTCATAATGAGCAATAAACGGGCCACTTCAGTGACTTATCTAAAAATATCTTTAGTAGTGCTTCCAGAAGTTTCTCAAATAAAATTCCTTCCTAACTGACGACACAGTGAGGATTACTAAAAGGCCACCTCATCAGAATACTCCTTCAGGAAGCCAGAGTAGCCTCTACTTTTACTCCTCAAGTGAGCCCAGCCAGCAAGCTAAGGATCTTATATATGCTACACAGTTGGAGACACTCTCTTTTCCTAACGTTAATTCTCTGTACCTGCAGTTTTGAAGTAGAACATTTTTAAAAAATAATTTTAATCAGGGTTGTCAAAAAAAAAACAGCTATATATACCTACTCCTCTACACCCACCACAGTCTACCCTTGAATTTCCAGAGCCTACAGACGTCTCCTTTCAACTTCATTATAGGTGTTTCTTTAATTGGAGAGGGTAAGAAGCTTTTTAAGATTAGCCTATTTATTTTGTGGAGTACGCTTAGTTTGTCAAATCTCAAATGATGGTTGAAAGAACTGGCGAGACTATTGCATAGAAGTGGCCTGCTCAAATAAATACTAAGACATTAAAACATCAAGTACACCAAACAGAACAAAATCAGGCTAAGAGTTTAACAGACGTCTTCTAGAGGGCAGGGTCACAAGGAGTCATTTTGGAGCCCCATTGTGGTGTCCCTGGTCACACAGTGCCAAGGCGTTGAGGTCAGACGCAGCCAGGTCTCCCTGAGCCAAGCAAGGGTGAGCACGCCAAGGGGGTGCCCAGCTCGCAGCTGCCTCTAGGCTGGAAACCCTGGCTCAGAGCCAACCCATCTGAGCTGGGTTGTTCTGGGACACGTGCCTTAGAGACCTTGGAAGCAAACATCAACAGCAGGAGTCCCTAGGTTGAGCGAGCGCCCTCTATAGGTTGGTTTCTGCTTGTCTCATCCCCTACCCACCTACCCAAGTCGGTTTAACAGCTGGATTTTTTGCCTGAAAGTCGGCCTAGACACCTGGCTACCTTAACCTGTTCAAAAAGAAAAGAAACGAAATCCAGACGCGCGGAGCTGGCAATGTTGGAGTCTTTTATTCATGTTGTCACCAAGGTCACAGTCCCGACCCTGGTGATCGGCTGCTGATCCTGAGAGGGATGTCCATATTCTGAGATTCCTGATACCCAGCCATTCAGGATTCCTCTTGGTAGAGCTGGATGCAGCTGTTGCTCTATCCAGGGGGACTGGTCCTCGGGGAAGGTGGCGGTGTAGGTGGCAGTGTGGACAGCACACTGAAGACAAAGCGCAAAGAGACCACACAGCACTGCACAGAATAGGGGAAGCAGAGCATAAGAGCTGGACCTGGAAGCTTGGCAATAGACACACCTCAGAAGGAGGATGTTTCTCTGGAGAAGAGACATCACCAGAGAAGGTCAGAGGAAACAGAGCAAGCAACAGAAGCACCAGAGATGAGTCTTCCTTTCTTGAATTCTTCAGTGTCACGTGTCATAAGGGAATTAAAAGCATTTTACCTTCTGCCTCAATGGAAGACAGGAGTAGGGCCACGCCCAGGGCGGCCAGCGCTCGGGGAAGCCTGGTCTGCATGCTCTGTCCTCAAGTTCACAGCTTCATG
This sequence comes from Phyllotis vaccarum, assembly GCA_033318265.1. Lineage (NCBI taxonomy): Eukaryota > Metazoa > Chordata > Mammalia > Rodentia > Cricetidae > Phyllotis > Phyllotis vaccarum. Next base: position 130,363,414 of record JARWLC010000004.1, on the reverse strand, counting down.
AAGGGATCTGCAGGAGGAAGCAGTGATCCATCAGAACCCAGCCTTAACAGGCCAGGAACAAGTTAGATAGGAGCCTAAGCATGGTCTAGAACCCAGTCAAATTTGTCTTAGTAACAACAGTGTCCAGCCCAGCACATAATGGACCTATCGTGGAGCAAAGGAAGCTAAGTTCTTCTGATAGGTTTAAGCAGGGAACTATTGGGGAATACTTGTTTAAATAGGGTGCTCTTCTCCAGGGTACTGGCGCCCTGTGGAAGCCTGACCAGACCACACATGGCTTCCTCTTGCCAAGTGACAGATAATTTAGAGGTCATTTTATTCCTGACTCAACACAATGTATCTTCCAGCTGGGGATTTCATTTGACTGCTTTTTCCTAACTGCTGAACTCTTTAGGTAACTGTGTTTTAGTGGTCCCACGATAATTTTGAAAGAATAATAAACCTCTTTTATTCTATTTTCTTCAGTTTGTCCTGACTAAAAATATGCAAGTCTTTAAGATCTTGATAGATTATAGAAGGATATACAAGGCCCAACTGAAACCCAATTCTTCTTGATAATTAGGTTGTTTCATACCTGATAAACCCTTTACCAAAAATGAAGGGGACCAACCATAAATGCATAATAAAGAGGGATGAAGCAATAGAAAGAAGCAAAATACTTCCTTTTCTGTTTTCTAAAAAAAAAATCTTATATTTTTAAAAACCTTAATAATTCATCTTTGTGTTTATCTAGTTCTTAATGGTGGACGATTACAATTAATACAAGCTCCAGAGGCAAGAAGGTTCTATTCTCACTATTTCTTAATTTTGCAATTAGGCTGATTCCTTACTGACCAAGAGTCCTACTCTTTTGTAGTTCCCAACACACAGTGCTGTTTGATTAGCACATTGAACTTTCCTAATTTATTCTAAGGTTCAATATGAAAACAAAAGTTATCAAATGAGCTGGACTGAGAAGGTGCCTGTGACCATACACACACACACACACACACACACACACACACACACACACACACACACACACACACACACCACAACAAAGATTCAGAGGTGTACACATTGCTGCAAGGCAACACCATAGGCCTGTGACAAATAAAAGGGGGTGGGGGCCAGTGGTACTTGGGAATCCAAAAATAAGGCAAAGGCTGGACTCTCCTTCAGAAAAAAAAAAAAAAAACTGACAATCTCCAAGCATGCCTTTCCAAATCTTTGGCATGAGGGTTAGGGAAGCTTTCTTCATCTGAGTGTAAATTGCACTTTACATGTCTGATGAGGAGGCATGCCAAGTTGCCCAGAGCTCCTTTTTATGAAGCCAAGATTAAAATTTTGGCGCAGCTCCGGGATCTAAGGGATTTTAGTAATGTCTTTTTTTCCTAATTAACAACTGCGGAATTCTAACCCTTTCCTACATTCGCCTTTTAAAAAATTAAATAGAAAAGCATGTCTGGCCTAGTGTTGCTATCGCCCGGCCATAAAGTTGATATAATAATCTGGAATGAAGTTGGCAGTTGGGCTCACAAAGTGTTAAAGTGTGGTACTGTCGTAATCTACTCACACAAAAAAAAAAATCTGTGTGCAGTTGGGGGGGGCTGTTAATAGGCTGAACAAAAACTTGAGTCTTGAAAGTGCATTTATCTGGGTCTGGAGCGCCACCTATCGGCTTCCTGACTAAGCATCAAGAATGAATCATCTCTCATTGGGGTATCTGATGAATAACTCAACCTTCTCAGGCAGCCAAGAATTCCGTCCATATACGTTTTAAAGAAAAGTTTCTCTCTTCTTCTTAGCCAAAACATTTATCGGAGTGCTTAGCAACACTTCATTGAGCATTCTCAGACATAGATGTCTGAAAGCGGCCGCCCCTACGTGGCAGTAGGATCTCCCTACTTCCCCCTCATGAATGAAAATGAATCAGCTGCCTGGTATGGGGGCGCTATGAGAACCGGTTCCCCTTGGACAATTCGCCCCTCCCCCACCCCTTGCAACTCTCTCTCTCAAGTTTTTTTTTTTTTTTTTTTCAAACGCACCCACGGGCATGCATATGTTCCAAGGGCCCATCTAGATTCCCATATACCTTTTCTTATCGGCAACCTTGACCTTAGTTAGCCAAGGACGAACTTAGTCTCATTTTTTTTCCTCCATCCCTCCCCGTGATTATTTAGAAGGATTCAACCTTGAATTGGAGGTGGGAAGATGGTGAGGGAAGGGAGGGTGGCTGAGGAAGCCAAATGCAGGTTCCGTTTGCCATGGCTGTGTAAGTGCAAGAACTCCTCACACTGATTTCTGCACCCAAGGATTGGAGAGGAAACCATCTCAGAGGTCCCATTGAGTGACCCTAGGTAGGACTTAATCCCAGCGCATTCAGGAGGAACCCAAAAGACGTCTCAGAAGCTCTGAAAGGACGAGCTAACCCACTAACACTTTGAAGCCAGGGCCGCTCCTCGGGAGCATCTGGAAATGTCACTGCCGCCCAACTTTGCCTCACAGAAGCTCTTTCCATTGGCCCTCCAAGGAGTTCTGCACCGCGTGTGCAGAACTTCTTCATTTTCCTACAATGTCTTGTGCCCATGTTGCGAGCCGGCAACCCTGGTAAAGCTGCAGCCACCAGATAAGAAAGAGCGACTTCACTGAAAAGGACAACGTCTATAGGGGACATCTCCCTGCAGATGGACAAGTTGAGCCAAACAAGCCTTTCTTTCTCCAAAACTCCAAAGAAATGGCCAAGTTCCTCTGCTGCACCGCAGATCTATCTCAGGCTCACAAATCAATCTCTTCCGAAGCCAACCGGCTCCTGCCTGGCTCTTTCCTGGCCCGGGTTAGGATGCAAGCGAGAAGCGACTTTTCCCAGTTATCTTTGGGGAAGGCCGCGCGGGGTTGGGGTGGGGTGTGGGGGGGGACAGAAGCCATACAGACCTGAGCCGGCAGTGACAGGGAGCGTGCGTCCAGCAGCCAGCTGGGCTGGTGAGGGCTCTGCGCTCCGGGAGCACCTGGCGGCCGCGAGCGTGGGAAGGACGGCGGCGGGAGCACCCGGGAGTGGCGACTGGAGCGCGGAGCGGAGGCAGGGGGACTGACTGCAGCTGACGCGTCTGGGGCGGCCGCCTTCGCCGACTGGGAAGAGGCTCCGCGCCGCGGGCTACTTAATAGAGGGCTGTTCCCGGCTCTCAGTTTACTCGGTTACGAAATGCCTGAGAAGGTGGAAGGCTGCCACGGGTGATGTATGCTACTCGGCGGTGAAGGAGGTCTACTTTTGGGAACGTGTGCATACTTCGAGCATTCCATCTGCGTGAGGTGGCGATCGCCGTAGTAGCAATGCCCCTCGGGGGCGGGGAGGAGGGAGGGAGAGAGGGGGACAGCCGCAGCCGGGTTCCCTGCCAAGGGAGGCCGCGGACTCCTCTGCTTGGGGCGGGCAAGGGGCTCGGGTTTCCCTATCCCGATGACTTTCTTTAATACGTTTACTTTTCTAAGTTAAGAACAATGGAGAAGGGGGGAAAACTGTTCTTAGTTTCAGATCGGCCAGATGGGTAACCCCTTGTCCCTCACTCTATGCCATCCCCAGCCATCACCGTCTCCACCTTCTTCCTCCCCTGTCCTGGGTGCACTTAAAACCGATTTACAGGGTTTCCATTAACTAACTGTCTGTGCACGCGGCGGGCCTCTTCTGTCTTTTCCTAGTTCTCCAAGCTGCTGCTGAAAACTCGGACTGCTCTCTGCTCAGGGATAGGATGACTTTCCCAGGCCTGTCTGTCTAAGCTGGTTTTTCAGGACAGAGCTGGGAGCCTTGATTTAGCCGGGAGGAGGGAGAAGAAAGCTATTGGTACCCAGGGGTCATCCCAACAGGACACTCAAGAACAAGTTTTATTCACCATAGAAATTTCTTGCCAGGTTGGGAGCAAAAGCTTGGCCCAAATTGGAGCTTCAGATTGTAAAATCTGCCCTTAAAAATTCCTAGAGGTGAAAGGAACGGAAAGGTGCTCGTGAGCGCGCGCGCGCGCGCTCGCACACACGCACACATACACACACACACACACACACACACACACACACACACACACACACAAGAAAGAAAGAAACACAGACACACACACACTACTGAAAAGCCAAATAGAAGCTCGACACTCTGCCAGCCCACAGCCTTTTTCTACAGCTCCCCAATTCCCGGCACTCCACCCCTTGGCCGCAGTGGGAGTCTGGCACTTGAGGTTGCCAAATTGTACAAGATGCATGGGAGGAAGCGTCCAGTAGTCACACGATATTATCCGAAAAGCGCTCGAAGATGGATTCCTCTTACTCACGTTTGTGAGCTCCGAACTCCCCAGGCAGCTTTCCGCTTCCGCCCCTTGTAGTCCAGAGAAGTTGGTTGCCTCTGCCCGCTTGGCCTAGTGGGTACCGAGGACAGGAGTGAGCCCTGGACCCTAGAATTAACTGCCCCCTAATAGCAGAAGCTGGGGTCACACCTAATGGAAGCCTTTCTTGCTTGCTTGATCTCACCTCAGCGGATTTGCCCTTCCCTCCTAGAGGCACCATAGTCTTCAGAATGATACAAAAAAAACAAAAACCTTTCTTCACGCTCTTTCCCAGCCCTCGTGTACCTTGCCCCACGCACAGACTGTCTCTGGCCAAGCCAACCCGACCAAGAGAGGAGTCTGGTAGGGAAAGAAACGAGAAAAATGAGAATGACCACCTCTGCACATTCTTGGGGCACGCGGGGCCCACTCAAAAGCCACTGAGCAATTTGCACAAAAAGCACCCACACAGGGCACAGGCTTTTCCCTCACATCCTCTCAGCTCTGATGTCTGACAGATCTCCAGCATATGAGCACATCTGGTGGGTGCAAACACCAACGGGTGCCACACAGTTGATGGCTCACACCCTTGTGATGCTTAGAGCCACCCAGGAGCAGAGCCCCTCTCATGCCGGCAGAGACCATATTCCGGGCCTGCGATTCAGCCCCATATGCATATGTAGGGAACAGAGCCCAACATGGTTCCCAAACACATGAGGGAAGTCCGGCACAAGGCAGAGAAAAGTCCCCAGGGCCATGGTCCCAGCACCCCATTGGAGCAACACAGTGGTGGTGAAGGCCTACACCAGAGGGGTGGTGGGGGAAGACAGACAGACAGACAGACATGGACAGGCATGACACTCCTATCTAGAAGTCTAGAAATGGAAAGCCGCAGGAGTGCAGGAGAGGAGCCTGAAGAAAGAGTAGAAGAAGCTTCTGGGCACACACATCCTCTCCAGCCTAGAGCAGCAAGGGAGCACTCACGCGGGGGAGGGGGCTTCTTTTGTTGGGGGGAGCTTCTTTTGTTCTGATCATTCTTAAACAGGAAGTTTGGGAAATAATTGCTGCAAGAAAAGTAGGTAACGCAAACCAACAGCTGCAAAAAGCCTTCTCGCCCTCAGAAAAACAATCCCCGCGCAAAAAATTTCAGTGAACTAGAAGAGAAAGGGGAGCGACACGCGAGTGAAATGGAGAGGCACATTTCTTCCCAAGGGAATACGAGGCAGTTCAAATACTCCTCGCAGCCTAAATTGTTTGGTCTCCTGGGGCCTGTATGCTTGACTCCTAGAACAGTAAACGGACAAACGGGGATGAACCCTCTTGTGCCCGGTGCCTCTCTAATGGTGTATTTAGTTCTTAACTCCACTTGGAATCCGTTAGATTTGCAATAAAGTTTTTACTGACTGGAGCGAATCTGCCTGTAATTATTTGGTCTAGTTGCTTTTCCCGGGTCTTACTCTTTGAGCGACATCACCGGGATCACTCTTTCTTACTCTGGATCTGCTTTGCTCCCACCTCTTCTCCCTTCGAGTCCTGGGTTCCCGGGGGTTCAAGATACTGAGATATCTTGTCACACAGCGCAACCTAGTGGCCAAGTCTGAGTTGTGAGGTCAAAATTATGAGGTGGACCTGAATTTTGAGAGCTGGAGGTAATGAGGGGGAAATCTGCCACTCATCTGCCTGACTCTTAGGATTGGTACTTGAGGGAGGGTGGAGGCGAGAGCACGACGTCTGTTCAGGTGCTCTCTGTAGAAATCCTCCCCCAAAGCTGTGAGGCTCTAGACAGTTTTGAAGAAGTAAACAGGGAAAGATCCATTTCAGGATGAAGCTAAGACCAACATTAATTTCCAGAAAATTAAAAGTGCATGAAATCAACTTGACGAAGGTCCCTGGATAATGTAAACTGTTTCTACTTCCGCCGCATATTCTGACATGCCTCTCAGGGAAAAAAAGGAGAGGCCTCGGCTCAGCATTCAGGCATTTATCCAACACTGAGGATTCTGTGTAGGCCCAGCAAACAGCTGATTATCGTGAGATTCAGGTATGATGAGAGGTGCTGGTCTTTCTCCTCCTGGTTCTCAGAAGCTAATGTGCAGCCTGACCAGGAGGAGCAGAAACCGTGTCTTAACAATTCCTCTCTGTGGGCAATTCAATATGAATTTAACCAGCACTTTCTGTGTGCCATCTACCTTATTCACTGTTCTATCACCCTGAAAACACCCTGGGCCACACCTCCAAAACCTTCTAAATCTTTCCAATAGTGCCACTCTCTGCTGACCAAGCATTCAAATATATAAGCCATTTTTATTCAAACCATCACATCATCAAAGGCCAAGCTCCAAGAAGTCAACAAATAGTGAAGACAAGGCCTTTCTCTCAAAGCTCTGCCAAACAACACCTGAACACCAAATGCAACTTCATGTACCCCACTCAAGTCTCCTGATTAACTAGGCTCCACAGTCAACCTGTCTCACTAGCAAAGTTCAGGAACCCCAAAATTAAAGCTATTCTTAAAGGAAAGAATGGAGGTGCAGTGCACCCCTATATCCTAGGTAGGCTCTATGTCTTTACAGGTCTTTCTTTTTTCAGTGACACCAAAAACTTTGTATATTTTACCCAACCTTACTTATGCTAAAAGCACAACCCCCCTGAGCAGTGTCCAGGATGTGAGCAGCTTTGAAGCAAAAAGCAGAAAGAAATTTTGTCACATGTATCTTACTATGCAAGATCTCTGCTCAAAACTCATAGATTGCATAGAAAATTATAAAGTTTCTGAACACAAAATACATATGCAACACCCAATTAAGATGGACTACTTAGGTTCATTAAAGGTCAAACACTGCTGGAAATTTGTTTGGAAGTTAGATCTGACATTTTTAGGCAAAATGTAGAAGGTAAGAGAAAATAAATCCATTTACAAGTGATAAAAACAATCATCTACCACTTCTTTCTTTGTTCCCTCAATGGTCAATACTGTCTTTCCTACCAACACAGGGGACATAGAATCTGTTCATAGCTGTCCAAATGGCCTAAAGTACAAATCTCTAGTCAGGCTACTACTGTGTGTCTGCAGTCAGTATATACATGCTGACATATATTTTCAGGCTTGTTGAAATTGAAAAATCACAGGAACTCATGTTTTAAGATTTGGTTTTTGCTCTTACTTGGACCTTCTGCATGATTCATTATAATTAAATAAAGATTCCATTTTCTAATATTTTCTAATACACTTTTTTTACATTCACTAACACATACTGTTAAGTATAGGACTGATCCACAAGTCTCTAAAGCAAACAAACATTGAAATAATCCTTAAACTATGGTGACATGCGCCCTCTAGTGGAAAAGATACTAATTTCCTGATCCGGCTCAGTTTCATCACTTATCCAGAGCATTCATTCACAAGTATTGTATTTCTCGACTCAGAGAGCTCACTAAGACACTCCTGGAGATTATATTAAAGACCAAATCAAAAGAAGCACTTTTCATACAAAATGTATTAACAATAAGTAGAGCATTTGTAAAATTGAGGAAACAGCCAAGAGATCTTGTAACTAAAAGATGAAGGACCAAAGTAAAAAAAAAATTCAGAGAAAAAGAACAAAAGATAAATGACACTGAATGTAAAATCAGCTCAGCTCAATGTCTCAATTTCCCCTCAGACAAATGACAAAAAAGAATTAATTATGAATTACAAAGGGTCTGTGGTGATTTGAATGAGATGGACCCTATATTTAAATGTTTGGTCCCTAACTGGCAGAATTGTTTTTAAAAGGATGAGGAGGTTAGGAAGTGAGTTCTCTCTCTCTCTCTCTCTCTCTCTCTCTCTCTCTCTCTCTCTCTCTCTCTCTCTCTCTCTCTCTCTCTCTCTCTCTCCTTGTCCCTCTTCCCCATCTCTCTCTCTTTCCCTCCACCTCCTCCCTCCCTCTCTCCTTTCCCCTCTGCCTCCTGCTTACAGATCAGATGTAAACTTTCAGCTACTGCTCCAGCACCAGCCTGCCTGTCTCCTGCCATGCTCCTGTCATGATGATCATGGACTCACCCTCTAGAACTGTGAGTCTCAAATGCAATGCTTTCTTAATAAGTTGCCTTGATCACAGCGTCTAATAGGAAAGTAACTAAGACAGACCAGAGAGCAGCATATGGGCAGGCCTGACCATGCTGTTTTATGGGGGAAAGAAAAGTGTAGAGCTTTGGTCTCGAAAATCAGTTGGACACTGTAAGCAATGATTAACAGGCAGTCTTAGTTGGAGCTTGGAAGCCAACAGTGCTGTGAGCAATGTTGACTATGGAAGAGGCCTAGTTCAAGAGGATTCAGAAGGTAACAATATTAGCAATTGGACAAGAGATTACCCTTGTGAGATTTTAGCAAAGAATGTGGCTGCTTTCTGCCCTTGTCATAAAAATCTGCAAGGAGCTCAACTGAAGGGTTTTGAACTCATTTCATTGGCTGTGGGATAGTGCTCTTGTACACTGTAAAGATTGTTATTCATATTGGTTTAATAAAACACTGACTGGTCAGCAGGCAGGCAGGAAGTATAGGCAGGTTGACCAGATGAGGAGAATTCTGGGAAGAAGAAAGGCAGATGCCAGCCAGACGCAGAGGAAGCAAAATGAGAATGCTGCATTGAGAAAAGCAGCATATAAGCCACATGGCTAAATATAGATAAGAATTACGGGTTAATTTAAGAGGAAGAGTTAGTCAGCAATATGCCTGAGTTACTGGCCCAGCAGTTACTATAATATTAAGCCTTTGAGTCACTTATTTAGGAAATGACTGCTGGGTGTTTAGAAATTGTTGGCAGACAGAAACTTCCAACTACAATTGGCAGAAATTTTAAGGCAGCCTAGCAGTGACTCTGCTGGGTAGTTATTAATGATCACTTTTATAAAGATCCACAATGAAAAGGAGCAAGCAAGGTAGGGCAAAAGGAAGTACAAAATATACAATGGGGGTAAGCACCAGAAAATGTAATGCTAAAGCCAAGTCTTGCTCAAAGAACTGAGTAAAGAAGGGCCTGATGTTAAATAAGATAAAAGGAATTGTGTGCTCAAGGCATGACCCCCACCCTGCTGGTCCAGCAATCTGTGAAAGGAAAAGGCCTGAGGAATTATCTCTTCCTAAAGAGCAATGATAAAGAAAAGCTTATGTGAATATAATTCAAGGAGGAGACCATATACCATCCCCCAGCAGGAAGCATACATCAGCCACATGGTTCTAGCTCTAGAGTCAAGTTGTGGAATCTTCTTCCTTCATTAAGAAAATTTGCTAAGGCCAGGAAAATGTCAGGATGGCCCTGTATAGATGCCTGGAGAGGGCATTGCATGAAGCTGTGAAGATGAAACCTAGATTTTGTTGGTGACTCCAAAGTGTTGGAGATGCCAGAGCCATGGAATATCTGCGAGGGAAAGCTTCATACAGAGAATGGAACCAACCCAAAAAAGGAAAGAGTGTTGAAATAATTCAAAAAGGAATAGGAGATTTGAGGAGCCATATAAGCCCTTTGACATGGGACATAGAGCTACAGGATTTAGAGTTTGCCCTGCTTGGCTTCAGTCTTGCTTTGGCCAGGATTCCTTCACTGTGCCCCTAAGCCTCCTTTTTGTAGTGGTAATATATGTTCTGTGCCACTGTATGTGGGTAGTATTTAATTTGATTTTTGCTTTTGGTTTTATATGGAGGTTACAATTAAGTAATTGCCTTGGATCTCAGAAGAGACTTCGGACTTGTAAAGTTTTAATACTGAAAGACTAGATCACAACTTTCAGCAGCCCGACTCCCTCCTTGTCACTGAATTCAAAAGCTCTAGCTTCACCAAATCTCAGAATGGACCTCAACTGCTCCTGCTCCAGCTGCTGCAAAGACTGCCAAGAGTACCTCCTACACTTTATTAAGGACAGGAAGCTTCTCTGGCCTTTGTCCAGGGGAACTCTGTATCTGCACTATAATGGATGTACTTGCTCTTTGCTCTGCAAAGAAATGGTCTCTATCTTCCAAAACTTCTATTATAAAGACACTCTCAGAAAGGTATCTTAGAACAAAAAATGGTCCCTCCATTGTACAGGGAGATTATTGGGAACTTTTTGGAAGGAGCAAGCTATATCTTTAAGTGATTCCTGAAAATTTTCTGGAAAAGGCAGCTATTAAAGGGCTGAAAGTCTTTACTGCTTCCATGATGATAAAAGCAACTGATTCTTAAACATAGGAATGATAATGGCCTAATTTCTTTAAAAATCATGGCTAATATCACAACAGAATTCCTGGTAATTCTATGGAAAAATAGCCTTTTCAAGTAAGGAAATAAGACTTAAGGAAGAAAGTATCACAGTCCATATAAGTACTGAGGATCTTGCTTAAGGGAAATGGCTCAGTGGAGTATATACTTGTCTCACAAGCATAAAGATCTGAGTCTGGATCCTCAGCAACCATTTGAAGTTAAGTGTGGCAGCATATGTGTGCAAACTCCCACAGGGTGCTGTGAGGTCAGGAGGATGAAGCTTGCTAGCCAGACAGACTCCAGGAAAATTCAAACTCCAAGTTCAGTGAGAGATCCTATCTCAAGGGCAGGGGGGCATTGAAGAAGACATCCAACGTCTTCCTCTGGCCTCTGGAAGTACACAGCTCTGTTCACACACACACACACACACACACACACACACACACACACACACACACACACGAACTCCAAATCTTACAGACTCCAGAGACCTTCATCACAAGAGTCAAATACCTTTCTCCCACTGACCAGTCAGCCCAGCCCTTGGGCCTGGGCAACAGAACACACTAATATACCCCAATCCCATCAAGCCTCAGCTGCAGACAAGTAAACAGGACCCCTGCTGGCAACCCTGCTCACCACCATTCCTCATTGGACCCTGTAACATATAAGCCCCATTCCATTCCCCTAACCCATATATCCCCTGGAGACCTAACTGCTCCCTGACACACAGACTTCACTGTCTCCGATTTCAGCAGGATCATCAATTGAACCAAGAACAGCTCTCTGAAACACAGATAATGCTTGCACAGATTGAAGGAAGAGATGGGTAGATACCAGTGCAAGACTACATTTAACAACATAAAGAAAAATATGGCACCAACAGAATCAAGCAGTTCTACAACAGCAAGACCTGAACATTCCGATGTAAAAGAAGCAGGAAAAATAAACGACCTTAAAATTTTGTGAAAATGATATAAACCTTTAAAGATGAAGTTAGAGAAGAAATAAAAATCTCCCTTAAAGAAATAGAGAAAAAGAATAAAAATAAATCAGAAGAAATCAATAAATCCCTTATAGAAAACCAAGAAAAAGCAATCAAGCAGACAAAGGAAACAATACAAAACTTAAAAAATAAAATAGAGGCCACAAAGAAGACACAAACTGAAGTAATGCTAGAAATGGAAATCTGAACAGGAACTACAGATGCAAGCATAACCAACAAAGTGCAAAATATGAAAGACAGAGTGATGAAGATACTATAAAGGAGATAGATTCTTCAATCAAAGAAAACACTAAAGTCAAAAAAGTCATGACACAAAACATTCATCTGGAATACCATGAAAAGATCAAACCTAAGGATAACAGAAGTAAAAAAGGAGAAGAATACCAACTCAAAGACACAGAAAATATATTCAACAAAATCATAGAAGAAAACTTTCCCAACCTAAAGAAGAAAATGGCTATGAAGATACAAGAAGCTTACAGAACACTAAACAGACTAGACACCCCCCCCCCAAAAAAAAAATGTTTTCTCACCTCATAATAATGAAAATACTAAACAGACATGTGGGGATTCAATAAAAGTTTCAGAAGTTTTGGAGATATCAGAGGGAATCTACCCACAGTCTATGTGGGGGTTAGTAAAAGCTCCAGAAGTCCCAGAGCTCTAACCACAGTCAGTCTAGGAAAATCAGAGAGTGGTGATTCAAACCTTTAATCCCAGCACAGGGAGTGTCCTGGGGAGTGGTGACCTACACCCTTAATCCCAAATGAGTGAAGGTCACTTCAGATTATAGAAGGAATTCCAGGCTCCCAAGCAGGCAGTGGTGGGGCCACGCCTTAATTTACGAAAGGGTACTTAAGACAGGATAGAAACACAGAGGGAAGCCATTCCAAGGGAATCGAGGCTGAGGAAGCTGGAAGACAGCTGGGTAAGACCTGACTGTGGTGTTTATTTCCTCTAGTATCTCCAACTTCTTCAGAGATCTATCCCTGAGTCTCATTTATTTGTGCAACACAGACAGAGTAGAGAAAAATATTAGGAGTTGCAAAAGAAAAAGGACAAGTTACTTATAAAGGCAGACCCACCAGAATAACACCTGACTTCTTAATGGAGACTATGAAAGCCACAAGGTCTTGAACAGACCACAGAAGCCAATCCAGACTACTATATGCAGCAAGACTCTCAACCATAGTAGACTGAGTAAACAAAATATTCCATGGAAAACCAGATTTAAACAATACCTATCCATAAATCCAGCTTTGCAAAATGCACTAGAAAGAAAATTTCAACCTAAGAAAGCTAGATGCACTCACAAAAACACAAGGAATATATACTCACAGCAGGAAATACTAAAAACACACACACATACACACTGCTACTACCAAAAAACAATAGAAATGAATAATCATTGGTTATTAATATCCCTTAAAATCAATAAACTCAATCCCTTATAAAAAGACAAAGGTTAACAGAATAGATACAAAAATAGAATACGTCCTTCTGCTGCATACAAAAACACACCTCAACCTCAAAGGCAGATGTTAATTCAGAGTCAAGGGTTGGGAAAGACTTTTTAATCAAATAGACTTAAGAAGCAAGCCTGGTGTAGTTATCCTAATGTCTAACAAAATAGAGTTCAAACTAAAATCAATCAAGAGATCAAGAAGAACATTACATACTCATCTCAAGAAAAATCTATCAAGATGAAATCTTAATTTTGGACATTTATGTCCTAAATACAAGGGCACCCACAAGTGTAAGGGAAGCATTACTAAAGTATAAATCATACATCAAACCCCACAGACTAATAGTGGGAGACCTAAGCACCCCACTCTCACCAATGGACAGGTCTGCCAGACAGAAACTTAATAGAGAAATAAGGGATTTAACAGATGTTATGACCCAAATGGACTTAATGGATATATATAAATTTTTCTACCTAAACACAAAAAGATATACCTTCTTCTCAGTGCCCTATGGAACCTTCTCTAAAACTGATCACGTACTCAGTCATAAATCAAACATTTATAGATACCAAAACTGGGAATAATCCCTTGTATCCTATCAGACCACCATGTCCTAAAGGTAGACGTCTACAGCAACACGAACTACAGAAAGACTACAAACTCATTGGAACTGAACAACTCTCAAGCACACCACTTCTGAATCAAGGAATAAATTAAAGACTTTCTAGAATTAAATAAAAATGATTCTACAACATGCCTAAACTTATGACACAATGAAAGCAGTACTAAGAGGATAGTTCATAGCACTAGGTACCTACATGAAGAATTTGGAGAAGTCTCACCAAATGACCTAACAACTCAACTGTAGAACAAAAAGAAGTAAACTCACCCCAGAAGGAGTAGATGGCAGGAAATAATCAAATTCATGGCCAAAATCAATAAAATGAAACAAAGAGAACAACACAAAGAATCAATGAGTCAAGAAGTTGGTACTTTGAGAAAACCAACAGGGTAGAAAAATCCTTATTCAAACGAGCCAAAATGCAGAGACAAAGGGGGAGGGTGGGGGGGAGAATCAAATATGAAAGGGGGAAAATAACAGATAACTCTGAGATCCAGTGAATCATCTGGTCATATTTCAAAAATCTATACATCACAAAATTGGATAACCTAAAGGAAATGGACAGCTTTCTGGATAGGTATAAATCAAGACCAGATAAATGACTTAAATAGACCTATAACCCCTAAGGAAATAGAAGCAATTCTTAAAAGTCTCTCTCTCTCTCTCTCTCTCTCTCTCTCTCTCTCTCTCTCTCTCTCTCTCAAAAAGAAAAAAAGCCCAGGGACAGATGGTTTCGGTGCAAAATATCAAAGAAGAACTAAGAAAAACTAATACTAATATTTCTCAAATTATTCCACACAAAAGAAACAGAGGAACATTGCCAAACTCTTTTTGTGAGGCTATAGTTATCCCGATACCCAAACCACACAAAGATGCAAAAAAGAAAGAGAATTACAGAACAATCTCCCTCATGAACATTAATGCAAAAATACTCAATAAAATACTAGAATACCAAATCCAAAAACATATAAAAAAATTATTCACATTGATTAAGCAGGCTTCATCCCAGAGATGCAGGGATGGTTCAACATATGAAAAACAATGAATGTCATCCATCATATAAACAAACTGAAAGAAAAAAAAATCATATGATCATCTCATTAGATCTTGAAAAAGCCTTTGACAAAATCCAACACTCCTTCATGATAAAAGTCCTGGCGAGATCAGGAATATGGGGAAAATACCTAAATATAATAAAGGCAATATATAGCAAGCCAACAGCCAACGTCAAACTAACTGAAGAGAAACTCAAAGCAATCCCACTAAAATCAGAACAAGACAAAGCTGTTCTCTCTCCCCTTATCTATTCAATACCATACTTGAAGCCTTAGCTAAAGTGGTAAGACAACAAAAGAAGACCAAGGGGATACAAATTGAAAAGGGAGAATTCAAACTATCACCATTTGCAGACAATATGATAGAAACATAAGTGACACCCAAAATTCTAACAAGAAGCTCCTACAGCTGATGAATACCTTCATCAATGTACCAGGATACCATATTAACTCAAAAAAAAAATCTATAACCCTCCTATACACAAATGATAAAAAGTCTGAAAAAGAAATCAGGGAAACGTCATTCTTCACAATAGCTGCAAATAACATCAAATATCTTCCAGTAACTCTAACCAAACAAGTGAAAGACCTAAATGACAAGACCTGTAAGTTATTGAAGAAAGAAACTGAAGAAGATATCAGAAAATGGGATGATCTCCCATGCTCTTGGATAGGTAGGATCAACAGAGTAAAAACGGCAATCTTACCAAAAACAATCTACAGAATCAGTGCAATCCCCATCAAAATCCCAAAACAATTCTTCACAGACCTCAAAAGAACAATACACAACTTCATATGAGAAAAACAAAAAACCAAGGATTCCCAAAACAATCCAGTTCAATAAAAAACTTCTGAAGAGATCACCAGTCCTGACTTCAAGCTCTACTGTGTACAGTAATAAAAACAGCTTGGTAGTGACATAAAAATTGACATGTGGATCAATGGAATCAAACTGAAGACCCTGACATTAATCTGCACACCAATGAACACCTGTTTTTTGACAAAGAAGCCAAATATACAATGGACAAGGAAAGCATCTTCAACAAATGGTGCTGGCATAACTGGATGGTGGCATGTGGAAAAATGCATAAAACTAAAGTCCAAGTGGATCAAAGACCTCAACATAAATCCAGTAACACCGAACCTGATAGAGAAGAAATGGGAAATAGCCTTGAATGCATTGTCACAGGAGACCTAAATATAACACCAGTAGCATAGACACAGAGAGCAACAATTAATAAATGGGACCTCCTGAAACTGAGAGGCTTCTGTAAGGCAAAGGACACAGTCAATCAGACAAAACAATACCCTAAAGAATGAAAAAAGATCTTCATCAACCTCACATCTGACAGAGGGCTGATCTCCAAAATATATAAAGAACTCAAGAAAGTAGACATCACAACACCAAACAATCCAACTAAAAAATGGGGTAAAGATCTAAACAGAGAATTCTCAACAGAAGAATCTCAAATGGTTGAAAGACACTTAAAGAACTGCTCAATGTCCTTAGTCATCAGGGAAATGCAAATCAAAACAACTCTGAGATACTATCTTACACCTGTCAGAATGGCTAAGGTCAAAAACACCGATGACAGCCTATGCTGGCGGGCATGTGGAATAGGGGGAGCACTCCTCCATTGCTGATATGAATGTAAACTTGTATAGCCACGTTGGAAATCAATATGGCAGTTTCTCAGAAAACTGAGAATCAATCTACCTTATGATCCAGCAATACCACTCTTGGGCATATATTCAATCATATGGTCACAAAAACATTTGCTCAACTATGTTCATATCAGCATTGTTTATAATAGCCAGAACCTGTAAACAACCTAGATGCCCCTCAACTGAAGAATTGATTTTTTAAAAAAGTGATACATTTATACAATGGAGTACTACTCAGCAGAAAACAAAGACATCCTGATTGTGAAACTAGGAAAAAAAAAAAACAAAAACAAAAACAAAAACATCCTGAATGAGGTAACAGAGACCCAGAAAGACAAACATAGTATGTACTCACTAATATGCAGATTTTAGACTTATGCAAAGGATAACCAGGCTATCATCCACAACCCCTGAGCAGCTAGGTAACAAGGAAGACCCTAAGAGAAACATCCATGGGTCTCCCTGAGAAGGGGAAATAGATAAGATCTCTCAAGTAAATTGGGACCATAGAAGGGGAGGGGGTAAGAAGAGATGGGAAGAAAAATAGAAAATGGGATGGGTGAGTTAGGGGAGGGATAGAAAGGGATAATAATAAAATAGACATCTTGATAGAGGGAGCCATTGTGGGGTTAGAGAGAAACCTGGTGCTAGGGAAATACCCAAGAACCCACAAAAATAACTCAGGCTAAAACTTCAAGCAATAGTGGGAGAGGGTGCTTAAATTGGCATTCCCCTATAATCAAATTGATGACCACCTAAATTGTTATTATAGAACCTTCATGCAGCGCCTCATGGAAGCAGATGCAGAGATCCACAGCTAGGTACTGGGTTGAGCTCCCAGTTCCTTTGAAGAGAATGGGGTGAAATTATATGAGTAAAGGGGTCAATATTTTGATGAGGAAACTCATAGACCCACAGAGACAGTTGACCTGAACTATTGGTAGTTCACTGACTTGGAACTGAAAGCTGGAGAACTTGCATGGGACTAGACTAGGCTCTCTGAATATGGATAACAGTTGGACGATGTGGGCAGTTTGTGGAGCTTCTGGCAGTGGGAATTTATTTCTGATGCATGAGTCTTGATACTGGGGGGAGGGACTTGGTCCTACCTCAACCAGATATGCCAGACTGCATTGACTCACCCTGAGAGTCCTTACCCTCTCTGAGGAGAGCATGGGGTAATGAAGTGGGGGCAAGTGGGAGGTTGACTGGGAAGAAGGGAGGGAGAAAGAACAGTAGTGAGTATGTATTTTAAAAATTAAATAAATAAATAAATAAATAAATAAATAAATAAATAAATAAATAAATAAAAGACCTCCAAGTCTTATACCAAAAAATGTTATTCATACCAGCAACACACAGAGGAAGATATCTTGCTTAATAAGTAAGGACTGATCATTCAGAAGGAAAAGCAGAAATTGGGATGAGTTCAAGATGAGCCTAGACTATATAATGAGTTCTAGACCATCATAGGCTTCATAACAAAACCTTGCTCACCACCCCGCCAAAAAGGACAAGGATTGAAAAAACATTTTTAGATGACCTACCATCTAAACAGTGGTGATGGCCAGAGTCAAACGTGGGGAAGTGAGTCAGACTTAGTGGCACCATCAAATGACATTAGAATTACTCTGGATATGATCAAAATCCTCACAATTTCTTCTTAATAAAGAAAGTTGACTGGTTGTTTTTCTCATACGATAAATTTGCATTTCAGGCTTACATACAGAAGGTTTTTTTTAAGAACTTTTTCTACTTTGGTGGGATTTTGCAAATATGAAAAACACAAAAGAAACAAATTTGTTTACTATGTTTATTCAAAGAGAAGAGATAACATAGTCAATTAATTGGGCCCAGAGCAAGCATTTCTATGGATAAATACATAGTACTGCCTGATATACAAATAAGCACCCAGGAAACTCCCACCTTCCTGTCAATCAACTGCCCAAATTCCTTCACCAAGTCAAAGGTGCATGAAGGTCTCATTAATTGTAAATTGAAATGGTTATCTCAAACTTTCCTATACATTTACTTTTTCAAGAAGGAAAGGAATTGTTGTTTTAGTTTTTGAACAACTTCTTACCCGGGATTTGTTCTTTCCTAATATAGGTAGCTTTTGGAAATAATTTCGAAGTGCTCTCACTGTGAAAGATCTTGATCATCAACATTAAGAATAGGCAGGGAGCGTGTATGAGCAATACTTAGAAAGCAAGTGTTGAGTATTGTGTTGACATTTCCACCCTGTTTTGAAATGAAACTTGGGCTTTTACTATTTATTGTCACTCCTAACGAGGTTGAGTACTCTTCAGTGCTTATTCGGATTTTCCCATAGGGGCTAAGGTTAAGAGTCTCAACAAATAAGTACTGGTTCTAAATCCAGTGGCAAGACATTCCTCGCACCTGAGCCCTGCTGTGAGACCTGCATGACCATTTTAGGGCTAAGACAATGGGTCTCCAGCCAGACTGCACAAAAGGTGAAGTAGAGAATACTAAAAAACTACCCTGGTATCTGAACTCTACCCTTAGACCAACTAAATTCCAACTAAATTTTTCCTCTTGGGAAAGCCAGAGCAAGTCTAGAATTCTGAAGATGCCCAGATAATTCTGATGGCCAATGAGTAGACACACAGGAATCTAAAACATGATGAGGATCCAGCTGCCATCCAGATTAATATGAGGACTAATCACTTCTAGAACTAGTCCTCAAATCATGCTTCAAGTGGATATTTAAATGTGGATTTGAGATAAGAATTAGCATTAGGGAAGTTCAGAGGAAACAACATTGGTTGCCCAGGGTCAGAGATCTGGTAAGCAGAACATCAGAGCCAACACCCAGGCTGCCTGATTTCTAAGCCTTGTACACTTACACTTCCATGTGGCACTCAGGAGGAAACTGTCACTTATTTAAAATTTAAACCAGAAAAAAACATGTCACATATCAATGAGATCAAGAAAACATGGCTCTTTGACATCCTATACCCAACTCTTTCATCTTAAGCAACCAAATCTGAGAGCCACAGGCGATAGAGGCTTGCTAAATGTCTTGTCACTATCAGCAATGCAATGACTACACTTCAGGTGTCAACTACCTAGGTGATCTTTCTTCAGTTAACTCTGGTACATACCCTGCTTCTGTGAATTTTGTTAATTTTACAAGACATATTAGAATTCATTGCCTCACTGTCTCCAGAACAGGATTAGAATATAACCAGGAAGGCTGATGATGCCTATCACAATAAATCCGCACCTGCACCCTTTTAAAGTTGAATATAGCAAACAAGCAGTGACTTGTACAATTAGATGTACTTGGATCACCCAGCACTGTCAGACCAACTGACCCAGCTGCAAAGAATACCAGCTGGATGGCTCCTGCTCCAAAGCAAGTAAAATGGGAAGGATCTTAGGTTTACATGTTGCATGTGCTCAGCAATGTCAAGTATATGCTCATGTTTCCAGGTGAGAGCATACTATATGGACATAAAAGGCAAGATATGCCTACTCCTCAAGCTTATCTGTGGAGTCCTTGAGAGCATTACCTCATCTTTCCATACTCCTCTTCCAAGGTTCCCAACACTGGCATTCTACTGCTTTGGCAGCAAAACGTTAATATCAAATACTAAAATTCATAGAACTCATCAGCAGTCATTCTCAATCTCTGGGTTGTAACTCCAGATATTCTGTATATCAGATACTTGCATTACAATTCATAACAGTATCAACATTACAGTTATGAAGTATAAACAAAATCTTATAGTTGGGTTCACCACAACACAAGAAACTGTTTTAAAAGTTCAAAGCATTAGGAAGGTTGTAAACCACTGCTCACGAGGCAGGTGGTCCATGTGTGGTTTCCCAAGCCCCTTAAAGACTCAAGTTCTTTCTACAGCATACTCTCTATATTAAGGCTGAGTTTCAAAATACCACCTGATACAGTATTTTTGCCCGAGCAGAAGACACAACAACACAGAGATTTCACAGAAAAGAAAGAAGCAAGGGATAGAATTAGTTGGGGAAAGGGTTTAGATCGTGGTGGCCCACATCCCTTCTGAAGGTACTAATCCTGCACAGAAGATTTCCACTTACCTCTCCAAGTCCATATTTCCTTATGACCTTACTACTTTGGCAGAAAATCCTTTTCATGGATTATTTCCTCAGTAAACAGTTACATGAACACTGTTCCAGGTACTAAAGCCAAACTCTCTCAAAGTATCAATAGTTCTACTTACAGACATCAGATTTACCAAGAACTTGGCGTTTTGCCTCATTCCACACAGTATGGAGAAACAGCACAAAGGAAGCTTGCATCAGTGTCTCCAGACAATCCTTAGCTCTTGGCCTTCACATATAACATAATTTTGACATTTTCTCTACTTGAAACCATGCTTTGAACTAGATGATCTATGGAAACAGCAGGTCCCCAGGAAACATAGGAGCAAGGAATCCTCATGGATGACATCACTCTTGGACATGTGTTTTCCCTAGCAAGTCATTTATTCCATTAAAAATTTCATAACAACTTACATTTGATCTTTCCTATCACAGACGTCATTGAAAAGATTACAGGACATTCTTTAAATAAATAAACATTATGCTGGAAAGTAACAAAGACAAAATAAATGGAACTAAAATTAGACAGGCAATAAAGGTTTCCAGACCAACCCGGGTGTCTTATAAATGACTATAAAGGAACCGCTAGTATGAAAAGTCTCTATCTGTACACAAAAGGTAAATCACAGTAGGACTCATCTGCTTAAACACCCACCCAAAGGCTCCCTCTAGCACTGAAAGCTCATGGAACATAATTTCAGATTTCCTTCAGCTTTTACAGAACCTGAGACTGAAAGCAAGCCTCTACCACATCATCCCATACTGCTTGGCATGTCTTTCCCTTAATCCTTTATCCACCATAGCCAGGCCTCCTCAAGCCTGCTGCCCTAAGACTTAGAAAATAGCTCAGTTGGTAAAGTGTTCAAAATCTGAGCTGAATTCAGCCCTCCAGCACCCACATCAACGCCTGTTATTGCAGCACACAGCTGTAATATCAGGGCTAGGAGCGGAGACAGGAGTATCTGTAACACTTCCTAGCCAGCCAATCTAGTCAAGTCAGTTAGTTCTATGTTAAGTGAAAGACACTGTCTCAAAATAATAGTTGGAAAGCAATTGAGGAAAGCACCCCACACTGACTTCTGGTTTACACACACACACACACACACACACACACACACACACACACACACACACACACACACACACACACACAAAGGAAAAAACATACACACAAACACAAAAAAACCTGAAAAGTGAAAATACATGTACATATAAATATACCCATGTAAGAAAATCGACTTTTCTGTATGTATGTGTACGTGTGGAAGTACGTGTGCATGTGTGTGTGTGTGTGTGTGTGTGTGTGTGTGTGTGTGTGTGTGTCTGTGTGTCTGTGTGTGTGTCTAGTTCTGGGAATGAGACCTGAGGCCTCATACATGCTAGGCAAGTGCTACACTGTGTAAAGACATATTGCTGTGACTGGTTTAATACAGAGCCAAATGGGCAATAGCCAGGCAGGAGGTATAGGAGGGACTTCTGGCAGGGAAAGGACATAAGAGAAGACAATTGAGGCACAAAAAGAATGTCAACAAGACATGGAGGAAGTAGAACACACTGAATGAAGAAAAGGTAAAAGGGCACATGGTAAAATGTAGGCCAATAAAAACAGGTTAAGTCATGAGAGCTAACGGGACAGGCCTAAGAAAAGGCCAAGCTTCCATAATTAATAATAAGTCTCCATGTTGTTATTTGGGAGCTGGCTGGTGGGACAGAAAAAGACTTGTTACAACAATGCATACAGTGGATAAACGTACATATGGAAAGAACAAACTTAAGGTGCTGTGCAGCAACATAGATGAATCTTAAATGCATTGTGCCAAGAGAGAAAGTAAGACACAAAGGCATGAATACTACATATGGTATCTTTCTGGACACGTAGCAAAATTAAATTAAAAGAAATAAAAGAGAGGACGAGTGATAAAGAACATAATGAAACATTAGCACATGATAGAAATGTTCTTTATCATAATTATGGGAAAGTTACAGGGCTGTGTACATTTTATGGTGGGTTAACTCTTCTGGGACAGTGCTAACTTTTGCTCTCCTCTGAACCTGAGATGTACTCTTTCCCTCCCCTTGATATGATGACCCTTGGTTCTCCAGCCTTTGTCCTCGTGAGAATTCCATCCACAGTTGGTTCCTATGGTTCTAAGACCTTTGGAAATGGGCTGAGCCACATGCCCCACCTTCCTCATTCTCTGGTTTCCAAATGATCTGTATAGGATCCAGCTTCTGTAACTGTGTGAACAAATTCCCCTAATTGGATCCTCAAAGGCTAGAAACAGAACTACCACGTGATTCAGCTGTACCAGTCTTTGACATATGCCCGAGCACTCAGTACCTTACTCCAGAGACACGCACTCATTCATGTTTCCTGCTGCTCTTTCCACAATAGCCAAGAACTAGAAAAACCTAGATAGATGTCCAACAACTAATGAATGAATAAGTAATAAAAAGTGTGGCGCATTACACAGTGGAATACTATTTAGCCGCTAACAAAAATGAACAACTTGAATTTTTGAATTTTGAAGGTTATTCCCAAATTCACCAATATCAGATACTTTGTTTCTTTAAGAAATCAAATGTTTTTATAGATTTATTTTCTCTTTATTTATGCATATGTGTGTTCAGACAACAGTGCCAACAAAGGTCAGAAGAAGTCATCTTGTAAACTACCTGACGGGGGTCCTGGGCACTGAACCTGGGTCCTCTGCAAGAGCAGCAAATTCTCTTAACTGCTTTAGCATCTCTGAAACCCAACAAATGTGTTTATTTTCGTGAGTGACCTTTAGAATTTAGCTCTCTGTGTCTTTTGCAGTGAGCTACAGTTCAAGAAGTACTATGTCAATGCTACACTCTATTTTAGTAGATATTTCTTAATGGACAGTTTTACATGGCTGACCAAAAAAACTGAGATAAGATTACTGGTCTGTTATTATTTTATCATAAAGTACCCTAAATAACTTCATATTGCCAAAATTTTCCTAGAGGGGAAAGGGAGTAACTGCAAATTTCCACCGAGATTGCTATGTAATAACAAACAAATGCTCAAAAGACATTCCTATTTAATTTCCTGAAACAGAAACGGTTTTTGGAACTGAATTTAGAATTGCTGTCACAGGAAAAGATTAGCCTCTAAACAACCATAAAAATGACTCAGTCAACAAAAGATACTCTTCAGGAATGTGTTTATCTACTGAATATTCTGGGAACTATAACCAACAATAAATCTTCCACGTGGACCCTTATTAATTTATAAAAGTTAGAAATGTCCCTAACATCTCTATTTTATAGTTATCAACCATTTAAAAATCAGTTACTCAAATTTTACTCTATCTCCTTTGCACAGACTGCATTATCACACACACAAAAGGCTCTAATGTAGCTCATAAAAAAAATCCCTCTCATAACAATCTTTGCTTTTTAAATTTCCATCTTTTGTTCAAAAGAACAGCAAGGTTTTGGATGAACATGACAGCTAAATAGTTTGATTTTGCTGTTGTTGGTTTTCGAGGTTTTTTTTTTAACTTTTTCTTCTTTAGGAAGAAGAAATGCGATTGCATACAATGCGACTATATTTCTCCCATTCCTTTCTTCAAACCCTCCCATATAACTCTTCTTGCTCTCATTCAAATTCACGGCCTTTTTATTGCTGCTGCATTTAAGAATTATTCTTTTTTAAGCATTATTTGTTTTACATGCCAACCACATATCCCCCTCTCACCCTTCCTCCTGCTCCCCTTACACACACAAACACACACACACACACACACACACACACACACACACACACCCTCCTCTGAAAAGGCAACCCCTTTAATGGGGAGTTAGCAAAACCTGATACATTCAGTTGAGACAAGTCAAATCACCTCCCCCCTGCATCAAGACCGAGTAAGGTGTCCCACTAAAGGTAATGAGCTCCAAAAAGCCAGCTCATACATCAGAGATAGATCCTGGTCCCACTGGAGAAGACCCTAATAAAAGACAAAGCTACCCAACCATATCCCTCATGCAGAAAGCCTAGATTGAGCCCATGCAGGTTCCACAGCTGTTTGTCATGAGTTCCCACTAGCTTGGTTCAGTTGCCCTTATAGGTTTCCCCATCATGTTCTTAGTCCCCTCCTTGTTCATACAATCCTTCTTCCCTCTCTTCCAGTGGATTCTTGGAGCTTGGCCTGGTGCTTGGCTGTTGCTTTCTGCATTTCCTTCCATCAGTTACTAGACGAAGACTGTATGATGGCAGTTAGGGTATTCACCAATCTGATAACTGGCGTAGGCCAGCTCAGGCTCTATTGGTAATAGTTAAAGCTTGTGGATCACCAGATTATTTTCCTAACGCATAATGTCTCCCTCTATCAAGACATTTCTTTCATTGCTCTCCACTTTCTTCCTCCCCAAGCTCAAGCATCCTGTTCCCTCATGTCCTAGCCCCTCCCTATCTCCTCCTCTATATTATCATCTCACTCCAGTTTACTCAGGAGATCTCATCTATTTCCCCTTCCCAGGACAATCCATGAGTCACTCTTAGGGTCCCTCTTGTTAGCTAGCTTCTCTGGAGCTGTGGGTTGTAGTCTGGTTATCCTTTTCTTTACATCTAGTATCCACTTATGAGTGAGTACACATCATGTTTGAGTTTCTGAAGCTGGATTACCTCACTCAGATGATATTTTATAGCTCCATCTATTTGCTTGCAAATTTCATAATGTCATTGTTTTTTATTGCTGAGTAATACCTTGTGTATTTGTTTTACCATATGTAAAAAAAATCCATTATTTATCCATTTTTAAGAATTTATCCATTCTTCAGTTTTGGGACATCTAGGTTGTTTCCAGGTTCTGGCTATTACAAACAATGCTGATGTGAACATAGCTGAGCAAATGTTTTCGGGGTATGATTGACCATGTCTTGAATATATGCCCAAGAGTGGTATTGCTGGATCATAAGGTAGATTGATTCCAAGTTTTCTGAGAAACTGCCATATTGATTTCCAAAGTGGCTATACAAGTTTACATTCCTATCAGCAATGGAGGAGTGCTCCCTCTATTCTACATAACCTCCAGCATTCTCTTTCATCGGTGTTTTTGACCTTAGCCATTCTGACAGGTGTAAGATAGTATCTCAGAGTTGTTTTGATTTGCATTTCCCTGATGACTAATGACATTGAACAGTTCTTTAAGTGTCTTTCAACAATTTGAGATTCTTCTGTTGAGAATTCTCTATTTAGATATTTACCCCATTTTTTTAGTTGGATTGTTTGGTGTTGTGATGTCTACTTTCTTGAGTTCTTTATATATTTTGGAGATCAGCCCTCTGTCAGATGTGAGGTTGGTGAAGATCTTTTTTCATTCTTTAGGGTATTGTTTTGTCTGATTGACTGTGTCCTTTGCCTTACAGAAGCCTCTCAGTTTCAGGAGGTCCCATTTATTAATTGTTGCTCTCTGTGTCTATGCTACTGGTGTTATATTTAGGTCTCCTGTGCCAATGCATTCAAGGCTATTTCCCACTTCTTTTCTATCAGGTTCAGTGTTACTGGATTTATGTTGAGGTCTTTGATCCACTTGGACTTTAGTTTTGTGCAGGGTGATAGACATGAATCTCTTTGCATTTTTCTATATGCCACCATCCAGTTATGCCAGCACCATTTATTGAAGAGGCTTTCTTATTTCCATTGTATATTTGGCTTCTTTGTCAAAAATCAGGTGTTCATAGGTGTGCAGACTAATGCCAGGGTCTTCAATTTGATTCCATTGATCCACATGTCAGTTTTCATGCCAATACCAAGCTCTTCTTATTACTATCTCTCTACAGGATAGCCTGAAGTCAGGGCTTGTGATGCCTCCAGAAGTTCTTTTATTGAACAGGATTGTTTTGGGGATCCTTGGTTTTTTTTTGTTTGTTTGTTTTTTCATATGAAGTTGCATATTGTTCTTTCGAGGTCTGTGAAGAATCGTTTTGGGATTTTGATGGGGATTGCATTGAATCTGTAGATTGCTTTTGGTAAGATTACCATTTTTATTATGTTGGCTCTAGCTATCCAGGAGCAAGAGATTTTTCAATTTTCAGATATCTCTTCAATTTCTTTCTTCAAAGACTTAAAGTTCTTGTCATACAGGTCTTTCACTTGCTTAGAGTTACAACAAGATATTTTATGTTATCTTTGGCAATTTTAAAAGGTGATATTTCTCTTATCTTTCTGGACCTGATTATCATTTGTATATAGGAGGACTACTGATTCTTTTTTTAGTTAGTTTTGTATCCCACCACATTAATTAAGATAGTTATCAGCTATGAAAGTTCCCTGATAGAATTTTTGTTGTGACTTATGTATACAATCATATCAACTACAAATATTAAAGTCTGACTTCCTCCTTTCTAATTTGTATCCTCTTCATCTTCTTTTGTTGTCTAATTGTTCCAGCTAGAACTTCAAGTACTATATTGAAAACACATGGGGAGAGGGGACAGCCTTGTCTTGTTCCTGATTTTAGTGGGATCATTTAAGCTTCTCTCCAGTAAGTTTGATGTTAGCTGTGAGCTTGCTGTATATTGCCCTTATTATGTTTAAGTATGTTCCTTGTATCCTTGATCTGATCTCTCTAAGTCCTTTATCATGATGGAATGTTGGATTTTGTCTAATAACTTTTTCAAAATCTGATGAGATGATCATTTTTTTTCAGTTCCTTTATATGGTGGATTACATTGACAAATTTTTATATGTTAAGCCATCCCTGCATTTCTGGGATGAAGCCTACTTGATGATGGTAGATGTTTTTTTTTTTTTTCTGTGTTCTTGGATTAATTTTGCTGGTATCTTATTGAGTATTTTTGCATCAATGTTAATGGTGGAGATTGACTGGTAAATCTCTTGTTTTTGCATCTTTGCATGGTTTGGGTATCAGGGTAACTGTAGCCTCACGAAAAGAGTTTGACCATTTTTCTTCTATTTCTACTATGTGGAATACTTTGAAGAGTATTAGTATTAGCTCTTTTTTGATACTATGGTAGAATTCTACACTGAAACCATCTGGTCCATTTAATTGAAAAGTCTTTTCCCAACTCTTTACTCTGAGCCTGCGTCTGTCTTTGAAGTTGAAGTGTGCTTCTTGTACACAGTAGAAGAATGGATCTTGTTTTTGTATCCATTCTGTTAGTCTGTATCATTTTATAGGAGAATTGAGACCATTAATATTAAGAAATATTAATGACAAGTGATAGCTGATTCCTATTATTTTCAAGGGTAGTCTGTTTATGTTTCCCTTCTTTTAAGATTTTCTGGTATAAGATTATTTATTGTTTGTGTCCTCATGGATGCACCTAACTTTCTCAGCTTAGAGTTTTCCTTCTAGTGCTCTCAGTAGGGCTGGATTTATAGATAGGAATTGTTTAAATCTGGTTTTGTCATGGAATATCTTACTTTATCTATGATGATTGAAAGTTTTGCTGTATATAGTAGTCTGGACTGGCATCTGCGGTCTGTTAGTGTCTGCATGACTTCTTTTCGGGACCTTCTGGCTTTCAGAGTCTCCATTGAGAATTTGAATGTTATTCTGATGGGTCTAATTTTATAAGTTACTTGTACTTTTTCCTTTGGAGCTCTTAATATTCTTTCTTTATTCTGTATGTTTAGTGGTTTGATAGTTATGTGGCTAGAGAACTTTGTTTGGTGGTGTCTACTCTATTTGGTTTTGTAAACTTTGTGTGTCTTTATAGGCTGTGGTGACATAAATTTAATAAAAATATTCTGGAATGTCAGGGAACAGAGTCATTTCTACAATCTTTTTTGTTTTTGTTTTTGAGACAAGGTTTTCTGTGTAATAGTCTTGGCTGTCCTGGAACTTGCTTTGTAAACCAGGCTGGCCTCAAACTCACAGAGAGCCTCCTGCCTCTGCCTCTCAAGTGCTGAGACTACTGACATGCACCAGTACTGCCTAGTTTTCATGGCTTAGCCCTGTGAGTGGCTCTCTATAATATTTCAGATTATTTTTATTCAATATATATCACCACATATTTCCTTCTTTAGGTTGGGAAAGTTCTCTTCTATGATTTTGTTGAATATATTTTCTATGTCACTGAGCTGGTATTCTTCTTTTATTCATATTAGTTTTAGGTTTGGTCCTTTCATGTCACATACTTCCTGAATGTTTTGTATTATGACATTTTGGCTCTAGTGTTTTCTTTGACTGACTAATCTACTTCCTTTATTGCATCTTTATTTATTGTATCTTTATTTAATGCCAGAGATTCATTCATGTCTTGCATCCTACTGGTTATGCCTGCTTTTGTAGCTCCTCTTCATCTCAGACTTTCCATTTCCAGTATTCCCTCGGTTTGTGTCTTCTTTATTGACCTATTTCAATTTTCAAGTCTTAAACTGTTTCTTTTAACTGTTTTATTGCTTTCCTTTTTTGTCTTTTCCTTGATTTTTTAAAGAAATTTTTTCATTTCCTCTTTAAAAGTATCATCTTTATAAGGTTATTTTTAAAGTCCTTTCCTTCTGCTTCTTCTACATTGGGATGTCCATGTCTTGCTGTTGTAGATCCACTAGGTTCAGGTGGCGCCATATTGCCTTTTATATTGTTAAATGTATTCTTGCACTGATGTCTACCCATCTCTTCCTCAAATTGGTGCTGAAAGTGTCTGTGTCTCAGGGGGCAGCTCTTAGTCCAACACTGACTGTGTTTATGTCTCCTGCTGGGATCTCAGAGAGGGGTGGGTTTCTGGAACAGAGTGGGACTTGTAGATTATGAGGGCCCATGTGGAGTTTGTGGGAAAGCCTTCACAGAGGATTCTTGCCTGCTGGCCTGACTCTGTAGTTAATATTTGTGGGGCTGGGGGCATTGGTTGTGCACCACTGCCTAGGGTCTAGAGACTGGACTTTCCAGCTGGGTGAATAGTCACTCACCTCTTGGTCTAATAGGAGCTGGCAGATTCTGTGTCTCAGGGAGCTTCTGAGATTGCAGGGGGGATGGGTGGGTTTCAGGATGGAATGGGACTTGTAGATCACAGGGTCCATTGGGGGGTTGGAAGGCCTGCCCACAGTAATCTTGCCTGCCAGCGTGCAACTGAGCCTACATTCGGTAGAATGAAGGGGAACACAGGTTGTGCCTCAAAATCTAGGGCTTAGAGACTGGGTACATATATGTTCTTTTTTTAATAATTTTTTTCAAACCCCTTTGGATAACATTTTATTATAGAGTCAGAACATTAGGAAAGTTGAGAAGAACCACTGTACCAACACCATGATATAAGGGGAGAATGAAGATAAACAATGACAGATGTGGACTTAGGGTACCAGTTATCTATTATATAGCATAAAAATTTCCCCAAAACTTTTGGTTTAAAATATCAGCCATCTGTACACAATTCTTGGGCAGCAGTTTGTGCAGGGCTCAGCCAAGAAACTCATCTCTGTTTCTCCTGATATAAAGAAAATTGCTTTAGTTGCAACAAGGTAGCAGTTGTTTGGGGCTGGCAAACCATAAAGACCTCTCCATCTCTTCTCCTTGCCTGTTCAGCAGACAGGGTTTGACTTCTCCCCAGACATAAGAATTCCAGGAAGGCAGAGACACTGGGAAGTTCTTGTAAGAAGTCACAAATAGTTGTGCAACAGGCCAACAGTCCAAGAAAGTCACAAGATCAGCTGAGTTTAAGGTGCAAGAAAATAGATGCTACCTCTTGATGAAAGTGTCTGGGAACAAGCCCATGACCATTTGTAACTCAGTAGGTTTGGAAAATGTTTACTTGCTTTAGAAAATGAAAATACATAAAACTCTGAACCTAAATTTATGGTAAACACGGTGTTCTTGTTTTTCCTCCCTCATCTTGAACTACTTTTCGAAAGTTACAGGGGAACTTTTTCTTTTTTTTCTTTTTTTGTTTTTGTTTTTGTTTTTTCTTTTCTATGTGTATGTTCATTTTATTATTTTTTTATTAAAAAATATCTTTTTATCCATGAATCCCCCTGCTCCCCCTCCCTTCCCTCCTCCCAATCCTTCCCAGTCAGCCTTTAGCCTCCCCCTCTCCCTTCCCCTAAAATGGCAAGAAGTCCCAAGATAGGTCAGCTCAGCATGGCACATCCACTCCAGGCAAGTCTGATTTCTTCATCCCAAAGTCAAGGCTGGGTTAGGTGTTCCTCTGCAGGGAATGGGCTCCAAGGTGCCAGACCACACACAGGAACACAGACTGATCCCACCCCTCAAGGATCCACACACTGCCCATGCTAATGGACAGTTGCCTACCCTTGGAGGACCTAGCTCTATTTCCTGATACATCTCCAGTGGTTATTCTTGATTCAGTGAGCTCTCCAGAGCTCTAGCTAGCCATCACTATGGGAGTTTTCCTCATAATCCCTATCCCCTTGCTCATATAGACTCTCTTCCCCTGCTTTCAGCTGGACCATGAGCTCAGCCCAGTACTCAGCCATGGGTCTCTGCCTCCACCTCTATTCTTTGTTGGATGTAGGTTCTGTGATAACACTTAAGAGTGATTACTCATTTTATTATAAGGGAAGTCCTGTTTAGGCACCCCCTCTCCACGATTGGTTGGAGACCTAGCCATGGACATCCTGAGTTCTTGGTGATTTCCCTAGCACCTGGTCTCTTTCCAAACCCACACTGGCTTCCTCTATCAAGATATCCATCTCTTTTTTTTCTCCCTCTTTGTTGCTCCTCTCACTCAACCATCTCCTCTCATGATTTGTTCCCACCTCTTCTTGGTTGAAACCTGTTATGATCCCAATTTGCTAAGGTGATCTTCTCTATTTTCTTTTCCTAGGGGAATCTCTGGATGTCTCTCTTAAGTTCCTTCTGATCCCAAGATGTTCAGGGGTTGAGAAGAACCACTGGAATATCAGAAGACAGAGCCATCCACAGAGTTAAGCCAAGAAGGTCAGGGAGTGGTGACCCATACCTTTAATCCCATCATTCAGAAGGCAGAGATCCACCGGGATCTCTGTAAATTCAAGGCTTGACAGAGTCAGGTGGTGGTGGTACACACCTTCAATCCAAGCTCTAGAAAAATTGAAACAGGATGTAAGATAGCTGGGAAAATAGAGAGAAAAGAGGAACTCAGCTTCCTTTACCATTTCCCCCTTTGGGCTGAGGATGAAGAGGTTGGAGTCAGAGGATTCATGAAGACAGGCCTGAGGAGTTGGCTGGATGAGAAGTGGCCATGATTTACTTTTCTATTTCTGATATTTCAGCTTTTTCCTAATATCTAGCTTCAGGTTTTTATTATAATACCAAATAGAATTTGTGCAATAAGAACTCCTTCAGCAGCACTCTTAGTTCTGGATTTCCTTACAAATGCTTATATTTTCCTCTCTTGGTGGGTAGGATCTTGACTTCAAGGCACTAAGCTTAGTGTTCTGAAGGGTTCCCTTCATGGCACTGCTAGCTTGAAACAATTAAAGCCATTTCTTAACATTTGCTCTGTCTGAAAATCTAAACATGCTCAAGTCCTTTTCCTCCTCACCCAACTACATTATTTTCATCTTTCTGCCCCATTTGGTACTCTCTCATACTGTTGGCCTGGGCAAGAACACTGTGCAATGCCATGCCACAGTCTAAATGTGCTTTTGTCTTTAAAAATTCTTGACAAACAAAATCATTCTATAACTTTTTAATTTAGCCTTACTCAAGTCCTCAGGACATAGGCAGAATGCGGTCTGATTCTTCATCAAAACATCACACGAATGCCCATCCCACTTCCTAACTGAGACCTTCTTTCCCTCTGAACCCTCCTAAGTTGGGCTTCCCTTGTTAGCATGTCTGTCAACACTCTGGTCTTCCAAGCTCTTATTAGGATGTTGCCTTCAGCTCAGCTTACAAAATTCCAGTGTTTCTCTATCACATATTTCCAAACTCCTCCACATCCTTTATGCAAACTTGTTTCAAACATCTAAGAACCTCATGGTCGGTTTTATTACAGCAATGGCCCTAGTCTTGGGACCAATTGTATATAGTGGTTACTTTTCTAGTTTCTCTGACAAAAGCAACTTAAGGAAGGAAGGCTTTATATTGACTCACAATCTGAGAGGATAGCTCTATGGGTGCTCTAAGTAGTGTGAGATGGATGGTGGATCCGCTGGCAGAAAGCAAGAAGTGGAAAGATGACTGCAGAGCCGAAGCTCCCTTTCAGCTTTTTATTCAATGTGAGACCCCAGCCACTGTGATTGTGTCACCTATATCCAATCCAGTCCTTCCACCCTCAGTAAAACTGTTCTGCAAATACCCTTATAAGCATGCCCAGATGCATGTTTCTATGGCAATTCTAAATCTAGTCAAGTTGGCAATAAAACTAACTAACCATCACATACAATATATATGAAACTCGACTCTAGGCCAAGCATATGGTTCATATATAAATATCCTCCAGAATTTTCGAGACAAAAGCAGAAGTTTGAGGCTGATCTAGGCTACAGAGCGAAATCCCCTTTTGAAACTACAAAATAAAATTTAACTCAACTTTTATGAAAGACTTAAATTATGTGTAAAACTGCTAGAAAAAAATAGGGAAAATCAGTATAGGCAAATATATTTTTCCACTATAATACCAAAAGCAAAGCAACAAAAACAAAAAAATGAGTAATAGTAGATATTAAAAGGTACAGGCACAGCAAAGAAAAATTCACATAGTACAGAGATAACTTGTGTCATGAGAAACTACTTGCAAACACTTGATAAAAAGCTAATATCAAAAATATGTAAGTAACTCAATCCAATAAGAGCATAAATGTCTAGCCAGATGGTGGTAGTACATATCTTTAATCCCAGCACTCAGAAGGCAGAGGCAGGCCTGAGTTCTGAGTTCAAGACCAGCCTGATCTACAAACTGAGTTTCAAGACAGCCAGGGCTACACAGAGAAACCCTATCTTGAATAAATGAATAAATAAATAAATAGATAGATAGAGATAGATAGATAGATAAGTAAATAAATAAAATTCCCAATTAAAAAATGAACAATGGAGATTATAGAGATGGCTCAGAAGTTAAAAGCACTGGCTGCTCTTGCAAAGGACCTGGTTTCAATTTCCAGAACCTACACAGTGGCTTACAACTGTCAGGTCCAAAGAAAACACCAGTTCCTCAAACTCCAAAAGGCAGTACATACGTTGAAAAATTATAATCTTGGCCCTGCTCAAACTGGACTATAAAAGGATTTCTGGTGATTAGACAAAAGCCAGCACTCATCAGGAATTTGTGAAATAGGTTTTCCGTCTGCCATAAGGAGTCATTTCCCTTGCCTTTGGCAAAAGGACACACATGGTTTTCCATTGACATATACCTGTGGTGGCTATCAGAACATCAAAGTTCATGCTACTTTCCAGGCTTCTATAGTCCCTTTTCACAAGGAAATTCCTGGTGTACATTTCAAAGCTCCCTCACTAACCTCCTCACCCTTTTCACCTCAGATCTTCATTCTCTTCGTACTCTCTACCCCAATTCCCTCTCTTGCCAGCCTGCTATCTCCAGCATTCTTCATCTTGCTATGCTCTGCTATTTTTGCTTCACTAGCCCTGGCTATGTTCAGGCCATTTTTCTTTCTCTCTCCTCTGGACTCTTCCAAATGCCTCTCGCTGTTCTTTCTCTATTATCTAGAAATAAAAACTCTCCTCCCTAATGAAGTGGCCACGTCAGCAGTTCCTTTACTGCATATCTTTCATCTAGCAACAATTTGTAACTCCAGCCTCAAAGGATCCCATATCCTCTTGTGTCCTTTGGGCATGCACACATACATGATAAATAACACATATGCAAGCAAAGTACCCATATACATAAAAATATTTTTTCATTGAGAAAGGACTTAAATAATATCCATTTTCAGAAGGCATACATATATAAACAGCTATACTAAAACGTGCTTGGTAACACTAGTCGTAAAACTACATGTTATATTTTATACATACTGAGAAGATGGTTATCAAAAGTCTGAAAGGTAAGTAAGTGTTGGTAAAGGTGAGAAGAAAGGAGAAACTACATTCCATTGATGGGACTGTAAGTAATATGGCTGTTCTGGTAAACAGTATACTATTATGGAGTACCTAATGAGAAAAATCCCCAAGATGTCTGATTAAATCATATAAGGTCTTTACCACCACTGGGGCTGTCTCAAGCAGAGCAGTAGGAAGCAGCCTCAATTTCCAGTTTGTACAAGTTTTTAAAGGCAAAAGCTGTAATTGTGACTTATAAAAAAAAAAGGCAACTCTGGATATCTGAAGTATGCAATCATTGTTTACAGAAGCAGAGAGATAGCTGATAAGTGGCTGGGAAGTTCCCATAATCTTTAGGTCAGGGACACATGGCATAGGAATTTATAGCTGGTCTAGAGACCAATTTAGAAATTTATGGCTGGTCTAAATAACCAGAGACCACTTTACTCAAAATGTTTTAGCAATTAGAATATTCTTAAGGATACTTCCCATGTGATGACATAATTATAGTTCAGTAGCCCACAACATGCCTCACTTCTATGAGAATGAGTTGGATCACAGACTAATAACCGGGGGATTTAATTTTAGGATCCATGATATCTATAGTTGCTGTAGAATATGAGTTGAAGATGTGTTAGGTTTGTTGATGCTGTGGAACATTAGTTTAATGATGCAAAGATGTCATGCGTTCCTCTATGTTGCATTTGTTTAGCTCTGTGAAGCTCTGTTACTTTCCCTGTCTAAAATACGCGAGTGGTCAAATAAAGAGCTGAACCGCCGATAGCTAGGAAGGAAAAATAATAGGCTGACAGGCAGAGAGAATAGACAAGAGTAGAAATCTAGGAAGAGGAGACTGAGGAATGAG
This sequence comes from Phyllotis vaccarum, assembly GCA_033318265.1. Lineage (NCBI taxonomy): Eukaryota > Metazoa > Chordata > Mammalia > Rodentia > Cricetidae > Phyllotis > Phyllotis vaccarum. Next base: position 130,328,196 of record JARWLC010000004.1, on the reverse strand, counting down.
AAAAGGAGGGGAAGACAGCAGGAGCCGCCCCTCAGCTACATCCAGGGAGTAAGAAGTAAAGAAAGGTATATAGAATCGAGAAAGATAAACTCCTAGTGGCAAATGGTAGATGGTATAATTTAAGAAAAGCTGGCTAGAAATAAGCCAAGCTAAAGCTGGGTATTCTCAAGAAAGATTAAATTTCCAAGCTAGGTGGTGACCCCCCCCCACCCAAAGAATAAAGAGTACAAACAACTAACAATGTATAGTATCTATTTCTTTTGATTGGCTTGGAAGAATATAAAAGGGTAGACATTGGCATCCATGAATTAGCATTAGGATGTATAAAACAGAAAAACAGAGGAAAACAAACACCTGCCTCATCCAGGTAAAATTTGGTAATCGTGAAGTAAGTAAGTCATTCCTCTCTATAAGGTTTTGTAATTTTCAAATTTTTAAAAGGTACTAAAGGAGCTTTGAGGCCATTATGAGCCTTTGTATGCCCGTTGGCATGATAGGTAGCCACCTGTTCACTTTGCCAGAGATAAGGGAAGCAATTCCCTTTGACAGAGGGACATTAGTTTTATTTAGACCTAATATTCCAGCCTTTTGCTGATAAGGGGTGATATGCTCTCCTCTATAATTGCTTCTCAGCTGAAATTAGGATATCATTGTCAAAACCTAGGAAGTCTGGAATGCCAATCTAAGGCAGGAAGAGGATTCAGGCAATAGTGGGACTTTTTTTTTCAGAAGTATCTGGTTCATTGACCCATCCTGAAAAGACAGAAAGCAATCATATTGGCTTGCTGATTCTGCAGGAACAGGGCTGGTGTGGCCTAGGTAGTTTGAGAGTGGTAGCTGATACCTGGATGACTTCTGTCTTAGAGTTTTCTGTTGCTGTGAATTGACCCATTACAGTGACAACTCTTATAAGATAAAACATTCAATTGGGGTGGTTTGCATACAGTTTCAGAGGTTCAGTCCATTATCATCATGCATGCAGGCAGACATGGTACTGGAACTGAGAGTATGACATCTTTCAGACAATAAGAAGAGGGCCTTGACACTGGACAGTGTGGCCTATGATTCTGGTACAACCAGGGGAAGGAAAATTCCCATCCCCTGGAATCAGCAGTAGGCAGGAAAGCTTAAGCTTTTTGCTGACAGGAACACTTATCTGGAGTCTGTTTGACCTATGACTGTGATAATAATATCCAGTGCTTTACCAAAGCTAGATTAAGAGCTTATCAGGACTCCACTGATTACTATGTTAAAACTCTGAACTTTGGAAGTCTTAACATCATGCATCATTAAGCCTCATTTTTCACATACCTTAAATCATTTCCTCCGACCCTTATAACTTACACTTACATACCTTAAATTACTTCCTTAGACCCTCACAATTTACCTGATTTTAAATAAAATTTACTTGTTTTTAGTTACTTGCTTCAAGCTTAACCTTGATAACATATACAAAAAGCTAAGGGTTGTCCCTTTAATTGAATTACATTTGTGCTTAGCATGACTACAAGCTTAGTTCTGAGCACATTAACGAATTTGATCATTTTGAATATGACTGAGCATTAACTTGCATGTCTTAATTATCTTTAACAGTTTATAACAAGTTAGTAGTTTTAATAAGATTAGAATTTTACAGTTTTATTCTCGTTCAGTTTGAACCTGAAAAGTTTGGGTTAAAAATTTAATTGAAGATCTTTTAACATCAAGATAAAACTTTACACCATAAATACAGTCCCTAGAGAGACTGAGAACTTTACTTTTCTGATCCTTCCATTGTGTATCCTTACAGAATATCATATTTTCTTGTATGACTTAGTTTATACAAATACGTAAAGCTTAACAAAGTTAGCAGAGACATAAAGGCTAGATATATATCTCTAAGTCAGTTTCTGCTAGCCTGAATATGTCTTCGAATTTACAAACATTATATATCAAACAATGTCTTTAGCTTTTTGAGACAGGGCTTCTCTGTGTGACAGCCCTGGCTGTCCTAAAATTAGCTGTGTAGACAGGCAGGCCTGGAGCTCACAGAGATCTGCCTGTCTCTGCCTCCCAAGTGCTGGGATTAAAGGCCTGCACCACCACCCAAAGCAAAAGCTTTGAATAAACTTTGAATAAAGTATAAATAAAACCAAGCAGGGAGTATGAGAAAAGCAGCAGCAATACATAACAAGAAGTTTGCTTTGGGGCTGTTTAAAGTACACGGAACTCACAGAGCTTTGCCTGTTTCTGCCTCCTGAGTGCTGGGATTAATTAAAGGTGTGCACCACCACTACCCAACAAGGATGGGAATTTTTTTAAGGAAATTTTTAAACAAACATGCTTGGGTCAGGAAAGGGAAAACCATAACCTATCTCAAGAGCAATGTTTTTTTATAGAGTAAAAGAGCATATTTTTACCCTATAAATATTAACAATAATTTAATGTGAACCACACACAAAAGACACCTGAATCCCTGCAAAACTGAATCCAGTGACAAGAGGGAGAAATCAGAATAAGTAGAGAACAATGTTCAGCGATGATAAGAGCAGGATGCAAAGAGGCTTAAAGAGATACTTTGGGATCTTTTGCTTCTGTAGTGTGTCAGTTGTAACAGTCTTTGAGAATTTGGAAATCTAGAGTCGATCAAGCTGGAAGACCTGGGTTCAGGCTAGCTGCAGCAGCACCGCAAGAAGCAGCTGGTGGAGCAGGGGGCTTAACTTGACTGTGGGAGCTACCAACCAGGATCACCTGCATTAGTCTAGTCTGAGTGGGATAGGGATGGAGGAAGTCAGAGAGACCAATGGTTAGGGACATGAGCCAGCTGAGAGATAGGGCAAGTAGGAAATATGACATCCTTCGAAAGCAGAGGAGGTGGAAGAAGCTTCAAGGAAAAGAATACAGACAGGAGCTGATGTGAGATTTCTTTCTGTACTTTGCAAATTTTCATTGGATAATAAAGGAATTGTTTGGGCCTATGGTAAGGCATCTTAGAAGCAGGTGGCAAATATAAGATGCATAAAGGAGGGAAAAGGTGGAGTCAGACAGAGATACTGTGAGCTGCTGCTGAGGAGGAAGATGTAAAGGAATTCAGGTAAGCCACGGGCCACATGGCAAGACACATTAATGGAAATGGGTTAAGATGGGAAAGCTAGCTAGCAAAAAGCCTGAGCTATAGGCCAAACAGCATGAAATTAATATAAGACTTGGTGTGATTATTTGGGGCCAAGTATCTGGGGGCAGTCTATTTAAACAACTGGTCTGGATCTTGAGGCTAGACGGGCCAGAAACTTCACACTACACAAGGACCTTCAACAGAGAGAGAGAGAGTTGCTGTATATCAGAGGTCCAGGAGGTCATAGAGAAGCCCCTCATGTACCTGCAAGACATAAACAGCAGGCTCAGGTGAGCCAACAAGAGGGACAGAGACACAGCAGCAGATTTTCTCCTTGAGGGAGAAGAGGAGAGACAAGTGGTTTGCTATGGCTAAGTACATAGTAAGCTCCAAGAGGAAGCTAAGAGAGAGCTAGCTAATAAAAAGGCAGCCAAAAACAGAGTAAAATGATGGACAAGAGAGACAGAGCAAACTCCAGGAGGGATCTAGGAGACAGTGGAAGATGGAGCCAGGAGCAGTTTAGAGGTCCAGGAGAGTATAGAGAAGCTACCCAGTGTGACTTTTGTATCAGTAGTAGGCTCCAGGAACCAACAGAGACAGAGTAGCCAATCCTGTGCTGATACTTACACAAGTACCAGGAGACAGGATCCATGAAGTTCTGTTTCCCATGTCCACCTATAATTGGAAAAGATTAATGAAGACAGAAACACAGATAAGGGACAAAGATAACAAAATTAATCCAACAAACACAGGACACAGGTTGGTGGTCACCAAGACAAACCCAATCCTAACAGTGTGCATCAAATATCCTGGCCACAACCCTAGACTTGGAAATTCTTATCATGTGTCCAGCTTTTTCCACAAGTCCTCAAATTGATGCCCCAGAAAGATCAGAGACACGAGACCTAGGTTTATTGTAAACCTGAAACCTAGGTTTATCTTATTTTTGGAAGTACCAAATACAGATGCAGATAGACTCCTTCAAAAAGTTTTAGGGAGAAAATTGGTGAGGGATAGTTGATTCCTGGGGCCCAAGGAATGCCAATGGACTCTATGGACTCCTCTAGGACTGATATCCTTTATTCTTACCTAAGAGGAGCCCCACCTCAGGGGTCTGAGGGAGGATCTTCTCCTCAGAGATGTTAGTAGAACTTACCTTCAAATATTATAGAATACCTGAAGAGAAAAAAGCCCACACAGATACTTGATTAAGTCATATGGAGTCTTTATTTACCCCTAGTAGGGCTGTCTAAGGCAAAGCAGCAGGAAGCAAGCTCTACCTCCAGTTTGTTCAAATTTTTAAAGTCAAAAGCTGCAATTGTGACTTATACAGAAAGGCATCTCTAGACATCTGCAGTAAGCAAGCATTGTTTACAGAAGCAGAGAGATAGCAGTTAAGTGGCCAGGCAGTTCTCATAACCTTTAGGTCAGGGACACATTGTATAAAATGTTATAGCTGGCCTGGTGACCAATTTACTCTAGAATTTAATGGCTACTCCAGAAGCCAGTTTATTCCAAGAATTAATGGTTGGTCCAAGTGACCAGAGACAAGTTTGCCCACGATAATTTTAGCAATCAAAGTATTCTTAGGAATACTGTTATGAGATGGGATAACCACCATTCAGTAGCTTAATAAAGATAAATTCTTCAAAAATTAAAAACAGGGATATCATGTGATCCAGATACCCCACCACTGGATATATACAAATATCAATTTATACAAAATGAAATCAGTATGCCAATGATATACCCATTGAATATAAGTATACTCAAATGGTGAACAATGCTACTTCCAGAAAACATGGGTTATTAAATGAAAATCGCAGAGTCAGACACAGGTCCCTGAAAGTGGGGGGATCAGAGAGGTCCAGGACTGCCTCCAAACAACCCAGGCTATTATTATTGCCTTGTTTGCCCACATGACAGGATAAGATCTATTGCTTTTAAAAACACTTTGGTTGTAAGATCAAAGAAATGGCTCTTAAATTAACTGAGGAATTCTTGCCCTGCTTACCATCTTTCATAGTATTTAATGGAGTGTCTTAGGGTTTCTATTGCTGTGAAGAAATACCATGACCATGGCAACTCTTATAAAGAAAAACATTTAAATGGGCTGGACAACAATTTCAGAGGTTCAGTCCGTCATCATCATGGCAGAAAGCATGGCAGCATGCAGGTTGGTGCTGGAGATGGTGCTGAGAGTTTTACATCTGGACCTGCAAGCAGCAGGAAGAGAGAGACACTAGGCCTGATCCCACCCCCAATGACACACTTCCTCCAACAAGGCCACACCTACTCCAGCAAAGCCACACCTCTCAATAGTGCCAGTCCCTGAGCCTATGGGGCCATTTTCATTCAAACCAGAAAGAGTTTTATATGATGCTGGAGGAGAAACAACATCACTAGTCTTATCCAGCTCTGGATCCTGCATGCTACATTGATCTACCAAACAAAATGAGCCCTCTAGTTTAATAGTGGTAAGACCATTTGTGGAGGTAATCAGTTCTCTAAATTGGATCTGAGGCCTGTTCCACAGGAGGGACTCATGCTTTGTACTGAAAACATAGTCAAACCCCAAGGCTGGGAAAGTCATAAGCACAAGAGAAGAAACCATTGATTTTGTTTGCTAAATAGTCATATTATCAAACTGCCTTCTAAATATTTAGGTTAATAGTTACAGATTTGTACTGCTCTCAACCTTTGTCAGAAAAGCTTCTTTACGCAGTGGTTAGTGTAAAAATTCCTGACACATAGCAGCTATGTGGTAAACGTGGTAGACCAATAACCTGACATCATGGCTATGTAAATCTGTGTCCACCAGTCTTCTTATAAGGAGGTTGTTCCTTTTTCTTCTGCGTTCCTTCCCTTGTATTCACCTACCCAGCAACTTCCCAAATAAACTCTAGTGTGGCAGCTGGTAGTGTGTCTCAACAATACCTATCCAGTCTACAAATCTAGGTCTACAGAAAGCACTAGAGGGAAAACTCTAACCTAAGGAAGCTAGATACATCCATGAAGCCACAAAAGTACATAATCCCACAGAAGGAAAACCTAAAGAACACACACACCAAAAATAACAGTAGCTAACAATCACTGATTATTAATATCCCTTAATATCAATGGATTCAATTCACATATAAAAGGACACAGGCTAACACAACAGATACAAAAACAGAATTCTTCTGTTGCATACAAGAGACATACTTCAAAGACAGACTCAGAGTAAAGAGTTGGCGAAAACTTTCCAATCAAATGGATCAATGTAGCCATCCTACTATCTAACAAAATAGACTTCAAACTAAAATCAATCAAAAGAGATGAGGATGGACGTTACTTATTCAGCTCATTGAAGTCTCAATCCTGTGCATTTATGGTCCCAACACAAGGACACCCACACATGTAAAAGAAACATTACTAAAGCTTAAATCTCACATCAAACCCCAAACATTAATAGTGGAAGACTTCAATACCCCACTCTAACCAATGCATAGGTCTTCCAGACAGAAATTTAACAGAGAAATAAGGGATCTAACAGATGTTATGACTCAAATGGACTTATTTAATATATACAGAACATTTCACCCAAACACAAAGGAATATACCTTCTTCTTAGCACCCCATGAAACTTTTTTTAAAATTTACCACATACTCGGTCATAAAGCAAATATAAATAAATACAAAAAATGGGAATAATATCTTGTATCCTATCAGACCACCATGGACTAAAGTTAGAGTTTAACAACACAGGCCACAGAAAGCCTACACTCATGGAATCTGAACATCTCTCAATTGAACCACTGGGTCAAGGATGAAGTAAAGAAAGAAATCAATGGCTTCCCAGAATTTAATGAAAATGAATCCACAGCGTACCCAAACTTATGGGACACAATGAAAGTAGTGTTAAGAGGAAAATTCATAGCACTAGATGTCTACATTAAAAAAAAAAACTGAGAAATCTTGCACAAGAGACATAACAGCACAGCTGAAAGCTCTAGAGCAATTAGATGCAAACTCAACTAGAAGGAGTAGATGGCAGGAAATAATCAAAGTCAGGGCTGAAATCCATACAATAGAAACAAAGAGAATTATAGAGAACCAATGGATCACAGTTAGTTCTTTGAGAAAGTTAACAAGATAGATAAACCCTTATCCAAACTAACCAAAAGGCAGAGAGAGAGAGAGTTTCCAAATTAACAGAATCAGAAATGAAAAGGGGGACATAACAACAGACACCCAGGAAATCCAGAATGATTAAGTCATACTTTGAAAACCTATACTCCACTAAGTTGGAAAACCTAAAAGAAATAGACAGCTTTCTGGCCCATTTATCAAAATTAAATCAAGACTAGATAAATGACCTAAAGAGACTTATATCCCCAAAGAAATAAAAACTGTTATTAAAAATCTCCCAAGCAAAAAAAGCCCAGGACCAGATGGTTTCATTGCAGAATTCTACCAGATTTTCAAAGAACTAATACCGATACTCCTCAAATTGTTCCATACAATAGAAACAGAAGGAACATTGCCAAACTTTTTATGAGGCTACAGTCACCTTGATACCCACTCAAAAATGCAACAAAGAAAGAAAATTACAGACCAGTCTCCCTCATGAACATTAATGAAAAAATACTCAATAAAATACTGGCAAACAATTGAACAACATAAAAAGAAATCATCCACCATGATCAGGTAGACTTCATCCCAGAGATGCAGGGATGGTTAATATACAAAAAACCTATGAATGTCATCCATCATATAAACAACCTGAAAGAAAAAAACCACATGATCATCTCATTAGATGTCAAAAAAAGCCTTTGACAAAATCCAACACTCCTTAATGATAAAAGTCATGGAGAGATCAGGAATACAAGGAAAAACCTAAACATAATAAAGGCAATATACAGCAAGCCGACAGCCAGCATCAAACCAAATGGAAAGACACTCAAAGCCATCCCACTAAACTCAGTAACAAGACAACACTGCTCGCTCTCTCTCTCCTTATCTATTCAATATCATAGCTAAAGCATAAGACAACAAAGGGAGATCAAGGGGATAAAAATTAAAAAAAAAAAGATTTCAACTATCACTATTTGCAGACAATATAATAGTATACATAAATGGCTCCCAACATTCTAACAAGAAACTCCTACAGCTGATAAACACCTTCAGTAATGTATCAGGATACCAGATCGACTCAAAAAACTCAATAGTCCTCCTACACACAAATGATAAAAGGGCTGAAAAAGAAATCAAGGAAACGTAACCCTTTACAATAGCTGCAAATAGCACTGAAGACCTTGGGGTGACTCTAACCAAGGTGACAAACCTGCATGACCAGAACTTTAGGTCATCAGCTTTCCTTAGTATCCCATCGCTCTAGCATCCACATCTCGGGGCCTCCAAGGCAATCCAGGCTTTATCTTCACAGCTTCATGCAGTGGTTCAGGGACACCCCTGACACATGCCTGACCTCAGCAGCTTCCCTCAGTCTCAGAACAGATTCCACAGCACCTTTGTTCTATCCTTAAAGCCCAAACCCCATTTTTTGTTTGGTCAACTTGTTTCTTTTCATATAAATCTTCATTAGATTTACCACTAATAGCCATGCAACAGAGTCTATAATAGGCTGTTTCGAGATTTCTTCTATGAATAGAATTCATATCTCTTCACTCTAGCCTTGTGCAGACTCTGAACAAGGGCAAAACCCAGCTACATTCTTCATCAAAGTATCATAAAAATAATCTCTAAGTGGCGTCCTAAAATTCTTCTCTTCTGAAATCTCTTGAACCAGCCCCTAATAATTCAAATGACTCTTAGCATCAGTGTCTTCCATGTTCCTACTAGTAAAGCCCATTAAGCTTAAAGTATCCCATGACTTTCCTAACTCCAACTCCCAAAGTACAAATTCCTCCAAAATCATGCTTAGGCTTATCGTGACAATACCCCAGTCCCTGGTACCAACTTCTGTCTTGGTTTAGGTTTCTATTGTTGTTAAGAGACACCATAACCACAGCAACTCTTATAAAGGAAAACATTTAATTGAGGTGGTGGCATACAGTTTCAGAGGTTTAGTCCATTACCGTCATGGCAGGTAGCATGGAGGTGTACAGGCAGGAATGGTGCTGGCTATTTACTGATCAGAAGGCAACCGGAAGTGGATTGAGGCACTGGGACTTGGGCATATGAGACCTCAAAGCCCACCCCCACAATGATATACTTCTTCCAACAAGGCCACACCTCCTAATTGTTCCACTCCCTAGGAGATTATGGGGACAATTACATTCAATTACCACTGTTCTAGAGGTCATTATGTTAGGAAACAGAAAATCATTGCATAATTTCATTTTAAATTGCAATGTAAAATCCTGAACTCATATAGAGTAAAATCAAGTTTTAGAAGAGTAAAGAATTTTGTTTCAATGGACAAGAAAAAGGAAGGCTGAATAGATTTTATTAATCTTGGTGATCACATCCAATAAAAAAATATCTTATTGTGGTGGTTTGAAAGAAAATAGCTCCCAAAGGGAGAGCCACTGCTTGGGAGTGTGGCTTTGTTAGAGGTGGTGTGACCTTGTTGGTGGAAGCAGGCTTTTATGTTTCCTCTGCTCAAGTTATACCCAGTGTGGCAGACAGTTCACTTCCTATTGCCTGCAGATCAAGATGTAGAAATCCCAGCTCCTCCTCCAGCAACATGTCAGTCAGCACGCCACCATATTACTGCCACAGTCATAATGGACTAAACCATCGAAGCTGTAGGCCAGCCTCAATTAAATGTTTTCAATTATATGGTTATGGTGTCTCTTCACAGCAATTGAAACCCTAATTAAGACAAGTATATGCTTTAAAACTATTATAAGAGTAGATGAAAAGCCAAGCAGCAGTGGTGCACACCTTTAATCCCAGCACTTGGGAAGCAGAGGCAGGAAGATATCTGTAAGTTCAAAGACAGCCTAGTCTACTACAGATAGAGTTTTAGGACAGGCAGAGCTATACAGAGAAACCCTGCTTCAAAAACACTCATACACACATATACTTGAAGTGTTTTCATCACAAAGAGTATATAAATTAGTGCACATGTTTAATACAAATAATTCCACAATATATGAATACACCAAAATATGTGGTGAGGCTGGAGAGAAGGCTCAGTGGTTAAGAGTCTACACTGCTTTTGCAGAGGACCTGATTCCAGCTTCCAGCACCCATTTACAACCATCTGCAAATCCAACTCCAGAGACCCAGTATCATTTTCTAGCCATCATAGGGACCTGTGCATGTGTGTACATTCCCTTACATAGATGCACACATGTACACACATACACTAAGTGAGATCTTCAGAGCTGGAAAGATGGTTCAGCAGTTAAGAGCATATCTGTTATTGCAGAGGAGCTACATTTAGCTCCCAGAACCCACATCAAGCAACTCACAACCACCTGTAGCTGCAGCTCCAGGAAATCTGAAGCCCTTTTCTGGATTCTAAAGGCTCCTGTACTCACATGTGCATATACCCATACACAGAAACATATATATATAATTTTTTTCAATCTTAAAAAAAACTGAAATCTTTTTAAAATGTACATTAGAAACACAATTTTACATGTAAGTTAAGAATTTAAAAATCAAGACTAATTCCTATAAAAATTTTCTCAAACATTATGAAGTCAGATTGCATTCTGAGGATGCTTATAAACTGTTCTTTTCTTCAGAAAATAATTAAGGCACGCAAAGTGTAGAGGAAAAATTGGAATCATTGTATCTACTATAACGAAATACTTGTTTTCACTGTATTTTGTGTAAGCTTCAGAATGAATAGCTGTTTTCTAGAAGTACTTAGACCTGAATCATTGTTGTAGACAGTGATTATTTTCTACTATACATAGAGTTGTTTTTCTAAAGGAGCCTTACAGTCTTTGGCTGACTTCTTGCATTAGGTAGTTTGCTGTACCCAATAAGGACAAAAGTTGCAAGAGTGTGATATTTCTCTTCAGAAAACAAGAGCTGTAGTATGAGCAACTTGTTTCACGCAAAAAAAAAAAAAAGCCCACAACATTTGAGGTTCAGTTCCTCAAAACTGTTCCTCCCTGCTCCCACAGACTCCAACTACATTTTGCAGTAACCTTTGTTCTCTGAATGTTCTGCACAATGCAGAACACCGACAGCAAAGCATGCCTGTTACTGGATGTGTAGTTAAGCAGTAGTTCAAAGAGGCAGACATTGCTACTGGCACTATGCTTAAAATTTAAATTTAGAGTTACAGAAATATTTAGTTATGTGACAGCAGGAGAAATACCCTTTTCCTCCATGCCCAATACTGCCCTCTTGTGGTAACGTGGCTTTTTTGCAACCCCTCACAATTTAAAAATTAAAAAACGGAAAACCATTTAAGAGTTCTCTCGCTGCATCAACAAACTGCTACTGAGTTGAATTGATTGGGCTCCAGTTGAGCTGTTTTAACGAAAATTGTTATTTACCATAATGTGTCATGGCACCTGGAATCTCAGAATTTTATTAGAGAGCACCCTGGGAAAGAGAAGCAAAAGAAGCATGCCAACCTTCCCCTACAAAGGGGCTCCTGGCTGTTTAAGGAAGTAACTTCCTAGCAGAGGCTGACAGGAAGAAGTTCATAATTCCAAGTTTGCACCTGATTTAAGACAGTCCAAAGAACTTTGAACTATATATGTAAGTATCAAATGTCAAAAATCTTGCCATGTCAAAAAATAAAAGTTAAAAGTACTGTTTTACAGAAATGGCACTTAGTTATTCCACTGGGACAGACACTTAGACCCCTCTATATGCCACGCTGTGGTGGTTTGAGTACAAATAGACTCATATATCTAAATTCTTAGGGAGTAACACTATTTGAAAGGATTAATAGGTGTGGCCTCATTGGAGTGTGTCTCTGGGGGTGGGCTTTGAGGTTTCAAATGCCCAAGCCAGACTCAGGAGCTCTTCCTGCTGCCTGCACATCTCTATGTAGAACTCTGGGCTCCTTTCCCAGCACAATGTCAGTCTGCATGCTACCATGCTGACAATGAAATGGCCCTCTGAAACTGTGAGCAAGATAAATTACTTTCTTTTTATAAGAATTGTCATGGTCATGGTGTCTCTTCACAATAGAACAGTTACTAAGACACTGTCACCCAAGGAAAAAGCAGGGACTCCAGAAACGTTTGGAAGGTTGCAAACACAGTGAACAGTTACATTTTGTTCTATCGATGAAACAAAAATGTGGATAGTCCTGAGTCCTAGCGTTGTGTGTTTTCCATTTTATTTGTTTTTCTTTCTTATATGAAGGCTTTGGGGGTGGGGGGGTTGCTAATAGGAATCCTGAAACAATTAGTACAATGGTGGTTCCATTATTTGATGCGTTGTAAGATCACTTCTTTTACTTTTAAATTAGAAGCAGAAACAATCCTTTCATTTGTATTCAACGAAAATTCCTTTAAGTCCCCACACTTGAGATCAGAACCAAGAAAACAGTTCAGTGAAGAAAGGCCCTGTGAGAATGTGTAAAGAGACTGCATCTGCAGGTCAGGGAGAGCTCTGAGCAGGAGCCAAATGGGCTGCTACCTCAATACTGGACTACTCTACCTCTGAATTGAGATAAATCCTGTCCCTATCATGTCCCTATCCCACTTAGTCTATGGTATTCTGTTCCCCACCTGGGCTGACTGGCACACGTGATAAAGCTTTAGAAGGTACAAGAGTTATCATTAAACATATTTGTCATTATGAAAAGGCAACTCTAGGCAATGATGGGAGGTGCTCTGTGAAATGATATGTTAACCAGGCAAAGATGTATTACATTTCCTTATGCTGCAGTTTTTAATTATGTAAAGCTGTGTTGCATTTGTTTCACCTGCTGCCTAAGGCCCCTGATTGGTCTAATAAACAGCTAAATGGCCAATAGCTAGGCAGGAAAGGGGTAGGTGGGGTAGGCATGCAGAGAGAATATAAAGAGAAATCTAGGCTTGGGGGAGAAGGAGAGAACAGGGGAGAAAGAGAAAGACATGCCTGGGACCAGAAGCCACCAGCCAGCCAGACACAAGGACATACAGAAAGCAAGCCCCAAAGGCTCAGGCAAATGCAGGTGAGTTAAAACAGGTTACGTTCTAAAAGCTAGTGGGACAAGCATAAGATAAGGCTGATAACTCATAAGTCACATGAAGTTTCAACATCATGATCTGGACGCTAATTGGTGGCTGAAAGAAAGCCTGTCGAAGAGGTGAGAAGTGGAAACATTTCTGCACCCACAGAAAAGTTGAATGCTATTAGAGTATTCTCTTCTCCTTTCCCTGCTAATTCAATGACTGAATGCATTCTAAACAATCCGAAAATGTTTTGCTTCACACACACCATACTTCATACTTTTTAGAGACTAATCATTTTTTACACAAACATAAAGCTTTGTGGCAACCCTGAACCAAGGATCTGTATCAGCATTGTGCTCATGTAAAGTATCTGTGTCCTATTTTGTTAATTCTCACAGTATTTCAAACTTCTCACTACTTTTAATCCTGATGTGGTGATCAAAAGCTAATGACCTTTTATGTTAATATAGTAATTTCTGGTGGAGGTTATGAACCTAGCCCATACAAAATAGAGCTTAACCAATATGTGTGTAAGTTCTAACTGTGCCACAAAATGGCCATTCTACCATCTTTCCCACACTCTCCTGAGGCCTCACTATTTCCTGTGATGCAAGATTATTGAAATTACATCAGTAACAGCCCTACCATGGCTTCCCAGTATTCAGTAAGAGAAATACTCACAAGACTCACATCTTATATCAAGAGCTAGAAAGAGTTCACTTACTGAGCAAGATGTGTCAAAACTCCAAACAGGCCAACAGCCAAAAAATTAACCACACCTTAAATACAAAGGCAAACTTCTAGAAGAAAATCTCAAGTACTATTTCTGTGAGCATATGAATGGTACAGAAATAATCTTATTGCTGACATAAAGCTTCAGTGACCACAGTAGGAGACCAAACCAATCACATTTCCTGAAGACAAATCTAAACCACAGCAAGGTATCCTTCAGTTCTATGAAGGCAGCACACTCCAAAAGCTGCAGGAGATAGAAGCCAGAGCGCATCCTCCATGATGCTGAGCCACCTCGCTGTACCACACCATCCCCACCATGATGGACTGACACCCGAAGGTCCTGTACAAAAAGAAAACAGTTGGGAAGCAGCAGCTTGGCTTATGAGGCTTAAGAAAAAGAAACAGCACCCTAACATAGGCATGCAAACACTGCCTCATGCAGAGTGGATCAGAGAGCTGTGACAGAGATGGGCAACACCGACAGGAGTCTAGAAGCTCCACCTGCCCCTCCCAGGTGGTCAGGAGGCTCAAGACCTCAGTGAAGGAAGAAGCACAGGCCTAGAGCTAAAAGTGGGACTTGATGATGTTACTGAATTGCTCATAACATTTAGTAGATTGAAAAAAAAAATTGGTTTTTCAAGACAGGGTCTGTGTGTGTGGCCTTAGCTATCCTGAAACTTACTCTGTAGACAAGGCTGACCTCAAACCCAAAGATCCACCTAACTCTGTCTCTCAAGAGCTAGGACTTAAGGCATGTGCCAATACCATCAAATTACTTCTTATGAACAAGCAAAAAGTCACGTATTTAGATGAAATCTATTCCTGGAAGAGGCATAAACATGCTATTAAAGTGCAAAAAAGATTCAGAGTAGCTGAATTCAGTGTTTAGCTGATTAAGCATCAGCAGAATTTAAAAGAACAGATTCTAATTTTGAAAGAAGCTCTTTGCAGGCCAAAAACTACCAAATAATATTACACAGAACTCCTGCATGAAGTGAGGATCATGTCACCTGTCACCAAACTTATTATCTCAGAAACTGCCACAGCCACCCATCTTCAGAAGCCACCACTCCCTATCAGTGGGAAACCATCAAAATCCAGGCAACACAACACATCATCCATTAATACTCACCAAAGCCCAAATGTTCACCAGCCATTTAAAATTTTAGCAAAAAGGTAAGTACTTTTCAGTTCAACTAGTGTTAACTTTGAATTATTATTTGTACTACTTTGCTTTTTGTTGCTATAATAAAACATTGCACAAAAACAACTTAGGGAAGGAAAATATTTACTGGTTTACAGGTTACAATCCATCAATAGATGACAAGGTGGGAACTGAATGCAAAGACGAAGGAGAAACAGCTTTTCCGGCTTGATTCCTATGGCTTGCTCTGTGATTTAAAAGACCCGGGCCTAGCAGCCTAAACATGAAATTGTCCAGAGTGAGCCAATCTGAGACAGCTGCTCATGAGACTCTCTCTTTCCAGGAGTTTCTTGTTTGTGTCAAGTTAACCAAAAACTAACCAGCATATTAATGTACATTCATGGTAAAAAAAAAAAAAAAAAAAAAAAGTTTATTATGAAATCTTCATACACATATACTTTGGTGATATCCAACCTCCATTCCCATCTCTTTGACCCCTCTCTTCCAGTTTCCTTGTCTCTTCTCAAATACTTTTGTGTCTTTTAAAATACCAGATTCTGCATATGAATAAACTATCATTTTTTCTAAATCTGGCTTATTTAGTTTAATATGATTATCTCCATTTTCTTGCAAATGACAGAACTGTTGTTTTGAAAAACATAATTGTTCTTTTTTTACTGAGAAAACTATGTATATGCCATGTTTCTTTATCCACTCGTTGGGCTGTAGGCATCTAGGCTAGTTCCTAATGGGGCTACCATAGACTGTGGCTCCCTCAAAAGGTTAAAGGTTTGATTCTCAGATAGAAGGTCTAGTCATGTCTTACATTTCATTATAATAATGGTATATACTTGTAACCAGAAGTCAATACTTAAATTCAGTTATGCATTTGTATATACTCTGCATTAAGTGTACAAGTCTGAGTTCCCCTTCCTCAGCTCCACTTAGGCTTTGAAATGACCATTTTAGGGCTAAAGAGATGGCTAAGAGACCAAGAGTGTGTACTGCTCTTCTAGTTCAGTTCCCAGCACTCACGCCAGGCCTGCTGCCTGTAACTCCAGCTCCAGGGGATCATTGCCTGTAGCATCTAAGAGGCACATTCACACATACACATAACTAACTTAAAACTTTTAAATGGAACTACCTTTAGCAGGCACTTCGCTACCTTCCAAGCAATCTAATTATAAATATTTTTACATTTCTAGAACTTTACCAGAAATTAGAGAAAATCTTGGGTTTTGGTTGGTTTTCTTCATTAACTGAATCCTTCAAAATATTTAACTTTGTAGGAAGTGTTAAGGAGTTGCAGGGCTGGAAAGATGTCTGAGCAGTTCAGAGAACATACTGCTTCTACAGAGGATCAGTTTGATCCCCAGCACCCATACTGCATGGCTCAATCACTGGATAACATCAGCTATAGAAATATCTATGCCTCTGACCTTAGCATGCACTTCACTCATGTATGCCCTGAAGAGAACACATACACTTAAAAATTATTTTTTTAATAAAAAGTTGCTTAAAATCTACAGATTCAACAGGAAGCATCAAGAGACTCATGGCCAGATAGCAGATAGACCCATGGAAATATAAAACAGTATTAAATTGTAACCATCAAATGTAACCAGTGACATAACCACATTCAAAGACAAAGTGTGAAGAAACTAAGTGGCAATGTTCTCCCAACCCTCTTTTTTATTTTTTAGCTGGGTACATAATAAACACAGAGCTTCAGACTAAAACATGTCTACAGATCCAAGGACGAAGTCTAGTTCTAATTAACTGTAGTGCTTGGTCTGTTTCGGTATCTAGATCTTGCTGCTAGCAGTAATAACTTTATGTGTTATTTATGGTATTCTGTTTAGTTATGTAACACTCTAGTTATCAAGTAATAGTGTATACTATTAGAAAACCAGAAAAGATCACTGTAGATTTTTCTGTAGAACTGTATGTAGGGACACAATCATTCACTGGTGAGTCACTGGGGAAGAGGTAACCATGTCCAATTTCTCCATCTCCTGTCTCTGTAATCCAGGTTACTGATGAAAATCTGCCTCTGTTCATATCTGGCTAATCTCTGCCTCCACAACTTTTCACTTTGCCTTGTGGTCTATTTCAACAGTCAAACAGGCTCATCTTCTCTAAAGCAGGGCACTATCTGATGGCCATCTTACTTCTTCTCTTGGTCACCCACAACAGTACCTATTCACTCCCCTCTTCTTTGAACATGGCCAGAAGACTCAAGGCATTGGCTCTGGATGGTTCCTTTTCCTGAAATGCCTTTCTCTTTATGCCTAAACATCTACAGGTATACTCAACTTTTACAGCTCTGAATTAATCCCATACCAGTTCTCTCCCCTTCAGTCTTTCCCACTTCTAGGGCCTCTCATAATTCTACAGAATGTTTTATAGGGCCTTCCCTGACACCACTTGCTATGCTGTAAGCCTTCTAAAAGCCAGTAATGTGATGATCCTTGCATGAATTATCAGTCTTGACATACACACACAAGTCCTGAGTAGAGGTTCACAAGATAATTATTCTTCACATGGGTACATACCAGAGCCAGGGAGAATTCCTTAGCTAGATAGCAGCATAACTACCAGCTTTGTGTGTAGCAGGAAAGATGCATCAACACCGAATCTACCTATAACACTGTAATTCTTCTTATATCACCTGTTTTGCTTAGATCTGTTATATTCTGTATCCTCAAGCTCAAATGACATTGAAGACCATCTAATTTTTTATTTTTTTAAAAAAAAAATTTTCGTACCCACTACTGCACCCTCTCCCAGTCCTCCCTCAGCCTCACCCTTCCCCGCTCACTTACCCTCTCTCTGTTCACTCCCCAGAGAAGGCAAGGAATCCCAAGGTGAGTCAATTTCATTTGACATGTCCAGGTGAGATAGGACCAAGTCCTTCCCCATTATCAAGATTGAAAAAGGTGTTTTCCCTGCTAGCAGCCAGTTCATGGACCGGTGATAGGCTCTGTCTGATTGCTAGAGGCTCCAGAAACTGCCCACTCCTTTAAACTGTCATCTACATTCAGAGGGCCCAGATCCCTTCCATGAAGGTTCATCAACTGTCATTTCAGAGTCTGTGAGCTCCCAACAGCACAAGACTGCCTACTCCATGGGTCTCCCCATCATGATTCTGACCCCTTAGCTCATGTAATCTCTCCTCCCTCTTTCAGCTGGACCAGTAGCTTCAACTGGATGTTTAGCTATGAATCTCTGCAACTGCCTCCATTAGCTGCTGAATGAAGGTTCTGTAATGGCAATTAGGGTGGTAATTGATATAATAGGGAAAGGCCAGTTTAGGCTCCCTCTCCACTGTAGTATTAGGTTTCTGGCCCGGACTTTCGGGCCTACCCTCAAGGTTTGGACCCACAGACCCACAGAGAAACAGATGCTTACATTAATTTTAGGCTGATTAGCCTAAGGCCCAGGCACATAACTTGAGTGAGTAAATACCATGGTCTGGCTTTCTTTTCTGTGTCACCTCACTCAAAATCCAGCCATTTGCCTACAAATTCCAGAATGTCATTTTTTTTTGTTTTTTTTGTTTTTTTTTTTTTTTTTTAACTGCTGAGTAGCACTCCATTGTATAAATGTACCACAATTTTTTAATCCAGTCTTCAGTTGAGGGACATTTAGGTTGTTATCAGGTCTGGCAATTATGAATAATGCTAATATGAACATAGCTGAGCTAGTTTGGGGTAAAAATGTGTATCCTTTGGGTATATGCCCAATAACTGTATTACTGGATCATTGGGTACACCTATCTGTAGTGGGATTATGCTGTTATATTGTAAATCATTGTCTGCCTACTGGTTTAGTAAAAATGCTAATTGGCCAAAGGCAGACAGGAAATGTGGGCGAGGCTACCAGACTAAGAAAAATCTGGGAACAGAGTAGAGATGCCACACAGATGTCAGACAAGCCAGCAGATGCAGAAGACAACTATGATGCTCTGAGGAAAGGTACCGAGCCACATGGCTTAACAGGATAAGAGTCATGGGTTAGTTTAAGAACAAGAGCTAGCTAGCAATATGTCACAGCCATAGGCTGATTAGCATAAAATTAATACAAGCGTCTACGTGATTATTTGGGCCTAAGCAGCAGTGGGGCGGAGAGCAGGTCCAAACCTCTAGGCTAGGCCCGAAAGTCCTGGCCAGAAAGGTAATACAACACCTGTCAGAATGGCTAAAGTCAAAAATGGAGCTAACAACCTATGCTGGAGGAGATGTGGAGCAAGGGGAACACTCTTCTGCTGCTGGTGGGAGTGTAAACTTGTACAGCCACTTTGGAAATCAGTATGGTGGTTCCTCAGAAAATTAAGAATCAATTTACCCAATGATCCAGCAATACAATATACTAATTCTTAGCTGCTGAAAAGTAAAATTTCTTAAATAATATCACAATGACAGTGCTTTTCATAAATGTACAAAGGACTACTTAACATTTTTTGTTCCTTATCTAAGGTTTGCAAGTGCTAAAACAAAACTGTATTACCAGTAATTTATTCTCAAGTGAAAAGAGAGACAAAGCATGGTAAAGACTGCTTTATTGGTGGCAGTTAGTACACATCAATAAATATTGATCCCCAAAGAAGAGCTCAGTACTCATCAGATTCCTGGTCCATCAAGCGCTGAATGAAACTGAACCAAGAGAAGACTGGGATGATGAAGTCAGTTCTGCTTCTTGGGAAATGAAGCCACAGCTAACAGATAGATGGCATATGCTGTTCCTGAGAAACACACAAAAACTTACTAGTGATCTGAGATTTCAGGACATACACTTATTTCAGCACAAATGTTAAAGGGAAAGTTGTTGCTAAGACAACTTAATGGCTGGAAATACAGCTCAGAGGTAGGTGTTTGAGTCTAGTGTGTAAGGTCCTGGATTTGATTTCTAGTAGGAACACACACAAACATACACAACCCTGAATAAAGCATAAAGCATTTTGATAGATGCTAATTTTTTTAAATTTATCAAGCTTCATCATTACTTCATTTCTATTCTTAAAAGGTAGCTATGACACAATACCCTTCAACATACTGAATGCAAACTTTTAAAGCCCCTACTACTAGAAGCAGGGTAGTGGTTAAGAACTATGGCACACACAGAAAGCCACCTCTATCAGGTTAACCACAGACCTGTTCTAATGGTTAAAATGATCTTGGGTAGTATATAGTAACTGCCCTCTTGACTGCCTATCTGAGATGCAGTGAGATGGCATACAGACTGCCTGCAATAAAAGCTGCTACAGCAAAAGCAAGGAAGCTGTCACTGCCGGTCCTGTCCTGTAAACAATGTCTTACCACCAACTGTCAGGGCCATTGTGAGTCTGTAGAGGAGGGCATCAGCTGCTCCGCCCTTCAGATGCACTGGGATACCATTATCTTCCTAGATAAAAACAAACAAAAACGGGCATTGATACGTGTCACCAGTTTCCAGTTAAGAATCGGAATATTAGTTATCCTTATAAAATCCAACAGCTCCTGTCATTCCCAGAATCTAAATAATTTAAGAGGCTTACACTTTTTATTCTTTCTCTACTACTTTAAAATTAAAATGTTTAAAAGCTAATTTGAGACTTAATGAGGTCTTCCTGAGATTATAAAAACTTCACAATAGAATTACTGATAAAGGTTAACTGCTCTATTCCATTAGGCCTTTCCCCAAGACATATCAACCATAAACAGTATGGTACACTGGTACACATCACCATTTTCAATGCTTATCAATCTTTCTGAGTTATATGTATTTAATATACAAATGGCCTTATACTATGTAATGATGACACCATTTTTGAAAACAGGTTTTTGGTCCATTTAGGGCCAAAATGGCTATATAATACTCTACTGTTTGAAAAATGACTTAACTAAATTAGCCAATCCTAGAGGTTACTAAAGTAAATTCTAGGTTGGGTTCCTTAAAATCTCTTATCTATTTTTTTATAGGCATGCACGCATTCTAAAGTGTCTTAAAAGGGATTCTTAGACAGGGTATATGATTAGTTTATAATATTTAAACTACTAGTTTAACTTCTGTCCCTAATATACTACTGCTTATCTTGTAAGAAAAACCTATGAATGGTACTATTTCCTCTCATATCTGGCAAACAATCTATTTTAAATCTTTCTATTTAGACTACAGGGAATGGGGTTACCACTCATAATCTGTTTGCTTTAAGAAGGCACAGTTCAAAGAGCTGACACAAAAGGTACAGTTTTTTAGTTCTAAGAAGAGTTAAAGTCAGGGTAATATAGCCTTAAATCTATAAAACTGCAAAAACAATGACAGAGCTATGATCATTTCTTGGTGACATTCATATAAAGCCAGTGAATAAGCCTGTGTACAGAAAGGGCTGGAAGAACAGTGTTGGCAACCTTCAGGGTTTGAAGAAACCACTGTACGGAAATACTTCTGCTCCAACAGCAATAGGAGCCAGCAGTGGTCCTCCACCTAGACTTCCAGAAAAGCTGTTCTGGCTCCATAAAAAGGTACCATCTAAACCTCCAGTTTCCCAATCCACTAGCTAGAAGGTGTACATGGCAAAGGGAACTGAACAGAAGGCTAACAGAAGTACAGTGCCCGCCACACTCTACAGTCATCTTCCTTGCCCTGATAGCTATGGTGAACTTAGTTTGCATTTCTTAGAGCTCTGTAGTTCTCTGAATATCAAAGAAGACATAATCATACTTTGAAAACTGCTCACCTGTTTCTTCTCTTTACAGAATAAATCATGTAAATTTTGGTCTCAATTTCTCTCCTCGGGACGTTTTTAAGTTTCCTTAGAAATCTTCTGAACCTAAGATTATTTATTCTTCCTGCAGGTCTGCTACATCCTTTACCGTCTAGTGAATTTCTGCAATATATATTTTTTGTTTCTGAACCTTTTCTTATAATTTATTTTCCTACTCCTATGCAGTTATTTCCCAAAGGATGCCAATTCATTATAAATTCCACACATACTCACAAATTTGACCTATGCATTTTTCCCACCTCTCTATGCACTTCTTGGATTCAGCAAATAAGTTTCCAAGAGAGTCCAGTATGCTCAAGCTAGGCAGACCTCTGAATTTACTCCCTAAATCCACCTTCTGGCTCTCTTACAAGCAATGCTAAAATATTTCAGTACCTGAAACAATTTTTGTTTCTCTGGAACTTTGTTCTCAAAATGCCTTCGTGAAGTAGTGCTGATGGTCCTCTGGGCAACCTGACGGAGGGCCTGAGACAGAAAATTCACATCTAGTAAACAAGACTTGGAGCAAATCCAGACTTTCACACTGTGAAAGGAGACTGAGCTTTAAGCCATATCTAACTGGTCAGTAATAAAGTCCAGACTAACCCATACTTTCCAGATACTGTCTATCCTCTGCTCTGTTTCACACTATAATCAGCACTCTCCAGAAGCCATGACTAAATAACCTGGGCCTGAAGCCAATCAGTAGTACTTTATTTTTGTTGAACAAAGCACAATGATATACATAAGAAAAAAAAATAAGAGTACATTCAAACATTTTCATTTAGTATTCACCTATGTTATTACTTGACTGAAAAATAAACCATTACGGTTTTTGTTTTATTTATTTTTGTTGTCCGAGACATGGTCTCTCTGTGTAGCACTAGCTGTCCTGGAAATTGCTCTATAGACTAATCTGGCCTAGAGCTCAGAGATCTATTTGCCTGCCTTTGCCTTCCAAGTGCTGGGATCAAGGGCACATGCCACCATTGCCCAGCTTTTTTGTTTGTTTGCTTGCTACCAGAAAACTCTTACTCAAAATTGTTTTGCAGAGGATGGCATATGCTAGACAAGCACCCTACCAGTTACTCTTAGCTAGCTGAGAAAATTTAAACTATTACTAAAATTTAGTAGTAAGCCTTGCTTAAAGACTTATAGTGCATACTTATTTGAATCAGTAAACATGCATTCCACTTTCTAAATGGTATTGATAAGTTAATTACTTGCAAAAGAAAATCATGTTTTTAAATTCTGGGAAAATACTACACAAACTCACAGTCAAAGGTGTTAAAAGGCAATTCGGAGCAGCCATTAATACTTCAGTCGTGAATTAAATCCCAATCAAAATTTAGTTCTTTAGCTTATTTCTGATGCAGATAAAAAACATGTAAATTTATAACCTTTCACTATGATACAAAATAACAGCCACGTTTCCGCCTAGTGTTTTTAGATGTCACCCCCCCCCCCAATTAGGGCCTACATCAGAGCCACAATCTTACCAATAATCGCCAGTTAACGGTAGTGACTAGCAAAGCAACTGGTTATGCTCTTCCCTCTACGTCTACCTAGGCAACAACCAGGGGGAGAATAGTCGGAAAGGTCAGGGAAAAAGGACGCGGCCAAGGTGACTTCTGCACCTGTCTCCTGCTCCACTTCCAGTGCGGCTTTCTTTCGGGATCCCCCGACACCCCAACACCAGTCAAACACCAAAAGCTACCTACCAGCAGATTCCGCAACATCGTGACTCAGCTACGGCCCACCAACCGCGACTACTAAACGCCAAATATCGGAACCCACCCAGCCGGAAACGGAAACTCCCTCCTGGCACTGCGCGTGCGTCCAAAATGAACGCTCGTTCCTGAAGGAGGCGGAGCTTTCACAACAGACCATAGAGAGAGGAAGCCGACTAGAACGGCTGCTAGCAGCGGCCGCTCTAGCCCACGGTCGTCCGGCCTATTTGTACCACCTGTGTGGGCACTGCAGGCTCAAACGCCAGACTCAGAACTAGAGCTATAAAAAATTTTTAAAAATTAAAAAAAAAAAATCAACGCTGTCTGCGACCGGAGAGGCATGATTGTCTGCAGCCCTTCACTCTTTGGTGAAGTCAGTAGGAGACCAATCTTTCCGAAATTATCTTTTGAGAGGACCTTTGAGCCAGTGTCACTGATGGAAAGAACAATGGATGTCAAAAGCTACATCCTGAAAGCTTAAAACTACAAGTTCCTCAACATAGATACAGTCCAGTTTTGAGGTTTCTTTTTCCATAGATGAAAGTGGGGAGTGTTAGTCTTGTGCTGAGGACATTCTGGAAAAAAGTGTTGGCATCCACAGCTATCTAGCACGTTCTCGAGCTTAACTCCACTTGCTGGAAGCGCTTACTGTGTTCCCAGACTGGAATTGGCTGGCTTCATTGTGAGTCTGGGAGAACGCTGAAAAGAGGGGAGTATATTTTTGAGGTTCAACAGAAATATCGACTGCATCTTGCCTTTTTGGATCAGCAAGACACTACAATGACTGGAGTTTCCAGATGTGTTCATTTTGCAGATAAGCTGTTTTGAATAAGTCTTGCTTAATTATTCCTCCTTATTTTGTCTGCTCACCCTCATGTATATACAAGTAAAACGGTCTTCCCACGCTTTTGCAAACTTAAAAATGATCTTGTCGTTTTAGGTAAGAACTAATGATGGGTTCAACGATGTTGACTAGAAACTAGAAGGTTTAATTCTTTGAATTCCTAAGTATTTTCTTTTCTTCAGAACTTACTGAAGGAGCTCTAACTGGCCCAAACATAGCTCTGGCAGGCCTTGCCCTTCCCCCATTCCTTCTCCCTTGCTAAAAACTGTTAAGATTACCTTTTGTTTTTTGAGACAGGGTTTCTCTGTGGCCCGGCTATCCTGGAACTCGATCTGTAGACCAGGATGGCCTTGAACTCAGAGAGCCGCCTGCCTCTGCTTCTCAAGTGCTGGGATTAAAGGCCTACACTATCTGCCAACAGCTAAATTACAAATTCAAAACTAGGCATCAAGGACTATTCCCTTATTTGGCCACTTTCTCTTCCTGAGGCTGACTACCAAGGTCTAGTTATCAAAGTACTGAATCCTGCAATCAAAATCTTGCCTCTGGCTCACCTAATTATCATGCCCAATTAAAATTAAACACCTCCTGTAAGCATGTTATAAACTGCCATTTCCTATGGTCCATATCTCTCTCTCTGAGGAAGTCCTTGGTCCCTGCCCTACAAATACTTTCTTCTCTCCCTTGTTCCTTTCCCCTTCTCCCTCATCCTCTATCTCCTGATTTTATCTCTTCCTATTCTTTGTCTCTCTGGAGCAAGTCTCCTTTGTGCTGAGAACTTGGTTTTGGGGTGTCTTATGCCAATTCTTGCCCTTTTATCTACTCTGTTAATTTGCCCAGGTTACCTTACAGTTCAATTTTTCTTCTTTACCAAGTTTATAAAACACCCATCACAACTGACTCATTTTCTAATTATTCAGTGTAATCAAATCTTTTAGCATAATTACCATATATACCAATAGTTGAGGTATGGGAGTTTTCTACATTTATTTTCTGTAAATGGAAATCATTAGTTTGTGCTGTTTTCTCCTGTTTTACCACAGGCTATAAATTCCCCCAGGAGAGACTGTATAGTTGCCATTCTCTTAGCACTATTAAAGGTAGACCCACCAACCAACAGTGAATTCATATTGTTTGACATACCTAGGAATACTGACCAAAAGAACCAAGAGTTCACATTAAAACATACTGTTGATACAGATCCTTATAGCCCTGTCAGTTTGGACAGTTCAATCTTCTCTTTATCATTCCGTATACAAAGACATTTTATTTTTAAAAGGAAAGCACATATACAAAACAATGTTTACCTTCACATTCTCTTCTCCAGAATAAAAATACCTATTAAACTTTCATGCCCTTTTTTGGTCCTAATATTTTTTTTAATCCCCATTTTAGGCAACAGAAAGCACAGTTACTCATTTCCTTAGAATACATTTTAATTTGGAAAACAGGGTAACACGAGTTTGAAGCAAGGGGCTTTTAGTGAAGCTTCCATGCATAGCTCTTCTTAAGTCCTATTTCATACTTTTAGTTTTTGTGTGGTTTCCCATCCTTACAATACCAAAATTTAAAAGTATCCTACCCGCCTCTAAATGTAAACTGACATTTTACTTAAACTTGACATCCTTTAGATATCTAATGAAGATCCTAAACTATACTTTTTTTATTCTTAAACATTCTCCTGGGGGGGAGGGGTTAATCCCAAGCATCTTAACTACCATATTCTACAATCAATTCAATTGAGCAACTTCACAATCTAATCTGACCATTATGATCTACAACACCACCATGCAGGCCCAGCCAGCATTATTCTTGCTTGGATTTCTGCAAAAGCTTTAACATGTCTCCATCTTCCTCCTGTCACATTGTTTCAGAGAATTCAGAGTGATAGAATTTAAAGATGCTCATTATTTGTTTGGCAAAAAGTACCCTGCCCCCACACAAAAATTCATTGAATGTAAAAACAAAATCTAACATTTGTTGGCCTCCATCCACAGCTTTGTCAGTCCCAAGGTTGTTCACTAGCTCCTTGCATTCTTAACTGTTGGACAGAAAAAAGTAGTTAAAGCCAGGCAATAGTGGTGCACTCCTTTAATCCCAGTAGTTAGGAGGCAGAAGCAGGAGGATCTTTGTAAAGGAGGTCAGTCTCAGGTACACAAAAACAAAACCTGTCTTGTGAAACCAAAAAAAGAAATAAAAATGTCTTGATCTATCAAACTTCACAGGTTCCACAATAAATTGTGCTAGCAACTTATTAGTAGGTCTCTGAATTTACCCAACAGCCCTTAAATTAACTTTCAAGATGAGCTCCTTTCTAAAACATCAGTTTGAGGTTTAGTTTTTGTTTTGTTCTTGTATATTACAGAATGGCTCTTTTCAGTAAGGCTTACATGAGATTTAACTTAATTCAAAATTTTGAGGTTGCTAGTTGTATTGATTTTATACATGAATCCAAATTTAATCAAGGGACGTGTCTGAGAAACTAGAATATATAGTGTTGTAACTTCCAGATTACTATCTTCCTCTATTGTGTATCACAGTTGGATTGATGATAGATCATTTAATTTTTTTATCAATCAAATCTTTGTGGTTGTGGTTTCTATGCTGATACTTCTTTAGCTATTACTGTTGAAAGCAACAGATCAAGAAAACTCTCAGCAGATGGTAGAGCAGAGGTAGAGGATCAGCTAAATAGCATGGCTTGGCAAAAAGACAAATGAAGGAAGTTGTTCACAGCAGAAGGCCGGTTGCCATGACTAATTTGAGTATCATTTTGAAGGTGACTTGGAGCATTCAAAGGTATGCAGGCTTATAATACAAATTCCATTTTAAGATAATCTTAGTTGTAATTACATGCTGGGGAGGACCCAAGTTACTAGGCCCAGAGAGTCAGGTTTTTTAGTAACCTCCAAAAACAGGGCTATACTTCGGCAGCGGCAGCAGCAGGAGGATACAGATGAGTAGACACATGCAACAGCACATTAAAACATGTACCTTGAAAAACCAGCAGTTTGTGATTTATTTAGATTAAGCATCTGAAAAGCTTGGGGTTTCTAGATTAATTCATAATTATCTATCCACCAGTACATGGAGAGTAATATAAGAGAAACTCCTTGGGTAGGGGGTTATATGTAGCTCAGTAGAGTCTGGGAACAACCCCCAGTGTCCATTCCACCCCCAACAGCAACAAAAGGAAATCCAGGTTTATATAAAACGATTAGTTTTGTATTATTAACAGATTAATTCAACAGTAACTATTTTTCAAGAGAAGTAAATAACCTTAAAAAAGAGCTCAAAAGAGATATAATGAATATACATAAAGATCTGCTGTAACGACAGTAGTAAAAATGGCAATTTGCTAAAAGGCCAGGCATGGCAGTGTGAGGTGTGACCCTTCAAAATCTATTTAATAATTTATTAAGGGGCGGGCACTGGAAATTCAGACTCATGAATAGGGAATAAGGTAGATTCTGCTGATGATCCACCTGCCACTGTCCTGTTGTTCTGCCCAACAGCAATGAGAGCCAACTGCAAGACAATGTTTCACTTGCTTCTGCTCACAACACCCAAAAGCATGACCCCTCTTCCTCAGCTTATGCAGACAAGACCACACCCTAGTGCCTGTTACCCCAAAGCCATTGGCTAAACAGATCAAATTCTCACACTCCCCCCCTTTTGTCTAAATAAGATACTAATCCTAGCAAAGCTATATACAATAAAAACAATTATCAAGTATCGTCCATGAGAAAGGGTAATAACATAAACAAAAATGGAACTACAACCATTAAAAACAAAATCAATCAAGAAACACATACTAAATGTCCAGAGTATAGGTAATTGGCAAACTCAGAGATTACTCCAATAGCTGTCCTATCCTAAAGAACATAAGCCTTTACCTGGTATGCCCCTAGCTAAGATTCGAGAGGACTGTAACTATATAGTCTTCAGCTCTATCAAAGACCTGAGAAGGAAAGTAATAGTGCCTAAGCAAGAAAGAAGTACAAGCAAACGACTTCTGAAATATGCAAGAAAAGACAGAAACAGCTGGCTCTCTGGACAGTCACCCAATATTTGTCTGCATCATTGGGGCATCAAACTTTATGAATATAGGCCTAAATAAAATACCCGACAGACCATATTCAGAAGCAGGAAATATGTAAGGACTGTTCTTCCTTGTCTTGGCAAGGTTCAGCAGTCATTTTTCCTAGCATCTTGCTTGCCCAGACTGCCAGCAGTCGAGGCAAGGGCAGGTTTTTTGCCCAGATCAGTTTTGCCAAAAGGAAGAAAAACTCCATATGGAGTATTTTGGATGCCTATTCATCCTCTTGGCAGTAGATCAGTGCTGCCAGGAATATCTGTGTCTCACATCCTCAGACTCCTAAGTTATTAAAACATTTAGACGCCATTTCCTCTAGATCTTTGACATGTTTGAAGACTTATCCATCTGAAATATGTCACTGTATATCTAGAAAGCCTAATGAATATGACTCTTAAGTTTGACAAACATAGATGACTATTAACCTATAATTCTTATAAATCTATACAGTTTAAAGACTCAAGTTTCACATTATAAAAATAAACAAAATAGATCGGAACAGTATAAGGAAAA
Source organism: Phyllotis vaccarum (assembly GCA_033318265.1). Classification (NCBI taxonomy): domain Eukaryota; kingdom Metazoa; phylum Chordata; class Mammalia; order Rodentia; family Cricetidae; genus Phyllotis; species Phyllotis vaccarum. The sequence continues at coordinate 130,299,207 of JARWLC010000004.1, read as the reverse complement.
TGATCTCGAATTTGTGACAATATACAAAAATATCTTAAACAGATATAAATGTACTGTGCAATATGACAAAATACTCTTAATTTGCATCAATATACAAAATATTCTAAACAGAAGTAGAAACATACAGTATGACAAAAGTAATTTCACAATTGTATACAAAAATATTTTAAACATTAGTATATATATACAACAAAAATAATTTTGAATTTGTATCAATATACAAATTATCTAAAAATGAGTTACTTTTTTAGTTTACAAGTAGATAATCTATATTATTGTATCGTATCTATGCCCCATACACACATATTCCAATTGAAATTCCTGAGTCTAATCTTTATTGTTCTACCCCCAGCCCTTTAAGAACTTATAAACAACCCTTTACAAATGACAATTATTCACAACTCCAGGAAACACAAAAACCTGTTGGGCAAAGGAATGTTGATTTCTTAGAATGGCTTCCTGCTGTCCAGAACTGTCTAGGGGGCAATGGTATCTCTATGAGATCCTGTTTAAAAAAAAAAACTAAAACAGCAGTTTAGTCTCATTAGGACTAGCTCTAACATTTGTAACCAATCTGAATAGTGAGTAAAACTTATCTGAAGTTCTTTTGGCTAGAGTGATGTAGTACTGCTTGCCTTTATATCTGACAAACCATATTCAGAAGCAGAAAAAATTGAAGAACTGTCTTGGCAAGGTTCAGTAGTCACTTTCCTAGGGTCTTGCTTGTCCAGATCAGACAGTATGGTTACTGTTAGCAGTTGAAGCAAGGGCAGTTCTTTGCTCAGAGTAGTTCACATCTTAATCCTAATGCTTTAGAGGCAGGGTCAGGTCTACATATAGAATTCAAGGTCATCCAGGGCTACACAGTTAAGACACTGCCTATAATAAATAAACATAAAAGCGCTTTTGTCCCAGAAGTATGTGTAAGAACCTAGAACACAATCTCTAAAACTCCAAATATTTTATATGGTGAGCATAACTAATATATCAAAGGAAAATGAGTAGGGAGAAAGTTATTCACAACCCAGATGCTGAGGATAAAAAGGAAAGAAACATACATATAAAAAGCATCAAGATAAAGGTAAATTTGTTTGGCTTGACAAGACATGAATGGGAACAATTCATCGGATAGCTAGTGTCTTAATAGGGTTTCTATTGCTGTGATAAAACACCATGACCAAAAGCAACTTGCGAAGGAAATGATTTAATTTGCTCACACTTCCTCATCACAGTTCTTCATTGAATAGTCAAGTCAGAAATTCAAGGCAGGAATGAGGAGGCAGGATCTGATGCAGAAACCACAAAGGAGTGTTACTGGCTTGCTCCTTATGACTTGCTCAGTTTACTTTCTTATATACTCGCAGGAATAGCACCACTCACTAATTTAAAAATGTTCCACAGACTTACCCACAGGCAGATCCAGTGGGAGCATTTCCTCAACTGAGTTCTCTCTTCCCAAATGACTCTAGTTTGTATCAAGTTGACATAAAACTAGCCAGCACAACTGACCCCTTGTCAACTTGACACACAAACGCATCCACCATTAGGCCATAACTTTTCCTTTCTTGTTCATCCCCCAAAATCTCACAGTAATATCAACATCACAAACACTACATTTTGTTGTTTTCTTGAGTTTGTTTTTCGAGACCAAGTCCCTCTGTATAAACAGCTCTTGCTGTCCTAGAACTTGAATTGTAGACCAGGCTGGCCTCAAACTCAGAGATCCACCTGCCTCTGCCTCTCAAGGTGGAATTAAAGGCATGCACCACCACACTGAGCTTAAAACATTGCAACATTAAAACATACAGTCTTTAAAAATTCAAACTCTTAAAAGTTCAGTCTCTTTTTAAAAATGTTGAAAACTTTCTAGAACTCCAAAGTACCTCAACTGTTGGCTTCTGTAAAATTAAAATCAAACTACTTTCTTATTCAATCAGTGAATAACCAGAGCCTGGTCACAATCAAATAAAAACAAAACCAAAGTCCAACAGTATAAACTTTAATGTCAGAATTCTGAGATTTTCTCATAATCTTCTGGGCTCCAAAGTGATTGGCAGTGATATTTCTCTGGTTCTGTCATACACAACACATAAGACTGTCTGTCTCATGCAGCTTCACTCCCCACTACCTGGTACCAATTTGTCTTTAAAGCTTCTATTGATGTGATAAGACTTTATGTAGAGTTTATTTCAGCTTATATTTACATGGGAAACCAGGAAAGGAACTCAAACAGGGCAGGAACCTGGATGCAGGAGCTGATGCAGAGGACATAGAGGAGGGCTGCTCACTGGCTTGTTCCTTGTGACTTGCTCAGAAGACCGCCTCCCCAGGAATGGTGGCACCACCTACATGGGCCCTCTCCACATCAATCACTAATTAAGAAATGCCCTGGTAGGGCATTTTCTAAACTGATGTTCTCTTTCCAAATGACTCTAGCTTGGGTTAAGTCAACATAAAACTAGCTAATATACTTAGTTTTAGACAATATACTTATTTTAAAATTTCAAATGTGCTTTTTACATTTACTATCTGATGGGTGCATAGACCAAAGTGAGCATTAAAATGTTACTAGATCATTCAAACTCTACAATAGACATTTATATATCAAAACTTTTAAACAGCAGCACTTTTTACCCCCTTCACACTTAAAACTACCATGTTCACAAAGAACAAAACTTTGGAAATTGAAGAGCAAATGTAATAACCTCAGGCAGTGTTCCCATGCAGACAGGGAACAGCAAGCTGAGCAGTGTTCCAAGCCCCGCCTCTCACCTGTTCCTTGTTAAGGTTTTCATTTACTGCCTCCTTGACATCATTGCTAGCATTGTCCATCCACCTCAATTTAATACTTAATCTTAGCCAGTCTGGGAACAATCTTACCACTTCCTGGTAAGAATAGATGCTCTTCAGTAACATTAATAAGTCTCATGATTATGCTGTCAGTGATTAATAAATATAATAATTTGATAGTTGGTGACATTTTATCAATTGTACATGTGGAGAAGTTAAAACAGTGGTTCTCAACCATCCCAAATGCTGTAATCCCTTAGTACACTTCCTCATGTTGTGGTGACTTCCAACCATAAAATTATTTCATTGCCACATCATAATTTGATTTTGCTATTGTTGTGACACTAGTAATGTAAGTATCTCATATGCAGGATATCTGATATATGATCACAGGTTGAGAGAACCATGGAATTAAAACCTAGACTCAAGCCTGGCTAACACTGAGTAGTAAACCATTAACAAGAACAAAGGGACATAGCACAATTAATTTTGTTCACTTTTATTAATATAAAACATCCTAACAGAATGTTAACTTTAATATAAGTAAGGTTACAAATAAACTCTGTCACTATACAATAAACAAATAATATTCACTTGCCTCTTAACTGAATTATTCTCTATTAGAAGTTATTTTCTCCAGTTTATAAGTTAAACTGCCTTATGATTTCAATAAAACATCAGCTTTTGCTTACTGAATAATTCTTTTCAGTTGGAAAATTTCTCATGCCAAAACACTTCCTTGCAAATTAATGCATTTTTCTAAGCCTTCCACTAAATCGTCTTAATGCCATCAACTTTTCTAAATCTGAATGTCCTGTTTTCTTCATATATACAACAGGAGTTGATTTCAAACGACAGGAACCAGGGAAGAACACAGATCATCGATGCGCTTGTAAAATAGATACAGCTTCAATTGTACTTTTAAAATTCCATCTTCTCCAAGATGTGAAAATATTAGACTTCTTCGGTTTTTCTTCAGACCCCTTGTTCCCCAGTTAGAGAAAGAGATGCAGGCTAGTAGTCCTCTTTAATCAGCACTTACTCTGGAAAGACGGGCAGAAACATCTCACCTCTTATGAAGAATCCCCCAAATAAACTAATCATCATATGCAAGAGGAACAATTTTCAGAATAACAGCATTCTGAATGACTGACAAAAAAATAGTTTTAGAGAAATAACTGAAGTCCTGAGAATTTTTGTATATCCATAAATCAAGTAACCCATGCAAGTAATATTTTTATGTTAAAAGTCATCATGAATTATAAGCTCTTTTAACAGAATTTTCTATCATGCAAAGCTTAAGTGTGGCACTTTTCTACTATGAACCATTGAATTTTTTGTTATTTTAAGCACATATTAAACTAAATTAAAACATTATTCAAACTTTTGATTTAAAATATAACCAAAGAAAAGCATTACAAAGTCTGAAAACTTGAGCATTCTACTACATAAATAAGAGTTACGCTAGTGTAAAAACAAGTAATTTCAATGCAATGAAGTCAACTCTGATTAATACATACATTTTCATGCATGTGGAAAAATAATTTACATTTATTTCAGGAATAACTTCCATAGCAATAAAATTACAGCATTTATTCAATAAAGGAATATTAAAATAATTCTAGTTAGAAAATAAAATAACTTCAATCAGATATATTATAATCTTTTTTTTTTAAATCACATACATACTTCAAATCCCCCCAAATTTAAGTAGGAAATGTATAGAACATCTTTTTAAGGTATATCTTAGGAAAACTAATCAAAACATTACCTTCATTAAAGGAAATATGTATATATATATATATATATATATATATATATATATATCCATATCTGTTTGACCTGTATGCAAAAATTTAATGAAATATGGAAGAAATTAGGATTTCCTTTTTTTCTGGGCTATCTTAGTACTAAGTCAAAATACTTACCTGCTAAGTAAGAACAGCTTGAGGTATTTCCAAGACAGAGCAATCACTTTAACACTACACACCACAATAATGAAAACGGTCTCCTTTGAACAATTATACCTGGTTTACAGTTGAGGCAGAGGATGGAGGGTTTGCCAAGCAGCTGTCCCATAATACCTATATTCTTTCTTCCCTTACAAAGTGTAAGCTTCCAGGGAGATGATCACATATAAACATCTCAAATAGCTTGAATTCCAGAATGCAACATTTTAGCCAAATGAAAAGGAATTTAAAATTCTACCCAAGACCCACATGACCACTTTAGATATTAATTTCTATAATGAACAAGCTAAGTATGCCCTCTGAAATCAAAGTCATTATCAAATAGCTATAATAGAAAACTGAACACATGAACCACCTCAACAATGAGGGACTTTAAGCCTTTACACACGACACATGAAAATGATGAAGTGTTTTATTTATATTTATCTTTCTTCAATCTGAACTGTAACCAAATTTCAAAAGGTTAGCAAGTCATTACACTCATACACCTCATAATCTCTTTCCTTCACACAGTAGGCACACATATACAACCATGTCAATAATATTATCAACGCAGCATAAATGCTTAAGCAGTAGACTCATTTCACATGAAAGAGGCTCTATGCATCACATGGCCTGTCCCAATAAAAAGCAAACATTAGAATGTCATTTTAGCAGTTACAATATTGATATGACCAATATAGCTAATTTTTATACCCGTCATATATTTTCATAAGTCATCCATATGTAAGAAGCAAAGGACAAAGGCTGTTTTGTTTTGTTTTTTTAAGTTATGTGCCAACTTCAAAATGACATACTAACCAGACATCAGCATTCAAAAGCTAGGTTGAACAGGACTGGCCTTGATGCACATGCAGTAGATCTGTTTTCAGAATATAAAATTAAATGGTGATGTCAGCAGTATTACTACTGTTTCTATATTTATGATTAATTACTAGCAGTACAACTCCCAGAAGAAAAGAGATGGATCCAATAGTAATGTAAGCAATTCCCAAAAATGGATTTTTTCCTCCCATCCATGAAATAGTGCTCAAGATCATCCGTTTTCGTCCATCAAAAGAATGTACAGGGTAATCTGATAAGGGTATAGGAAGACTTTCTGTCTGTGGTTACTTGTTTAAAACTAAAGTTCTAAAGTTAACATTGTTTATAATTCATTTATATAATTCTGATACACAGATACCTCAGTTGCATATTCTCAATCACAATAAATAGACATAGGTAAGTAGATGAATGGATGGATGGAGACTGTATTTTTATTGTTATTTACAAGATACGATCTTGCTATGCTCTGGCTGTCCTAGAACTAGCTATGTAGACAAAGCTGGCCTTGAAGTCACAAGATATTGGCCTGACTCTTCTTCCCAAGTGCTAGAATTAAATGCATGTGCCACTATGTGCTGCAAATAAAACCATCTTAAAAACCTAATTTAGAAAGTTTTCTCTATGTGTTATTAGACAATGAACTCAGGGAAAGACACTCTATCCCTGATAAATATTCTCACACTTCATCTAGTGAAATAATGTTACTAGTAAAAGCCAAAGTGTTTTTTATCAAAACAATAAAATTCAGATTTATATAGAATTAAATAAATAAGGCTTGATATACATGCCAACATGGAAGTATGAGACTACATTCAATTAGCAAAATCAATAAATCTAGAGAACAAAATAACATGTCATATAACTGACATAAGACAATGAAACTCTTTCAAATTCTGTGTGTACACATAATCACAAAAAAAAGGATACTGTATGTGATGTTCAAATAGTATTGTCCAGCTGGTAATGTTGGATGTAAATCATTTCTTCGCTCTATAAGACGATACAACTTACGAAAAGTAGGTAACGCTGCAGTACGCATCCAGACAATGAAGTCCTCATTTATGAATCCATTATTATCTTCATCATCAGGGTCTAGCAAATATACTGGTTTATGCCAATTTACTGGCTTTATTGTATCTTAAAGATAAGATGTGGAAAAGAAAGATGAACTCCTTGAACAGTTTCAATGAAAATTGATCGTATTAAAAACACACACACACACACAAAAAAAACACAATCTGAATATTTCAATGGTACAAATATATCCATATCCTAAGGATTTCTTAAAATCCAAAGAGAAACCAATTCTATCTACAACAAAAACTAAAATAGACAGTTGATATCTCAATAGAATATAAAAAGGATACTAAATAAAAGGTAGATTACTTAAAGCAAAAATACAATGTTAAGAAAAACATGGGCCAGGGAAACAGCTCAGCAGGTAATGGCACTTGCCACAAGATCTGAAGAACAGAGTTCAATCCCCAGGACCATATGGTTAAAAGGCGGGCCGGATGAGGTCAAGAAACCTTATTGTAACAGATGGCATCCCAATGTGGGTCGAGTACCCACATCAAGCCTGAGAAATATTAGAAAGGGCTCTAGATCACAGAAACTGAGCCAAAGCAGCTTGTAAATTGAGTATCTGAAGCGGGTTATTTACAGAGAAAGTGCAGCATCTGGACCACTGAACAAAATGGTGGTAGCCAGGCCGGTTTCTGAAGTCTCATAGAAGACTCAGTAGCATGCAATTGATTTAAGGTTTCTGTTTACTTTGAATAAAAAGGAAACAAAGACGGTTTCTTAGTAGTAGCATTTCTTGGGTCTGCTCTGTTTTCTGGCAGCAAACAGAGACGCGACCCCTTTAAGAGAACTTACTGATTCAGCTTTATCTGCAAAAACTATGCAGCTCTTTAAGAGAGTGTATTTTAAAAGTTCTTCTGGTTGTAAAATGATTAAGGGTTCACAATAAAACAGATTCAGATTAAAAAGAAAAAATCCCTGTAACAGGTTACAATGTGTGTACAATGTACCTAAGTCTCAGAGAGAAAAGAAGGTAGAAAAAGTTTTTAAAAAGAGAAATAAAGTAATGAAAGTATAGTGAGCCACGTAAAGATGGAAAATGGGCACAGAATCTGGATTTTGGTTATTATTGTGTTTTCTTTTAATTTTTTAACTGTTGATGAGCTAACTGCAGAAAATGGATTGCAAAGGCTGCTAAGTTAAACAAAAATATATATTTTAAAGGTATCTTGATTTTGAAATTTGTGTCTAAGAATTTGTTGCTTTGGAAGAGATGTTTTCCAAAGAAGATGAGAACCTATGGATTGCTTACAGGCAAATATGGTTTCATCAACCAAGACCACCTGAAAATTCTCTAATGCAAAGAGATGATCACATCAGCTTCAGAGCTGCAGACTAAAATGTTCCAGTCTCAAGAACCTGTGAGATTGCCAACACCCCTTAATCAGCAGGAAGTTGTAATGGAAAACTACACCCAAATTCCCCAAATATTATTTATAAATGTTTCTTTTCATTATAAATGATTAATAATCATAGTTAATCTCCCTCTAAGAAGAAAAAAGAGATATGGTATATGAGTGATTTTTAAAAATTATATTATTAGATTTACTTTAATCAAAAAATCAGCTGTTAATCTCAAAATATTTTATATAGGTATGGATTTTGGTTTATTGATACAAATTTAAGGTCAATTTTGTTATGCTGTATGTATTTTTCTACTCTTGTTTAAGGTATGAGGTTCATGTAACTGATTTAAAATTGTAATGTATAATTAAGAAATTCATGCTAGTTAGATTTTTAGGTATATAAAGATATATTTTAATTACATAGGTAATCTTCAAACACTTTCTAAGACCTACAGAATATGGCATTTAAAATTTTTTTAAGAACTTAGACTTTTCTGTACAGTGAGACAGATCTGCTCCTGGCAGCACCAATCTACTTCAAGAGAAAAATGCGCATGGAAGAAACTCTATATGGAGTTTACTTTCTTTGTGGCAATGGTTAGCCACTGAAAAAGAACCTGTTTTTATATTGACTGCTTGACAGTAGGCTGTTTAAACTGGACATGCAGGTTCCATAGGAAGGTGACCTCTGAACTTTGGCAGAACAAACCGAGGTAGTCATTCAGGTTCCTGCTTTGCAGTGAAAACTGTCAGATATTTTTCAGGATTCAAGGAGAAGCGACTGATGAACTATACCAGAATGGGCAGAGATTTCTTGCTTCACTGAAATGAAAAGAGACTCTGGGACTATAGGCTGAAGATGGATGCCCCAACTTCGTAAAGGAACATTAGGTGACTGTCCAGGCAGACAGGTGTCATTTCTAGATTTTGAAAGTTGCTTGCACTTCTGGTTTACTTGGGTAAATATTATATCCTTCTGTGGTCTTTGATGTAGTTGAAGATTAAATGGTTATAGGTACAGTTTTTCTTAGCTATTTTAAAAGGCATATTAGATATAAAACTTTAAATTCACAAAGATAAGGTATATGATAGAGTATTTTAATTTTGTTAAATACAAATATACTAGATATTGTAACTAATTCTTGCTTGGTAGCTATTCTATTATAAGTAATTTTGCTATGTTAAAATTGAAACCTTCCTTTTTGATTAAATAGAAAGGGGGAGATGATGTGGGAATGTCTTTCTGTATGCTGTGAATATCAATCTTTAAATAAAGGAGCTGTTTTGGCCCATGGCAGGCACCATAGAAAAAGTAGGTGGGGAATCAGAATAGGTAGGAAAGGAAGGGCGGAGTCAGGACAAATGCAGCCAGCTGCCCAAGAAGAAACATGTAAGGAACACAGGTGAGCCATGGGCCACGTGGCAACCAGATTAATGAAAATGGGTTGAGTTAAGATGAAAGAGCTAGCTAGCAATGTGCCTGAGGCATAGGCCAAACAGTATGAAGCAATATAAGTATATAAGTCATTTGTGGGGGGGGCTGAGCAGTGGTGGGTGGCTAAGGGGTCTGAGACTGCAGGTCTGTGGGTCTGGACCTCTGGCCGGAAAGGGTCAAGAAACCTTATTGTAACAGGGATGGGGTGTGTGTGTGGATGTGTGTGGGTGTGTGTGTGTGTGGTGGGATTATGTTCTATTACACTGTAAATAATAGTCTTCCCTGCTGGTTTAAGAAAATACTGATTGGTCAGAAAGAAGACAGGAAGTGTGGGCAGAGCTACCAGACTAAAACTCTGGGAACAGGAAAAAGACAAAAGAGACCGCTGCCAACAGAGACACCTGGAAAGACACTAAGAGAGATGCCAGCAGACACAGAGAAAAGACAATCATGCTGCTCTGAGTAAAGGTACCAAGCTACATGGAGAAAAATATTAATGGGAATGGGTTGAGTTAAGATGAAAGTGCTAGCTATCAAAATATCTGAGCCATAGGTCAATCAGCATAAAATTAATACAAGCTTCTTTGTATTGTATTCTGCTGGTCCAGATCTTAGGGCTAGTCTGAGCCAGAAACTCCATATTACATACACAAAACATACATATACATACATATATATGTGTATATAATACATATATACATACATATACACTTGCACACACATATATAATATATAAATGTAAAAATAAAATTTAAAAATTACATTATGAAACCAAGGCAACATAGAAACAAAAACATATGTACATTATAAATAAGGGCCGATTAAACTCTGCTGCAGTTTGTAATGATTACAGCTGAAAACACCAGAGAAATTCAAATTAAAATTAAAACCACACATTTCCTTTACAATTTTAGAACATCTGAATATTGCATATCTTGCTATAATGGTGAGGAAGAAAATGCTGTTCTTTAAAAAATAAATAAATAAAATAAGATGCTAGAGACAAAATTAAGATTACCTTACTAAAACTACTAGCTTTTAGATAAGAGAGGATACTGGTCATGTTTTACCTTTAAATTTTTCATCGAGTTTTTCTTTTCCAGGTGGATTTCTGAATTTCACATTTTTATCTGTCCACCAAGCAATACCTTTTCTCTTCAAAGTAATTGGCACAGGTGTGGGATCAGATTCATTGGCAACCAGAAACAATTCTAATGTATCTAAGCAGAAGAAATGGAAGATATTACCAACATCTGCTAAAAATCCACAGCATCTGATTTACTCCATGAGAAAAGAGAATCTGGGACTTGCTCTCAAAAGTAGTTGACAGAGAAGACCCAGAGGTAATGTTTCTTTTCCCAGGTGTGAATTAACTTTCACACCTTTAGAAGTCTAGATGAATACATGGACTCCTCCTCTTCATTTACTACAAATCTAGGTCACTTTCCTGAATGACTAAATGACCTTAGAAGAACAATAATTTTAGCATTGTCCATATAAAAAAGTAATAGCTTCCCTTTTCTTTCCCTTTGACTACTGTTGTGTTCCTAATAGCTCCTGCCTTTCCCGTTTTCTGTACCTGGTAATCACATGGTTTTCAGCTCCTGAAACATGGTTGGTACAAATGAACAAGTTCTGTTGAACATGTTATACACACTAGATATTAGAGTCTTAACACACAAAAAAAATATTTCACTGTTTATATGTTGAAATGATACTATTTTGGATTAAATAAATTACTCAAGTTAATTTTACATGTTTCCTTTGAGGGTTTTTAATGTAAGTACTACAAAATTTGAAATAGTCTGTATTTATGGTTCAAACTAATTTCTATCAGGCAATGAACTATCTAAATGATTAACTACAACTCCTCTTTAATGGTATAAATCGGCGAAAGAAGCTCTGTGGCTTTTACTTTTTTATAAGAAATAGGAAGATTTTTATTTTCTTCTTAGAGATAGAAATCTGTGGTAATATACTGTATCTAATAATATAGTCTGGAATACTAGAGGACAGAATCACCCACAGTCAAGCCATAAAGGATCTCAGAGACAGAGATCTGTCTGGATCTCTGTGAGTTCAAGGCCTAACAGCCAGGCAGTTGTAACACACACCTTTAATCCTAGCTCTAGGAGAGTTGAATCAGCAAGTAAAATAGCTGGGAAATATAAGGCAGAAAAAGGAGAAGTTCAGCATTCTGCCTTGTGGACCAGTCAAAGACCCCTAAAGATAGGATATACCCTCTTTGGCCTTTGAAGTTGGCTGGGTGGGAATTGGATGTGGTTTGTTCCCTAACTCTCTGATATTCCAGCTTCTTCCCAATATCTGGCTCCTGGCTTTTATTATAATACTAAATAGAATTTGTGCAATAGAAATCTATTCTCATAAAAGAACATTCAAAGGAAAGCCACAGAGCACTTAAATCCTATTCATTATCAGAGTATTTATATGAAGGTAAGCTTCATAATTTCATTCATATTGCTAAAATATTACACAGCTTCCTACTTACACACAATTTCCTAAGTGCACACAGTTTCCTAATCATCTATCTGCATGGATGTTTATATCTAGCATACCATTAAACATGCTGTTGGCAATAGCTCCACATGGAGCAATTGGTTTGTCTTCATTTCTTCGATAAGGTTCACATTCCTTACTTGGATTCTAGTTTCCAGGAGAAAAAAAGGAGAGAGAAATTATCATTTAGATCTCTGGAGAAGTGATGAGTTACTTCTAATTACTAATTAAACACAAAGACTTTGTATTTTCCCCACTCATACAGCATATGAATCTGTATCTAAAACAAGCCCTAAACTAACACCACATTTAAATACTCAAAAGATTCTTTAATATTATAGCACGTTTTAAATACAATGCTCAGATCACCTCTACATAGCTATACATGACTTACCAAATTAATATTTTGATTTTCCTATCAACACAGATTTCTGATTGAGAAAAGCTAAATGACTTGTTACTGACCCAGCTGTGATACACAATAAAGGGCATAGTAATTTGGGAGTAAAAACACTAAACATTCTAGCTTCTTGGACATGTCCCTTGATAAAATGTGGCCTCACTTATAAAAGCAATCACTTCAAATTTTGCAATTTGGGACTAAATCTCTCATCTAAAAAAAGAAAGAATCTAAAACAGACTATACTATACTAATCTTTAAATTGTGCAAAATGCTGGCAAAGCAGGGCATGTGCCTACCCTTCAGGCTTAGTCTTGACTCATTACTTATTAAGGATCTCAAGAACAGGGAGCAGTTGAAGGGTATATCTGAAAAATATGCTTTAGCACTTCTGGAACTAGGCAGGCCACAGTAATCCATATTTTTAAACATTTAACAAATAAAAGTAATGTCAATTTGAAACGTATTTTATCTATTTAATACACACACACACACACACACACACACACACACACCCTCTAGTTAACCTCTTGGGCTATTCTACTGACTAACTTGTGTTTGCACTCTGTATTTATACTAAGAGAAGCACTATGTGCACAGAAAACAGAAAAACAAATATGTGATAGGATCTCATAATATCTTTTCAGTATTTTGAATACTTTGAAGATACTGATTTCAGCAAAAGGATTAGACAGATAAGTCTGAAATTACAACTATGACTTGTTCAGCCATCATCAGCGAAGTTTCCTGATGCATCAGATAGGAATGAATAAAAAAAACCCACAACTGGACAATGTGCTGAGAATGAGAGAACTTATAACAAGCAGTCCTAAATGCTATGCCTCCAGGAAGTTATGGGGAAGAAAAGACATAAATATTTCAAGAGCCAGTGGTGACTGACAGAAGATACAAAGAAACCAGTGCCTTCTCACAGAGACTGTGGCAGTATGCACTGGGCCTGCACAGGTCTGCGTCAGGTTCTCAGCATATATTTTATGGCTTCCAGTTTAGTGTTTTTTATGGGATTCTTGAGTGTGTGAACACGTTGGTCTCTGACTCTTGTGCCTCCTCTCGGGCTCTTTTCCTTCTCTTTGTTTGTTTTGTCTTAGTTTTTGGCTTAGCTTTATTATTATCCCTTGGAAGCCTGTTTGTCTTCTGATGAGAAAAAGAGGGTAAATCTGAATGGGAGGGGAGCTAGAGAGAAACTGGAAGGAGTAGAGAAAGGGAAACCATAATCAAGATATATGGTGTGAGGAAAAAATCTGTTCTCAATAAAAAAAGGAAAAATAGCGTTATCTTAATCTTCAGCAGTACAAAAAAATATATTGTATGAAAAATTTTTATTTTCAATGAAAACATAACAGCTGATATCCCTATAGGTATGTCATCCTACAATGCATTGTCATACTCTAAACATAGACACCTCTGTCAGTTTAACTGGAGCAATCTTCTCTCTTTATAAAGCAGGAAATCATATCTCATTATATTACATATTATATTTAATGAAATGTAATATCAGACACTTAACTACATATCAAGAACTCTTCTAAGTGTTTTAAATAAATAGCATTTATAACTCCAAAAAAGAATTATTAAATATAAACATAAATAAACTCATAGTAAAACAATTACAGCTCTTAAAATCTTAGATAGTCTTTAAAAGAAGGGAAAATATTACTACCTATGAATCAGGTATTAAATGCAGTCCGAGGTACACTGCATTAACTGCCTTAAGAAAACTACTTACCAAGTACTTAATAAGCACTATAAACCATAAAAAATGCCAAAAAAAAACCCCACAGAGGTTGATGGAGTATGTGGTGATATATATTTAACAAAAATAAACTGGAATATCAGAGGACAGAGACAAGCCATGATGGTCCCATCACTCAGGAGGCAGGGATCCTCTGGATCTTGTGAGTTCAAGGTCTAACAGCCTGGCAATGGTGGCACACACCTTTAATCCTAGCCCTAGGAAAACTGAACCAGTAAGTAAGCAAAGAGAGAAAAGGGAGGAGTTCAGCTTCTCCTACCAATTCCCTTGTTGGCTAAGGAGAGAAGCTTATGGTCTGAGGATTCCAATTGGCTAGGTGAGAAGTGGCTGTGGTTCATTTCCCTATCTCTCTGATATCTCAGACTATTTTTATTAAATATACAATACATCACCAGAGGGGTGAGGGATCCCAGTTTGTCCTTAGAAGATAATGTAAGTTAATTCCTAAAATAAGAGTAGATATTAGCAATTTGAAATGTAGGCAGAAAAGAGACAGCTATCCCCACAAATAATAACCTCTAGCTTTCATATCAGTAATACCAAGCTCTTTCTAAATGGCTCTATGCTAAAATTCTTTTCTACTTCCCAGGCCTCCACCTCCCAAGTGCTGGGATTCTATGCATCACCATGTCTGGTTCTCTATAGAGACTGTTAGAGATTCATAAATTCTAAGAAATCCTCAACTACTCCAGTCTTCAAAGGTTTACTTCACTGGCAAAAACACACTAAAACACTACTATAGAAAGATGAACACATCCACCTTGGGACTTCTTGCCCTTTTGGGGGAGGAGGCTGAAGGCTGACTGGGAGGGATTGGGAGGAGGGAAGGGAGGGGGAGCAGGAGGATACATGGATAAAAAAGACTTTTTTGTATAAAAAAAAATTAAAGATTCCCAAATAGAGCTAAGATTCAGAAAAAGATACAGTTCTTTTCCTGTGAACACACACAGCAGACGTGGAAATTCTGAAAGCTTTAAATTTTTCTGCTTAGTGTTTTTATAAGTTTAAAAAGTGGACAGCTACTCAATTTCAAAGCACAATCCCAGAAATTAAAAACAGCTCATCTGCATATTCCTACCTAACACAAAAATAATTAATAGACTCAAAAAGAACACATTTACATATTATTAATCAAAATCCCATTACAAACAAAAATGAGGCCAAAATTCCCAATGACTACTAGAAACAAACAGGTAATAATGGTGAGACTGAGAAGTTATTTTGTGAGTGTTCCAGGAAAGAATTTTAACTAAAAACTTCTGTTAAAACTAGAAATAACGAGTAATCCTTTAACTTCCCATGAGACTACATTCTTTAACATTTCTAAATGATTATTTACTACACTTATTTCACAGGTGCCACTTTTCTGTATTTCATCGTTGTACTTACAAGCAAAGCACTAGGGTCTCCATTTAACTGGCTATCATCACGAGATTTTACATAGCGACGATGATTTTGATAAAAATTAGACAGTCCATAATACATAAACACATTGCCCTAGAGAAAACAGAAAGAGGAAATTTTTTTTAACGTAAAAGTTGATATTTATTGTTTTCACATTTTGTAAAACTTAAGCAACTTGCACTTGATTGGTTTATAATTTGTGATAAAATTGAAGTGAAATAGCAACAAAAATTGTACAACTAAACATAAATAAACTTATAGTAGAACAACATTACTCTGGCTTCTATATTCTTAAATAAGCTTTAAAAGACTGGGAATTATTACTACCAGTCATTCAGATACTGAACTAAGCAGTTTCAGGTACACTGCATTAGCTGCTTTAGGCAAGCTATTTACCAAGTATTTAATGAGCACTAAGATTACAACTGTGATAGAGTGCCTGTCTAGAATGTTCATGTGTAAGTCCCTGAGATCAATCCCCAACATTACAAAAGCAAGCAAGGACACAAAAAAATAAACTGCAATTATAAATAAAGCTAAAGAAGTTATGTTACAAAAACACTCAATAAACTTTTAAACTCTCCTTCAAGTATTCTGTGCAGTCTGGAGAGATGGCTCATCACAGTAAAGTGCTTGCTATGCAAGCATGAGGCCCTTTGTGTGAATTCTAACACCTATATAAAGTCAGGCATGGCAACATTCGTCTATAACCACAGAAATGGAGGGTGATGGGGGTGTGGAGGAGACAGGCAAATCCCAGGAGTTTGCTATATAGTCAGTCTAATTTAAAAAAAAAAAAATGGCACGCTTCAGTGTAGTGGGGCTGTGGTGTTACATGATATATAATTGTCCCGCCTACTGATTTAATAAAAATGCTGATTGGCCAAAGGCAGACAGGAAGTGTGGGCAGGACTACCAGACTAAGAAAAGTCTGGGAACAGGAAGAACAACAGAAATTCCACAGAGATGTCACAGATGAAGATAACTATGCTTCTCTGAAAAAAGGTACTGAGCCACATGGCTGAACAGGATAAGAATCATGAGTTAATTTAAGAGCATGAGCTAGCAAGTTATATGCCTGGGCCCAAGGTCAAGTGTCTGTGTGTTTCAGTGGGACTGTGGGACTATGGGTCTGAAAGTAAGGGCCACAGGGCTAGGCTGGAAAGTTCAGGTCAGAAACAACTTACAACACTTCAAGTTCAAGGAGAGACCTGTCTCATAAAAAAGGTGTCAAAGGAAGACATGCACACAGCATACTGCACACCTATTTTCAAGGGGTAAAGGGCAGAAAAAAATGCACACACAAACACACAAAAATATCATTTTTATTAAAAATAATTTTGAAAGAATATTAGTGTACTCTGAGCTACTTTTAATTTAAAAATTTCTCTAATTCAGATTGGTTTTCATCCAATTAGCATCTATCTTTCAGAAGAATGATCAAACTTTTGATTTATTATTCAAATAATAGATAGATGAGAATGCACAATTTCAAAGGAATGCTAAATATACTATTTTTCTTATTTATTAAAATTTTAAGTGTACCAAGTATTTTTGATGGCATTTTTACACAAATATTTTACTTTGCTCATACTCTCACTTATTACTCTTCCTCTCCCCTTGCTGGTCCCCTTCTGTCCTCCAAACACTCTCTCTGGATGTTATACACTGTTAGCAATTAGTAAATTAGTAGTTGCTAAAATATAGTCAATTATAATATTTTATAATAATAAAGAGTAGTACTTATTTTAATTTTTATTTATTTTTAATTTATGTGCATTAGTAGGTGTCAAGTCCCCTGGAACTGGAATTGTAGACAATTGTGAGCTGTCGTGGGTGCTGGGAATTGAACCCAGGTTCTCAGAAAAAGTAGTCAGTGCTCTTAACCACTGAGCCATCTCTCCTGTCCCAAGAGTACTATTCTTCTTATGAAGGCAACTTCAAAAATATTTTGGAGAAAAAATAATAATATATATATACTGAATTAACTACAAGGTGCCAAGAAACCATCTGCTAAAACTGTCAGCAGCAGAAAAATGTTATTTCTCCTTTCTGATTACAGCTACTCTAGAAAGAAAAAGGGAAATACATGCATCACTTAATTACTTATTTTTGATTTTTTTGAGGCAGGGCTTTTCTCTGTGTAGTCCTGGCTGTGCTGGCACTCACTCTGTAGATCAGGCTGTCCTCAAACTCAAAGAGATCTGTCTGCCTCTGCTGGAATTAAAGACATGCACCATCACCAGCAGCCATCCAGCCTCTATTTTTATACTATCTTCAATTAAAAGCAATTCTCTAAACCTAGAAGTGATTTAATTTGCTATTTTCACAGACATCACCACTTAAAGACTTAAGGGTTTGGTGGAAGAAGCTTGTAATCCCAGCACGCTAGATCATTAATTCCAAGCCAGTCTGAGTTACACAGCAAGCCTAATGACAACCTAGAATACATAATGAAATTATGCATCAAAAAGCAAATTAATGAATGAAAATATTGTTAAATAGCAAACCATAAACTTTTCCACTCTACAAAAAAAGATGTTTAAGTGGAAATCATTGGGACAGTAGCATCAAATTATAGGACAAAAATATAAATTTTATTTTGGGGGGGATAGCATCTCGATTAAGAACCAGTAATAGTAAAACCAATTTGTAAGCTAAAAGAAAAAAAGACTTCCTCAATCAATTCTGATGTAAAATAGATCCTCTCAATCAAGTCTGATATAAAATATACTAACATTTAAGTTCCCTGAAATGGTTTTGGCCTGATTTAAAAAAAAAAAAAAAAATCTGTAAAGAAACACACCTACAACAAATAAATGGCCACTTTAAAAGGAAGTTCTAAATCAAGTGGGTTGTTTAGCTGTTAGTTTTGTTTTGATGGGTTTTAGTTTTAGTTTTTTGAGATGAGGTTTCTCTATGTAACAGTTCTGTCCACCCTGGAACTCCCTTTGTAGACCAGGCTGGCCTCACACAGATCCACCTGTCTCAGCCTTCCTACTTAATGTAAATGGTTTCAAATAAGGAGGAGATAAAGAAACTTCTAATTTGTTCAAACTCTCTCATTACTTCAATTCTTCACAGAAGCAAGACTCACTGCATCTTTGCAGTTTGCCACCATACTGAAAACTGCACTTTTCAGTCTTCTTTGTCCCAAAGCCAAAGGCACTTTTACCTTACTGCAAGAGCATCTATAACCACTAGATGGATTCCATCCACTAGAATCAACTAAAATTATCACTACAGCTAGAAAATCTGAATAAGAAACGCAAACCTTGGTATGTAAGTATTATTACAACTTTGTTTCCTGCATGCGTGCGCGCGCACACACACACAGAGGCACACACATACAGAGGCACACAGAGGCACACACACACACACACAGAGGCATGAACGCGCGGGGGGGGGGGGGGGGGGGGGGACACGACACCACGGCCCAAATACCAAACTATAAAATACCAATAAAGAATTTATAGCATCTAAAAAGAAATCAAGTATCAAGAAATAACTTTAAAATATAAGCACAAGATTTCTGCCATTATAAATATGGCTAGTGAATATCAAAATGATGCCTAAATTTTTATCTATAAAATATTAAAAGGCAAAGAACTCAAATAATGAATTTAATTAGATTTAATTAATTTAATTACACAACAACCAGATATATAGAACAATGTTCAAATGTCTATAGATTCCAATAAAGTAGGCTGATTTCTCAATATAAATTAAATATCTAAAAAACAATATTAGTATTTTTAATTAAATATCTAAAAAAAATAGTATTTTTTTAAAGCATGCCTTTGATAGCCCATTACTTTAAAGCACAGACCTCAAACGACTGTTCCAGTGTGAAGTTAATGGTACAAACACAAGATGTCACATTCGGAGACAAACATTTATTGCAGGGGCTGGAAGGCTCTGTTCCAGTGTAATCAATCTGCAAGAGAAAAAGGTTAAGCAAGTAGTTCCTGAAAGAAAAGAGAAACCTAAAACTTACATAACCTACTATTAAAAGGAAAAATAAGTTCAACAGAGCAATGTGTATCCTAGACAAAAACTGCTGCTGTGCACTTTCAACAATGTGAGGCATTAAATACTGAAGAAGCTTCTCTGTGTTCACTGTTATTTAAAGTACTCCTTTTACACCAAAAGAAATATATTTACCAATAAAATTGTAAATATGATTCAAAACTGCATGATTTATAAAGATGTAAATGGCTTCAAGTTCTAAATGACTAAAATGCCAGGTTCGTAGAGATAAAATCAACTTTTCTTCTTAAATATGACAGTTTCACATACTTTCATCATCATATCAGCTTTCCACAGAACATTTCCAAATTCAGAAAAAACAAAAAAAGGAGAAACAAGGATGGGAGGAGGAAAGAAACCTATGGGCTCAGAAAGTTACTCATGGTAGAATGCTTGCTTTGTATTCACAAGGCCCTGTACTCAATGAGTCCCAAAACCTTCAGAAATCACAAAACACCACCCAAAACCCAGGAGCTATCCCAGGTGAACAGTGTCTCTCTTATTCAGGTGCGCACCTTGATTCATATCAGAGTTTATATAAAAACAAGATTATTCACTGGTCCCAGAAAGACCAATCCTGTGGTCAGGGGCTTTGGCCCAGCAAAACCTCTATGGAGACAAGTAGGGCTGCAAATTCATACTTTAACTATGTAGCCAGTATTCAATCAATCATACCTAATCATGCCTCTTCCTATAGCATATGGCATATTAATTGAGGACAATCTTGTGAGAGCCTTGGAATAGGGATCTTGGGAGCCCCCTGATTTTGGAGCAAGTTTATTTAGCCTGGGGAACTTTGTATACTTTGTATACAAAGTATTTTGGGGCTAGTAGTTAGGGACTATGCTTTGAGCCTGTAGCATCTGATGCTAACTCTGTCAAAACTGAAGTGCACAATACCAGGTAAAGTCAGAAGACCAGTCCTGGTACCCAAAATCCCCCCCCCCCTTTATAAATAAGAAAAAAAGAACTAAACATGTTTTATTTTATTTTAAGAATACTTTTAGTAGAATTCCCATATAGCTTCTGTATGTAGCTCACCTCTGTTATAGTTTGGATAGGAAGTGTCCGCTCAAAAGGGCCTTTACGTAGGGATCTTGCTCTAGCTAGTGGAACTATTTTTGCGATGTTCTGGAAATTGAGAAGTGGAGCTGGCTAGAAGCAAGATGCTGGTTAAAGTCTTTGGTAGCATCTTGTCCCTGCCCACCTTCTCTTACTACTTCCTGCCCGCCATATCCATTTGAGTACCCCCTGCTACATGTTCCTGCTACCATAATGCTCGGTCTCATTTCAAACACAGAAACAAAGCAAGTTATGAGCTGAAGGTCTGAAGCTGTAAGCCAACATGAATAAATCTTCTCTTCTTGAGTTGTTTGGTCAGGTAACTATTACATCCACAATTAACATTTCCCCCAAAGTGGTCTGTTATAACAATAAATAAACATGGATATTATCATAACCTTAAGTTTATAGTTTAGGGTTCAAAATTCTGCAGGTTTAAGTAATTTAGAATAATATATAACCTACTATTATAATACAAAATGTCGCACGAATAAATGAGACTCAGGGATAGATCTCTGAGAAAGTCGGAGGTATTACAGAAAGTAAACACCACAGTCAGATCTTACCCAGCTGTCTTCCAGCTTCCTCAGCCTGGCTTCTCTTGGCTTCCTTCCCTTCTACGCCAGCCTTAAGCCTTAAATACCCTCTTGGTAAATTAAGGCGTGGCCCCACCAATGCCATCTTGGGAGCCTGGAATTCCTTCTATAATCTAAAGTGACCTAGACTCAGCTGGGATTAAGGGCATAGGTCACCACTCCCAGGATACTCCCTGTGCTGGGATTAAAGGTTTGAATCACCACTCTCTGATCCTCCTAGACTGACTGTGGTTAGATCTCTGGAACTTCTGGAGCTTTTATTAACTCCCCACAGACTGTGGGTAG
The DNA here is from genome assembly GCA_033318265.1 of Phyllotis vaccarum. NCBI lineage: Eukaryota > Metazoa > Chordata > Mammalia > Rodentia > Cricetidae > Phyllotis > Phyllotis vaccarum. Next base: position 130,277,691 of record JARWLC010000004.1, on the reverse strand, counting down.
ATTCCCTCTGATATCTCTGAAACTTCTGGAGCTTTTATTAAATCCCCACAACAAAATACTTTAACTGGCCTAAAAATGTCTTCTTTCTTTTGTCTATTCATCCTCCATATTAAATCATAGTAAGCACTGACTTTTTACTGTCCTTGTATTTCTGTCTTTTCCAAAGTTTGAATCATACTGCAGGTAGCCTTTTCATACTGGCTCTACTTGATAACCTGCACTTAAGTTTCTGCTACATCTTTTCAGAGTACTACAGTACTCTTGATGTACTATAGTTCATTTATTCACCTACTAAAAGACAAGACCAAATTGGTCTTGAATGCAGAAAGATCCTCTTGCCTCTGTCTCCAGAGTGCTAGATGGAAGGTATGTCCTACCACGACCAGCGGTTGTATACAGCAGGCCCACCAAGTGGTTAAAGCCCTTTCTATCTTTGAGAAAGTGTCTAATCAGGTCCTGTGTTCACTTTTACCAGGCTGTTTCACTTTCATAATTTAAGAGCTCTTTAACAATTACCAGGTATTATTTTATTTTCTGCCAGTTTCTGACTTATCTCCTAAATCTCTTGATAAATAAGAATTTTATGATAACAGTCCTAAAACTTAAAAGCATAAAATAATTATATTTATAACAGAAAAAAATTAAAATCTGTATCTAGAAAATAGAACACCATCTAAAGTGTAACAGTGAAATAATTTTTAAAAACCTATAATGGCCAAAAACACTCGGTTTTACAAACTGTTTCGTAATGTTTTATGGAATTGTTTTCCATGGGAGTCTATTTGTTAACTAGTAGAACTGTGTTTAATTACTTTTCACTACAAATGTCACCAATAAGGCAAGTATCTAAAACAAGAACACTATATAAAGACAGAGAAACACACATAAGTTTCATTAGACCTGCATGCTACAACTCTGTACCAAAACCTGCTTTGTATACATTATTCCACTTACGTAACAAATTTATGCCAAAATAAACCACAAAGGAAATTGTATTTTTAATTTCACATTTTCTTCCTCTCAAGACATCTAAGAAGAATAGAAACCCCTAAAATCCTTCCTTATTTTGATCACCAGTTGTAAGCAGAAACAGACTTAACAAAACAAAAATAATTTGATGAAATTGAAAATCAAATTATACTTCAGTATAATTTAACTCAGCATTTTATTAGAAAAATAATTACTAAATACCAAATAATATGTAAAACAGCTATAACATTCATCATGAACTGTTGATTATAACTTTAAAATGCTTTAAAAGTTACATGTTTTAATTTTAGGTAATTGAAAACAGTATTTTTAAGTCATTATAATTAACCTTTAAATTTTAGTAAGAGCGAGACACAGTATAAGGTACAATACAAAGTAAGGATATATTGTACCATTAACAGCTGACAGCTTTCCTTTATACACATATCTTCACTAGAATCCTACCTCCATCACATAAAAAGAACATACTTAGGAACTTTCTCAAGTGCTAGTCTAGAATCCAAGATCTCTGACTCAAGCCCAATCAATGCTCCTTCTATTAAGCCACCTTTACCCAGAAACTGTCAGTCCACTCTACTATTCATACTTCATTAGCAAAGACAAAATACAAAGAAATAACTCAAACTGGATGGCACAGAAACATTCATTAGCAAAGAATCTGTACTTTTTAGAAAAAAAATAGGAATGTGAACAAATTCAGGAAAAGAAAGAAAATGATACAGGTAACATTGGAAAAGAAATATTTGAAGATGAGAATACATTACATTATGAAGAATTTTCATAATGGAAAGAAATGATACAAAGCTAATGGGAGAAAGTGAGCCCTAATAGCATAGCATATTTTACTGACTGCTGTTTTCACATGTTCTATCTGACATATATGCAGTTAATACAAATCATTTTAAAGAACAGGGACTCAAGAGGTGGCTTAGCAGTAAAGAAGTCTTACAGAGGACTCAGCTTCCATTCCAACCTCTTACATGGTGGCTCACAATCACCTGTAACTCTAGTTACAGGGGATTCAAACTCTCCTTCTGACCTTTGTGGGCACCAGGCACATGCAAGCAAAAACACTCATACACATAATATATAATTTTTAAAAATATAGATGGCCCTGAAAAGTTTATTATTTTTCCTATTTTAAATTAGGACAGCACTTGGTTCAATCTCAAGCATCAAAAAAAAAAAAAAACGCTAAGCAACAAACCAATCAAACAAAAAACTAGTCCTCAATCAGGGGGATCTGATGCTATTTTAGATGTCTGAATTGAGTTAAATTATAAGCCACCCAGCTAATATATACAGAAGCATCTAGTGTAAAAACTGCTGCAGAAGGGGAGGGGGCATGGTCAGATCCCCATACTTCTGGTGTAAAAAATGGTTTCTCTGAATCACATATACCCTACTTCTACTTTTTTAAAAAAAAAAAAAAAAAAACACTTAAAAAAACATTTATTTTATGTATAAGTACTCTATCTGCATATACACCTTTATGCCAGAAGAGGGCATCGAATCCCACTGTAGGTGGTTGTGAGCCACCATCCAGAAGAGCAGCCAGAGCTCTTAACTGCTGAGCCTTCTCTCCAAACACCCCCTACACCTATTCTTATGTCCCAGGCAATGCTCTCCATGTTATACCAAGCCCAAATCACTCTTAACAATAAGTGTAATTGTGTCACTTTAGAATAGTGATCTCTGTTAAAAGCCAAACCTCCCAGCTGCTACTGCCAAAGAACCTCACAGACCTGCACACCCCTCACCCCACGCTCAGTGTCTCTTCCTTCACAACTACTGCAAAGCTGAAAGGCCAAATAGGTCACAAAGAAAGAGTCCTCTACCCTCACAATCCCACAACATATATATATCCTTTCAGATTAGGACCTCCTCCTTCTACAGAACCCTTTAATAGTAGACACTTTGTTTGCCCACTATCCAATCCTCATACAAATTGCTGTTAAGATTAATAAATCTCTTATCTGAAGGACTATTGGCATTCTAGAACCCTCCTCCTCTCCTTCTCCAAAACCTACACTTAAGCCCTAAAGAGAGGGGAAATACAGACACTGTGTGTCTCCTTTTCACTACCAGACTATCACCTTATTTCTTTGGCAAAATTGGTGTGTTTAACAGTAATGTAGAACTGAAGCTAGTCTCCAATGGGAGGGGTTTTTTGCTATATAAAGTAACAATCCAAAAGCCTTCCATCTATTCCCATCAAAAAAATGGACCCATGAACAAAAAATTATGACAGCAATATTAGGATAGAAACTTTACAACCCATGAAAACAAACCAGGAGTCTTCCCTTCTACACACAGAAGATTTCTAAGACTCCATTTTTATCCTATCCATGATTTGACTAAAAACTGTTTTTCTGTCTCTGTAGCAGAGAACCAATGGGAGTCAGAAAAGAACGTATAATCTTGTCTCACACCTAATTTGTACCTCCTCACCAGTCCAGTAGTTTTCTATGAACTGTAAGATAACATAGTGGGGAGGAATAAGGTTTTTGCTCCTCTCACTTAATCACACTATAAACAACCTACTTTCCTTCATCAATCTGAGGTCATTAATTTCTTTTACATTGTCAGGTTTATAGATCTAAGTGCCCAGGAATAACTTAGCTATGCAAAACAGTTTAATGGCTTCTCATTACATTGCCTATAGTAATAATACCAGCCCATGTAATGCATCCTAACACTGTACAACTTTAACCTGATCTATATTTTTGCCCTTCCCACTCTGCCACTGCTACACTTGCTTCTTAGTCTGGATCTCTGCCTCCCAAGTGCTAGGATTAAAGGTGTGTGCCACCACTCCCTGACCTCTATTGCTAACTCTGTGGGTGGCTCTGACCTCTGATCTTTAGGGAAGCTTTCCTTAGGAGGATATACAAAATATCACCATACTACTTACCTGAGATTTTCCATGTAATCAATTTTACAATCTAAGCTAATGCATAGCTGTAATCTTAAGGCATGCTTTTTCCATGGCCCTGACCAACACAAGCATATAAGTTTCTGAAAGCAGCAAACATGGAGGTTGAAAGCAATCTTCTAAACTGAATGTTCACCATAACTATTGAATACAACATTTGGAGACTGCTTGATAAACAATGACATTTGTAATACTATTTGTTGTCTAGGTCGGTGTGGTCTCTTAGAATCAGTAACTAAATTCCCTTTTAAAACTCTTAAGCCTTTGTGTAAAGTATCCTTCATTCCTTCCCCATGTAATACTTTCGGTGCTATTCAAGAAAGACAGGACAAAGCCCTCTGTTAGGAACAGATATACACAAACACATACAGACACACACAGACACACACACACACACAGAGAGAGAGAGAGAGAGAGAGAGAGAGAGAGAGAGAGAGAGAGAGAGAGAGAGCTACAACACACACACACACAGAACAGACAGATTCACAAGACAGTCTTCAGGCAGGCACAGATTCAGATGCATGCAACAGAGAACAAAAGACACCAGAAGTATAAAATAGAGAATTTGAGTCTGGACTTGCTTTGGTTAAATGACTCCAAAGGGAGTCCTTTCATTTCTTTCCTTAATGTGACACCAATGCATTACTGGTGAGCTGGAGTTAATCACCAATTTGTTTAATCCATGCCCTACTTAAAACTGTAAACCATCCTTCAACTCTTCCTTTTTCTTCTGAATACTTTCTTCCACCCAACACACTTCAGAAGCAACAAATTAATGATAAGAATGGACAAACAGAGCTGGAGAGAGGGCTCACCCAAAATAATATAAAAATAATAGTAGAATCATATAAAATTAGTAAACTCTTAAAAGTATTGGCTAAGTGTATTAGTAAACAGAATTAACGTAGAATGTTTTAGGAGGAAATGAAACAAATTTGTATGCTGAACAAAGGTCATATAAAAGGTTGAAGAAAAAGATAAATGATATTCAATATTTCAATATTTCTTTTATAACATTTTATCATATATTATATTATACATATCATACGTACAGTATATATATGAATAATATAACATATATGTTATTATAATTTAAAATTGACATTGTCATGGAGAGAAACTGAAAGGCAACATGTGTCAGAGTCCCCTCAAAAAAGTCCTGAGAAGCCACTGTATGTAGCTGTGAAACTCAAGACTTAGTTTCAATGGAGACTCTAGGGTACTGAAGATGCCAGGACCACAAGGCATCTGCCAAAGCCAGGTATAGAAATGGAGCCCAAACAATTACTTTACACCCAGAAGTTGGACACAGAGCTACAGTATTTGATGTTTCCCTGCCAGGTTTTATTTTGCTTTGGTATGACTATTTTATGCCCCCTGGTTCTTCCTTTTTAGAAAAAAAAAATTCTTGCTTAGTTTCATTACATGTTAGAAATATGTAACTTGATTTTAATTTTCTAGGAGCTCACAGTCAAGAGACTTTAGACTTTTAAAGTGTTACAATTTTGAAAGACAGTAAGAACTTTTCCAGTTGAATTGCACTTTATATTATGAGGTCTACAGTCTTTGGGGACAAGGAAAGTCAGGTTCTAAGTGAAATGTAATGTAGTGGGATTCGGGTGTTAGTTGACAAAGCTTGAGGGCATGTCTCTGGAGGACCAGGAGCCTGAATGAGGCATAGCCAGACCCCATTAAGATGCTGCCAGGACACCAAGCTCCTCCCTGGTTTTGTTCCTGTGTTCTCTGATGTTTGAGAGCAGACCAGCAGCCTGGTGTGTGGGGCTGTTCCGATCTCCAAGAATTGTCTTAAGGTTCAATTTATATCATAAGTGTCAGATACCCCTCAATAAGTATTAATCCTTTATATGATAGATTCCTAGTGAATTTTCCGTGGTAAGGTAATACATCAAATTGACAAGTGGCAGAGTTGTGATAGTTAGTTTTAATCACCATCTTGATGTAGTCTAGAGTCATTTGGGAAGGAACTCTCAATGAGTGGTTGTCTAGACTGGGTTGCCCTATGGGTATGTCTGTGGAGAACTGTCGTGAACACGTTCTCAATGCAGAAAGATCTAGATGAAAAAGGGCAAGGCACCATTCCCTGGGTTGAGTCCTGAGCTATATAAAAAAGAAGTAGGTGAGTACATCATGGATGCCTTCATCTCTGTTCTTGACTATGACTGTTCCTGCCACCTTGACTCCCTTGCAATATGAACTGAAACCTGGAAGTAAGCTAAAATAAACTCTTTCTCCACTAAGTGCACTGTGTCAAAATGTTTGATCACAAGACACTTGCACTACCCCATCCAGCAAAAGCTTGTCTTTCTTTGTTCTTTGAACTACTCAAGCACATTCTGCATGTGCCATTCACCTAGCAATGTTTAATTTTCCTGTGATGTTTCTTTTCTTTGATTTTCCCTCTAGTTTTTGGGGTTATTTTGCTTTGTTTTTTGTTTGGTTGGTTTGGGGGTTTTGTTGTTGTTGTTGCTTTCTTTTGGGGGAGAGAGATTGTTACTTTTTATACAGCCCAGGTTGAGCTCAAAATGTCCATGAAGCTAAGGTTGGCCTTGAACTCCTAATCTTCCTACCACCCGCCTCCTAAATGCTGGGCTGCAATACACCACACCAGCAGGTGTGCTTGTCTTCCAGAGCTAGGAACTGAACTCAGGGCCTTACATGGCTAGGGAAGTATTCTGTCACTGAATCTGATCTCCTGCTACTGTAGGGTCCTCTGATATCTCTGACTGTTTTTATTATATTACAAAATATCCCCACACGTCCCCAAAAAGAATGTCCTCTGCTTCACAGCCTATTCCTAAGAAACACACTGAATTTAATGTGGTGACAAAGAGGAATTTGAAGGGCATACATTTTTATACTGTATACAAGGAGAGCTGGAAAACTTCCATTTTTGAACGTAGATTTATCTAAAAGAGAATCAATCGAAGACCTAAATAGGTCACATAACAAAATGCTGACTAATAAGATAAGTCACTTTAAATATTAATCAGATTAAGTTAAAGGGGGTATTTTAAATGCTTAAAGAATTTTTTGAAGCCCTTAAAAATGAGTAATTTAACACAACCATTTTAGTAGCAACTGCTAAATTTACCAGTATGTTTCTTTAAAATCCTAAATAAGGGGTGGGGGTGCTTTGTGTTTACAAAAGGCTATAAAATAAATATTTTAGGCTACAGAGACAAAGGAGGAAGATCTTAACTAAAAAGAAAGAATGGTTTGCACCTTCTTTGGCTGATGAAATTCACAATAGTTATGTACAATTTCTTGGTAGCAGCTTAGCTCTACCTATAAGAACTTAATTCTTTGAGGGAAACAGCCCATAAGATTGGTATTCAAGTTGGTGTTTCCTATTGCAAAATGCTCATCTGAAAATCTAGTCTCAGTTTCTGGCCCTAAAATAAACACTCCAGCAGGTACTTACTGGAAACAGAAACCCTATTGCTCAAAGCTCTTAATTTCCAAAGGTTCCGTTTAGTTACTGCAATACATTTGAGCATTAAAATCTTTAAATTTCTTAGCGAGAATTACCTAACCTTTAACCATCATTTCTAGAAATAAGTTATCCTTCTTTGAGTCTACACTAAAGTTTACATAAAAATAAAGATTGTTAAATGCAAATGAAAGACTTAATCTTTAAAAATCTTACAATCTAAGGATTCAAACTAGAGAGGAGTAAAAACATAGATAACAAATTTTTATCAGAAATGGAAAAAGGAAATAATAAGTACAAAGTAGCTGAGAGTAGGAAATGAAGTAAGGTAAAGAAGAAGAAAGGTGGAAATTAGCAAAGGTGGGGAGTCTCTAAGATTTCAACCTTTTTGGCATTATTAATTTCCTGATAAAGTTTACCTCTAGTTATCACTGAATTTACCTTCTATCTTCAAATGTTGCTTTAAATAATACACCCATTTGGCTCTTAAACCTTAATTAGTTTTTCTTTTACTGTTTTTTGAACACTAGATCTATGTCACCCAAGCTAGCACTGAATTACTAGATTCAAACAATCTTCCTACCTCAAGCCTCCCCAAAATAACTGGGGATATAGGAACAGAACACTTGACCCAGCCTCTAAGCATTGATTTACAACTATATAGCTTCAAACTGATAAATGTGTATACAGAAGTTACAGATGATACTTTCAAATTAGCTGTGTATCTTAATCTGGCCTAGAACCTTGTGGTGATACTTATTTGTTTATTTATCTTTCTATTTTTTGTGTTTTGATAGAGTCTCTCTGTGTAGCCCTGTCTATCCTAGAACTCACTATGTAGACAAGGCTCATAGATCCCTTCTCTACCTCCCTTGTTTTGGGATTAAAGGCTTGTACCTCGCCTGGCTTTAAAACATTTTTATTATTTTATTTTTATATGCACGGGTGTTTTGCCTGCATGTCTATAGACCATATGGTGTCTCATACCTGCTGAGGCTGGAAAAGAGCATGGGATCGCGTTGAACTGTAGTTAAAAGACAGTTGTGGGCCACGATGGGGGTGCTGGAAATCAAATCTGTCTGCTCTTGCAAGAGAAGCCAATGTACTTAACTGCTGAGTCAGTTCTATACATCCTCCTATTTACTTTTAATAACCCTCAAAGACTTTTAGTCTAAGCTAGTAGTTAACAAAAAGTTGAGGCGCTAGGGAGATCACTTAGTGGTACAGCACTTTTTTTTAGCCCTAAATTCAATCTCCAGCATACACAGAGTAGAGAATAAGCACATAAACATATATGTCCCTTTTAGAAAAGCTGTGTAGGTTTTTCACGTAACTCCAAACCCAATTTAAAATAATTTTGCTATATATCCAACACTCATATTTTAAGCATTCTATCTGCATATGTTGGTGTTAACAGAAAATTTCTAGTAACTCCTAATTTCCACTTCTTTTCATTCCAAATGTGGCATTTTGAAGACAACATTGTTTTAACATAATTAAATGCAATTCATAGATGTTCAAAAGTAGATGGCGTTTTAATTAACACACAAACTGAGTCTTTAAGTGTGCCGAGAGCTATACACAAAAATCACAGCTCCTGTCACCAACTACAGTAAGAGTTGGAACTTGCACTCTACACCAATTCTAACTCTAATGCCCTTCTGAACAAACTGCAATATCCTCTTAAAATCCCACTTAGCAGTAGAGATGTGCTAATAACTAGGTGTACAGAACCTTACATTATTTCAGAACCCCAAAGTCTTAAAGAAAATTAAAGATATTGTCATACTGTAGTAAACAGTACCAGAAGTTTTCTAACACTTTAGTAAATAATCATATACAATTCTAAATCATTAAGTAAGATGATTCAAATTTCAAATGTTTGGTTAGAAGAAATCTCATTATACTGACCATCATCCCAGTACGGATCTTAATGTAGAGTAAAAGTTTAAAACTTGGAATCAGGACTGTAATACTCTTCAACAGTTCACTGTCATACCTCAAGCTGATCCTCAGCTCTCATCTCCTGCTGAAGGCTCATAACTCACAACTACCTTGTTCTAACCATAAAATCTTAGAACAAACTCATTATTCTATTTATTTTAGAGATAAACTAGCATTCCAAGAAATAAATTACCCTCAAATCTGAGCTAATTAAAAGCAGAGGAACTCAGGGTTTGAGTGCTACAGGGCACAGATGGGAACAGAAGTGTTTCACATGTGAGGATTTTTTTTATTTGACATTATGGAATATTTGCACGGTCTTCTCCAGTTAAGCGCACCTAATCTGGGAGTCTGAAATCAAAACTTTTCTAGTGCCCAACCTAGCCAGCCCAAAATTTTACATTTTGAAGCATTTTTTGATACATTTGCAGGAATATCACAAGGATATAAGCAGGAAAATAAGGATATATGTTGAAAATATTTGCTGTGAACTTGCTCTAGTCAACACATTGAAATACTTCAAAGTAAAAAATTTTAAATGTACACCCTAGCTACTATCCTTACTGTCATTAACACTAAAGCACTGTTCCATTAAAAACATAACCTTGCTTCGGCGTTAATACTGTAAATTAAATTTAGAACAAAGGTAAGTAACAATACTCCCTAGCTAATATGACTGGGAAAGTCCAATTATAAATCACATGCATGTAATTTTTATTTTTAAAATATGTACACAAAAATTATGTACTCTGCAGAACAGAAGAAAATGAGGTTACTCAACATCACCTTTGAACAGATGAAAACTCCCTAAAATATGAAAGAGGTCCCGAAGATACCTAATACCGTACAATACACAGCATTTCCATTCTGCTATCAGCCGATCCTCACCACCTGGATGGGTAAGGATGCAGTGACTTGCACCAGCATAAATCAAGATGTTTCCCCCAGATGAATGTTTCTATCATGTCTAAGTAAAATATTGAATAAAACAATTTCAGTGAAATGTTTTATGGCTAGATCCCAACCTATACCGTGTGGAGTTAATGGATACTTAGTTTAAAAAAAAAAATCAAGCAGAAACGTGGAGCATAATTAAAAATACTGCCTGAAAGCAAACCAGAAGTGGAGTTTCATGTTTCATGTAAGTATATCAGGGCCAACAACTAAAAATATGTAATTAGTTCAAAATCAAAGTTACTATGTGTGTGCCCTGTAACATGTGACAAATTTCTTCACAGAAGAATCAATACTTCTATGACTCCGGGTCCTTCACCCAACAACGACCCATTTGTTAATCTCGGTGTCCCGGAATAATCCCCCACGCAAGTAAATAACAAAAATCTGATCCTGTGGGTTATAGCTGCCTCGGGGTTATATCTAAATCTTACTTTTTCTTTTATTCTCTCCTCCTAGAAAAACATACATTATCACCTTCAGAGAACCTCACAAACTGCCCAATAAATAAATCTTGTCCACCTAATACGAATTCCGTTTCCAGCATGTAAGCCCACAGCAGAAGGAAGCTAGACGCCAAAGCTGCAAACTCAGAAAACCCGCAAAAGCAACCAAGAAGGCAACGGAGGGCGGGGCCCGCCTGTCACCTTCGGGGGAGCAGGGAACCTCCGCCACGCCCCTCCCTCACCTCAATCTCACGGATGTTGTTGGAGGTGACGAAGATGCCGATGCCGATGGGTATGAAGATGAGGCCGATGATGAAGAAGGTAGGCAGCACCGTGCCGGCCGTGAGGATGGGCTGCCAGGCAGGCAGCCGTTGCTGTTTGAAGGCCGTGTTATCCGGCCTCCGGGTCTTGGCAGCGCCCCCGGGAGGGCACGGGGGCCCGCCGTCCACCTCATCCTTCGCGTTATAGTTCATCGCCATCGGTCCCCGGGCTTCGGTTCGGCCACGTCCAGCTGGGCCGCCCAGGGGACCAGCCCGCCGACTCTGACAGGAGACGCGCAGGCGCTGCTGCCGCTGCCGCCTCCCCCACCCGCGCCGCCGACGGGGAGGCGGAAGAGGCGGGACACGCTGCTGCAGACCGCCTCCGACCGGAAGCGGGAGTCTTCAGGAGACGTCCCAGGGAAGGAGAGAGAGAGGAAAGAGGGAGAAGATTGAGGGACGAGGGGAGGGGGGGGAGGTTGGAAGGGGGAGGGAAAAGGCGGACGCACCCTGATCATCAGCCCTGTGACGACAAAGTGAGGGGCTTAGGCCCGGCGCGCGACTACGTGAGCGCATGCGCGGCCCTGGCGCCTCCGCGGCGCCTGCGCGCTGGGGCTCTGGCGTCTTCATTTTCCGGGAGGACGCTTCTGTTTGCGCACACTTCCTGTTGTAGTTACGGAGGCTGAGGTCAGGGGGTCAGGTCGGACTCGGTGACCTGAACTACCTGTTGGCATCTGGTTGATTTTTATTTTTAAGGATACACCTCCTCTGAAGGGATTGTAAGGTTCCAAAGTCCACGTGTTTGAAAAACTGCGGATCCCTATTGAGTTTGAACTCGCCGCTCAAGGTGCGGCTATGAATTTAAGTCGTAGGTGCTGACCTACGACTCGTTTGATCCAAGAGATCATTAACGTGACCTAGTGTAGCCCCAGTTCCTTATTTCTGAGCGATTCTCATTTATTTTTCTCCCATCAACAATTTGTCGTCTCGTGCACGTTGATTTGGGAAGTTTATTGTAAGCGTAGTAGCGATTTCTTTTTTAGCTTGATAATTAAAAAACAGAACTTAATAACACATCTTTAAAATGAAGTAGTACATACTTGAACCTGCCAAGGAAATACTCATAAAGAGACTAAGGTGTATAATAGAAAATACAAGGCCAGCCTGAGCTTCATAGAAAGTAAGGGACCAACAGGAAACCCATGGGAAGATCTGTCAATAAATAATAGTAGGTGAGAAACCCAAAGACTACGAAGCAGTACAGAGACCACAGAAGTGTAGAAGCCAAGTATAAAGCATAAAATGCTAACCTCCAGTAGCTGACTGAAGGCTGGACTTTTTGCTTTTCTATATTTTGCAAATTTTCTCTTAGCATGTAAATTTACAAAAAGAATTATATAGCATCTACATTATTAAATTGTTTGAAATTCAGACCATCTGACAACAAATACTTTTTAAAGGCTTTATCTACACTTTTGCCTTTGCTTGGTTCTTATAATTTAGAATTAAAAGTTTTTTTCAAAAGACCAAAAGCATTCAAGTCAAATAGCTTGCATTTTGGTGGAATATAATACTTGATGCCTTCTAATAACTGACTTGCTAGGGTATGCTCTTCTGTGATTTCTCAGATTCTTAGTGTCACTAAGATACTTAGGTCTGTATCTTACCTTTAAACTCATGGAAAACAGTCTTCATAGTTAGTAGAGAAGCATATCCTTTCATAAGTTCTGATGATTTGTCTCTTTTTCATTTAAAAAAAAAAAAAAAGACAAAACTTCACTGATGGCTGGGTGGTTATGGCCAAGCACATAGATCTCTGTAAGTTCAAGGTCTATATAACGGTTTCAAGGACAGCCAGTGCTACATAGCAAAACCTTGTCTCAAAAAACACTGACATTTTTTAAACCTGTCAGATCAACATAAGTACAATGCATGTTTGAGCCTAAGCATAAAAACAAAGCTGAAATGCTAGACGATGTGAAAATCCTACAATCTGAAAAGTTTAGCTTTTGAAATATATGCTTCATATAGTTTTCATCTTTTACTCCAATTACTGCATTATGCCACTGAGCCAGAAGGGGGAAAATGTACGAGAATAACAGCTTAATGATGCCTAGGAAAGCTGAAGAGGATAAATGCCACTGTTCTTGGAACATAAGGTTCAGAGCAAACCCCCCCCCCCACACACACACACAAACACATAGTTTTTCTGTTTAGCCATCAATGTCCTAGAATTGGCTTTGTAGACTAGACAGGCCTGCCTCTGCCTCTGAAGTTCTGGGATCAAAGGCATGCACTACCACTGCTAGTTCAGAGAAAGTCTTTAATGACTAAGAAATAGTTTGAATGCTTTTCAGTATCTAATTAATTTTTAAAGTATCCCTGATAACTTTTAGGAAGGTGATACAGTGTTTGTGCAATACATTTAATTTCCTATATTCATTATACCATAGATTCATTCAATCTGGGTTTCAAAAAATACTTTTAAAAATTAATATTTTCTTAGCCAAATGGTGGTAGAGCATGCCTTTGACCCCAGAACTTGGGAGGCAGAGGCAGGCAGATCTCTGACTTCAAGGTCAGCTTGGTCTACAGAATAATTCCAGGACAGTTGGGCCTACATAGGAAGATCCCATCTGAAAAACAAAACCAAAAGCAAAAAAAAAAAAAAAAAAAAAAAAAAAATTTCTGTAGCTGGTCATAATGATGAACACCGGTAATCCCAGCACTTGAGAGGTGGAGGCAAGAGAATCAAGGCCAGCATTGACTAAATGAGATCATGCCTCAAAAATAAGACAAAAACAAACAAAAAAACCTTTTTCTGAGTTTATTAAACTCTTAGTCAGATGGTTAAGAACCCTATTGTTCTGACACAGAGGCTATCTGATTGGCCTGCTCACTGCTGTTGCACACTCTTGCGTAACCAGTCAGCAATCAGAAATACTAGTTAAACAAGATATGTTTATGATGTGGGAATGCCTTTCTGTATGCTGTGAATAGCAATCTTTAAATAAAGGAGCTGTTTTGGGCCATGACAGGCACCATAGAAAAAGTAGGAAGAGGCATCAGAATAGGTAGGAGGAGCAGGGCGGAGTCAGACAGACCAAGCTGAAGCCCAAAGGAGCAACATGTAAGGAGCACAGGTGAGCCACAGGCCACGTGGCAGACAGATTAATAGAAATGGGTTGATTTAAGATGTAAGAGCTAGCTAGCAATGTGCCTAAGCCATAGGCCAAACAGCATAAAGTTAATATAAGTGTCTGAGTCATTTCTGGGGACCTGAGAGGCTGGCAGTTAAGAGGTCTGGCACGGCAGGGTATGGGTCTCTGGCCGCCCGGGACCTAGAAACACCCACCACTACAGATGGCACCCAACATGGGGCAAATATCCACTTAATGCCTGAGAAAGTTTAAAAAGGTTTTAGCAGAAACTGAGTCAAGGCAGCTTCCAAATTGTGCATACGAAACGGATCATTGTACAAAGAAAGCATGGCGTCCGGGTCACATTCAAAATGGTGCCAGCAGACTGGCAGCAGGCAGTGTAAGCTGCAATCAGGCAGGTTCCTGAGATCTCACAGAAGACTCAGTAGCCTGTGATTGATTTTAGATTTCTGTTTATTTTGAACAAAAAGAAAACAAAGACAGTTTCTTAGTAGCAGCATTTTCTTGGGTGTGCTCTTGGGTGGACAGAGACGAAGTCCCTTTAAAAGAACTTACTGATTCAGCTTCCTTAGCAAAAACTATGCAGCTCTTTAAGAGGGTGTATTTTAAAAGCTCTTATGGTTAGAAGATGATTAAAGATTCACAATAAAGCAGATTCAGATAAAAAGAAAAACCTGCAAATGGGTTACAATGTGTGTAAAAGGTACATAGGCTTCAGAGAGAATAGAAAGAGGATAAAGTCTTTAAAAAGAGAAATAGAGTAATAAAAATATAATAAACCATATAAAGATGGAAAATAGACACTAAATCTGGATTTTGGTTGTTATTGTGTTTTCTTTTAATTTTTTAACTGTTAATGAGCTAACTGTAGAAAGATTGCAAATGCAAAGGCTACTAAGTTAAGAATATATATTTTAAAGGTATTTTGATTTTGAAATTTGTGTCTAAGGATTTATTGCTTTGGAAGAGTTCTGCTTTTGTTTCCACAGAAGATGAGAACCTGTGGACTGCTTCTAGGCAAATATGGTTTCATAAACCAAGACCCCCTGAAAAAATCTCTGATGGGAAGAGATGGCCATAGCTTCAGGACTGCAGATTATGATCCAGTCTCAATAATCCGTGAGATTTTCAACGCCCCTTAATCAGCAGGAAATAGTAATAGAAAACTACGCCCAAATTCCCCAAATATTGTTTCTAAATGTTTGTTTTCATTATAAATGGTTAATGGTCATAGTTAATCTCTTTCTAAGAAGAAAAAGGGGATATGGTATATGAGTGATTTTTAAAAAGTTAGATTATTGAGTTTACTTAGATCAGGAAATCAGCTGTTAATCTCAAAATGTTTTACATTGGTATAGATTTTGGTTTATTGATACAAATTTAAGGTCAATTCTCTTATGCTGTATGTATTTTTCTACTCTTGTTTAAGATAGGATGTTTATCTAACTGATTTAGAATGGTAATGTATAATTAAGAAATGCATGTTAGTTAGACTTTTAGATATACAAAGATATATTTCAATTAGGTAGGTAATCTTCAAACACTTCTAAGACCTACAGAATATGGCATTTAAAATAGTTTAAGAACTTAGACTTTTCTGGACAGTGAGACAGATTTGTTCCTGGCAGCACCAATCTTCTTCAAGAGACAAATGGGCACCAAAGAAACTCCATATGGAGTCTATTTCTGGCAATGGTTAGCCACTAATTAGTTAGTACTAATGACCTGTTCTTATATTGACTGCTTGACAGTATGCTGTTTAAACTGGACATGCTGGTTCCATAGGAAGATGACCTCTGAACTTTGGCAGAACAAGTCGAGATGGTCATTCAGGTTCTTGCTTTGCAGAGAAAACTGTCAGACATTCTTCAGGACTCGAGGAGAAGCAACTAATGAACTGTGCCAAAATGGGCAGAGCAGATTTCCTGCTTCACTAAAATGAAAAGAGACTCTGGGCCTGTAGGCTAAAGATGGATGCCCCAACTTTATAAAGGAACTTTGGGTGACTGTCCAGGCAGATAGGTGTCATCTCTGTCCTTTCTAGATTTTAGAAGTCGCTTGCACTTCTCGTTTAGTTGGTTAAATATATCCTTTTGTGGTCTTTGATGTAGTTGAAGATTAGATAGTTATAGGTACAGTTTTTCTTAGTCATTTGAAAGGTATATTAGATATAAAACTTTAGATTCATAAAGATAAGGTAGATGATAGAGTATTTTCTTTAATTTTTCTAAATACAAATAGACTAGATATTGTAACTGTAATTCTTGCTTGATAGCTATTTTGTTATATGTAATTTTGCTATGTTAAAATTGAAACCTTCCTTTTTGATTAGACAGAAAGGGGAAAGTGATGTGGGAATGCCTTTCTGTATGCTGTGAATATCAATCTTTAAATAAAGGAGCTATTTTGGGCCATGACAGGCACCATAGAAGAAGTAGGAGGAGAAATCAGAACATAGGTAGGAGAAGCAGGGCGGAGTCAGACAGACCGAGCTGAAGCCCAAAGGAGCAACATATATGGAGCACAGATGAGCCACAGGCCACGTGGCAGACAGATTAATAGAAATGGGTTGATTTAAGATATAAGAGCTAGCTAGCAATGTGCCTAAGCCATAGACCAAACAGCATAAAGTTAATATAAGTGTCTGAGTCATTTCTGGGGGCCTGAGTGGCAAGCAGCGGGTTCCTAAGCAGTCTCGGGTGGCAGGTCTGTGGGTCTCGGACCTCTGGCCGGCCACCCGAGACCGAGAAACCCCACTACAACATGTAGTCATACCAAATTTCAGAAATTTGAGTAGATAGCCTACAAAATTAAAGAATAAGGTTTCATTCTAAGTGAAAGTATCCAGTGAGACCACAGAATTCACAAGGTACATTGCTCATGATCTCTCAGCTGATTACATTACCAACATTATCATCAATTATAAACAGAAGCTTATCTTAAAATACAGTGCCATCTCTAGATTGACGGCAGATGACATCTGTTACAGCTATAACAAAGAAATTAATTATTTAAAGGGAGTGAGGTAGAAAAGTAAGGAGGCTTAGCGTATCCCAGGAAAACCATAGAGGTAGGAAAAAAACCTCACCTTTAAAAATGTTCTCTCATATGGACAAACCATTTTTAGACTTAAACTTACATGATTTTTTTCCATTTTGACGAGTTTTAAATTGTTAGAAGTCCTAGCAGTGGGAGGTACACTTTTTTTTCTTTTGAAGCATTGAGTCACTGCTACCTATGAAGTTACTCACTGATTTCAAATAACTCCAGCTTCTGTCTGAGCTCAAGGGACTTAACACCCACCTCCACTCCAGCACTTATCATCTAGTACTGAAGGGCATCTACTTATATCCATCTTATTAGATGTAAGCTCCAGGCCAGAGACTATTCACTCATGTCTAAAGGCCCAACACTTGGCTAAAGACCTGGGACATAAAGCATGGTAAATCTAACACTTACCTGGCAACTCTTAGTAAATTCGCATTTCAGTGGAAGAGATTGCTTGCCAACAAACAATGGAAAGAGAGAGCTCTTTACTCTATGAGTCTAAAGGGGGTTGTAGGAGGCCCCTTTGTGATGTCAAACACTAAGCTGTGGGGAAGGGATTCCTCATTCAAAAGAAAATAGAATAGTAACCAAAGGAGCCTTATGCTATATGCATTGTTAATACTCTGTATTAGGCAATCAAGTTGTTCTCAAGCAAGGGTTTGTATCACTATGGAAACAGATGTCCCCAGTGCTCCGAATTGGGGTGAGATACCTGTTTTGTCAAGTGTGGTGGTCTGAGTGAGAATGATATCCATGGGCTCATATATTTGAATGCTTGGTCGCCAGGGAATGGAACTGTTGGAAAGGATTAGGAGGTGTGGCCTTCTTGGAGTAACTGTGAGCTTGTTGGGAGGAGGTATGTTACTGGCAGTGGGCTTTAATCCCATACCAGGCCCAGTCTCTCTGTGGATCAGGATGTAGCCCTTAGCTACTTTTCCAGTGTGCTGCTATGCAAATGCTTTCTTTTATAAGAGTTTCTTTGGTCATGGTGCCTCTTTGTAGCAATAGACCAATAACTGGGACATTACAGTTCCTTTGTACCACTCTCAGCTGGAACCAGTGTTCCATGTGGAAACCTGTGCCTGGCCTCTTTAAAAAGTGGGGTGAAATGAATGAGCATATTTCCCATGCTAAGCATCACAGACTGTCTGGTAGCCAGTTGTCGGCCCCTGGTCCTTACAGACCACATATCTTCCTTTAGACTCAGTGACCTGGATCTAAAACTTTCCTAGGGCACAGAAGTTTCTGGGAAGGAAGTGCTGTCAACCAGTACTCTAGCGAAGAAGACACAGAACATGTTTGAGGTGCTGATCCTCAAAGCAACTTTAAGGGTTAGAAGCCTATCATAGGGTGCCTACAAAACATAGCAGACCTGAATTAACTTATGGCTTCCTACAAAAAAAAAATGTGAAAGAACTACACATAAAGTGCAAAAAGGGAGATAAAGGAGACAGAGAAAACGAAGGGGTTGGGAGAGGAGAGAGTGAATGTGGTTGTGGTCAAGGAGGAGATTTGAAATTGAGAAGATCAGGAACTTGAGGGAAGGGTAGGCAAGGCCTCATTCTATTAGTGATTTCCATTTAAAAACATTTATTGAACGAGTTGGGTGTAGCTCATTGGTAGAGCACATTTTAAACATACATGAAACTCAGGCTCAATCTCTAACACATTAAAATATGCATCCAGTATCTTGTGAAAGCACTAGACACTAATCGATCAGGCTGCTGGAGCTCTTTGTCCAGTTTCTTAAATTTACTGTGGAGAACATGCAAGGCTTTTAAGAAGTGTGTAAACTGGGCATAGATTTGTACAATACCAAATTACTATAGCTTCAATCTGTAATGTCCCCCAAAGTCCAATTTATTGAAGGTATGATCCCAGTTTATATGTTACTGGGATGAGGGCAGTAAAACAATAAGAGGTAGAGCCTAGGGAGGAAGTTACAGCAATGAGGGCGTCTTAGGAGTGCTATTGCTCTGATGAAACACCATGACCAAGGAAACTTATAAAAGCAAGCACTTTGGGGGGCCTGCTTACAGTTTCGGAGAGAGTCATGATCATCAGCAAGACAGGAATGGCTCTGGAACAGTAGCTCAGAGCCCACAGCAGAACTGCAAGTTCTAGGCAGAATGAACAACTAGGCCTAGTGTGGTCTTTCGTAACTTCAAAGTCCACCACCAGAGACATAATGCCTCCAAGGCCACACCTCCTCCAACAAGGCCTCGCCTCTTAATCCTTCCTAACAATCCACCATCTGGGAACCCAAACATTCAAAATTCAAACATATGAGCCTCTGGGGGCCATTCTTAGTGAAGTACCTGAATAAGACATCTTTCATAGGTGCCTTGGCTAAGTTTTCAATTCTGAAGTAAACAATGTACCCTGTTGCCAAAGAAGGCTGGGATGAAGAGGCTGTTCTGTTTTCCTTCCACATGGTTACTAGCCTGGAGCTCTGAGGTGTCTGGAGCTCTGAGGTTAGCAAATTTATTTAAATGTAGTTTAAAGCCTGGGACATTTTCTCTTGTAAAATCCAAATTAGTAATGAGGTTTTTCTGCCACAGTGCACCCAGGGCTTCTCTTCTTCATTTTCTTGATCTCCCAAGATCACTCCTGATAGGTAGGACACACTAGCATTTGCAACTTTTATGCAGGAAGCATATTGGCTTAAATATCCTGTCTATTTTTTTAAAAGGTTATTTTTACATTTATTTATTTTGCATGCATGCATGTATCTCTTTACGTGTGTGTGTGTGTGTGTGTGTGTGAGTGCCTATCCACAATGTACATTTGGAGATTAAAAAACAAATTCAACCATGTATGGGTCCCAGAGATTGAACTCAAGCTGTCAGGCTTGCAGTGATATCCTTTTGGTCTGGTTGGTTCTTTGCTTCTTTGATAGGTACATGTCTAACCAATACACAATATAAATTCATTCCTTTATTCCAAGTAAGACTAAGGTAAGTTAGGACTTTGGTTATAGGCCACCATTTCTGGCACCACTGATGATAAGAGGTTAAAGCATAACCCACCTCACCTTCCTCCCTCTTTACAGAGACCATTTCCTAAACTGCCATTACTCCAGCATACCTGTCAGCAGAGCCTTGGGATATTTGATCTACTGAAGAATCTGCCCTTAGATTAACAATAGAAAGCAGTAGATAGTACACAAACACTGATTGACAGTACATTTAGTGATGATAAAGGAATAAGAGGCCCTCTTAGCCAGTTCCTTGTCTTTAAAAATCTTACAATTTTTATTTTACTAGAGAATTAAAACTACAGTGTAACTGGGAGGAACATCCTTCATTTTTATGGCCCTATTCTGCTACATTACACAGCCATAGTGAAATACACTAAAAAAGTATGAAATGTGGAACTTAAGAAAAACTATTTTAAAGCAAATGATTTTTAATAAAAGAAAGTTGTGGAATTGGAGAAATGGCTCAGTGGTTAGGAACACTTGCTGCTCTTGCAGAGAACGCAGGTTTGGTGCCCAGAACCCATGTTAGGTGGCTCAAGACTATAAATAATCCAGTCCCAGGGGACCCAATGCCCTGGGTTACTTCGTACACATGATGCATACACACACACACACACACACACACACACACACACACACATATAACTCACTTGGCACATACACATACACATAAAATGAGTAAATTGTTGAAAAGTTGTAAATTTATTTTAAATTATTTTAATTTTCTGAATATTGTGTTCTTACGTAAAAAGAATATTGCACAATACTTTCATATTTCAATGTTATTTTTATACTCTGGTGAGTTTTCACAAATTATTTGATTTTAAAAGCAACATAGAATATCTTAATTGTAATATCAGTCACCTATGAAGAGCTGAAAACTGTATTACATTCATATAAAAGACAAGTACATAAAATTATATGGCTTCAGTGTGAAATAATAAACTTAGAGCTTAAAGGAGGCAAAAGTTAACAATGATATGAAAATAGAATGTATTTCTAAACACCTTCCAAAATATAGTCTTGCTTTTGAAAATTGTCAAACCTTGAAGAATTCTAAAACTGACTGATCACATTATACATTTATTATATTGGAGAAACAAATACCTTATTTTCTTTTTAAAATTAGACTAAAAATTGAAGTTTGCAGTGGTAAAGTAACAAAGTACATTAGATTATAAGGTAAAATTCCCCCAAATAACATGGACCAAAACCAAAAAGAGCACAAAATGCCCATATCACACACGGCATCCATAAACATGCCTTTCCAAGATCTGTGAGACCAGTGTGCTTCCCATAAACAACGCAATTGTTAGGAAGTAAATACTGGAAATTTAAGAAACAAATACTAATGGACATAAAACTTCTAATTTTTATGTTTATTACAGTTATTTTTATTCTTTTTCCTCTTTGCCTACTCGGTCTTTTTAGCACTGATTTAGCAGCAGAGGTAAGTGGTAGGAACCTAAGTACCAAGTATGATTTTAAGTTTGATTTTCTACTTTTGTTATTTTAGTTGTGTGCTCAAACAATTCATTAACATAGTCAGCTTCCCCCATGGTTTTTTTTTTCTGTATTTCTAGAAAAGTTCAACCACAGCGTTGGATAAAAACATCACATGCCTAATAAACCAACCATTTACTCTTGCTTTGCTTCTGATTTTTACAAGCTCTACATTATTTCAGCAATGTCTGTATTGCTGTTAGTGCTTAAACTAGATATCCTACATCATGATTTTTTAAGACTCAACAAATTAATATTTTATGTACATTCTGGGCACCAGCATCCTGTACCATATACTCTATCCACCATCTTCATCAAGCTCAATACTTTATGGGCTCTTTTAAAAATGCAGAAGATACCATGGAAACCAAAATTCAATAAACAGAAGCAGTTATCAAGAGGAAAGATATAGCCAGCATTATCCTTGTAATTCTAACACTCAGGTGACTGAGACAGGAGGTTCATGAGTTCAAGCCTATCCTCATCTGAATAGTATGTTTGAGGATAGCCTGGGCTAGATAGTAAAACCCTGTCTCAAAAAAAAAGTGTTATGTATTGGACACCTTTATCCCCAGCACTCAGGAAACAGAGAGGGGGCAGATCTCTCAGAGTTCTACATAGCAAGTTCCAGGCCAACCAGGGCTGCAGAGGAAGACCCTGTCTTCAAAACAAAACAAAACAAATCAAACATAAAACACACTGATTAGTTCAATTGTGCCTTGAACTGGAAAAAATGAGTTATATTTCAGGAAACATCCAAATTATTCCATCCAAAAATCAGTCTCCTTCGAATTTATGAAAATACATTTACAGTAAAATAGATAGAAGTTATGTGATATAATACAGGTTAGTGCCAGAATTGCTTGTGAAGACAAATATTACAACTAGACAAGGTTGCTAAGATGTGATTGTGATCTTACTAATATTCTCCTTTTCTTTTCAAATATAATGTGTTAATTTTACTTATCTGTCACTCATGTTTAACTAAAGACATTCATGGTAAGGTAGACAGAAAAAAATCTCAAAATCTCAGCATCTACCCAGATGACTGCTGGTTCTAACATGATCTTCACTGTCTTTGCAAATACCAAAATTCACTACAATTCTGGTGGGAAAGAAACCCATCCGATCCAAACACACATCGTAGTAACATTTTAATTTAAAGCAAATAATTAACTTAAGGCAACTGTGCCACCTAAAAAATTTACTTCCCTGTCAATATAAAAATAATAAATCTGGACGTTGGTGGCACATGCCTTTAATCCTAGAGGCAAGAGGATCTCTGAATTCAAGGCCAGCCTAGTCTACAGAGTAAGTTCCAGGATAGCCAGAGCTACGCAGAGAAACCCTGTCTTGAAAACCCCAAAAACAAACTAAGTAAAATAAAAACTGTTTTGTGATTGAAAATGTCATTACATTTTAACATTTTAAGAAAACAAAACAACACTTTTAAAATCTTCACACACATATACCCCAGGCTTCTGTGTCAGTAATCAAAACCACAGAACATTATGTGAGACCCCCATTGTCATTCAAGCTCAGAAAAACCCAACATAACATTTATCTTACTTTTTAAAAAGCAAGAGTAATTTTTAGAAACTATAGTTATTTAATTTACAGTATGTACTGACTATGGTTTGCCAGTTCTACAGATTACATTAAAACCTTCTATGTTATGGAAGGGAGGAAATTTAGCATTGTGTTTTTCTATTCCAAAGGCAGTGTGGTTTACATGGGTACAGGTGGATTATAATGGTAAGCCTACAGTATTTTATTTGGGTGATTTTACTTACCTCATTACATTCAGAAGAAACATTGGCAAATTCACACATAATTAGTGTGATAAATGATTTCTGCATTTAGAGACTGGAGTTTCAACTCCTTAAAGTTATTTTAAAGATCTTATTGAAAATATTCCCACCCCAACCCACAGTGTTTTTTTTAAACTAAAGATTCAAGTAGACTTCACATTTACACAATTCAACAGCAGCTCTGACACTGAGACTTAAGTAATACAGTTTGGGCTTTTAATTCTTTAAAAATAATTCTTAGCTGAGTGTGATGGCATGTCTTTAGTCCCAGCACCTGTGAGAGGCACAGACTAGCAGATCTCTTGAATTCAAGGCCAGCCTGGTCTACACAGCCAGTTTTAGGTCAGATAGGGATACATAGCAAGAACCTGTTCCAAGAAGAATATCAGGAGGAGGAAATGGTCTCTGACCTACATGGAGTTATGAAAGTCAGTCAAAATCAGAGGGAAATGGTTATCTATATTCGAGTCTCCCTACTTACTGTTTGAAAACAGAGAAGACATTTTTTAGATCAGTTTTTATTTGCGAGATTTCATGGGAGTAGGATTAATAGGTGGGAAACACCTTGACATCTCAGTCTCTATTATGTTTTGTACACATAATTGAACTAGCAGTCAGAGCTGTGTGTCTCCCATACACAACACCAGCAGAGGACAGATTAGTTTAAGTGCTTAAACTCCTAAGTCAAAACACTTGTTTTCAGTGTTGAGCCACGTGTCGTATGAGTAATAAAACCCCACGAATCTACTGTTTCTAGGTTTTACCTCTTAAAGTTGTCCAGGGAAATAGAGTGTTGAGCTTTCTTTTCCTTAAAAATGACAAATTAATAAAAAGAAAATAATACATTAACCCTTTGAATATACAATATCAATACTTGAAGAACTGACAGTGTAATCTACAGATATATGTGCCACGGACTATGAGAAAAGAAACAATTTAGGGAAAGAGATCACATTACAAAATGTATTATAAAAATAAATTACACAGCATGTGCCCACAAATCTGAAAGCTCAAGAGAAGAAAACTTTCGTTGGCACAAAGATTCAATTGCTTTTGCTGCATATGTTTATATCATCCTCAATGTGCTTTTTTAACTGTTAAGTTGTATTCTCAAAAAAAAAAAAAATCACTGGAAGTCATAGGGTGTTTCCAGTCACCATCAGTAGCATGGAGGACCTTAGTGATGACTGGGGCCGTGCTTGGTAATCTCATCTGGAGCTCATTCGCAACTGATGAATGATGATGCTTTCTATAAAGAGAAGAAAGACATAGCATGTTCAATTAAACCCGAGTCAGTACTTGACATGAAGACCAGTGCCACACATTTCAATGAAAGACTGTAAATGTTAAACAAAATGAAAGCAGGTACATGAAGCCAGTACCAAGAGCTCTGCCAGCTTTGCTATCTGAGATAACTTCTTCACATTTGCATTTCCAAAATAAAGCTCATCAGAAACCATGTCTAATGTTTGAAGAATATTGAGTGGGTCTTACTCAATGAAAGAGATAAACACAAATATAATAACTACCATATACAAATCACATAATGCAATACCTCTATTGCAATTGTTCTCCAGGTGAACTCTGTCCTCAGCGATGCCCACATTCCTTTAACCTCTTTTTTCAGTGCATGCGGGTTGAACTGTTAATAAAGACATCGTCCCTTCAAGTTCCGTAGAAGTCAAGAAACCACTTGCTCTCTGACTACTGCTTTTTGTATAACCGGCTAATGCTTTAATACCGAAATCTGGGGGGGGGGGGGGGGGTAGCTAATTACATTACTTATTTGAGTGCATGTTCTGCAGGGGTGCAGGCACTGTGGCACACCTATGGAGTTCAGAAGACAACAGATAGGATTTGGCTACCTCCCTTTACCATATAGGTCCCAGGAACTGAACCCAGATTGTCAGGCTTGCCAGCAGATCTCCCTCTCCACTGAGTCACCGCATGTTTTTTTTTTTTTTTTAAAAGACTCTTCTACATTCATTCATTTTGTGTGTGTAGGTGGGTGTACATGTAGAGGTCAGATACAAGCTGTAGTTGTTGGTCCTTTCCTTACACTGTGGATCCCAGGGATGGAACTCAGGCTTGGCAACATGTGCCTTTATCCAATGAGCCATCCCACCTTCTCCCTTCAGTCTTGTAATACATTTCAAAGCTGACTCGGTTATTAAAACAGTCCAGCCACATTACTAACATTTAGTATCATATTGTTTAATTGGCTTTTCTTTTATATTAGCCTTTATGCCCTAATAAACTTCTATCATCACATTTTTCATTCAGCCCTTCTGAAACTATACACTGAGGTAGTACAGTGTAGTAGGCATGGATCTATCTTGGTGAGAAGACACAGTTCTGTAGACACCGAGATCATGCAAAGCAGAAAAAAGAAAAGAAAATTGCTCCACCTTAAATCACCACCTCTCTGTCAGCCTATGGCAATGACGTAAGTGCAGAAACACACCAGGATTTGCCAGTAACATGAAGAGCAGCTGTGGTGTTGTTCAACTGCCACATGCTTGCTTTGAGCTCCTTACTCAACAACTTACTCCACTCCCATCCCCCCAAAAAGAAGGAAATAACATTTGAATTTATTATTTTCACTTTAATTATAAATGTGTACTATTATACCTTTATTTTACTTTGGTAGTTAATATTTAAGTAAACATTAACTAAAGTACATTACATCATAAACCTTAGGTTCATGCTAACTGTGTGGTGAATGATCCTCTGTAGAAAATGCTTTAGAATTTTGGTTTCATTAGCTACCTCACGGAGGCCACTAGGTGGAGATATTTACATTCCCTTTTCAGCCTTTTGGCTTGAGTTTGGATTCAAACAAAACAAAGAACATAAATGTCTTACACTTAAGACATTTGAAGGTTTTCCACAGCTTTAAAAATATTCATGCAAAATAAAATATGTACAGTTTTCTCTAGACCCAAAACAATTTTAAAAACTCAAAAAACAGATCTGTCTTCAAGCCAGAGAAGTAAAAACAGTTACTAAGATACTATGTGAAAACCATCATCTAAGATTTAAATACTATTTCTTACTCATTTTTTAAAGAAATTATATAGTATGCATCAAGGAATCTTCAAGAGACCTACATTACAAATCCCTCTTCTAGAACGTAAGCATCCTTCCATTTCCTTCCTCACAAAATCAGAGACAAATGTCAGACATGAGGAACCCAGAACCATTCTTATTGTGGATATAACTCAGAATGCTTGTTCTCATCCGGAATAAACAATAAAGGTGTCAGAAGTCACCCTAAGGTCCCCTACATGGCTAACGTTTTTGGCTTTTACACCTCCCTGAGTGTACAAACCTCTTCATTCCCGAATCACCTTCTCTTGACTCTAGCATTTTACAACCCACAACAATGACTTTATAATTCATATTTGGTGAAGGGCTGACCAAGGGCTTACACAGAAGAAACAATATTGTTACAATAAGGTTTCTTGGCCCAGAGCTGCCAGAGGTCCAGACCCACAGATCTGCAGTCCTAGACTGCTTAGCCACCCGCTGCTGCTTAGGCCCCCAGAAATGACTCAGACGCTTATATTAACTTCATGCTGTTTGACTTATGGCTCAGGCACATTGCTAGCTAGCTCTTTCATCTTAACTCAACCCATTTCCATTAATCTGTCTTGCCACGTGGCCCATGGCTCACCTGTGTTCCTTACATGTTTCTTTTTTGGCATCTGGGTCAATCTGATCTGACTCTGCCTTCCTTCTCCTAACTATTCTGATTCCCCTGCCTACTTTTTCTATGGTGCCTGTCATGGGTCAAAACAGCTCCTTTATTTAAAGATTGATATGCACAGCATACAGAAAGGCATTCTCACATCACAATATTATTGTCTCACTGTCTGGCTTCTTTAGTACATTTAATTTAGCAAACTAGCAACCAATATGTACATGTTTATATTTACAATAGACTATCAAAAATACTTGATATTTCCAAATAATGAATTGTTGTATATGAATTTTACTTTCATAATAAAATAGTCTAATATCTATAATTGCTTATGATCTGTTTTCCTCAACTCGCAAATGAATTGAAATAAGAATCACTCATCCAACACCTGAAATTGTGAGAAATAAATATTGTTCAGCATAAGGTTTTTGAAGTTGTCCATTGAATATCTTTTTTAATTGTTGAGAGGCCAGCAGGATTGCTCAGTGAGATGACCCACGTTTAATGGCTTGAGTTTGACCCCTAGGACCCACATGGGAGAAAGAGAATGGACTTAAAGAAATTGTCCTCTTTCCAAGTTAAATGTTCTGTGTCACATACACATGAGAGAGAGGAGGGGAGGGGAGGGGAGGGGAGGAATAAATCCACAATACATCGTGTTTAAATTCTTGTTGTTGACGATGGTAATGAACTTGGCAAATATCTTTGCACCTCTTACTAAGCTTTCATTGTAGCCCAGAAAAGAACCCAAGTATCAGTCTCCTGGGATCTCTAAGGAAAGGAGAGAGGTGACTATGACCAGGAACAATTCTGTAACACGTTTCTCTTTCTAGAAATACATCTTTGTGACACTTGTAATTTGTAAGGTATTTAATAAACAACAAATACCAATAATCATACTTAATTACCACTTATTGGCAAGAAAAATAACAAAAACACTTGGGTTTGGGAGTTTCTAGTACCCAGGCACTTATCAACATAATTTTCTTTTTCTTCTAATAGAATGAAAAAATCTTTAAATTGTGAATATCATGTACATATGAAGAACACTGATTTTTATATACTTTTGACAAGAATTTACCAAAATCTAAACACTTTCAATTTCTTTTACTTGTTACCATGCTGTTTTCTCCTTAAGAAACTTTGGGCAACATAATAAACACATTATTTGCTACTATGCCATTGCTGTGATAAGTGACTAATCTGTTATTTTGTTACACTAGCTGTTAGCTAAGTTCCATGCAAAGAAAATTAAGTCATCAATTTCTAATTTTGCTTGATTTCTGACCTTTCTAAGCAATGATCTTCCCATGAGTGGTAGCACAGAAGTTTTAGCCAACTAGATGACTTGGATTCCGAAGCCACTTGACTGGCATAGGATTGGGGAAGAAATTTGGGGAACATTCCCTTGAGTCCTGGAATGGAATGAGCAAGCTAGAATTCTGCTCCTTCCTGGGAGAGTGCTTCAGCTACAATGTGGGAAAAACGTTCTCCCTCATAAGGCATTACCTCCCTCCCATGCAATGTGTGTATTTTTACTCTGCCAAAATATCTACAAAGAACTCTTGAGTTCTGTGTTTTAAAAGATCCTCTCCAGTAAATTCAACCAAACTTGTCTGAAAGCTAAGCTCTAAGCTCACACAGCAAAGACAGAGCCGGCAGCAACTCACCTTGTAGCAGGGCTTTGTATCTAGGGAGGAGGGCAGCTTTGTTTATAGAAAACTTTACATCATTTCCTCATGGCTGTTGCCCATCTGGCTGCCCTACAGCCTGCCTCCCTGTTCCATGACTCCCCTCCCTACCAGGGGCTCTGTGGAGGATCCACACCAGCTTACTTCTTCCCCTTTGTGAGCTTCCAAACCTCAGCTTTGAGCTTGCTGTTTTCCAGGTAACTTGCCCACCTGCAGAAATGCCCTACAAATATCCGATATGCCATTTAGCAGGGAGAATCCCAGGCTATTGTTTGTTTTTGTGCATTACTGAGTTCCATAAACTATACTGGGATATAATCCTATTATCACATACAGAAATCATGATAAAACACCTGCTTTAAATAGGAAGTTCTTTCTCTGCTGGCTTGGGCTTGTACTCCTTCTTTTGGGTTGAGCTCAGCTAATTAAAAATACTTCAGATAATCAGTTCTGTTCCAAAAAACTTTTGAACTGGATGATATAATCTCTCTTGAGGTTTCATAAACATTGAACCCTTTATATGATTTCTTCCCCAAAGCAGGTCTTCCTCCACCATCAGCCCAAATAAGCCCATCATTTCCAGTTACAGGAGTCATCAATAATTATTACTAATAACTTATTTTTCAGACAAGCCAATACTTACCCATAGCTTTGAATGTTATTCCCAGAACAAGGAAAATTGAACTACTTCCTTCAAATATAACATTATCCATAAGTAAAAACAAAGTGATGGAAAAATATGTAAATTTTAAGCCCATGTTCTACTCTTTCCGGCTAAATGTTAGGGTAAGTGTTCTGGAGAGATGGCTCAGTGGATAAAAGTGCTTACTGCTCTTAAAGAAGACTTAAGCTTAATTCCTAACACCCACATGGAGTTACTCTAGCTCTAGGCAATCAGATGATTTCTTCTGACCTCTGCAGGCTCCTGCATGGTACACATATCACAGCACACATATATACAATCCCCCAAATAAGCTTAGGATTTGGGGCTGGGGAGACAGCTCAGTCCCTGAAGTGTTTGCTATACAAGCCTGAGGACCTGACTTTGGTCCCTGGATCTCAAACCAAAATTCTGAGTGTGATGATATGCGTCTAGTCCTGCAGTAGAGAGGCAGACTAGATCTTGGGTGATTAAAGACGCCATTCTAGCCTCTTCAGTGAGCACCAGGTTCCAATGAGATAACCTGTCTCCAAACAGCAAAGTATGGGTGTGAGGCCAGTGGGGGGTGGGGAGAGGCTGGATATGGATATGTCTCTGCAGTACTGGCTGCCCTTCCAGAGGACCTGGGTTCACATCCTAGGAATCAGGTGGTGGCGCATAACCACGTGTAACTTCAGCTCCAGGTGATTTCATACCCTCGTTAGCCTCTGTGGGCACCAGGTATGCACACAGCATACAGTCTCACATATAGACAAAACACCCATATGTACACACAAAATGAATTATTTTAGTTAAATTATAAAGACAATCGTCACCTTTATTATCTGTAAGGTCTGAATCAGCCCCTACTACCTCTGTGAGTCTTCAGCTCTGTCCATCGCATATTTAGGACACAACAAAATAGAGCCCAAATAAGAGAATAATCATTAGTTTTGGGGGGAGAGAGGTATAAAGCAGGTTCTTGCAATTGGCTTGCTACATACGGTGAAGTAATCGTTTGATGATTGCAGAAGGAATCTAGAATCATCTAGTGAAATGCTAAGCCACAAGCTATGGTTAGGTGATTTGCCAAAGGACACACAGCATTTTCAGTGACAGAAAAAAGTGCTAACCCTGGTCTCCTGGTTTTCATTCTCCTCAGTATCTTGTCTACTGGTCATTAACACTGTCTTTCTGGAAAGTCTCATTAGTATTTATCCTAAATCTAAAACCTTTTGAGGGTGGTGATTTTTGGTTTATAGAGTATCCTTTGTGAATCCGAAGAGCATACCCACTCTCTTGGGCATCCCCCTGGGGAAGTTAAGAAGGGAGAAAAGACATTTATAAATTTGAAAATATTATTTTGCTTCCTATGAAGGCGTCTGGATTTCTTCCAACTCCACCACCGTCACCCCGTTTTCTCACTTGTGACTTGTTAATTCCTTCAGCGATATTCTCACAGGTTTGCAATGTGAACAAAGGTAAGAGAGGAGACCATCTTATTAGGCTCTTTTCTTGCCATTTCAGGGCCTAGCTTCACTTCTTTTCTATCAGTGCCAAGCTCTTACAGTGATGAGAAAAGGACAGGTGCTCAGATCTGAGAGCTACTGCCCAGCCAGAGAAATGCCACCATACCCTGTTTGTGATGAGAAGTCTTGGGCTTAACTAGAGGAAGGTTATGATCAACATGCACATTGGAGAGCATGGTGACAAAGGAATGAGTGATGCACACAGGAAGTAATCACAACCTCCGTTTAGGCACTGATGATGAAAATGGAAATGCGGGATTGGATGCTAGATAAAGGAGGGGGAACAAATAGAACTTGCTGAAGAAGTCCACTTG
This sequence comes from Phyllotis vaccarum, assembly GCA_033318265.1. Taxonomy (NCBI): domain Eukaryota; kingdom Metazoa; phylum Chordata; class Mammalia; order Rodentia; family Cricetidae; genus Phyllotis; species Phyllotis vaccarum. The sequence goes on along the minus strand of JARWLC010000004.1, from coordinate 130,246,334 downwards.
GACAGAAAGAAGGAGCCTACCAGATGAATGAGTTCCTAGCTCTGATGACCGAAAGGATCAGATAATGACCACGGAGCCAGAAAGCAATAGAAAAGTTTTGGGAAAAGGATGGAGAGGTGCTGAGGTTTTGAGATGAGTGGACTTGGTAGAGACACAGTACAAAGCTGGACATACAGCTGGGATAGAGGTCTGGGAGTCACTGGCATGTGAATGGCAACTGAAGCCATGAAACTGTATAAAACAGCCAGAGCAAGCTTGGGGCGTGGCAAAGGAGTTCTTGACAAATGAGTGAGAAACATCAGTCTTTAACAAGTAGCTAAAACAGGGAGCAAGAGAGCCTGATGATTGGTCATGGGGAAGTAAGTAAGAGCATAGCCTAAAACAATTGTCACCAAAGGCCAGAGATTTATTTTCAGGGGGGAAAAATACTGATCTAAGAAGTCCTGGCCACAGGTACATACTGAACAGCACAGACTGAATGAGGCCATGGAAAGTTGACACACGGGGACAGTGAAATACCTCACCTCCCCTGACCTAGTTCTAGAAGCACAGAACCTGCTTCAGAGAGGCTAGTACAGGTATTCTTTCAATAGAAACTACAGAAGAAAAATGCAGTTTTGAAACAGACCATAGGCGCTTAGACATAAAAGATAAGGAATAAACAAAAAGAGGGTTGAGGGCCTGGAAAGATGAAAGCAAGATAAAGTACTTGATGCACAAGCCTGACACCAATACCAGAGTTAGGTCCCTGGAACCTGTTGTAGAAAGAGAAAATCAATGCCTGAAAATTGTCCTCTGACCTCTTCGTGTGGGGTAAGAGGAGGGGAGGGGAGGGGAAGGCAGGGGAGGGGAGGGGAGGCTGTATTTAGTTTAGGCAAAAGGACAACAGCTGGGCAGCAGTCTTGGGAGACAACCAGTCCAGCTTGAGGGAAGCAGAGGGCTGCACTAGGCAGGCCTCTGAAGGGAAATCGAAAACTGCTGTGTTTAAGTGTTGGAAAAATTACTGATCAGTGTTTGGCAGACCAAATAGAGTGTTTGGGAAAACTAAAATAGATACATAGGAAACCAAACAGATGAAAGATTAAAGTAATTATTCCTTGGAAGACGTGTCAAAAGGAAGAGAGCTCACTCCTAGTATACAACTTGGCTCAGCAGGAACCATATTCAATTCCACCGTGCACATTTTATAAACATTTAGAACATATAGCTGCTATATAAAAAATATGTGACATGAGCTAGACAAAGTGGCACAAACTTTAATCCCAGCTCTTGGGAGGCAGAGATAGGTGTAACCTGGTGAGTTCAAGGCCTGCCTGATCTGTAGAGCTAGTTTCAGGACAGCCAGAGCTACACAGAAACCTGGTCTTAAAAAAGATAAAAATAAATAAATGTGATATGCTCATGTTGAGAGGCGGGATAAAAGGAAAAGTTAGAAGTCTAAATGTTCATCACCAAAATGATAATAAGAAGACATGCATAAAACATCTAAAATCCAGAAATAGGAAGCTAGAGTACAAGGACACTGTAAAAATATGGAGACAAATGTCTGAAGAAATGGGTAAGAGCTGGAGAAGATGCCCCCAAGGAAAGAAAACCTTGGGTCAGAGGGGAAAAGTAAGGAATGACTATTTTTAATTATCTCCAAACATGGGCTGATGTTTAACAACGTGAATGAATTAGTTTTTAAAAAGAAAACATTGAGACTGCCCTAGCAGTCAAGAGAAGGCGTTGCTCTTGCCAAGGGCTTGAGGTTAATATACAGCTGGTAGCTCACACCTGCTGGTAACTCGACCTCCAGGAGATCCAACAGCTCTGGCCTCACATACCTTTACCCACACAAATGCACATGATTAAAAACATGTCTCTAAAAAATAAAATGTTTAGGATAAATTCACAGTGTGACAGTGTGGGTGGGCGGGACATATTAGCTATCCTGTGTACAGCTCAGTTAGGCATGGGTGGAAGACAGCAGGAGTTGCAGAAGCCTGAACAGATGAAGAAAAAGGTTGATACACTGAAAGATTCTGGAGTTTATTGCCTGCATAGAATCGATAAGATAAGGAGAATCGAAGGCTAGGAGTATAGCACAGTGATAGAACTCTCTCTCTCTCATGTGTGTGTGTGTGTGTTCTTCAAGCTTTATTACTTCAGATAAACACCAGGAAGTTATAATGTTATACAACTGCCTAGCACAGAACCATCTCAACAACTCCCATGTGCTTTCTCACTTACATACCTATGGTTTTGCTCAGGACTGAAGTCTCTTCCCTCAGTGCTCTAAACTTATGAAAAAATGAGAAATCGCAGCCTCTTTTTATAGGTTGCACTCCTGGGAATGTTTCGTCACCAAAATTATTATTAGGTTATGCTCAATGCTGGGTCTTCATTTCATTCTTGAAAACAACCAAGTAAGGAAACTGCTAGAACCCTTGATAAATATACTAACATCTTGAGAGAGACTCAACTGTTATCCATCAACCTGTCTTTCTGCATGATAGGAAGCCAGTGGCCTTGTTTAAGCAAATGACCTAGATATGAAGTTCAAAGCACTGATGTGGTAGATAGGTTGCAGCAATAGCCCATATCAGAGCATCCCTAGGACCATGTGTGGCAGGTAGTCACCATCATGATGTCCTCAATATATTCAGTTAATTCATAGGTGAGGAAGACCAGGGTCTCCTCTTTAGCTGTGTGGACTGTACCATCACATCCCTAGAAAGCATCATCACAGTGAACACTGGAAATGACATGTGCCCTACCTTTCAGAATTTCTCACTGCAGTATCCAAACAGCAGTTATACACATCAGCCATTGTAAGACTGATTTTATTTTTACCATACAGTAGGATTTGCAACAGAGAAGCATCTAAACTTTTAGCCTATTCACTCCTACAAAAGTACATGAAGGAGCATCTTAAAAACATTTGCCATTGGAAGACAGTCAGGCTGCATTTAATCCTTCACTTCCTATCCCCTGTGTATTCCACTTCTAATGTATGCTTTAAAACAAAGCTATCCAACAAATGTACAGCTGGTTCTAAAATTACAAAGAGAAACTTCCCTGGTGGTTTCCTTTTGCCATTTCTGAAGTGACTATGTATTGTTCTGCCAAGTGTTCTTAGCAGTTGTACTTTGAACATGGCTCTACTCCAGATCTACATAATAAACATTCTCCCACATTCACTGTTAAGCCTTTCTGAGCACTCTCCCAGGGGTGATATGAACTTCCATGAGGAAGTGATGTAACTATGGTGTGGGCAGGTAAAAGCAAGATCAGCAAGTGACACAGATTGTCAGCCACTTAAAGAAGGTCAGGCAGAGACAAAGGAGCACAGCAGTTGACACCTCATGGCTTGAGCAAAGTATGTCTTAGAACAATAACACCAAAAGCCTCACAAGCACAAAGTAGGCACTAGAAAAACAATGAATGTTCTTGTCTTTGAAAGGGTTGGATGTCCATTGATTATAGAGTGAAGAAAGTCCCTTAAGAAACACAAGTCAGTATTCTAACTGGCAAAGTGTCATGTTTACACTTGTCCAATGATCATACATCTTGGCTAATCTCTATTTCTCTTTAACCTCCCAGACCCAGCATTCTGGGTTGTTACTAATGTGGTTGCTAAATATATTTTAATATATACAGTGAGAACCAATGAGCAGCTGGTGACAGATCTGCCTAAGTATGTGCAGATAACTGGAGGTGGCCACACCCACCATCATAGATACTATTCAACTCAGTTCTGTAGGGTCTTAAGGCATCTGGTACAGAAAAAAATGCAGAGATACTTCATCGTGAAACATTTGCTCACAATCTAAAAACAAAGCACACATCTTCTTTTTCAAATTTGCCTTTCTCAAATACCAAAAGTGTGTGTTATCCATCTGATTATGGAAATTTAAGAATTCAGAAATGGAAATGAACAAAACTGTAATTCTGTAGTTACTGTAATTTTATAAAGTTCACCTGTGGGGCTCCAAAATTTCAGCAAAGATATGGCCTTCATGAGATGGTGCTAAGCTGTAGTTTACCAGCCTGGAGTTCATTTGTGGTTATATGACCATGAAGCACAAAATCTCCTTTTTCAAGGTTAATCTCACAGACACACAGCACTCTGCATTTACACTCTGCCCCATGCTTATTAGAACATGCTCAAAAATTATTCAAACTGAATAAATCTGACAGTAATAATAAAGTACTTCCCCACACCACACATACCAATAGGCACACACACGCACCCCAAATCGTGATCTGTTCTACATCTGTAAATAGAGTCCACACTTAACTAAGGAAAATATTGAATTCAATTAAGCTATGGATGATGTCATTTTTTCCTTGGCATTAAAGTGTCTAAATTTGCTTTCTGCTGTTTTCTATTCGTCATTATTTCTGTTGAGCTTTTAAAGGGACAGTTGGCAGCTCTATTATACTTCTCTACAGTTGCAACCAATTGCACACTTGAACAGAGGATAACTCTGATTCTGGTGGTTCTGAGTTATTGTCTATGAAATGCTGGGAGCGGCCTGAGGAGGCCACAACTTCTGTAATATACACAAACACACACAAATAAATAAAACTCTCTTTTCCAGATTCCACAGTTCATCTCCATTTTTATTTCATGTTAAAATTGTTCTTTGAAGTCATATTAGGGAGCTTTTGTTTTTCCAAAATTTAGAGGCCCTGTGACAGCTTTGAAAAAAATTTTTCCTTATCTCACATGTATTAAATTCAAGATTTGATAGTGCACAATGACACTCACTAAAACTGTCTCATTTCAAAATAGCTTTTTGGAAAAAGAAATTGTAAACTAAGTTTATGAAACTTGACTTACAATTAGAAAACTAGAAAGCCAGTCTTCAGGAGCATGTAATGTGGCCCTCAAATCTCACTAGCGACGATACTGAGGGATTCTTAACTGAGGAGCTAAATTCAGTGGGGCCACATGCTAGAAGTAAAATGGAACTCAGGCCAGACCCTGTCTCAGGACCAGCATCTTTAAAGACACATTCAGCAAACAGCAATTTTGCTAATTGGTTCTATTTCCCTGCGTTGCAACAAATGCACAAAATAGGAAAAACCCATGGCTATTAGATGATTATTTTAAGAACAAGATACTTAAAACTTAAATTAGTAGTACATGTAAAGGGTTGGCACATATAGGAAGGTTTGTTTCCACAACAGCAGTAGCATCCTTACAACATACCCCCTTAGCCACTGCCCTCAGCCCTTCCCCCCTCCAAGAGAGGTGGTGCTGCTGGCTGCAGATTTCTTCAGCTCTATTTTCATAGACTGAGTCTCAGCTCGAGGCTGGAATTTGGTCAGATTTCCTGCTCCTGGGGCTGCCACTACCGGCTTTCCAGCTTTCATACCTTTTGACATAGGAATGCGGGTGGGTGTAGGCCGCTGAGATGACCCATCTTGTCCAGACTGTAAGAGAAAACACAGACAACAGGGATATGTTGATGAGTTTCTCCAGTTATGCCCAAACCTGTGTGTTAGCAGAATTCCCCCCACAAAGGAGCATCCTCCGCAATAGCTCGTCTCAGGGAAAAGGACCAAGAAAGCCCGAGTTAGCATCTAACCTACTCAGAATCCTTCCCTTTTCCCTCTCTTGAAGCATCTATGCTGAATTTCCCTCTCAAACCTAAATTCAGCTCCGTTATCCCTGCAAGATCACCTCAAAGCCTAATTCTTAGAGACATACCACTGTCCTTTCTGCCATTTCAGAGGAAGTGGCTCTTTTCACCTACTTATAATCTCAGACTTTTCCATTTTAATTGGCACTCTGACCACACCCACTTTCTGAACAATGTTCCTCACAATGCTTTGCTTTGTCTCTATATGAGTCTCACCAATGCTGCCAAGCCCTGATGACTTCCTTCTTCTCCTGGTGGCTTCTTTGACCCTGCCTGCCTCCTACATGTGCCATCATGTCCTAGTCTCAGCCCTTTCATTAAGTTTTCCACTTTACCCCGAGAATCCTTCTGAAATGCAGATCTAGTTTCCAACTGCTCCCTGGACATGGACAGAATCATGCCAGCATCTCACAAAGTATCACATTGTGAGCTGTCATCCCCAGCAAATCTTACATCTCTCACCCTACTTACACAGCAAAGATAGGAACCCCTGAGCCACCCTCCGCAAGTACTCTGTTGTAAAATCTTTTAAATTCTTATTCTTTTTCCTCTTCCTTTTGTGACAGGATCTTTCTATGTAGTCTAGGCTGGTCTGAAACCTGCAGCCCTCTTGCCTGTTACCTGAAAGCTAGAATCACTAGCATATACCACCATACCTGGTTCTCAGTTCTATTTTCAATATGTCCCTATTTACATTGTCACTACCAATGTTTATGTAGCCTAGAGAGCTGGAATGGCATTTGCTAGCCTGTGTTCTCTAGTAGGTGTCTTTTCAGATGTTTGATAGAATATACCTTTCAAAAATAATGTAAAACATTCAGGATCCATTCATTAACTTTCAGTGACTTCCTTTACTTATCCAGAAAAACTAAATGTAAATTTCATAAGCCACTGCCTAATCCCTGAGTGTGTTTGCATATTCTGCAACTGTATTTTCCCCAGGACCACTGTTATAGCACAATGGAACCACTCACTATACCCTAAACTCACCAGGCCCCTTCCTATGGTCACACCTTCTAACATTCTGCTTGTCTATATACTCCTTCCCATGCCTTCTGGCCTGTGCCTCTAGTAGTTCCTTTGTACAAACCTTTACCACAGATTAAATCCTCCTGGTCCTGCCTCGCTGACATTTACAGATCTCTACACACCAGCACCAAATGCCACAATGGAAGTGTAGCTGGGGCTCAATACAAAGGAAGTGAATGAATAATTAAATGAACTAGCTTCATTGATCACATTCTCAAAGTGGTCTCTCCTAAACCTTTTTGTTGCTCTACATTTTATTTTGGTGAACTTACCAAAATACATGGGCCATCATCATTTAGGCCTGAGAACTCATACATAATTGTTTTTAAGTCTTATTTATGTATAGAACTTAAGTGGTGATTAGAGGTAAGACCATCAGTCTGAACTTTGAAATTGGGAGAAGACACAACAGCCCAAGAATCTGCTCTAAAATAAGATAACTTACACCTCCACTATCTGTTTTAAAACTGCAGAGACAGAAGACCTTGCCCAACAGAGCTCTGCTTTGTCCTACTATAGCATCATTTGAGAAGGCAATGCTCAATATTGTTTGGCTCCAGTGTAGCCAGTAACTCAAAGCTTTACTGTCAAAGGAATGATCAATTCACACTTTAAAAGTCTACCTTGAATCTGTGCACAGAGAATTAGTGTAAATGATACTAAGGATATGGGAAAACAGGCCATAGCTCATGTATTTAAATAATGGATTTGCTTTTTAAAAAAGCTATAGGATGTGTTCTGTGGCTAACAGTCTTTAGCCCTTTGGTTAGATTAATATTTTAATGTTGGTTAATTAATATTTAAGAGGTATGTGTTGTTGTACAAGAAATTTGTCCCACTGATCTACAGATTCAAAACACAGGATATCCAAGAGGAGCTTCACTGAAAGCCCATTATTGATGGTGCGGGAGAAGCCAGAGGCCTCGAGCCAGACCAACTGCTTCTGGCAATGAAGGTTTACAAGTAAAGATAAATGGACTAAGGAGAAAGCTGTGTGAGTTAATGGGCTACACTACAGCTTCCATGACAAGATTCTTTTCCCTCCATCTGTCTGTCTGTCCCTCCCTCCCTTTCTCTTTGTTTGGTTTGGTTTTTGTTTTTTCTTGTTTTTTATTGGGAGGTGATTGTTTGCAAGGGCAGAAGATGGATATGAGGGGACAAGGAAATAAGTGGGATCAGAATGCATGTTATGAAATGTACAAAGAATTAATAAAAGTTAAAAAAAAAACTCTTACATTCTAAGAAATCACAACTTTTTCTAGATATCACAGCCAGAGTTAATAATATACCTTGAAGTCACTTAGCCTACTGTATATTTAGCCTGTTTATTTAAATCACTTTTAAGAGAATAATGTAACAATCAATTTTACTTGTCTGATTTCCTATGTAATCAATATTTATCACCTAAGCAAATGCATAACTGTAATCTTGAATTATCTGTTTTTCTATACCCCTGACTCAGAATAATGCATGTCTATTATGAAAATCATTTGCTAGAAAACATAAATAGAACCTGAAATCAGTCTTAAAAAAAAAAAAAAAAGATGACAATGAAATTTATCTCCTGTAAATGAGGACAGTTGTTGGAACCATTTGAGAAACACAATTTATACTTAAGCTGTATTTCAGAAGTTTCAAATTTGTTCCATCTAGTCATCAAATAAATATTTATGAAAAAAACACATGCTCCTTGCAAGATGTTCTTAAATAAAAGAGGGAGATTAGACAGATAGCGTCATTTAATTTTCCTTTAAAAGATTTTAATATGAACATCTTTGGCTCCTAATTTTGGAATAAAGTATGGCTGTGGCCATACATAGCCAACCAATGAACATTTGCACAACAGACATAAACCTGGGGACAGTTTTGCCTCTTCCTGTATGTGGGCTGACTGCTTATTTTTAAAAGTATTTTGAACATAGAAAAAATACATATTAAACCTTATGATTATCCTATAGTGCCATTTCAAAGAGATTGTCTTTGCAAGTATTTTGGGGTCTCCATAAACTGAAATAAAAAAATGAGTATTTCCTTATTAGTTCAATTTATCAAGATGTGAATTTCTACTTCTGGTGGGATTGTTGTTGCTTGATTTTGTCTTTTGGGGGGCTGCCACCGAGCTCCCAAATAAACTACACATGAAGGCTTATTCTTAATTATTAATGCCTGGCCTTAGCTTGGCTTGTTTCTTGTCAGTTTTCCTTAAATTATCCTGTCTACCTTTTACCTCCGGGCTTTTCATTTCCCTTCTATGTATCTTACTTTCACTCTTACTCCATGGCTGGGGGGCGGCTGGCTAGTGCCACCACCCTACCATTGACCTCCCTGCTGGCCCTTTGCTCTGGGTGTTCCCCTACTCACCACCGACGGGGTTCCTCGTGTAGATGACGTTGTGACCGGGGTTATGGTTATAGTGCTGGTCACTTTGTTGGCACCAGGTCTCGAAGAGAGGTGGTTCCTGGGAGAGCGGAGGACTGTGCCTGTAGAACACTCCTTCTCGGCTGTCACATTGACAGGTCTGACGGTGATAACTGGACTTACGCTTTCAGTCGCAGGCCCAGGGGATCGTTTAAACTGAGAACCCAGGTGAATGTGAATTTTATTGTCTTCCGTGGTGATGATATTGGCATTGGAGTTGTATTTCCGCACCGGGGTTGGAACAGTCTGTTTTTCTGGGGTGACTTTGAGGATAGTCCTTCCCATTGGCACTTCATGGGTTTCGGGAGAGACAGCGATTTCAGGGGGAGCTGCGGAGGTTGACACCGTCATGATCTGGATGGGAGATGCGGGCCTGTCTGCAAACGTACCGCCCCTTCCACCTTCCGGGCTCTTCTCTCTAGAAATAGTAGTAATCGTGACAGGGGACATGGCTCGCTCTGGGCCAAGAGTAGGATCTGCACTCTTGGGCTTTTGCGACATGACATTGGGTGATGGGATAATGGTTATCCTCGGTTTCTGATTGCCTAAGGTGGGAATGACGGTGGTACTAGAGAAAAATTCTTCAGATGTGGGGCTTGTGATCTCCAGGGTGGCAGTGCTGTTCTCGTGGTCTGGTGTTACACGGATGTGCAGGGGTTGGCCTTGCTTTGGGGCTAGGACCAGCTCCCCGGGGTGCCCTGCACCTGGGTTTGACCGAGGCCCTTTTCCCAGTGGGGTAGAAGGACCATTTTCTCTTTTTCTCATCCAAGGAATCCAGGACTTCCTCATGGTGAGCTCATTTGCTGCCGGAGGATACCTGTCAAGGACCGAGGACCGTTCCATGGGTTTCTTCAGGCCCACCTGTCGAAGATTACTCATGATGTGATTTTCTTCCTGGAAGGACTTGCGAATAAACACAGCCGGGGTCTCCTCCTCCGCAGCATCTCCGCACATCGCCTCGGTCTGCACTCCGGTGGAGGCTACCGGAACGTCCATCATCCTCCTGCCGTTCCCGCTGGGCCTGAGGGCGCGGCTGTAGCGCTTGGAAAGCTCTAGCTCTTTGGTCAGACTGAGAACCTCTCGTCCCATGTTCTTGTTCTTATGTTCTTCTTCCATAAATCTTTGCTGAAGGACCGAATAGTCGACTTGGAGCTGAGACAGCTGGTCTTCTTTGTTCATCAGCTCGTGGATCTTCTCCTTGAGAGCCTGAATCTCAGCCTGTAAATCACGACTTTTAGCCTCCTCCATCCGAAACCTGTGGCGCAGCTCAGCCTCCTGGCTCACAGCCTCCCCTTTCTCTACGGCTTTGTTCTTGGCCATTTGGTGCCTGATTTCCTCAAGCTGCTGGGAGAGGAGGTTGGCCTTATCCTGCTCGGTTCTGAACTTCTGCTCCAACTGGTCATACTCATCCTCGGTCTTCATCAAGTCACCTTCCACCACCTCCAACTGCTGGAGACGCTTCTTCAGCCTCTCGATTTCGAGCGTTAGCTCCCTAATCTTATTGTCTTCTGGGCAGGTGAACTCAGGCCCCTTGCACGACCTCCCTCGGTTTCCTTCCCTTTCCACCTCCTCCATGCCATCAAGGCGCTTCTTCAGTAAGTCGACACTGCAGCTTAACTGACAGGATCTCTCTTCTTCACTTCTCAGTTTACCCATTAATTCATCCCTCTCCTTTGTCAAGCTGTACACCTTCTCCTCCATTTCAGACTTAAGCTTTAAAAGCTTCCTGCTCTCCTCAATTAGTTTTTCAGTTACATCCATGACCTTTCCCTGCTCTACCTTAAAGTTTTTATTCAGCCCGTCCACTTTTCTCTCTTCTTGCTTTATTTTTTCCATCATGTTTTTCCTTTCATCCACCAGCATCACAGTGAAGGACTTCAGCTTCGTGAGGTCATCTTTGAGGCTTAACTCAGCCTTCTCCAGTCTACTTTCCGAGCATTCGAGCTCTCGAACGCGACTCTTGACCACCTCCAGCTCATTCAACAGGTCTTTCGTTAGGTTCTTCTCTTTCTCCAGGTTCAAGTGGAGCTGGGTGCATTCTGACTTACTCCTGCTGAAGGCTTCCTCCAGCTTCTCCAGTTCAGACATCCTCTTCTGCAGCTTCTCCACCTCGAGTCGGAGCTCCTTGCTGTGATGCTCCTCTTCTTGGAGCTTCTTCTTCAGCTCCCTGCACTGGGCCTCCGTCTTGGTGATTTCTTCGTCCTTGCCCTCCATCTCAAGCACACGCTTACGCAGACTCTCCACTTCTGCCATCAGGCTGGAGTTCCCACATTCCCCTTTGGCAATCTTATCCCTCAGCTCCTGAAGTTCCTCCTCGGCCTTCTGAAGGTTTTTATTGGTCTCTTCCAGTTCTTCGATCCTTTGAGATAATCCAACCAGCTTGAGTTGAAGTTGTCTGTTGTGCGACTCTTGGTTGGCCAGTTTCACGTTCATCTCTTCATGCTCCTGGGCAAACTTCGAGGCCTTGCGCTCGAAGTCCACTTCTAACTTGAGCAGCTTCTGGTGGTCCTCTTTGGATTTGTAGGTGATGGCTTTGAGCTTCTCTTCTTCCTCCCTTAGTTTCTGAGTGAGGTCCTGGACTTTCTGACTCTGCAGGCCCAGCTGCTCAATGTGCATCTGCCTCTCATCCACCAGCAGGAGAGCGAAGGACTTCAGTTTCACCAGTTCATCCCGCAGTTTATTGAGCCGCTTAGCATTTTCTTTTTCTTTGCGGGCTTGGTAAGCCTTTTCTTGTTCAAGGAGCTTCTTCAACCTAAAACCCAAAGCAGAAGCTCTATGTTAAGAGAGGAGACAATGCATTGATAAAGTCTGAGGAAAAAAAACAAACAAACAAAAATCAAAATGCTGCACCATGGTCCCTTATTACTTCAGAATAGTATGACTTACCAGTGGCTCTCAGTAAAACTAATGTGAAGGCAGAAGAGTTGTTCCCCTTAGAGAGAGGTAGTCACTACCAAGAGGCATCAGAAGGGCTGAGAAGACAGTAGTTTCTGTTTGATGATTTACTTGCTGGATTGTTTAATTTAAGACATTTCATTAGCTGAACATGTGATATGAGTACCTTAGGCTGGGCAACAACAGACTTTTTTATGGTGCTCACTGTATTCTGGGAACTAGTGTGTACTTTATTCTACCAGGAACCTTACAAGAAAAGTACTGCTATTTGACCTTCATATGGTGAGTGGTGACTGGGACATGGGAGCACAAGACCCCTGCCACATATACACAAAGTGAGGGGCAGTGCTGCAATACACTCAGCTACCAGGCCTCCAGAATCCTTGTCTCTTCCATATCATCTAACTTAAAGGGAGAGATTTACTTAAATAAAAGAGACAAATCAGAAAAGAACTTACAGGTCTTCTTATTTTGAACCTTTGAAAGAAACTACAGAAGCAGGGGCGGTGGCACATGTCTGTCTTTAATCCTAGCACTAGGGAGTCAGAGGCAGGCAGATCTCTGTTTAAGATGAGCTTGTTTGAGAGAGAGAGAGAGAGAGAGAGAGAGAGAGAGAGAGAGAGAGAGAGAGAGAGAGAGAGAGAGAGAGAGAGTTCCAGGACAGCCAAGACTACACAGAGAGATCCTGTCTCAACCCACCCCCCCAAATATACAACTATTATCTTACAGGGAGAAGGCAAAGTATGCTTTCTAATACAAAAGTTTCTCTACTAAAACATTTCCACCGACACCAGAGTTGGCAAAGATTTAATCAGTTTTGCAATTTAAACATTTTTTTAAAAGAGATGATAAAGTAGAGAAGAAATTTAAATGATGACCAAAGCAAAAATGTGGCAACCACAGGAATTATATTTTGTAGGTTCAAAATATGCTTTCTCTGTGTTGCTTATGTATAGCCTCAACAAGAAAGAGATATTTATCATTTTGTGTTGGTCAATTCACGTAGCAAGTCTTAAAAATGCGTGTCTATACGAGCGTGTCTGCATGCATAAACACATGCAAAGAGGCATCAGACTTCTTGGAGCTGTAGTTACAGATATTTGTTGGGTGCCCAGCTTGTTGTACGGGTGCTGGGATCAGAACTCCAGCCTTTATGGCTGCATAAAAAAAATGCTCTAAACTGCTGAACCATCTCTCCAGGCCTTAACATATTATTAACGGTTATCACTGAATACCCATAAAAACAGAATTAAAGTTAAAATCACTGGCCATAAATCAGAGTAAGAATGCTCTTTAGCAATTATTGTGTTTATAAGAGATACAAATAATCAGCCACTGGCATGTGTTTAAGTATTTTGTAGCTTTATTATTTAGAATGGTTTATTTCATGCTTATGACAAAGTCAGCTATTAACCAAGTGTGTTAAAAATGTCTCACATCGCTTTGCACAATAAATGTTTGAGCATATTATAAAAACAACTTAAAATAAAGTCAATTGTCATCTAATTAGTATAGAAATTGCTATGGTTATGTCTAGGAATTTTATGGAATTTATAGAGCATATTGTTCTGTTTAAAACAAAAAGGAAATCTTGCATTTAAACTCTACAGATTGCCATGAGTGAGACTATAGCAGCTTCACGGAGTGTCTCTTGGCATGAGTAAAAGGGTGTTTTGTTGACCATTTGTTCTTACTACTTAGGGTAACAGAATAACTTAACTATGATAGAAAACATGTAACAAAAGGCATAAGTAGGCAAACACCGAATGGGGGAAAGACGAGGAGAAGGGACCTTTCCAGGTGCAGCGGGGGGAGCAGTGCTGACAAGAAAACATGCTAGGAAACTAATGTTTGGGGTTCTAGGGAACTGCTAAGTCTTAAGGCATTCTAAGAAGTTCACTAATTTAACTGTAATCTCTATCTTTCAATAGTTAATATAGAAAGATGGATGGATGACAGACAGATAACTAGACAGAGATGGTTCATCTGATTAAAGTGCTTGCTGCCAGCCCAATGACCTGAGTTCAGTACCTAGAATCTACAAGGTAAAGAGAACAAAAACCAAAAATATTCTAAAAGTTGACATTTGGCTTCTACATCCATGTTGTGGTACACAAGCATGTTCAAGTGCACATACGTATACATAAAGAACATGAAAAATGTAAAAGGTAGATGACATATAGTTAAATATATGATAGGGCGTATGGGTAGATAAAGCATAGGAAGAGGTTTCTTATGCAATGTGTTGCATTATTTCACTTAATGTTCATTTTGAAAATAGACATACCGTTTTCATAAATAAGAGACATTATTAAAATTAATTAAAGGCACTTAATTAAAAAGAAAATGTTGAAATTTGACCTAGATCTGTTTCGGCAAACATTGTATTTTAATAACAATACCATTAAAGAGATGCTGCCTGGACCAGTGTTTTTAGGTCAACTTTACCCTGAATGGCTCATTCTATCTTGTAATTATCCAGAATCCTTGTGGATTGTTTTCTTCGCTCAACACTTTAGCTTATACTTCACATTGTGTCAATGAAAAAATGACCCCAATCATTGATAGAAAAGTCAGGTCACCAGTGCACAGAGCCCATCAAACGCTCTCGATCTCAGTTTGACCTTCGTATGCTGAGTGGTGACCCCTCCTGCTGACACCCATTCATTCACTAGCATCAACACTGTCATTCAGTTAGCTGTTAGATCCACTGGACTGTTCATTCTTTGTCTCCTCGGAGTTCGCACCCTTCCCCTCGTGTCAATCTTTCCAGATGTCTGGGCCCAAAGTTTAAAGGCACTTTTTTATTTTTCTCTTTCTCTTATATTCCCACATTTTTTTTCTTGGTAAGTCTTATCATCTCTGTCTTCAAAAATAGGTCTCAAATCCAATGACTTTCCATCTCTGCTATTCCACTCTCCCTCAGTCAAGCCACCATTAGTTCTTAGCTAATCCGACTCTGAGTTCCCATTCTTGCCCACAATTGCTCTCTTCTATTTCCAGAAGCCTAGGTGCCTAGGTGATTTCAAAAGGGGGAGGGAGATACAAAGAAGGGGGGAAGAAAAAAAACCTGATTATACCACTCTGCTTGGAAAAAGAAGAAAAAAGAAAGTGGAAACATGTATAGCAAGATCAGTTTTCTTAGTGTTTTATATAGATATACATATAGATGATAAAGCTATAAACATATCTGTGTAGGTGGGAGAGTGCTCTCACTTAGCAGTCTCTTTTCATATAAAGCTTTTTGTTTGCCTTCAGAACAACAGTCAAGTTGATAAAACAATCAATGATAAGACACTATTATTAATAAATAATTATATGACATATATTTGCAATCCCTGTTAGAATAAAGAACATAGGTAAGTCTTATCAATGTCTCCCAGAAAGGAGACTGCTGGGCGTTGTATAAATTTATACACATCACATATGAAATATTCTTCCCGAGAAAGTAGAACCTGGATTGTATCAGCTCTTCTAACTCAGTAGTGGGTTACCCGAAAGATTAGAGCAAGAAACTGCTAAATGACATCCTGATGACAAATCTGAATATGGGAAATTTATGGGATAAGGAGCCTAGTTTATCAATAAATAAATGTCAACATAAAAAATCATATGAGAATTATCTGCAAATTAAAATAAAATTAAAATCATTTCAATTAATGATTACATATAAATTTAAATAAATTTAGAAGATATAACGATATGATCTTTCAGGTTCATATTGAAACTTCATTTTGAATGAGACAGTTGAAAAATTTGTGTTGTGGGATTAGCAAATTTGAGATTTGATTATAGATTTTAAATGACATCTTTCAAAACCTTTATTTTTTAGAAATACCTGTTAAAAATTATGAATGAAGACAAAAAATGAATGTAAGATTTGTATCAAAGCATTCTAAGAGAAGGACTGGATAGAAGCAGGCTGCTGATGAATTCATTTATGAAGCTACACAATGGGAACACAGTGTTCATTATACTAGTCACTTTATCTTTGGAAATATTTAAGCTTTCCATATGGAAATCTTCAATTCTCCTTCGAGTTTTTAACTTCTCCCAGTTTCCTGAGTCTCAGTTCCTTCCATGTCTGGTAATTTAACTCCTTAGAGCATCACTGTACTCTGTTGTCTGGAGTTAATGATTTTCCATTCTTCCTCATGTTTACAAAATTAAATTTGTTAGTTATTTTTATTTTTTATTTAATAGTCTAACTTGTGCTTTTTTAAAAATTAATTCTTTCTATTTGGATTCACGTGTATTTGTCAATTTCTCTTTCTTTTCACAGTCTAAAGACTCTTAGGAGGAATAATGAGATGCTGTCCAGCTCTATGGTCAAGTCTTTTAATAAACACCAGTTTTGAAGCAGCTCCTAGTCTGTGCTCTTCCGATGAAGGAGCCTATATTCACCCTCACTTGTCCCTGGAAATAAGTGATATAAGATTTCATGGATATTTTCCCCTAGACTTCCTTGATACTTCTACTTTTCAACCATTTTCCCAAATGCTTCGGTATTAGTCCCAAGCAGTAAAGGTCTTATTGTGTCCTTAAGAAAGTGTCTCAGGCCAGCATCCTTATAGCGAACTGCTGATCACTGAAGTCACCCAGGCCTTGTCTCTGGGCATGTGATGCTAATTTCCACTCTTTGGTCCTCCTCACCCTTAACTCTCTCTTTATGCCTGCCTCTTCAAGAGAGAGGGCAGATTCAAAGGAGCAAGGGCATAATAGTAATTAAAGATGAATGAACCTCAAAAGAGTCAAGCTTGCATGCAATTTAAAGTCTTTCATCACGGTGCATTTTTTCTAACTAGAGAATATTCCAGAGCTAAGTAGCCTGTTCACATTATGGAGCATGTCTTTACCAAATGACTGAGAAAGAAGAGCCTTTAAAAAAAAAAAAAAAAAACAAACAAACAAACAAAAAAAAAAAACAAAAAAAAACAAAAAAACACCCTAGTTTTTCAGTCAGTGACTATCATTGTGATCCAGAAATAACCTAATATCCTCCATGTGCTGCACAGGAGTGGAATGAGGGAGAGGTGGGTGAGGCAGGGTTATGCAGCTTCTGAGTTAAGGTCCCACCTTCATTTTTAATGTTGACATTGTCTTCATCATGGATTTGTGTTACTAAAATACAGTATATCTTGATTACTGATGCTCTGGCAACTTCTGAAGTTTTATACTAGCGTGGGACTCTCACTTGTGTAACCCTAGACCCAGCTCTGACAACCAAGAGGTAAAGATTCATTTGTCTATATAAGGAAACGTTGATCTTTCAGAATAAGACAGAGCTTTTGGCTTTTATGGATACATTAAATTTACTTATTTTGTATTTATTGTGTATGTACGTGTGCAGGAGGTGGGGGTGTATGTGCAGCTTGTAAATGGAGGTCAGGGGACAATGTAGAAACTGGTTCTCTCTTGCCACAATGTAGGTCACAGGTATTGAACTCAGGTCACCAGGCTTTGCAGCAAGTGCCTTTATCAGTGGTGTTTCTTGTGTCTTAGTGGTGACGATGTATTTATAATATTATTATACACTGTTCTGTCTTCCCTTCTTGTGAAGACTACCACAGCTGTAAGCCATCTTCTCTAAACCTTTGATTCTAGTCAACTGTAAAGAGACAAAGAATTTAGTGACACGGAATTGAAAAAGAAAAGAAAATTTATAAGTCACCTTGTTGCTAGCAGCTTTGGTGGGTTGTTCCCACCTCACCATGAACAGCCCTGTATTCACAGTCATGGTTTTATATTGTAACACGACGGCCTCTAAACTTGAGAATAATAAGCAATGTTATTACATATGATTTGATAGTGTAATCCAAGCAGCTTAAGTAGCACACAACTTATAGGCAGAACAAAACGTTCTACTCAATAAGATTTTGAGGAGTTATATGTAACCCTGCTCTAGAATAGACATAAATAATGTGTCCTAAGATCTAGTTACTAAAAATAAAAAAAGAAGGATATGATGATTACTCTTAGTTGTCAATTTGATTACATCTAGAATTAACTAAAACGCAAAGATGGAGGGCACACCTGTGAGAGACTTCTGCTCAATTTTAAGTAGAAAGATCCAAGGCTAATCCAGATCTTGAGCAGAAGGACATACCTTTAGTGCAGATTGTTTGATCTGGAAAAACCCACCTCTACTCTGGTCACACCTTATGCTGGAAACCTATATAAGGATATGGAACAGAAAGCTTTTGCTCTTTGCCTGCTTGCTCTCAGTTTGCTAGAAGGTCCATTCCATCTCTGACATTAGAGTCTGCTTCCTCAGGATTCCAGTATGTACAGAAGAGCAGCTGAAACATCCAGCCTCATGGAGTGAGCAACTATTGGATTATTGGACTTTCCATTCATGGCCAGCCATTGTTGGATCGGCTGAACCATAGTCTATAAATCATTCTAATAAATTCCCTTTCTACACACACACACACACACACACACACACACACACACACACACACACACACATGTATATATATAGAAAAAGAGAGAAAGAGAAAGATTCATTTTGTAAATTCTGTTTCTCTAGAGAATCCTGACTAGTACAAGAGATAGGCATTTTGGATTCTCTATGGGTTAGGATAACAACTCACAACAAACTAAACTGACTAGGAAGTAAAGGTCATACTAACTTATCTTTAAAATATACAGATGGCAGCAACTTAAACACACACACACATAAACACACACACACACATATACACACACCTATACAGATAATAGCAAATTACCCTTTGTGAAGATTATAGAATTTTTTTACTTGCAGCTAAGCACATGGTCTGTATTTATATACCACTGTAAAACATCAATTTATTCTAAATCTAATAACATTCTAATTCACGATAATAAATCTTATAGCTTTTAAAATAATTTAGTATATTAGTAGTAAACACTTATTTGTCATAGCAAAAATTAAGTTCTAGGTAATTGTTAGTCAGTGTACAATGCCATAGTGTATAGAATCATACACATGCTTTGTATTTTTTTTTGACAGTTTGCTATCTGATAGAAGGCCTATATAGAATCATACATATGCTTTGTATTTTTTTTTTTGACAGTTTGCTGTCCGATAGAAGGCCTATATAGAATCATACACATGCTTTGTATTTTTTTTTGACAGTTTGCTGTCCTATAGAAGGCCTATATAGAATCATACACATGCTTTGTATTTTTTTGACAGTTTGCTGTCTGATAGAAGGCCTATATAGAATCATACGCATGCTTTGTATTTTTTTTTTGACAGTTTGCTCTCTGATAGAAGGCCTATATAGAATCATATACATGCTTTGTATTTTTTTTGACAGTTTGCTCTCTGATAGAAGGCCTATATTTGAAAATCATCAAGAGGAAAATCTTTGATCACACCTGCTATTACAAATTTCCTTGGTGCATATGGAAATAATACCACCGCGATTCATTAACTCACTCGACAATTTTAATAGAGATGGGTTGAATGCCCTCTACCTAACATCAGACAGTGGCCTATGTATTAGAAATAATTTCTCAAGTCATTATAAGGCAACAGGAGATGTGTCACTTACGCTTTAAATATAGGCTACCACAAGATGGTCAGGGATGGGAATATGGATGGTAAACTTTATTACTTGACACTTTTGCCAATGCTCCTAATACTCTTCTCCTGCTATCAGAGCTGCAGACCATATGGTTCTTCTTTGAGAACCAGCCTTAAGTTTCCCTCCTGGCCAACTAGTGCAAGTGTACAATGTCTGACTTAATTTGTTGAACAATAGCTGGATGCCAGGCCTCATCTTTTATGGTCAAGCACTCCTGCAAACTAACACCCATAAAAATGGAATGAATAACAAGTTTGTAGTCTTGAAAATTCTAATCTCCAGTTCACTGGTCTTTAAGAGGTGATTAGGTCATGAGGTTAGCTCTTCTGAATGAAGTTGGTGTCCTTGGGAAAGGGATCCCAGAGGTATATAAGGAAATGCTTGTAGTCTAAAGCTAAGAAGAGGGCTTACACCAGAACTTGACCATTCCACCTCCATGGCCCACCATAAAAAAAACTTTCTGAGGTCTATGAACTACCCAGTATAACATCCCAAATGTTCTAGACATACTACACAATATTCCTACAGACTCTCCTCTCTCAACCCTCAGGCTTCTGCTTCTGTTCACATATCTTCTCCAAGGAAGAATGTTTAATGTGTTTTCTCACTTCCTAAATTGTTCAAAGCACTTTGCAAACATTCTCAGATTGGTAAAATGAAGAATTGGATGAGATGGAGAAAGCAGACACTAGTCTCTGTTTTTGAGGATGTTTCTAAAGCACTGAGTAAATACATTTATTTAACAGTAACACAAGTAACACAAAAAGCTGTGAACCATACAAATTTGCTACCCAAATGCATTACTTTGTGTTCTACTTCCCAGGAGCCACTTTAACCTTTCTCCTTCCCCAAAGAGAAATTCCATATTCCATTCCCCCGATATGTGTTGCCAAAGTTCATCACATCTAATCATGAGATGCTCCATCTAGGGAACATGTGTGCATCACAGCCACATAACTCTCCCTCTCAAAGTAAGTTCCATGCTGGGTTTGCTTTGGGATGCCAGCAACAAGAGAGGGTATGCAGGTGCATGTGTCTATCTTCTGGTGTCACAGCAGAGGGTATCTTCTCATGTGTTACTGTGGGCCTCTCTCTCATGGGATTTGCTTATGGTCACACAGAACATGAGGGAGATTTCCTAGAATATTCAGATAAATGAAGGCAATTTTCAAAGGTGTCTGTTGTCTCATTTTACTGGGCACATGCATGCACAAAAGTCAGATTTTTAAATGTATTAATTTGGAGAGTTCCCAAAATAAACATTAAGGTATATTCACCAAATTTCTTGTGGGTAAATTAATTTCCATAAGACTTGTTTATAATAAAATGGACATAAATTAGGTAGCAATTAGCAAGTGCATAAAATCATTCATAGTAGTGCATGCCTGCATTTATCAACTCAGAAAAGCAACGTCCTCCCCACTTCAGAATGTATTGCCATTGTATCTAAAGGTCTTTTAAAAAGGTGTTAAATATATGCTAATATGAATGTTTATTAAATATTTTCATAATTATGTTAAGATTTATCTAATTATTATTTTATCCAATCTTGGGACAACTTTAAGGCTAATGAGGGAGAAAAAATTAAGTCAAAATCATAAAACTTTAAAACATCATCCTTAATTTTACACTGATTTTTAACTATTCTTAGTCTAGACAAGAAAGCAAAATCCATCTCAGCTTACAAAGAGTAATCAGTTTTACAAGAGGAGAAATTCAAGATCTAGGCAGGCAGGTCAGTGGTGAGTCTAAAATTTCCATCACGATTGAACAAGAGATGTTTGCCACTTTTATCACAGAGTCAAAATATTACTAACAGTGGGGTTATACAAATGAAATCTGACAGTGTAGACCATACAATTCCCTCTATGTCATGCAAACCTAAAACAATCCTGTGAAAACTAGATTTTTTTTTTGAAACATAGCACTCTCCAGCCACTGAGCAACAACTATAAACTGTTTATTCTGATATGCTTTGCTGAAATCAATGTTTCTCAAGTTTGAAAAGTCACTAAAGCTGATCTTTTTTTCATGATTGTTACTCCCAAACCCACTTTGAAATCAAAACTGTTTGTTAAAGTATCTGTTATCACTGTTACTCTCAAGTGTTTCTGAACACAGCTTTCTTTAGAGCCCTGCATCCTAATCACTGCCAACTTTTACCAGACTCCACATGGCAGAGGGAAAGATTCACAGCACATGAATAGAACCAGAACCACAAAAATACTGAAAACAACATTTAACCTTAAATTAGCATAATTTGTTTTGCTTTGTTTTGCATATCAAGAATTACAAATCAGAAACTACACACTCAGTAAGGCTTCCTGTTCAAAGCATTCAGAGTGTATTCGTTGAACTGATGGTAAACAATAGGGGATTTTTCAGTTCTGACCCAAATTCCCCCTGGTTTCTGCAGAATAAGATTTCCCCCTCCATCAGAAAATCAGTGCTCCTCATTACCACAGCACGGTGCATCCCGCCTGGTTGCAGTCAAAGGTTCTGAAGCATCAGGAAAAGTCACAATAAGTGTGATTTTCGAGGGTTGTCACCATCCACATTCAGTAAAACCTGTAGCTGAGAGCTGAAAGCCTGTGTTCCTACAGCCCTGGTCAGTTAGTCAGGACGATACAAATATCCAAATCCAGCTTCCAAGAGGCTCTGCAATAGCTCTGAAGAAAGAGGCTTCACTGCCAAGGAAGCTTCTTAGCAAATGAAAAGCACGGGCTGAAGTACCAGCATTGCTTAAATCACAGCAGAACTTGACTTCCTTATCTTCTTACTAGAAAGCAGATAGCTTTTTTGTTTGTTTGTGTTTTTAATATAAGGAGGCACTGAGTATGCTCAACAGCAGCATGCCCTGCTCAGCCCCTTACCCCACAGGGAATCCATCACATTCCAGCCCAGTCATCAGAACAAAGCAAGGTGGACGCTGTGTAAAGTAGCTTGGGACCACTAAGCAATGATGTCATTCTTCCCTGATACAGTTCATTATTGTGCAGATTTACTCTGGGGCTGTGAGAAGAAGGGGTGGAGCTGGAAAGACAGGCCTCTTTAAGCAGGAATTGTGCTCAACTCAGAGAAAAATGCACCAAGGAAGAAGCTTAAGTTAAAGAGGAAGAATGTGAGATCAAGAAGAGATATGTATAACATGTCCTCACTTTTTTTTTTTTTTCAAACTGCTAAATCCTACTACTCAGTACAGGCTGGAATTAAAGTGGGAACTCAGGCAAACTGCCTGGTAGTTAAAGAACACCGCTGTCACTTGAGCTATAGAACAGTAAGACTCTTTAGTTAAGCGTGATTCTGTCTTCAGGAAAAAATATTTTCATGTCTATATGTATGTTTGAGTGTGTGGGTACATGAATGGTGCATGTACACATGTAGGCATATACAAGTGGAAGCCCAAAGTTGACTTAAAGTGACTTCCTTAATTGTCCTCCAACTAATATATTGAGGCAGGGTCTTTCACTGAATATGGAACTCAGCCTTTAGGCTAGTCTATGTAGCCATCTTACTCTGGGATGGCCTGTCAATTCACCCCATGCACATAACCCCATACCTCAAGACTTTTTCTGTGGATTCTGACCTCCCAACTCTGGTCCTTCTTAGTTCTCAAACTCAGGACAAAAGGTGAACTGAAGTGCTTGTTAACATATCAAAGTCCCCTCACAGATCACCAGGTTCTCCCAGCACCCCTCAGTCCCCACCTGCTAGGGATCCTCCTGGCTGGTTCACCCTGCCCACTCTCCTTGGGCTGCCTTTCCTGAACTGCTCTTCCCCATGTGGTTCAGCCATTTGGGCCACAGGGGTCCCTTTATGCCCTTTTTGGTCTCATGCCCTCCTGGCCTTTGGCTCCCATTTCCCCTTTCTCCCTCCCCCTCCCCCAACATGGCTCAGTCCAATCTGCTGGTCGTGTCCACTCTAGACTCTCCCAGATATCTCTGCCTCTGCCTGTATATCTCCTTTCTATCTATAATAAAAGCCACAGCCTGTAGTGCATTTATGTGGTTACATTACATATAATTGTCCCACCTACTGATTTAATAAAACTGCTGATTGGTCAAAGGCAGACAGGAAATATGGGTGAGACTACCAACTGAGAAAACTCTGGGAACAGGAAGAACAGAGCAGGAACACCACAGACATGCCACAGAGAAGCCACGGAGACACCATGATGAGATACCAGCAGATGTAGAGGAAAGAAGTTGAAATGCTGCTCTGAGAAAAGGTACCGAGCCACATGGCTGAACAGGGTAAGAGTCATGGGTTAGTTTAAGAGCAAGAGTTAGCAAGTTATATGCCTGGGCCCCAGGTCAATCAGCGTACAATTAATACAAGTGTCTGTGTTTTCAGTAGGACTATGGGACTGTGGGTCTGAAAGTCAGGGCCACCAGGGTAGGCTGGAAAGTCCCGGCCAGAAACCTCACACCACAGCAACCTCTCAGAAATAGTCATGTGCTCAGTTTTGTATTTTCATTTAGTACTCACAGTTGCTGTGCAAACATTTTACTAGCTAAGTCATGTGGAGACCTGGAAATCAGACACATGGTAGGCATACAATAAATAGTTAATAATATATTTATGCATAGCTTGTGCATTTTGATAATAGTTCCTTTATAAAATAGAAATAAGAGGTCTAAGTTTGACTCAGAAACCATAAACCACTGTGCTAAAAGGTGCCAAGGGGTCAGCATTGATTACTCCTTGGTAGCATCCTGTACTCTCTCAGTTTCTGGAGATTCGAACCTAAGATAACAGTTTTAGGGAGACACTGTTTATGCTCAAAACCGTAAGAAAATCATGCGTTAGAAACAAATTATAACAGCAGAGATGTTTTAATATCTCGGAAAAAATTTAAATACCATGACTGTCAATCACAGGTATGTTTTCCTTCTTCAATTCCATTAAATGATAGCATTCCAGATTAATTTAAAATTCCATTGGTAGGACTCATTAAAATGGGTATTTGTGATAATTAATTACCGGGTTTTCAATAGATGAAAGTAGTTATTAGGAGCCTCTTGAAGCTAAAAGAAATGTTTAAATGGTGATATGACTTCTCCTTCAAGTGACTGTGTCTTGAAATGTACTACTCTCAGATACTGAGAAGCAAGGGCCACTTCTCTCTGAGCAGTTCTGCTTTAAGAAAGTATCTTATATTCACTCCCACAACAAACACCCAATCTACACAGGCAGACCAGCCATTGTATTGGGCACTGGGAACACAGTGAACAAGCAAAGTCCCTATCTTGGGAGAGCCACACTCTAGCTAAGGGCCCGGAGGATGGAAACGAGGAGCCATTTAGTGATATAACTAAGTGAAGCTCACATAGTAAAGACCTTCCCTAAAGAATGGCATCTGAGGTCGAAGGGTTTGAGGAAACTGACCATGTGAAGTGCAAAGGGACCCCAGAAAAATTGAAGCAATGTAACACCTTGAAATGAGGATGAACACAGGAGGCTCCAGGTTCTAAACATCAGAGCAAGAAGAGAAAACCAGAGAGGTACCAGGTCTGCTTGAATGGCAGACAGAAATTTTCACCAGGTACCAGAGGTGATAGGTCACAGCCTTCACTGTGCAGTAGAAGGGTTTCTAGTTGGTAAAAGAAGTGTTATAGATCAGTGTGTGTGTGTGTGTGTGTGTGTGTGTGTGTGTGTGTGTGTGTGTGTGTGTGTGTGTGTGTTTGTGTGTAGACCAGAAGTTGGTACTGGGTGTCTTTATTTACTAAACCAAGATTTGATGATTTGGCTAGTTTAGATAGCTGGTTTGCTGTTGGCATCTCCTGTTCCCACCTTTGAAGTCCTCAGGTTATAGGTAAGCAATCAGTTACCCAACATGTACACGAGTGTTGGGTATTCAAATTCTAACCTTCACACACAGACAGCAAGCACTTTGTCCACTAAGCTACTCCCACAGCTTCAAATCACTTTTTATTTTATTTTGTTTGTTTATCTATTTATATTGACAAAAGAGTGACTGATACAGGATAGATGACCAGGTATCCCTGTGTGAACAAGGGGTAAGGACTAAGTTTGTACAACAGGCTAATGTTCTGAGGAGTGTTGCTCTAGGTCCAGGCCTCGAGCTTAGAGAATTTTACCACTTTATCTAGAAAATTCATGAAGTCTACAGCTAGTTTTCTGGAGTTTCAGCTACAGTCCACAAATATTAAATAGAAAACTATAGCCAAAGAAACATCATTGATATAATCTTTGCTATGTTATATTGTACACTGCCCTATTTTGTTTTTAGTAATTGTCATTAATATCTCACTGTTCCTAGAACACTGACAAAAGTATGCATGTATAAGAAGAAAAACATGTACATTATGATCACTATTAACTGTGGTCTTGTGCATCCAGAGGCAATCTTGAACTCTGTTTTGAGCACAAGGAAGGATCACTCTGTATTGCTGCCTGGTTGAACATTTTGCATGGAAAATTTGTAGACATGGCCTCAAGGATGCCACCAACTTCTAAGTGCTACTTTCTGGTAATTATATATGTTACTAAATTCAGTTTGAGATTTGCTTTTGTTGTGACATATTGTTTCTCACATCTTACCAGTTTGTCATAACTTACCAGTATTTGTAAAAAGACCAATAGAGAAGAGTCGAGTTGAAAGGACCCAGTTTGTTATCCACTTACACGAATCATATGTGAAGAGTTTGCTGGAGAGCAAGGAGAATGTGGGGGGGGCAAGTCAGCAAAAGAAGCTATTGTGCCTGCCCAGATCAGCACGGCCTTGGCAGTTGAGATAAGATTTAACTCTGAAATAGGGCAGTGGTTCTGGAAGAAGCTGTCCAAATTCTGAATTTTAATTTGGATGTAAAATTAATACCACACATTTGGCATCTATGTTTGGAGACTGAGAGACAAGAAGCCATCAGGAATTCAATTTGAGTAATTAGAATATGGTCCTAGCAGAGATTGCCACTCCAGGAAGAATGGAGTTTAGGAAGTAGCCAAGAGTTCTTTTTAGAACATATTGAGTTGGAGAAACATATTTAGCATCCAAATGGGCTGGCAGTATGGAAAATATAGATGCTTACTCAGTTATCACTTAATGAATTAAATAGACAGTGTTTCATTTAAAGACTATTTTCTTTCTATAAATAGTAGCCTTTCTTAAACTTTTGAGTATAAATTAACTGAAATATATACTCTACTGTTCTACAGTGTACATGATAAGTATTCATGGGATTTTGGTTCCCCAGGCTGAGCCTTAAGTGAGTGAAGGATGGTCATGACTTTTCAGAATGCTGAATCTGAAGACAGAGCATCATCTGACTACCCCTAGACTTTATGGTGGGACAGATGGCTCAAAGCCAAGTCTTCTCAGGATTTTTCTTTATCCAAGCTGATCACAAAAGCAGGTGATAAGATGGGCAGGATTTCCAAGCATTTGTGAGAAAGACCTAGCTTATCTTATGTTAAGGGAGTTTATGTGTAGCTTGCCAGCATGGTATGTTTCATTTCAGGTTCTGTTCCGTATTGTGAGGAGTGGATGCAGAGAGGAGCCAGACAGAGTGAGCACACAAAAGACAAGATCCCAGGATGAAAAGCCTGGAGCTGGAGTTCTTTAGCTGAGGTAGAGATGTCTTTCTCCAAGATCTACTCCTGGAGGTCTAGAGATGTATCGTGTATTGTTACTACTATCGTGCATTGCTACATACAGCCATGCCTCTTTCTTTGAGACAAATACAACCCCAGATGCCCATGAGTTGCAAATATCAGGAGTTATCAGACAAACCCGAAAGCAGTGGACAGCTGAGCAAATCAGAAAGTCATGGAGGGAGAGATATAGTTCAGAGCACAGAGGGAGAATGCTTGCATGATTAGAATACAGGATTTCGTGAAGAAATGATAAAGGCTATACCATAAATATTCTCACCTTCTACTCCTATAGTGGATGGGTAAGAGCCATAGCTTTGCATATTTCAGACCAGATCGGTGCATTTTCCTACTCATTTAAGGAAAAGCTAAAATTGAGCACAGGACACACCTGTCATTCCAGCACTTGGAAGGTGGAGCCTACAGGTAACAGGAAGGATGGTTAAAGGCACCTTTCCTTTCATATTCTAAGAGCACACTTGTACTTTGTGCTATAGAAAGGAATCTTCAGGTCATGCAGCTAACAATTTGTTCTGAATTAGCCTTTCACGGAGATGTGTCTTGGGAGGAATCGTGACATTTGGAAGCCTTGGGAATATGTGACCTTACTGCAAAAGAGGATAATGAGGAGAAAGTGCAGACAACAACATGGAGAGAAACACCAACACCAAAATCTGCAGGGGAAGGCCAGGCCAACTCCAGTATTCCAGTTACAGAGGCAGGATGAACAGGAGTTTGGAGACAGCCTTGGCTACATATTGAGTTCAAAGCCAGTTTGGGCCACATGGCACCCTGTCTCACAAATCAGAAAAATAGTTTAGTTGGGTATGGTGGAGCATGCTTGCAATCCTAGCACTTGGGAGATGGAAGCAAGAGAATCATCAGAAGTTCAAAGCTGTCCTCAGCTACATAACAAGTTTAAGACCAGGCTGGGCTATGTGAGACCTTGTCTCAAAACAAGCAATCAAGTATATAATGATCAAAACAAAACAAAAAAAGCAACCATTTAATAAACTCTTACTCTTCGGGAGCCATCTAGAAACAGGAAGAAAATCCAATGGCACAGTATCTCCGAACTTGAGAGGAACCAGTTAAGATCAAATTGACCTCAGTTTAGTTGCAGCTGAAGCTCATACTCAGCCTCTGAATATTGTTTAACTAGTCTCCTGGCTAGTTTTCCTCACATCCAAGAACTAAACATGTGCATTAAGCATGAAAGACCCAACCTTTGATTAATCTTTCCCGTTCAACCTTTTCACCACCATGAAGCACTTTCCAAACACAAGCATTCCTGGAAAAAAAAGACTGCATATTTGTTTAAGAAGCCAGAAAGCAACAAACTGCAAACACTTGAAATACCTCCGACCAAGTTCCAGGTCCTTCTGAGAATAGAGGATGTGGACACTCCTCCGAGGACCTTCTTCCTCCTTGGCCAATGGGCAGAAATAGAAACCTGATGCAGTCATTGACTGCATTGCTAACACACAGCACAATTCTTCCAGCAATTTCCTTAACTCTTCCTTGGTGTCTGGACTTTATAAACACTGATCTGATGTTTTATTGGTGGCAGCTAGCTGTCATTTCAGAGCAGCACTCCAGAGTTTGCCTCTCAACAGTGATGCAACTTATCACTTTTTAATATCTGACTTTATCCATCCACAAAACTGAAAGACAACACCTACTCTGTGGTCAGAAGCTACAGTCTGACACTTTTAAATTGGTTGTTTTTGCTATTTGAATCCTTTTTCTCTGTCTGGAATTTAGATATCTTGCTAATGTGTCAGTTAATTAAAGAAAAAAATGTTAAAAACTGTTTTTGCATGCTCTGACATAAAGTTTATCCATCAGAGAGATCATGACATCCAACTAACAGCTGCCTGTAGTTTAGACTATGGAATCAATGCATCGGGAGACCAGAGCATCAAAAAACCAAGTTGGTAGAAAGTGGTATTGGAGTTGGCATTCCAGCACCTGGGTAGTCACTGAGGCTGTAAATCACTGATGGAGACTGTAGAGTACCATCTGAGCATCTGTTATTCCCTGGTGACTTCCTTCTTTAAAAAAATATTTATGTATATGAGTGTTCTATCTGCATGTATGCCTTTTTTTCCAGAAGAGGGCATCAGATCACACTATAGATGTTTATGAACTACCATGTGGGTGCTGTAATAGAACTCAAAACCTTCAGAACAATAGTCGGTATACTTAACCACCAAGCTATCTCTTCAGCCCTCTAGGTGACTTTCACCGAATGATTTTAAAACTTCATCTGCTCCAGTCCCCAAGGGCTCTCTGATTAACCAGAAAATAGACCCTCATTTTTATTTGCATATTTTTACTATAATATTCAAATGAACTTTTGAACCTAGACTTTATAAATTGAGCCCATATCAGACTTTGTAAGTAAGAATATTTGTATCTGTATTCTAGGAAGTAATACAAAAATTGGTGGCAATATGTGCGTTATTGGTACAGCTCGTAATATCAGGCTTTCCTTTCTTCATATTTTTCACCATTTAAACAGTTTGTTTCTGTACAGCTCTTAGTAAAAGAATTTACTCTCTACATTGTTGTAATAGTCAGGCCAAGTTGTATTTATCTGTAATTCTTTTCACATTTAAGATATCTCCTATAATTTCTTTTTGATTTATTAATTTTTTAAGTACAAAAAGTTAAAGAAATGAGAAAATTTATAGCCTCAGCAACATTATTGCAGCAATTTTTCTTTCAACTGATACTTAAAGTTATCACATATTTTACTTTTCATAAAATTTTGTGGCTAAAAATCAAAATACTGCCTTTTTGCTTTCTAGCTATATATTTTACAAGTATGTTTTATTCCTCTAATATAATTTTTATTACATAGGATTATCTGTCTTTTGGAAAGCTATGAAGTAAATGCTACATTTTTCCATGGACATTAGCCAAAACTGTTCTATGGTGATTTTCTTATAAGAAAAAAAGGCAAACCAGGCTGGCCCGGGGGGGGGGGGGGGGGGGGGGTTGTACTGACAGACAAGACCTGACTACAATATGGTAAGCTGTTCTTTGTGTTCACAATTAAAAAGTTTGTACTACACACATAAAATGACTAGGTCAACAGCCATTAATTCCTAAGGGACCCAACTTTGTCAGCTGATTTTGAACAACATGTTTAAAATATACAGATTTCCATCATTTTTCTGATACTTTTATTGCCTTCAAAGTATTTCAGTTTGATAAAATGTAATCTGTGGCTTCTCCAACTGTTTGTGTAGTGAATTTTCCATTTTCTTGAGTCCATCTATGGTTAAATTCAAAATATGACATTCAAATAAGAGTTTACCTTTTTAAAATTAAATTAAAATTAGATTTATTTATTTTATTTTATGTGTGAATGTTTTGCCTACATGTTGTGTATGTCTGTGTATCTTGTGTCATACTTGGCACTCAAAGAGGTAAGAAGGCATTGGGTCCCCTGGAACCAACCACCTTGTGGGTGCTAGAAATTAAACCTAGGTCCTCTCCAAGAAAAAGTTCTCTTTACCACTGAGCCATCTCTCCATCCCAAGACTTCACTTTTTTTTTTTTTTAACTACTCTGCATTATCTTCAAAATAAGTTTGATACAATATAAAGTCCAATTTCAAGAAATTTACATAGTTTTCCTCTAAGTGTTTAATATACAAGGTAGACAGGAGAGACGACTACTTGGGGGTATTTTTCAACCACTTGATATAGCACACAGCATTTTACTCCATCTTTCCTCCACTCTTGGAGGGAGAACACACATGTTACCATATCCCTCTGTTTGCATGAACTGTCCCCTTACCCTTCCTCCTGAACTTATACATCAAAGCTCTAATCCCTGATGTGACTGTTTTAGACATACAGTTTCAAAGGGGAAATTAAGTCAGGTCAGAAAGGCGGGGTCCTAATCTGACTTCATATAAAATGATTCACATTTCTCTCCCTGCTTCCCTCCCTATCTCTCTCCTTCAACTGATGAAAGCAATCTGAGGAGGCAGCCATTTTTATGGAATCAAAAGAAGCTCTACCAAAACCCAGTCCTTCTAGAGTATTGATTGCAGAGTTCCAGGCTGCACAAGTACGGGAAACTAAAAAGCTGTTGTTGAAATCACCCAGTCTAAAGTATTTGTTATGATAAACCTCCCACACACACTAAGACATCCTCGAACCTATCTAAGAATCCATTTATTTCCATCAAATTTCCCACATATAATTTATCTGGAGTTTATATCTATATCTTTGCCTTCTGGCCCCTAAAATTTTGACATTTTTTTTGTTTGAATGGATGATTTCTTGGTGCTGGAATTTGAACCCAGTGTTCCCCACATGTTGAACATGTGCTCAACTGCTGAATGGTACCCTAACCCAGAACCTTCTGTTAAGACTGTGAACTCCCTCATACAGTCAGTTGTTTCTGTCCTCTTGGAGAAGCATTTTATCTAACCAGGATGAAAAATAATCAATGGAGGTAGTGACTACCTGATTACATACCATCACTAATCCTAATAGCCCTCCAGAACAACATAAATGATGAGATAGTGACCCGTCCCTAGCTGGGAACTTTCCTTTTAGTAATTGCTCTTGGTTGGCTGTTCAAATGGGACAAGTAACAGAAATCACTAGGTGATGTGGGAATGTCTTTCTGTATGCTGTGAATATCAATCTTTAAATAAAAGAGCTGTTTTGGCCCTTGGTGAGCACTGTAGAAGAAGTAGGTAGGGAATCAGAATAGATAGGAAAAGAAGGGCAGAGTCAGAGACAGATGGAACCAGCTGCCCAAAAAGAAACATGTAAGGAACACAGGTGAGCTATGGGCCACCTGGCAGACAGATTAATGGAAATGGGTTGAATTAAGATGAAGAAACGGGCTAGCAATGTGCCTGAGCCATAGGCCAAACAGCATGAACTTAATATAAGTGTCTGAGTCATTTTTGGGGCCTAAGCAGCAGCGGGCAGGTAAGAGGTCTGGGACTCCAAGTCTATAGGTCTGGACCTCTGGCAGGACGGGGCCAAGAAACCTCATTGTAACAACTAGGTTAAAAGACCCAGTTACTACCCTCTACAACACTTTTGTGACAGAACATGGGCAATAATAATGTCAAAACTATTAGGATGAACATTTTTAGAATATACTCCAAAGTAAGTTAATATAGGAAACTGTCTCATGGTAAACAGGCCCAGGCTGGATGCCATTGCATTCTAACCCTAGAACTCCATGTTCCAGTAGGAGACTGTTGTTCTGTTTTGCTTTGTTTCTCCTGCTTGGATTCTGTTGTTTTATTTCCTTTTTCTTTTATAATGGCCCAAGAGACCATCACAGTGGGTTAGATAGTAACTGTCAAGCACAGGCCATTATTTAGTGGGGTTTTCATGCCAGGACACTGCATAGACCCTAGTTTCTCTTGTGTCTAAGTCATCAATGGTTTCAAGCTAGATGCTTTAGAGATAAACTTGAGTCAATATGAAACATGGGAGCATATTATTAAAGTCAGAGTTCTGTCCTTTGCCAGAAGGGAAGGAGGAAGGGACGGAGGGAAGGAAAGAGGGAGAGAGGGAGAGTGTGGAGGAGGAGAGAAGGAGTAGCATCAATCTGACCCATACGCTAAACAGAGCCAGTCAGCCTGAGCTGAACTTCACCTTTCCCTGGAAGTCACAGCATGTTCTCTGCAGTCAGTATCCCTACCAGTGAAGGCCATGTGCTGAAGGGGTCTGTTTTCTTCCATTATTGTCTGGAATCTGAGTTGGATTTTGTTGTCCAATTTTCTCTTAAGCTCTACCTCCCTTTCAATGCTGTTCAACAAGAGAACACAGAGTTGCGTCGGTAGGGAAGGGCAGATGGATCTGGGAGGAGTGGAGGAGGGGTGAATATAATCAAAATGCACTGTTTGAATTTCCCAAAGAAGAAAGAGGGAAGGAAGGAAGAGAGGTTGGAAGAAAGAGAGAAAGAGGAAAGAAAGAGGAAGTAAGGAAGAAAGGAAGGAAGGAAGGAAGGAAGGAAGGAAGGAAGGAAGGAAGGAAGGAAGGAAGGAAGGAAGGAAGGAAGGAAGGGAGAGAGTTGAAATGCATATGACAGGCTGGGGATGTACCTCTGTGGTGGAGACCCTGCCTTGAATATGTCAGGAATTGAGTTCTTACTGGAAAAGGAATACGTTGTCTCTAACTCTGTGTTATCCAGGGTACATCCTATAATCTAGAAAACATCTTAATCACCCTTATCGATAATAAAACACAATCACAACCGAAATTCAGCCTTAATTATGATCTAGTAGACAGTGGTTACCAAGCGTTACCTAGATAATCATATTACAAGATTCTGAATTATTAAACAGATTAACTAGATTTCATGACTTTTTTTCAAACTGAAGGAAAGGGTAATGCATTTGAGAAAATTTTCCTCTAGTATTAAACTAATTTATAATCTAACCCCTGGTTAATCAGAAAATCTTGTTGATTGTATGACTCATTTTCCTGGGTTTCTCTGTTGTAGTAGTCTTAGATACTGGGTTGACTTCTGGCTGTCAACCATGATAACTAGCATATTACAAAGAGAAAATACAATAGTCATGAGACAGAGCATTTTTGTGTAGCTGGGATCTGATGAAATAGACATCTGTGGTGCTTCCTATGGTTTGGATCTCAAGTATTCCCAAGGGCACTCACGTGTTGAATATGTCATCGCAAGCCTATGGCACTGCTGAGAGGTAGTAAACCTCAACTGGGGGTTTATCTCTACCAGACTGTCCTGTGAGCATGGCTGTGAGGCATTTACTTGAGGGCTAAGGCATGTTAGGCAGATAGGCTTGGGATGTCTAAAAATGCATGCTGAGTATGCAGGAGGAAAGAAACTAGTAAGTGGCATTCTTCAATGACCTTTGCTTGAGTTTCTGCCTCCAGTTCCTGCCTTGAGCTCCTGCCCCAGCACATTAGAAATGACAGGACCATTGGAAGACCACCAAAACCAGAAATAGGTATGGAGCAGAGCGGGCCTGATCCTACCAGACAAGCTTCATGTGCTGGGTATGGCAGAACTGGAGAGGTGGGACTTCTTATATGATATCTAAAATACGTTTTGATGAATATTAAATATTTAAACATTATGTAATACAGTGTATGTGAAATGAAGTGACAATAAGTGTGTATTCTTCAGATTTTCAATAGTCACCATTAATAATATAAAGAAAATCTTTGGACTTCTTTTTTCAATTCAAACACTTCCTGATTGTTCTTTACTGAGGGGTCTCAGAGTTGGAAAGGTAATGATGGTATCATCCAAGAAGTTTCTGGCATGATCCAGCTGCCTGCTAGCCATGTGATGGCAGAGATTACTGTAACTTCATCATTGTGAATCCAATGGCAGCCTTTCTCGGTGACACTTGATCTAATATGACTGACTGAGAAGTTTTAGCTACTGGTGAAGACATTGTTTTGTGAAGGGACCTTTTTCTCAGGACTACTCATTCAAAACTCATTCAAACTGACTGAAGATGTCTGAAACTGCTTCTCTTGGGTTAGTATTAATATCCCTTGCTCCACCTGCCCCACCACCAGCCAGAGCAGGCAAATATATTATCTTACTGGGTCAACAACCCATCTTAAAATTAACCTTCCTTGTACTATGGCATATGTCAGCTAAATTGTGTAATTCGAGACACCGAGTGTCCCCCACTCTGCTGTAACTCCTTTCAGGAATTTTTGAAAACAGTGTCTTATGCACATGTTCACCTCTTCCCCCTATGAGGATCACCATTCTCCAGTGGCATCCTCTGTTTTACAAGGTCCCTTATCCCTGCTCTCACATACAACTTTGCTAGCAGACTTCTCCCAATCTTTGAGAAATTGCTGCAAAAGATTTAAGGGGACTCTTCTGAAAAACATTTTGTTGTAGTTGTTGTTGAGACCCTTTTGTGTTTCCAGGGCCACTGCTTCAGTGTGTCCCTTCCTGCTCTGGCCTCCTTCGGGGTGTTTTTATGACAGCCAGTCTTCTGGCTGCTGTCCTCCCACCAACGTCCTGTGTGGGTTGGTCATTAGACTTCTCCATTCTAATTCCCCTCTCTCCTTAAAAACGACTCTTCCTAAGCCAGGAATGTGGCCCACTCCTTTAATCCCAGCACTCAGGAGCAGAGGAAGACAGATGGCTGTAAGTTCAAAGCCAGCCTAGTCCACATAGTGACTGCCAGGCGAGTATTTCAGGTGACAGTGATACCCTGTCTCAAAAACAAACAAAAGAGCAACAACAATAATCAGTGACAACACACACACACACCACACACCACACACCACTATCACCAAACCAAAGCAAAGAACAAAGCCCACACCCAAACTGTATTCCCAGCAATTTTCTTGGTCAGTAGGACACTAATTAGTAAGTAGTAAGTCTCCTGATCAAATTTAAGCTCTATGAATTGAATGTCTCACCAACTTTCCAAGTCACCTCTCCCTTCTCCATATACCTGGAGGAATGAAGTGTTCCTTTATTCAGAAGGTGAGAAATTAGAAGCATAGAAAAAATATTTTTCAAACCTGACTCTGGCAGTTACATGCTGGAAAGGCAACTCGGTGGAAGGGGCTTAACTTCCTCATTTGTTAGTGCAGACAAGAATCAACAGTACAGATTGGTAAGAAGTAAACAAGGTGAGGAGTGAGTCTATCTTAGCAGAAAGGTTGACAGAGCTAGCTTTTAGTCAAGTGCTAAACTCTGAGAAGAGGGCTCGGATGTTTTCTAGTTTAAAACATCCCCAATGATTCCAGAATGCTAGGGCACATTCTCAGACATTGTAGGTCTTAACTGTGACCTGAGCGAAGGCTCAGCTGCTAAGAGCACTAATTGCTCCTGCAGAGGACCCTGGTTTGATTCTCAGTGCCTACATGGAGGCTTTTGATCACCTGTAACTCCAATTTCATAGAGTCTGATGTCCTCCTTGGGCCACTGTTAGTACTGTGTGCATGTGATGTTTAGATATATATGCAGGACAGCATCCATACGCATAAAATAAAATACATCATTTCTTAAGTACTGAAGAAACACTAGGTTTTGAGAGGTCATTTTCTACTTGAGCAACTAGAATGGCACAGACTACCTTACACTGACTTAAAGGAGCTTCTCCTCCACTCTGGCCTCTATTCCAGACACCCTACCTCACAGGTAAAAGAGTTTTTCTTGAGCTGCTGATTTGTACACTTCCTCAAAACAATGAACATGTACTTGGAAGCTTTGCTGCAATATCATATGATGATGTCATTATTTATATTGTTCCCAGCTGAGCCTGCAAAATCCAAAAGCTTTACAATCTGTATTTACAATGATAGATTTAGACAACACACACACACACACACACACACACACACACACACACACACACACACTTCTTTTGGATGTAACTGTTTTCTAGTCTGGCATTCTTGGAGCAGCCCGAGTGAAACTTAGGATTCCAATCATAAGACACACAGTTCAGACAAGGGTAAAGTACAAACTCTGGAGGTGATAATCCCATCTGCTCAGAATTACGCCTTCAAAGATCAAGGCCAATAGAAACATGAGCCAAACTGAATATAGTATATTATTTAAGAAAGAAAGACACTTCTTTTTCCAATCCGAACTAACGCAACAAGACACCCTTAGCTTTATGACTAAAATTCCAAGTTAACCCAATACCTTTTTCATATTTTCTCTTTTCAATTTTGGGCTCTATGTGTAGAGGTAAATATGTAGTATATGGTGCTAATAAATTATGACCAACCCATTAACATAATAAAGCACAACAACATAATGCCCATTTGTTGGATTAATACTAACTAATACTAATTAATTTATAGAACTTTTGTATCATATAAATTGAACAATCCTTGAAAGGTGAAAAGTAATTTCTGCATATATTGTCTTTACACTCAAGGGTAAATAGCAACGGTATAGTTTAGGAGGCTTTATTTAGCTCTCCCCAAAACACCATCAGCTTCACTACATAACCACCACCAGCAGCATGCACCCTAAGTAAAATACTGTATATGCAGTTCAAAATCAGCTTCAAAGCTAGGGCTAGTGGAGCAATAGACTGCTTTAGAGAAGATGTTGCCTTGATAATCTAAGGCACCACTGATAATATATCTCTTTGTATTTTCTTACAATCTCAATCCTTCCTTTTAAGATTCTTGATAGAATTTGAACTCAAGAGCCTGAAGGGTAAGGGAAACCTCCCTCCTCAAAAGAACAAGTCATTTTTGCATATGGTTCTAATTTACATGAGTCTAACCTACTACCATTAGGGGCTGATCTTGGAAGCTTTTGGTAATGCCTAAAGCCTAGGATTTCTGTGTTAACTAAACGTTTGGATGTGGCCTGTGATCAATACCTGCTACTGATCTTGGTTCTTTTTTAATGAACTTAAACCATTTTCCAAAAATAGGGAGAATCTTTGATGAAGAAGGACAAGTATAGAGAGTGGTATTTAAATGCTGCAGGTGGCAGGAGTGTGTGTGTGTGTGTGTGTGTGTGTGTGTGTGTGTGTGTGGTGGCGGTGGAGCAGGCACCTTACCCTTCTATAGCCTTGGAAGTCCTACACCCAGTGGAACAAGCTTAGTGAATAAGACAAAGCCACTGGGACCTGAAGTAGCACTTTTCTCCTTGCACATGCTCAGAGTAGACACAGAGATGCATCTAAAGGATGCTTTTGGCTGCTTGTTTATACTAACAAAAAGTATTTGGGGAGCAAGAGAAGAGAACGCAAACAAAGACGTAAATAAAAAGATTTGGTCCATTAGGACTCTAGCTTATGGTCAGACATGTGGCTTCCCAGGAGGGAGGGAAAGGCAAGGGTACCAGGAAAGGGAGGAGGAAGAGTGAGCACAGGGAGGCTGGAGAACCAGGAAAGTAATGCTAGGGAGTCAGGAGAAGGAGGATGAAAATTCAGAGAGAAAGAGGCTAAAGAACATGAGATAACACCAGAGATAGGAGAGAAAGGCTGGGGAGCCAGGAAGCCTGGAGAGGCAGGGCTGCTGCAAGGGCAACCGGATATCCTGCCAGTTCCCAGAAGACCTAAACACAAATGCTCACTTCAAATGGACTGACCCAGAGCATTTCAGCCATGTGGTTTCCAAACACCCTTAAGTCTCCACTGCTACAGAGCCAGCTACACTTCAAATGTGAAAGGAATTCAGAGTGCCCATCTAAGTTACCAGAAGCCTACAATGGTGTTTATTAAGTTATGAGTGCACTGTGGCCTAGTCAGTAAAGAAGTATAAACAAAAACAAACTAAAATCCCCAACGAGTTCTTTTCTAACATGTGAAAACTGGGTGACATTTCCCAGTGATGTCAGCTAATGACAGTATGGAAGGCTTGTTAGGATTTCTAAAGTTACTGGACTCCTTATACTATATGTATACATAGTACTTTGCTCAGGCAAGGCGACCCTTCATTAAACAGCCCAGAAAGGCAAGGAGAATATGAGTGGTCCTTCTGGAGCTGACCAACTTGAAGGCGATGAATAAACACACACTATAGACTGTACATGAAAAGGCCCTCCATCATTTGTTAGCTTTCCAGTTACTCTCACAGCAGAAAGTAGCCTAGCAAAGAAGATAGAGTATAGGCAGTTCCTCCATCCACATAGTCAGATCAAACCAACTCTAAGTGAACTGGCACCATTTCAAGTGGTCAGCTTTAGCAGAGAAATCACAGGAAGGACAGACAGACAGCTGGATCTAAAAGTTTACAAAATGTTCAAAAATAATTCATACCAGTGCTTTAAAATTATTTGAATTGCTTCATTTCAGATACTTTATTTTATGTTTTTCTGTGGTGCCATAAATTACATCCTGGGCTTTGCTTTTGTTAGCCCCATGTTCTTCCATAGATCACCCACCTACCCACTATCTCCACCATTATATCACATGTGCACACCCATCAATTTCAAATATTTTTAAAAGTTAGCAACAAACAAGTTGCTACGTTTTCTGGACAGTACTCCTACAGAAAGTATGTAACTAGATGTCTATTGTAGGTACGTGAATCTATACTGTTCTCAGAACCTGGTTTGTGATACCTGTTTGCTCTGGTTTGGATTTTTTAACCATATATTTGAGTGTTTTGTTTGTATGTGTAACTGTGGAGTATATACTGTTTTCAGTGCCTGTGGAGGCCAGAAGAGGGCATAGGAAACACTGGGAATGGAGTTACAGATGGTTCTGAGCCAGCATGTCAGTGCTGGGAACCAAACTAGGGTCCCTTGCAAGAGCAGTAAGTGCTTTTAACCTTTGAGCTATCTCTCCAGTCCCTGGGTAGTAGCTGGAGGCGGGGAGGTCCTCTAATTCACTATGTAGCCAAGGCAAGCCTTGTATTCCTGATCTGCCTGCCTCTACTTCGCAAACGCTGGGAATCCAGGGAGCTGAGAGAGAAAAGCCTGATCACTCTAGTAGGCCCTCCCATCTGTTCGGCTCTGAACACACAAGACTTTGTTCCCTGGGTCTATAGTTTAAGCTTGGATAGCTCTTAGAGATTGGGGTTGGAGGCTTATTCTGCCTGGTTACCCAGAAATGCTAAATCAGTTCATCTGTTCAAACATGAAGCCAGCCAGCCTTGCCTCACTGCAGTTTAAAAGAAACCATATTTTATTTTTCCCTTCCCAAGGGAAGTACTATACCCACTAGGAGGTAACAGTGACAATTACATATTTTTTAAAACTTCATAAATACAACCTGTTCTGTATCATTTATTGGCTTTGTTTTCAGAGGCAAGGTTTCAAATAACACAGTCTGACCTTGAACTTGTTATGTTGCTGAGGCTGATTCTTTTGCCTCTACCTCCCAACAGCTGAGGTTACAGGCGGTTCAATGTCAGTGATTTCAAACACTGTAGAAGCAAAAGAAGTAACCATTTGGCTGAAGGGCAGGAGAAAAATAATTTAAAAGAGTGAGTCCAACAGCTAAATAAAAGCTTTATGAATGGGAGGGGGTGCACCTCTGCTTCCTGTTTAGCAGTCTCTGTTTTGAGGAAACAGTGTTGCAAGAATGGATGTTAGAGTAAGCACTAGCAAGCAACAGCAGCTCTGAAGGAGAGAAGCCTGCAGGGAATGGGTATTATTGACATGGAGAGACCCATGCAGAGGACTCCAATTTCTCAGCGATAAAGAAGTGTCGAGAAACCTTCCGGAGAAAGGCTCAGGGGATAACAGTACAAACCACTGACCAGTTCATACAAAAACTGGCAAGTGCAGCTTCCCCCTCCTGAATGTTACCAGCTTGAAGCTAGCTGCACACAGAGAACTCTGGCAGAAACTAGCAAGCCTCCCCCTGTGCGTGCTATGTGCATGACAAACATGCTAAGGTTCCAGGTTGTGGCAGCAGTAGGCACTATTCCATCCGAGTGCACACACCCACCTAATCAGTTTGTCTGTCTGTC
Organism: Phyllotis vaccarum; assembly: GCA_033318265.1. NCBI lineage: Eukaryota > Metazoa > Chordata > Mammalia > Rodentia > Cricetidae > Phyllotis > Phyllotis vaccarum. Next base: position 130,205,768 of record JARWLC010000004.1, on the reverse strand, counting down.
TGTCTGTCTGTCTGTCTGTCTGTCTGTCTGTCGTTTTTTCATTCCCTCACCTCCCCTAATGAGGCCTCCAGGACCAAGTCTGGTAGATTGCGGTAGAACACATACAGGTTTTGTCTGGTTTCTTACAGTTTAAGTGTGGAACCTGGGGCTGGAGAGATGGCTCCGCAGTTAAGTACCAACGTGGCAGTTCACAATCATCAGCAACTCCAGTTCCAAGGCATGTGGCCTCTTCTGACTTCCCCTGGCTCTAGGTATGTATATGGTACACATATATACATGTAGGCAAAACACCCATACACATACAGTGGGGGAAAAGCATGCGATCTTTAGAAATTAAAAAGGTAGTAATTTATAAAACCCAATATTAATATTTTCTACATCAATGTTAATGGGGAAGTTTCACTTATAATTAATGGTATAATTAATTAATTAATTATAATTTACTTTTCTGAAAAATTGAATTTCAACCTCAAAGAGAAAATTTACATTATTAAAGTAAGGTCAGTGTATAAAAAGGTTTTCAAATGTTGGGACTTCACTGATCACATTTATATATAAACTCCATAGTTTTATGGTTTTTCAGGTTCTAAACATCCTGGTGAGAATATTGCACCCATATTTATGCACATTCGAAAGTCATGTGATAATCTCAGATAAGTCTCTCCTACCTCTCCATCTCCCCACCCCCATAACAAAATGATCATCTCAATAAACACAGAAAAGGCCTTTGACAAAAATCCAGCATGTCTTCATGATAAAAGTCCTAGAGCAATGGTTTTCAACCTTTCTAATGCTTGATGCCTTCCTACAGCCCCTCATATTGTGGTGACCCTCCCCAACCATAAAAGTATTCTGTTGCTCCTTCATAACTATAATCTCACTGCTGTTATGAATTGTAATGTAAATATCTGATATGCAGAATAGCTGACGTGGGACCCTGGTGGGGCTGTGGTCCACAGGTTGGGAACTACTGTCCTAGAGAACGTCAAGCTAGAGTGAACACACCTTAGCATAATAGAGAACAATATATGAGAAACCCACAGCCAACATCATCATAGATGGAGAAACCCTTGAAGCAGTCTCACTGAAGTCAGCAATGACAAAGGGCTGCACAGGGCCCCATTCCTATCCCAGATTGTATATGACTTCTTTTCCTATGTGAGTCACCTTCATTTCCTTCTCTTGTCTTATTAAGCTCCAGCTGCTGCTTTGAGCCTGGCCTCTCCTGTGGGCCAGCCAGGAAATGGCAGGGACCCAGATGTGGCCGGTGTTGTGAGCATGTTACCTCTCTCGCTCCTGCTCCAGCAGGTTGGTGAAGTCGTCACTCTTGTTCATGTAGTCAGTGTGTTTGTGTTTCTCATTCTCCAGCTCGTACACAGTGCGCCTGTGACACTTCTCGGCCAGGAGCAGCTGCTCCAGCATGCGTCGGTAGGTTTCCTTCTGCTTTTCTTCCAGTCTGTCCAGCTGAGTGAGCAAAGCCAGGAAAGAGCTTAATGCCTGACTTCATCTGCAGCGACTGTACATTGTGACACTGGCCTAGGGGCATATGACCTCATGGAGAACACTGAAAGAGAAATGGTGTGCCACTGTCTTCTGGTATTTTCTCAATGCCAATCTCCTTGATAAACTGGCCATAATAACCCTAATGCTTTTGGTTGGCTGTTTGAGAATCAGTCTCGTTACACAGCCCTGGCTGGCCTCAAACTCACAATCCCCCCTGCCTCCTGCATGCTGGAATTCCAGGCTGTCATATTCAGTTCACAGTGGTACAGTTTACCTACTGACCTTCTGGGGCAGAGTCTCTAGATTTTAGGAGATTACATTAGTTCACAGAAAGTGGATAATTTCTTCCTGATCTCAGAAAAGTTAAGTTTCACCATGTACATGTGCCAGACTTCTCTTCTGAGAATTATGGTAGTAATTATCACTGTCACAGAGCTTGGAATTATCTAAATTTCTAGGGAAAATATAGGAAGAAGCCACATTCCTATTTTTTTTTCAAGACACACTAAATGTAGGGAGACTTTTTTTTTTTTTTGAACATTTAAAGAGTACATTTCCCTATACAAGGTCTTACAAATGTTACACAGCACTGCTGTTTCTCTGTGGCCAGAATATCCTATCTTCATGGATAGTTCTATGTCATATACAGTCTGCACAAATTATGTGCTTAGTAAATGCCTGTTCAAAGGAACCAAATCATAAAATTGGTACAGTGTCTCCTTCTCATTACTCTTTCTCCCAAACTCCAGCACAGGGCTTTGCTCTGGCACTGTTGAGGTGAGATGGCTCACTATGGGGCTGTACACATGGTCAGCAGAAGCCCCGCCAATCACGGTCCTGTGCAGCCAGGGATGTTAGCAGCATCTTTCTGGCCAGATGTCACAGGCACCATATCCATCTGTGATGAGCAAATGCTTTGACACTGTTCCATGTTTTCTAGAAAAATAAATCCTCTACTTCTCCCCCATCTCATCTGAACCCAGTATTCCAGAACAAATGAACTAAAATGTATTCTCAATCCCACTATCAACCCCCTGGTTCTCCTGGGGAGTGGGGCTGAGCTGTGTCAGCATTAGAGCTGTTCTCTAGGTTTCTGTTTGCCCTTTACTTTCAGGTGTGTGGTGTGTGATGCATTCATTGTGAATGGATCAATTCTGGGACCCAAAATAAAAGGAAGGTGCTCATCCTTTTGTGTTTTCTTTCTTTTGGCAGACATGAGATGGAAACTGGTTGGAAGACCTTTACTAACTGGTGACACATAGCATTTAGATCTTTATAGTTTGGCAGTTAAACTGGGCCTCTTGGCAGATCTGGAAAAGTATTTGAAGAACAGCTCTGTCTGTGTCTTGTTTCCCTCAGCTAAGGAAAGGGCAGCGACTTATTTGAAGGCTATTTTTGGAATGAGGAGCTAAGTATGTATAGGTCCATCTTTTAAATTGTTTTGCATCCTGCATGCCATATATGATACATTGTTCTCTGAAGGCTCAGTCTTCCCTGAGATCTTAATCTAGCCAACAAACTGGATAGGGAAAGATCATGGAATTACTGATTAGAAAGTAGATTAGAAAGAGAAATTCCAAGCAATTGTATGGACATCTGGAGAGAAAAATAACATATTGAAATTTCAAAAATTCTGGTGCAGCCTTAGCACAGAGTAGGCCTTGGCCTTGACCAAGTGGCTTTTTAAGGTAATAATAGTCTTGGGCTATGTCTACAAGTTGCTGAGGCTATGTGAGATCTAGCTTCCAACCTTAAATTCAATGTGTACAAGCTTATATGGGTAGCAACAGACCTGCTCTGTCAGATGTCATTTCTTATTCTCATTTCTATTTTTGTTTGGTTTTAATGATATCAGGATCCTACAAGAAAAGTAAAGTGGCTGTCTCTTGCCTGTTTGTAACTTCTGCAGTGACTGAAGACTGACTCTCTTAACAATGGGTCTACAGACTCACGAATTTTTACTGTGTACTGACTTTGGGTTTTTGAGTTTTAAGGGATGGTCAAACACAGAGGAATAGCTGTTAAAGAACAGAACAACTGTAATAGGCATCTTTTATTTTGGATAAACTTCCATTTGAATAAAGGGGAAGAAAAATGGAAAGGCCAAGAATTTATTAAGGAAAGAGAGAATGAACTTAGAGGTTTTTTTGTTTGGTTAGGTTTTGTCTGTCTGTCTGTCTGTCTGTCTTTCTATCTTTCCCTCTTTCTTTTCTTCCTTCCCTCCTTTCTTCCTCCTTCCTTCCTTTCTTTTTATTTTTTGTTTTGTTTTTCATAACAATTTCTCTGTGTAGCTCTGGTTGGCCCTTTATGTAGACCAGGTTGGCCTGGAACTCAAGCAATCCACTTGCCTCTGCCTCCCAAGTGCTGGGATTGAAGGCATGAACATGAAGCCTGGATTCTGAGAAGTCTTTTAAATTACATTTTAAGTATGTGTGTGTGTGTGTGTGTGTGTGTGTGTGTGTGTGTGTGTGTGTGTGTGTGTGTGTGTCTGAGTGATTGTGTGTGTGTGAATGTGTGTGTGAGTGTGTGTGTGTGTGTTCTCATGTGAAGATCCCCACGCTAAGGCACTAGTGTGGATGTCAGAGAACAACTTACACAAATCAGTCATAGGTAATAACAACAGCCCATAATTCCTAATAAAATCCTGCATAGAATGATTCATTATAGCCCCGCTGATATTATTTCATCTTAAAAATACCCTAAATAGTTTACTAAGATTTTTTTCTTCATCACGGAAATTCATATAAGATATTTTAAATTAGGACATTTTTGAGATACCCCCAAAGCAGTAGTATTAGATCAGAATTAACAATAATGAATTCTGTCTAAAGTTAGGTTATCATTTTTGTTATAATCCTGAAAACTCAACGTGAGAACTAGTCAGCACCTCAAATTTTAAATATGTTATTTCTTAGAGGAGTAAAACAATAATGTACTTCAAGAGCACATAACTTTTCTAATCATAAGAAAAAATATATTGCAAAACTGAAGCATATTTAAATAAAAGCTTGAAATTCCTATGAGGACTTTTCACATGAATTGCTTAACCATACTTAATTCTACATTGGGGTATCATAACAATTTTGCATTTGAGAGAAAACATCAAAGCATATAAAAATAGAAGGGTGGTCTTGTCTCTTTGCAGTTCTTTCCAGAGAAGCTGGCTAGTGCCCTGCATTACCTCTGAGATGGGTTTCTCATAGACATCTTCTCCTATGGACTTCTCTTGAGCGAGGATGGCATCTCGGTGCAGGACTCGGAGCACTTTCTCTGGCTCTGCAGATCCATAATGTGCCTCCAGGACCTCTGGTTTGGTTTTCTCTGTCTTCAGCATGTGGATCACATCTTCTCTAGCCTGTAATGGAAAGCAGAGCAAGATCAGATGGCTGACAGTGCAGATCCCACATCCCACTCACAGAATCAGCACACGCTTACTGGATGCACCCACTACTTCAGGTCTATTGCAGATTCACTGGGATTCTGTTCTGCTTTTTAATTTTCTTTTTATTTTTAAACCAACTGTAGATTGGCAAGCAGATACCTTGCTTTGGTTGCTAGGAAGCAGGGGAACAGAAAAATAATTTGTGCTAATATTAACTACATAAAAATTGCTTTACTTCACTGATGTGAGGAGGCAGGCAGAGGTGGTCCAGGAGGACCTGTTTCAGTGTACATGAGATCAGCAACAGTCAAAATCCTCAAGTTTTCTGTTTATGTTATCAATATAGTATCCACATCTGTATTTATCGCAAACCCCACTCTCTTTATTCTATAAACCACGTTCATTGTAGCTATAACTCTCTATGCGATTTCCTTTCTCATAAGTAATTTGCTTTGCACAGAAGCACATGGTTGAGTACTTACACTGTGCTGGGATAGGCTTTTAACTGACTAATTTATATCAAATTCTATTTTGTTAACATCTAGACTATCAATGGACAAGTCAGGTTGGTAGGTCATGCTTAGGTTTTTAGTGGTTTAGCCCAACATCTTACTGAAGCACTGAAGAAAACCCCAGCTGTAGGTCTGTGTGGCACTGTCATTGGTCCCATCATACAAGACACACACTTCTGGGTGCACTTTTTACACTGATTTGTTATAATGCTGCTGACTTTGCTGTGTATTCCTCTTTATACTTGGAGCTGCCTTATCAACAGGGCAATAGATAAACTAGGATGACTTCATTGCTACTCATGGGCACAGATTTCAATCTGTTACAGTAAAATAGTTTTGTCTGTTTGTTTTTTCCTGTACCAGTGTTAACTCAGTTTAAAATTATAAGCACAGCCATTGCAATGCATGCTTTAACTGAAGAGCTAACTAGTTAAACATGAGTATTGAATTCACAATCTCACCATTACAAAATTTATGTTTCTTTTAAGACTTCAAATATTTTTGTATTTTTTTTTCAGTCTCCAAATTAATCTCATCCAGAAGGATAAAGATTAATTCACTAGTGGGCCAACAGTGAACAAGAATTTTCATATTATCAGTGCGACTGATACATATAGACATACTTATTTCAAGATGACATGTAAAACATTAAATTTGAAGAACCTAGTAAGTATGAATGCTAGTGAGAATATTAAGACTAGAAAATAGACTAACAAAAAAGCAGTTCATCCTCACTTGGGGGAATCACACAAAGTGCAGAGCCTTCTCAGGCCAGCAGGGGACTGCATCTGAAGATGAGGGACAGGGGCCTGGGGCTAGAGAGATGGCTCCTTTGGGAGAGTGCTTACCAGGTAAACATGAGGACCTGAATGTGGGTCTTCAGAAGCCACCTATCTATCATCCCACCGAGGGGGAGGCAAATGGCGGCTTTAGTATGGAGACTTCCAATGTGCCAACCTCTGTGTGCCAACCTCAGTCACTACCATTTTTCACTTTAATGGGTGACTCTAAATTTGTCTTCCTTACCCACAGGCCACTACATTCACAATTTCTTCTTTCAAGATGACACTTGCATCTTTAGTCAAAGCAAAAAGTTGACCCCAGATGTGCGCATGATATAAAGAGGGAGGTGGTGACATCCTTCATTTACTATTTTAATTGGCTTATGGAGGATAGGTAGCCAAACAGGTTTATTGAGCACAGGCTGCGACCCCACATCTGGTAACAGTATATGTGCCTATGTGAATGAGATGAATGTAAAGCCCTTCCTTAGAGCAGCTGATGTACAGGCATCTCCTGCACTACAGGGCCATCTCAGATACGGATTTATGTCTTGTCCAAGGTTATTTGGCAGACGGAATAAACCAGGGCTAAAATGCAGCCCAATCATCTCTCACTGACTAAGGGCTGCACCTCCTAGATGAAACGAACATTTCCTTTCCCTTCTCCCTCTCATCCTTTTCCTTATATGTGCACATGCGCATATACAGATGTGTACGTTCATATGTGAGCATGTGTTTGTGGAGGCCAGGAAATGATATCATGTCTTCCTAAATCACCTTTAGTCTTAAATGTTCAGAGACAAGGTTTCTCATTGAAATTAACAATGCTAAGAATTTTTAAAATGCAAAACCAAAAAAGAATGAAAAAACACTTCATTATTTATGCTTCACTAATGAGACACACAAAGGCAAATAATGTACTAGAAAGTTTATCCTTTTCTACCTAGAATTTTGGCCCTGAGAAAGTCGCCTTCCTTCTGACTACATGTGACCCTATTCACAGGGTCCCTGGGGTTTAAAACAAGGACATAAACCCAAAGTCACAAAGACTGGGCTGCATCCACTTGTTGGCTTTGCCAGAATTCCTTTAAGTTCATTCAAATGCAGCAGTGAACAGAGGATAGAGCAGTCACTGAGGTAGGTAGTGATGAAGGAGGTGCACAAGGAACACAGGTTCCCATTGTGTGTTCCAACTGAGTCACATTCCTGACTAATAAACCCCCAGAGAGTTATTCACACATCAGCCCCACAGACCATATTCTGAAGATCCCTCCCTGCCTGTTTCCCAGAAGTTGGCTTTCAAACGTAGACTGAAGTAAACACTCTTGACAACATGGATTACACTATTAATTCACACTATTAATATGTGACATAAGCATAAAGGAAATTAAATAAATTCTAAAGCATCAAGACAAATAAGAACTTAATTAAAACACAGGATATAATCCACATGGGATGTGCCCATCTTTAAAGAGCCTCAGAATTATTTTCTGGTCTTAAATGTGGGTGATTTATACATGTTGCTTGTAAGCTAACATCTATGGAATTACAACTTCATCACACAAATGTTGCCAGGCATTATTAAGTGACTAATGTAAAACTTGGCACAGAGTAGGTCCTATATCAACGGAGACATTTACTATATATTTTTCTAGATGGCCTTACCTTTTACTGGAGTATATTTACTGTGCGTAGTGATAGCTGTCATAGACATTTTTGTACAATTATATTATGGACTTTGACCATAGTCCCTGCTCCCTCCCGTCTTTATTCCCTTCCCTGTTACTCTCATTCTCCTAATCTCACGTCTACTTTCATGTATGTGGCTTATGTATCTGTAGGAAACCTAATATTTATAGATGAGAGACCATGAAATATTTATCCACCCGAGTCTGATTTATTTAGCTTAATATCATGGTCCCCATTTGTGTCCATTTCCTTGTCAACTATAGATTTTGTTCAACTTTATGATGGAATAAAATCTATTATGCATATACCATTCTTTCCACATCTGTCAACAGACATCGAACCTGACTAACAACTTGGGTATTGGGAATAGCCCTGAAGTAAACAGAAAAGTGCAAGTGTAGGGTTTGGAGGGATGGCTCAGGGACTAGAGCATGTGCTTCTTTTGTAGTGGATCTGGTTCCCAGCACCCAGGTCAGGAAGCTCACTGACACCTTTTAGCCTCTGCATCCATACGGTGCACATAAACTTATGCAAGTAAACACATATAGGTGTAAATGAAAATTAATCTTTAATGTAAAAAAAAATACAAGTATCTATGTACTGTGTTGACTTAGAATCCTTTGAGTATATAGCCAAAAGTTTGAGTCATATGGTAAAGATAAACTTTTAGTTTATTAAGGAATTTCTCTAGTGATTGCCACAGTGGTTGGATTTAACTTACAATTCTACCAATGGTGTATAAGCTCTCCCCTCCTGGTCCTTGCCGGCATGTTTTCTTTATGATAGCCACTGGGACTGGGGTGAGATGGAATCTAAAATTGCTTTCTCTGATGGATGATGCTGAACATATTTTTAACATATTGATGGGCAATTTGTACTTCATCTTTTGAGAACCGACTCTTTACCACATTAGTCCATCTACTGATTAGTTCATTTCTTTGCTATTTAGGCATTCTGAAAAATATTTTTAATAAATTCTAGATGTGTGGCTAGCAAAGATTTTTATCTTCATCTGTAGGCTCTTCTTCACTTATTTTCTTTCTTTGGTGGGTAGAAGCCTTTGGATTTCATGCAATTCCATTTATCAATTCTTGATATTAATCCTGAGCAACCAGACTCCCTTTTGGATAGGCTTTGCCTATTCCTATACCAGTACTTTCAAGTACTTTTCTCTAGAAATCTCAAAGATTTGGTCACATATTAAGGTTTTTTGACTAAGTTGAATTGATTTTTGTTCAGGATGAGCGACTAGGAACTAGTTTTACTTTTCCATATGAGGATACCCAGTTTTCCCAATAGCTTTTGCTAGAGAGCCTCTCTTTTCTCCAGTGTGCGCACTTGGCATCTTTGTCAAATGCCACTTTGCCATAGTTACATGGACTTATTTATGTATCTTCTTTTCTAGCTACCTTTGTGTCTGTATTCACACCAATACCATGATGGTGTTGTTTCTATGGCTCTACAATATACAGTTGGCTATGGTGATACCTCTAGCATTATTTGTTTGGGTTTGTTGTTGTTCAAGAAGCCTTTGACTATTTGGGGTTTGTGTGTGTGTGCTTCCATATGAGAAAAGGAAACACCTATTTCTTTTACCTAAAAAAACCCCACTTATTCTTAAACTCAGTCATAATATGACATCACATGTTACACACTTCGTCTTAGTTTAATTTTTCTAGATACTAATTACCAAATAAAAGGGCTACAGTATATCAAAGAGTTACTCTAGTCGCCATGAACTCACTGGGCACTCTGTAAACGGCTGCAGAGATAACACTGGCAAAATTAGCAATGCTGTTTCTATGACTTTGTTACTTAAGATAATTTAAGAGAGTAAATCAACACTGTAGTATCTCTTATTACAGTTGTTGTATTTACTTATTACATGCAAACTGTCACAGCATCTGCATGCTGTGGTGGCCAGAGGACAATTGGCAGGAGTTGATTCTCTTTTTCTGCCATGAGTGTTATAAGGATCAAACTCAGGTCAACAGGCTTGGCCCCAAGTACCTTTACATACGGAACCATCTAACCAGCTCTTCTGGTGTGTGTATGGGGGGGCGGGGGCTGGAATTCTCTATGTAGATTATGTAGGCTGGTCTCAAACTCATGGAGATCCACCTGTATGCCCCCAGAGTGCTGCAATTAAAATTGTGTTACCATCTCACGCCCAACTGTCTATAATATCTTTTGAATCAGTGGGTTAGTGATGATGGCTATGCAACCACAATACATTTGTTTACTACTTCAAATACATGTTTTAGTATGTGGAAGAGGATCCTGCATTTTGGGGATAAAACCAGTTTTTTTGCAGCTCCACTTTTAGAAATGTGTTAATCTGCTCGGTGGCACAAACTTGAAATCCCAGCATTCTGGAGGCCGAGGCAGCTGTTACACATAAAAATCAAACAAACAAAAAAGGGAAAAGAAATACGTTGATTCTCATGAAAAAAGGATAAAATCCCAATGTCAGGAAGCTTCTATCCTTGAACCTAATTTCCACAGAGAAGTTAAAGCAGAAACAAGTGGTTAAAGTCCCAGGACTCTGGAGAGCTCTCAATAGGCTTTAAGAACGTAAATGGACCAGAGAGAATGCATTGAAAAGGTTTCTTAAAACGAGTTGCCTTCTTCTGTTTGAGAAAAGAAGGGAGTTGGAGAAGAAAGAGAGAGCACAATGTTCAATTTATTAAGTGACAATGAACAAATGAGGTTCAGGCGCAGAAAGAAACACGGAGTCCCATGTCTTTGCCATCAGACCTACTGTCCTTTGTGCCCATGGTAACACTAGAGAACAAGGGGTGTGGCCTCAGTTGGCTGCAGAAGGAGCTGATTCAAAACATGTGGGGGCAGCATAGAGCCACTCTGTGAGCCACAGGTGAGTATGTGAGTCATGAAGTCCGGGGAGAACATTTGGGCTTCTCCAGACAACCAGAATCAGAGGCATAATAAAATAAAACAGATTCAAAGGCACAGTTGAACCAATCATTAATTAAATAACTTAGGCACGTTCATATTGTACATACAATTCATTGTATTCAGTATTACAGAAACAGTTTGTATCCTCAGAAATTCAAGTCTCAAGGGATACTGACAATGGAAAATAATTTATAATATGGTACAATAAGCTGGATGGTACATTGCTGGATCAGTCATAGGGAGTAATGATGCTTATCCAGAGCTCACAGAGGTGGCTTCCAGGAAGATGAAAGTCTCACAAGGAGTAAAACTGGGGAAGGGCTTAGTTAGGTGGGAGTGTTCTGGGAACAAGATTGTAAAGGATGGGGCTGGAGAGATGGCTTAATGATTAAGAGCACTTGTTCTTGAAGAGGGTCCAGGGTTAAATTCCCAGCACCCACATATTGGCTAGCTAACAACAGTCTGAACTCCAGCTCCAGGTGATCTGATGGCATCGTCTCCAAGTGCACCGAGCATATATGTGGTTAATACACATGCAGGAAAAAGTCTCATACTCATTTAAAAAATAATAAAAATCTTTTAAAAAGAAAATGACTGTGAAATGTCCAAAAAGATGGTATAGCACAATAGTAATGGTGTTCTCACATTAAACCCTGTGAGTCACACTTTGAGTCATGAAGGAGCAGGAAGCTTGGACTTTCAATCCACAGGACAGTGACGTGGTCAGATATGTATGTTATAAAGACCCAGAAGGGGCCCATAAAAATGAAAATGCTCAGCGGGAAAGCCTGGTGACTGGAGATTGAGTCTCAGAACACTTGTAAAGTGGAAAGGAGAACCAACTGTACAAAATTGTTATGTGGCCTTCCCTCCCCTCCCCTCCCCTCCCCTCCCCTTCCCTCCCCTCCCCTCCCTTTCCTTCCTCTCCCTAAGGCTATATGAGAGCTCTGCTTCCTTACTTTCTCTTAAACTCTCACTAATAATAAAACTTCTGAAACTCACTCTTCCATTGTCTATGAAAGTCAGTCTTTAAGTCACCAGACAAAAATACCTGGAAGCCACTGGCCCATGGCATTTGATGACTGCGGATTATTTAACCCCAGCCCTTGAGTCATGCTCACCTGAGGCAAGAAAACCTCCATTGTACCTTGCTTTTTCCCATATCACTGTGTTGTAAAACATCTCTACAAGCGATTCTGCAACATAGCTGCTTTTTGGAAGCCACTATTCTGGGACAGACATGGCAACTGAACACCAAAAAAAACGACTGTTGTGTGTTAGGTTTAAAGCCTCTCCCACCAGCCACTCTATAATTCACATAATTTGTTCACTCCATCCTCTCTTGTGCTCCACTGTCACTCTCTGCTCTCTTGAGCCAAGCCTTCTTGGCCTCTGCTAAGCTCTAACTTTTGCTGTCTCCACTGTTCTCCGCTGTCCTTCCTCCTGTTAGCCCTGGCCGTGTCTAGTCTGCTGTCTTTTTTCTCTGCTCTATATACTTCCAGAGGCCCCAAGATCTTTTCTCTCTCTTACCCACAATCAAAATCTTCTGTGTAATACAACAGTCATGTGGGCAGTACACTGTGATGTTAACTGAAGGATCTCCGTGGTTCACTCATTTCCAGGGATTTGCTGGCCTCCTAGATTTCCTCCATGGTCTCCTGGAATTATCAGTCCCACTAAATTTTCTTCACTGAAGAATCACAGTCCCTTCAGACCAAGAGGGTCCCTGGAAGTTGAGATGTGTTTACCAGTTCTAGACAAATAAGGCTCACCAATTAGTTTATTTGCAAGTAAACCTTAATTACTAAGGGAATGGAATCCTGGGAAGCTGGACTGTGAAAATCCAGGCCAGACCCAGGCAAACAGGTACAAGTCATACACTTTATGGAAGAGCCCAGTGAGAAGTCTGGGTAATACACAACATCCGTGTAGGTACATACATGCTATGTATCAGAGCAGCCCTAACTGACCTGACAGTGCTTAAAAGCTGAATCTCAAAACACATTCATTTAAAGAAAAAAATGCTGTTATTGATTATTATGCCTTTTATTAATTTTTTACTGTGTTTAAACTATCCAGATTATGAAGTCTTTTAAAAAGGCAAAGTTATAATGAACAAGGTACAGGAAAAACAACTTAGTTCTTGTGCCCTCCTGCATTTCTGAAATGGGGACGCATGTCACCTTGGGAGAACAATAGTAATGACAATGGCCCTCACATAAACAGTGCAGTCTCCTGTATCAGTAAGCTCACAGCAAGACTTCAGATGGCAGTTTATAACTTTTTACAATGTTAATACAATTTATTTATCACTTAGAAACTGTACATACTTATGAGGAACCATGTCATGCTTGAACATATATTGATGTGTGAGTTCAATGTTATGATTCAAGGCACTCAACATGGTGCCCCTAGGCGTGGCTATGTAAATCTGTGCCCACCCACTCTCTTAAAAGGAGCCACCCTGTGAATCTCTCTCTGTCTGTCTCTCTGTCTCTGTCTCTCTCTCTTTCTCTCTCCCTCTCCCCCCTCCTCTCTCTCCCCTCCTTCTCCTCTCTTCTCCCCCCCCCCAAAAAAAAAACCTCCCCTGAATAAACTCTGGGAGTGTGACATCTGGAAGTGTGTGCACGCGTGACACTAACATTCAAGACAGGGGTGAACATTTACCATTGCTTTGTGGTAAAAACATTCAAAATCCTCTCAACCTACCAGCAACAGAACAACAAACCTGTTTATTCCTGTCTTACTAAGACTTAAGACAGTTGACAGCACTTTCACCTCCCAGAATAATAACAACACTTGATTTACCTGGGTGTTTATGATAAAACCCACACTTCAAAAAAACACTGCCCTGAGGTAGACTGAAGACTCTAAAGTGATAGCACCCCCCCCCCCCCCCGACTTCCTCTAACTTGGCTGGGAGAAAGCATACCCGGTAGGGAGGGTAACTGTCTACCCATCTAGATGATGATCTGCTGTGCTTTAAACCTGGTATTCCTGCCAAGAGCTGTTGACTTTCAACAAAGAATATATTTGAGGGGGGAAAAAAAAAACCCCGTCTTTACTTATGGAAGACCCAGAATGATGCTATTCCCATACACTACCACTCCTTTGTATAACTTAGTAAACTGCTTAAATATAGCCCCATCCCTGCAGCAGGAAGGTCGGAACATGGCCAATCTGTGAGCACTTCCCCATTCTGGGAACTCAAGTGCTCTGTATCTATTTACATAAGGTAATTTATTAGTTTACTTGTCTATTTCCTCCTGGAGTGGTGAGCCACTGTGAGGACAGAGGCTGTGTCTACTATCCCTCACAGAGGGCCTGCCACATGATAGGCACTCAGTAAATATTTGTTGAAATTAAGAAGAGTAAATTTAAGTTATGTGAAGTTGAGAAGGTCAGTAGAGCTGGTCCCCTGACCCCTTCAGGACAACCTTGACTATTAGCCCTTGTTCAAAAGATCTAAACAGTTACAATTTTTTCAACTTTCTTAGTCTTTCATCTGACAGCTTTGTCTATAATTCAGGAGTCACTTTGTTCTCTATAGTTTATTCCAAAAGAAAATATGTAAACGGAATAAGGAAAAACAGTACATTCCATCAGAATGTCGCAATAGGAAATGGGTTATCTTTAAATCTCATACAAATTAAATTACATGTTTCTCCAACTTAGGTAAATACTAATGTTATAAGTGGATTAAAAGCTAAAAAAGTTGTAATTTATAATGTTATTAGCTATTATTATAGAAATTAAGCCCAGTTTTTCCTGGATTTTAAAAAGCAAAGCTAATGTGATTAGTAATACAACATACCAGGAGAACATTCAGACATGGTTAGTTTAAAAGGCCATTTGGTGCTTAAAATATTACTTTTTGCATTCTCTGAAATAATTTTCTTCTATAACTATATGGTACAGAACAGCCTAAAGTTCTCTACAGAGCTTTATTCACAGAAGACAAGCATTCACAGTCCTAACCAAGACAAATCCTTCATTAGAATATTGAAAAGAACTTTAATTTAACATGTTAAAAATTGTTTTTATATTAAAGTTGGCAGATTGATATTTTAAAAATAAAATATTCAAAATTGAAGTTTTTTTTGGTAGAAATGGAAGAATTTAGGTAAATACTCATATGGAATCTTAAGGGCTCTATTATAACCATTAGAATGACATTAGAGGTCAGATGCTTTCTGATTTCAGAACTAATTACAAGACTACACTGCACAAAACAGTATGGCACTGTCATTATGACAGAGATTGATCAACAGAATGAAAAAAACCTAAAAATAAAGCCAGCCAAAAGATACTCCACAAAGACACCAAGAGTGTTTAACGTGACAGGCAGAGTGCTTTCAATAGCATCGGAAAAACTAGATATCTACATATTTAGTAAAATTTGATCCTAATCTTTGAGCATTTACTAAAATTAGTTCAAAATTAATCAAAACATGAAAGTCTCATAAAAACACAAGTATTTTATGATAACGAATTTGTCAGTTGTTATTTGAATACAAACAACAAAGGGGAAAGTGTACACTAGCTGGACCATGTCAAGTTTAGAGCCTTCCAAGTTCTGAAGAATATAACCAGCAGAGTGAAAAGCAAATTACTGAATAGGAGAAAGTGCATGTGGCCAATGATGCTAATATGCAGAATATTAAAAATGTCTACAAGTCCAGAAATTATTCATAAACAAAGATCTTATATAAATGTTTTTCCAAAGGAAAAAACAATAAAAGCAATAAAAAGACACATGAAAAGATGCCCAATATCACAAACCATTAGAAAAATACAAATCAAAACCACAATTAAATGATAGATTTTTACACCATTAGAATGGATGCTACCAAAAAAAACCAAAATATTAAGTGGTAGTGAGATTGCAAAACACCAGAACTCTTAAGGTATCCGTGGGAGAGTAAAATGATTCAGCCAAGTGCAGATGACTACAGAAATCACTCAAAAACTTGAAAACACTTTGCTGAATGATCCATCAATTCCACAGCTGGATATGTACTCAAAGGAACAGAGAGCCATGGTTTTAGTAGATATTTGTACAAGTTCGGAGTAGCTATGCTCAGTGTCAAACTGTGAAGGACTCAAGTGTCCACTCTCAGATGACAGATAAACTAAATACAGAAAACCCATCCAAGGGAATGCTGTTCAGCTTCATAAGCAGGGAAATTCTGACACATACTACAGGATCAGTGAGACATAAAGTTGTTATGCTAAGGGTTATAAGCCAGTTATAAAATGGCATCTGTTGTGTGCTTCACTTATATGCAGTACTTAGAGCCATCCAATTCATGGAGATGAAGCAGACAGTGGTTGCCAGGGACAGCAGAACTAGAAGATGAACAGTTACTGTGTAATAGGTGTAGAGTTTCCAGCTGACTAGAAAAATACTTCTCGAGCTCTTTGGTGGTAACAGTCACCCAATAAGGTCAACATATTTAATGCTACTGAATTATATATACAGTTAGAAATAGTCACAGTAGCTAGGGTGTGGTCACACACACCTTTAATCCCAGTACTTAGGAGTCAGAGGTGGACAGATGTCTGTGAGTTTGAGGCCAACCTCGTTTACAAGAGTTCCAGAGCAGTCAGGGCTACACAGAGAGATCTTGTCAATAATAATAATAATAATAATAATAATAATAATAATAATAAACAAAAAGAGAAAAGGAAAATAGGTTACAACAAGGACTTTTATAAAATTGTTCAGTTTGCCAAATTAAAACCATTTAAATAGAGAAAACAGAAACCATTCCTAATCCGGTACCTAGAGACTACCATTTTTTAAGAAAAACTAAAATTTTATGCAACACATTTTAAAAAGCATAGTCAATGTTCCTCATGGATAGATAGATGTTCAAATATCACCGTCATCCATGGATTTAAATACATTTTTAACATAGGCGGTTTTCTTCTTTTTTCTTTTTTTCCCACACATTGGGATATTAATAGTAAGGCAGCTGCTATGTCTTGGATTCGAAATTAGATAAGGTCACAGGTTCCCTCATGCAGTGTTGTGACAATTCTTTAAATTCCAAAAGACTTCAGGGCCTGCGCTTAAGCTGCGCACCTCTCTGTGTCATCAGTAGATAATTCTCTGTGACTCCAGTGAGAAGTTGAATTCTTTGAAACATGGAAGTGCACACAGATATTTTATGGACTTTTCTCTAGCTCAGTAAATGGAACGCTGTCAATGTAAGCCAGCTACACAGCTCTCAGAAGAAATGAACCCTCTCTGCCATCGTTCTGCTCATCAGGTGGAAGTTTCCTCTCTCCACTTAGTATAGCAGGTGTGAGTTTAGCCTTGGGTGAAATCCATTGATGCAGTTTCCTCTGGGGAACTGACTGGCAGGCTGGCCTTGCCACAGAACTGTCTGCATGGGAAAGGACTCATCCCAGAGGAGGAAAGGCACCATTTTGGTTGTAGAACAATGGAGCAGGTCAGAGGGGAAGGGTGAGTCTGAGTGCAGACCCAGGCCTGTCGTTCAAATTCCTGTCCAGCCCACCCTCTTCTGTTCCTTTCTGAGACCCACAATAAGGGATAGGCAGCAGCAAAAAAACCCATGTGAAAATTAGAAGAATTGATCAATTAGAATTCAAAGCATTGTAGCTGCAGCAAAAGGGAGGGTCGGGAGGAGGAGCTTGCTATCCCAATTGGGAAGCTCAGGGTAGATTTCGTGGAGAGCCCTCCAATAGAAATCAGCTGACACCCACAGAGGAGCTAGCCGGCCGTGCACAGCACTGGCTGTATTGCAGCAAGCATCAATCCAGGTGTCCTCAGGATCGCTGTGGGTCAAGGGCAGGAAAAAGGGGCAAATGCCAGTAGTAACTTAGAGGAGTGTAGGGGTGTGCATGTATGTCATTCTCTGGAGCCCTCTAAACTTCCTAGAGAAGTCAGAAAGAAAGAATCTGGCATTCTTATTAAGCATGTGTGATGCAGAAGAGAAGAGGAGCCTCCCATCTTTTATACTGTTGTGGATTAGGACTGAGAAATACAGACATTGGTTTTTCAAACGAGAAGGCATTAAAATAAAAAAACAAATTAAACTAGATTGTCTAGATATAATTTATACATGAGGTTTACTCGAATCACACAGCATTGCGTCCCCTTAGGGCGACTGTGTTTTCTATCATTTCTACCTAAGTAGGTTCTATATTTGTACCATACAAGTGACCAGCTGGCAAAACTGTAGTTTAATAATAACAATAGTAAAAACAAATGAAAAACCTCAGCCATCCTGAGCCAGTAGAAAATGTTACACTGGTTATTTGCTAGAAGAAAAGGGGCGGGGAGGGGAGGGGAGGGGAGGGGAGGGGAGGGGAGGGGAGGGGAGGGGAGGGGAGGAGAGGAGAGGGGAGGGGAGGGGAGGGGAGGAGAGGAGAGGGGAGGGGAGGGGAGGGGAGGGGAAGGAGATATAATGAGTACTTGGCCCTTCAGGAGACCATGTAGTAGAAGGGGCAGCCTACACCTGAGACCCTGCTAGAAACATGCACAACAGTTGTTTGACCTTGAGGGAGTGAGTCAGCCTGTGAATTCAGTCTCTTCATGTGTAAAATGGACACAGTAACAACTTCAAGACTGTAGCTGACCTATAGTGTGTGAGGTACCTGGTAAATGAATGTTCCTACTCCTGCCCTCTGGGAACCACACAGTGTGGCTCTGCTGTTCACTATAGCTGTGACGTGGGTTGGTTGACTCTGGAATGAAATGTATGTGAGGTTTCTAGCATAGTTCCTAGCATATAGGAGATGTCCAATGAAAGCAATTTCCTCTCTCCATCCCTACATCACAGGGAACTGGCAGATGTGGAACAGCTGGATCAGATGGGCAACACTACATGAAGCCTTTCCACACACTAACTCAATAGGTCAAAGGTATGGTATTTTTTTCTCATCTACCTCCTCCCACTGAAACCCACTGACTTCCTGACAAGCGCCTTTCTACCTTCCTGTGTGATCTGCAGTATAAACAGGAGTGTCCTCATTAGGATGGGTGCCACACTAGTGGTTACAGCACTAAAGAAGTGATGTGCCTTCATCTGAGGGCATTGCAAACAAGAAGAAATAAAATACAAACTGTAGTATCAAAATGTCACATTTGTGTTAACAAAAGACACTTCGTTATAGTATGGTGATAAAATAGTGCCCTGCATTGACTGGGAGTATTATTTCAGGAACTCAGAACTCCCGCCTTTACATGGCTGAAAACAGCAGCAGGTGTGTTGTAGCATTGGATTAGGGATTATCAACACAGGTTATTAAGAACCACAGAATCTGTGAATAAGTGGGATCATCTCCATTGCTAAGTGACCAAGGTCATTGAATGGAAGTGTGGGGAAGGTCAGTGCTACCACTGAATATGCTTGGATATCACATCTCCAGTGTCCAGTCTTCTAGGGTGGAAGAGGCTCTGAAGATAAATTCCCAGTAAACAAACCAGGAGTCATTCAAAGTAGTAAATTTAAAAATGTAAACCTAATTTTTTTTTTTGATAAAGTCTTTCTCTGTGCAGCACAGGATGGCCTCAAATTTGCAGTGATCCTCTAGGGCTTCTGCCTCCCAAATCCCAGTACAATAGCTATGCACTACCCAGCTCGGTTCCCATTCACACCTTCAAGTTATATTACTACAGGGGTAAGGAAACAATCATAAGATAATCAATGTTGGGTTTTGTTTATTTATTTATTTTTTTATCTGGCAAGATGATGCAGACTTGTAATCTCAGATCTGGAATGAAGGAAACATTCAGACTCCTCGGGGTTGCTGGCCAGTCAGTCTAGCCTAATGGAGCTTTTCAAGTCAGTGAGAGAGCATGTCTCAAAAATCAAAGTGGATGGCCTCTGAGGAATGACACCCACCCATGCTTGGCCTCTGACCTACACAGACTCACTCTCAGGCACACGCGCGCGCGCGCACACACACACACACACACATACAATACATATTCCCTAAAATATGTCATTTAAACAAGAAAGATTAATATTATTGGACAAACATGATGCTAGGCAGCACTAAGTGAACTCAATGGATTAAAAGCAAAAGCAGGAAGGGTATAAAGGTAGGAGGGGAAATCACTGGGGTTCAGGAGACGTGGAAGGGGAAAACGTGGGACAGATATGAAATATTGTACACATACAAAGTTGTTAAGAAATAAATGGAAGATTTATTAAAAAAATTGGAAATTTCAGAGATTCAAAGTTGTACATTGCAAACTAAGAAAAAATGCCGCAATATTTAAAATATTTTCTCAGGTTTTCAAAGTTATTTTATATTTTTCTTTATAACTTTCTAATAAGTACTGTCTTCCCAAGGAGAATCTTTTACATATTTTGTCCCTTAGGCCCCATTATAAAATTCAATACTATAAACACACCATATACATGTTTATGTACTAGGGTTCTTTTAAGGGCCACAAACATCTAGAAATTTTCACACCTCCTTCCCAAGGTTAATTTTTATCCTCTGGGATAACTACAGTGGTTTCACTGAGAATACACATTCTAAATAATATAAATACAACTGGCTTTATTTAAGCAATTATATAAAACATTAAGAAAGATTTAGAACAGTTTGTTTCAGATAAAAGGAATAATATTATGTCTGTGATAGTGGGATATGTGGCACCTGAAATGTTGAAGCTTACTTTCTATTAATATGCCTTAAAGGGATTATGTAAGTAAAACATTTCAGCCAACTAAAGCCTAGCTTTAGCCACTTAGCATGAGACTAACATATTTTGTTGGCAAGAACAGAGTTGAATTTAACAATACTGCACATGGACTAAAAAGTCTTATTAGGAACATTAACGTGTCTCTCTTAACTCCACCGGCCACAAGAAAGACTAAGCTCGGAGATTTCATCCTTTATGCAAGGTCACCTTAGTAAGAAACAAGGGTCAGGCTCTGAGCTATGAGGACTTCTTTCTTGTTCCATGATGGGGTGCAAGTTGGTGACAATTGCTGTGGGATGACACAGGACGATGCCTAGGAGCACAAAGCGAAGGGAAGTCTGAAAGAGGCTGGACGCTTCCTGAGCTGACCTCATCCACAGCTGAAGCCTCTGCATCTGCTGCGATTTCCTCACACTACATCACTTGATTGGCTTGCAGGTCTTGCTAAAACTTTGAGTTTTGTCATCTTTTAGTCTCTTCTCCAAGAACAGCATACTCAGATCAGGCTACACTTGGCCCTCTGTCTCCCTCTCTGCTGCCCAGAGGTCCCGGGCCAAGCCTCCACTGCAGAGAGGCAGACCCCAGACTGACTCCTTCCAGTGCACTTTTAAGGAGATAAAATTTGTACTCATGGACATTCGTCTGTTATTTCCTATGCTCACAGCTTCATTCTTCTTTATTGCCAGTGAATCCTACTGGTGATGTCACTTTTCTCTGAAGAGAACAGACCGTCAGAGCTTTTTACTGACATAATTAATTATCTGGAACTTGATTCTGGGCCAGAAAATTCTCAAAGCACAAACCCCGAAGAATTAACTCTGCTGTGTTTCCTAGCCTTCAGTGTTTAAAGAGACAGGGTACCATGTCTTTTTCCTTTTAGACACTGATAATGGTATTTTTGTCTGGTGATATCAAGTAGCAGAGAGTGAACTGAGGCACTGTTCTATGATTTCACAAGGAAGACCTTCCATTCAACAGGCAGCAAATGCCAAAGTTCACCGTAGATGGAGTACACAAAGCATGGCTGTTAGGGCTCAGTCCAGTGTTACAGGAACGCATCTCAGTTACTGAGGAGATTCTGGGGGAACTCATGAATCCAAGGTCAGAAGAATGAGACCCAGACTAAAGCTAACGAAGTTAATCATCCATAAGGTGGAAAGCTTGGCTTACCAGACAAACAAATCATTAGTATGTTTAAACCTTACACAAGAAAGTGCCAGAACAATGATGGTGTGTTATCAGGGTTTTCACATAGACCTAACTGGGAGATGGTTCCTCTTTGCTCTGCTTCTGGGTTTATGAGATTATGTAAATGAGCTGTCACTTGTGTCTACAACTGGGGCTTTGTGGAAAGTTAAACCATAGATGGCCAGAAGTAGGTGGACAGGCTCTGATGGACAGCTCTAGCTCTCTCTTCATGGGTAAGTGATAGGAGTCTCAATTTTCTCAACTTTGATGGAAATAATGATAGTAAAGGTCTGTGAAACTCAAAGGAGTTAACATAGGCTGTAGTTTTTAATACAGTAAAAGATTGTCCCCACCAAGAAATTAGCATTGAGCAGTTTGAATTGTGCTTTAGACGTTTAGACCTGTGACTAAGATTTTTAAAAATTTAAAATTATGATGTAATATATGTAACCAAAACCAACATGATAGATGTACCTAAAGAAAAAGTGAACCCAAATCCACTCACAGGGGAAAATTCTATTAACAACTTAAGGTAGATTATTCCAGAAATTGTTTCTATAGTTACGTAATTAGATCATCAACACACACATTTTCTCTCCACCACTTCCTGATATTACATGCCAAGAAGTATAATACAAATGTGATCTCATTTAAGCGGAACAACAACTTATCAGATAAACAGCACTGTGATCATCACTATGTAAATGAAGGGTCTGAGGCTAGTAAAAGGGTTGGTAATTTGGTCAAAGTCACACAACTGATAAGTGGTGGCTTCAAGATAAAAATCTAGGCGATCTAACTTCAGATCTGGCACTCTTACTATCAGACCATTTAGTTCTCTATATGCACATGTTTGTGTTAGACCCTCTCAAGTAATCTATGTATCCATCTATCATCTATCATTCTACAGTACTAGGATTGAATTTAGAGCCTCAAGAAAGCTAGGCAAGTACACTACCACCAAACGACTGTCCAAGATCTACCATTAATTGTTTTTAAAGATTTGTGTGTGTGTGTGTGTGTGTGTGTGTGTGTGTGTGTTTGTATGTGTGTGTGTGTGTGTTTGCACGCGTGCACAAGCACACCCATGGAATCTGATCCCCTGGACCTGGAGTTGTAGATGGTTTGAGCTACCCCATGTGAGGACTAGAAGCAAAACTCTGCTCCTCTGTAAGAGCAGCAAAGCTCCATTAATCACAGAAACATCTCTTAAGTCCTTCATTTTAGTTTTTCTTCAACAATAGAGGCCAAGAAGACTGAAATTCTATTAACACTAATACTCATTTTGCCATACTTATTTCTTTTTAACCCTCTATTTTTATATACTTAGTTCTCACCTGCGTTTTTCAGTTTTCTCAATTTATTTTCTTACCTTAATCTATAAACCAAAATTTACATCAAATTCGAGTATAATTTTTTCCTTAAGAGAAGAATCAGATATGTGGTTATGTTCCACATACAATCTTGAGTTCCATGTAGTTAGATACATCTCAAATAAAGATCTTTACTGTTACTTGAGTGTAGTAGTTAAATCTTATCCAACATTTATGTAATTTATTCTAATTTCCTGTCTGGATAAAAGTTGGGGGACAAGTCATGATGGCATATACCTTTAATCCCAGCATTTGGGAGACAGAGGCAGGCAGATCGCTTTGAGTTTAAGGCCAGCCTGGGCTACATAGCAAGCTCCAGAACAGCCAGGACTATATAGAAAGACCCTGTGTCAACAAACACCACTCAAAACAACAGTTAGGGAACCAGTCTACCTCTGACGTTTTTTAACCCCCTGCTCACCACTGAGAGAGCAGCCAGTTCCCTTCTTCTATCACTCCTTCAGCCTTCTCCCCACCTTCTTCCTTCATTCTGTGTTCATTCATTCATTTTTAGTAGCTGTGCACAAGGCATTTTGCTGGCTATTATGGAGATTCCACAAAAGCAGAACAGATAGCCCCGTGCTTGTATGACTTCACAGACTAGGATTGAGATTTGAGGAGGCAACTGCCACAGGTAATTATCATCAAACCACCTTTAAACGGGAAGAGCGGAAGGGGAGTTCTGGAGCACATAAGTGATAGGTTTCCAGGAAAGCTAAATATAAATTCCCGTTTTTTGTTCCTGACGTTGTAGTTTTCTGACCTTAGTGACTTCTTAGTAGGCAACAGAGTCTAAAATTTTAAAATATGAAAGTGCTATAATTTCTTTTTAAACATATTTTAAATGTGTATGTGTGTGTGTATCTGTCTGTCTGTCTGTCTGCTGTATATGGATATATGTATGTAAGTGAGGATGCCCTTATAGTCCAGAGGCATCAGACTCCTGGAGCTGAAGTTATAGGTGATTATGAGCCATTCAGTGTGGATATTGGGACTTGAACTTGGGTCCTCTCTCTTAACCATTGATCCATGCCACAGCTCCCCAGAACAGAACTATGTTTCTTAAAATTAAGGAACTGAACAAAAGTTCAGGGACATTTGTAGTATGAGGTTTCTGGTTCAGCCTCAGGCCCAGGCATATCACTTGCTAGCTCTCTACCCTTCATCTAACCCATGTCTCTTGTTCAGCCATGAGGCTCGGTACCTTTCTTTAGAGCAGTATAGTTGTCCTGGGCTTACTCTGGCTTCTCTCTGGTGCTCTGTCTGGCATTCTCTCTGCATGGTTGTCCTCTGCATCCTGCAGCTTCTCTCTGGTGCTCTCCCTGGCATTCTGTTCTCAGAGATTTTCTTAGTCTGGTAGCCCCGCCTACACTTCCTGCCTGCCTTTGGCCAATCAGCTCTTTTTATTAAACCAGTGGGTGGGACAATTATTTACCATGAAACAACACAATACCCCTACAGACATTAATGATTTTTCCCAAGTAATACAATTAATTGATTTTTCAAAATTATAGCTCATAACTTGGGCCTCATTCTCAGACCAGAGATCTTTATTATGTTAGTAATTGCAATAATCTCAAGTAGTAGTATTTAATGTATATGCTGATCAATTAATTTGTAAAATGTAAAATGAGTATTTTTTTCTGAGATTTTTTTGAGCATTTGAATGCTATTAGGTACACCAGATTAGGTATACACTGTATATATGTCAATGACAATCTTTGACTATAAAGCCAACATCATCACACAGTTAGCTGGCATTTCACTAAAATGTCACAGTGTTCAAGTATATTATTTTCCCATTACTAACAAAAACATAGTCAAAGTGCTCAAACTCATTTAATTCACCATTTTACCTTAATATTTATGTACATCTATAAAGTATGCTTTCTCCCTGTGTGCACAGTCAACCAAGAACTGGCTGGTAAGTTTGACAGTCTTCCTGAGGGAGGATGATGGAAAATTTGATCTTGTTACAAGTGTGTGTGTAGCTACTTCTAATCATCTATCATCCAAAATAGGAGAATTAGTGCCATGATCTTGTGTCTTGTAGTTCCTTCCATATTTTTGCCATAATAAATTAAACTTAAGCTGTACAGGGCAGCATGACATTGATTCTGATGTTGGAAATATTTGTCACACTATCTACTCAAGCCTTGCCAGTGCGTCTTTTCTTTTCAAAACAAACGACCAGGAATGACTAGTCGAAATTTGGATTAACAGCTGAAAACTACAAACAAAAAAAACTTTCTAGATTATGAAAAAATTGACAAAATGGTCCAGAGTCCCTTTGGTTTATTTAAAGCCCCCTGCTGTTTATCTGCACTCACTGAGCTGCCAAACATTATTGCCTTAGACAATTGATATGTACTGATCTCTGTTGAGAATTCTGTGGTCAGGAACCTTATCTGAGCTGTCATCAAAACACTTTGTCATCCACAGTGGATGGTCAGATCAAAGCATGGTGATGATGACTAAGTAGAAGAGGCAGGTGGGTGAGGTAAGTCAACCAGCCTGCCAGATTTCTCAGCACTGAACTCATCCTTTCATGTTTGACAGGGGCCAGTCTAGTTAATAACATTACAGGAATATCCCCAAGTGCCTTTCACATTTCTCCATGACCATAAAGACTAACATGTAGTATACATACCCTCTTTTGCTGATACTCTTTTCACAGGCTTAATCCCAAGTGCTAGTCTAGCAAACGGAGCCAAAACAACATGGACACATCTGTTCTAGCCAAAGTCCTAGATGTCACATTCCCAGAGATCTGTTCTGAAGGCTCCAAGGTGACTAGACTACAGAAAACCATTCAAAATCATCTCTTCTTCCAGAATCTGGCACTGTACCTCTAGCTCTATCTCCAAAGAATTCACCAAAGCCATGAGTGAAAGAAATACTCATATGCTTCTTGATACTGCAGCTGCCAACAGGCTCTTGGTATTTGGGGCATGATTAATAAAACAGAAAATTCACCCCTAACTCAAATTGGCCTACGTCTTTCCCTATCACCATCACTTCTGATCATGTATCTTTCCCATCACCATAAATTTTCCAACAGCGTTCTCCAAAACTCACACTCAACCACAAGCAAATTCTTATGCATTTACTAACTCTTCTGACAAAGGCTCCTGTACTTCATTGGTTTAAGATAGTGGTTCAAATTTAGCAGCACTTTGCAATCAAGAATGTGGCGTGTACGCACACACACACACACACATACACATGCATGTGTGTGAGTGCAGATGTCTGGTTTTTGCCTTTGGATGTTTTTAAACTGCTATGCCCAAGAGCCACTAAAGAACCTAAAGAGAACACACTAGTGTGCACACCACCTGGCCAATAGTTCCAAAGGGGATGATTCTCTCCACTCTCCTTGTTCCAACGGGTTTGAATGTGATCAAATATTCTTCCTTGTTCTTGATCACTGCTCCAGAACATTCTCTCATGCCTGAAATATCCTATCATTGATTCCCATGTCATCAAATAAGAGCAGCTAATTTCCTTTTATCTTTTCGTATTTATTCACCCATGATCATTCGCTCTCCTTCCTTGAAGTCATTGCCTCTGAATCACTGTCAAGTTTATGGATGAGTCAATAATTCCCTAGGGTCAGAGCCTGTGCTCCAGCTGTCCTAGCAAGCCAAGGTCCATCATCCATTCTTAATAACCAATTTTAAGAGCCAAACTAATGATTAAAAGTAGAAAAAGAAGATGTATTAAATGGGGCCACATTGAAAAAGACAAAGAAATTCAGGCACACCCCTCCCCTCAAATCTATCTTCAGGGTCCTAGCATAAGGTTTAGATTTAAATAGAGGGCCAGAGTAACACATAGATAACAAGTATGGCCAATGTGTGGTCTCGCCCATCACTTTCCCATCATTGTTTAATTTTCAGTCTCCTCTGCAAGGTGGTCTGGCAAGTAATAAATCTTTCTACTGCTCTGGATTTTGCCATTTTCTTCTCTCAAAATGAGATTCCTAAGAAATTACCATTTCTTTGGGTCTACTGTCCAAATGAAAGACACAGTGTCTTTTAGGACCCTCATATTCATGGGACTATATGCACTGGGACTTCCCTGGTCACTGAACCTTCTGTTTTAATGATCTTTCTTATTATATTATATTATATAGTACTTGGCTAGTAAGTACTTTCATAGTCATAATCGAGTTCTCTGATATTATAAAAACTGTAACCATCTATAACTTCAAGTCTGTACCATCATCTCGGCTATTTGCCTTTGATTCTTTCTAGAACCTTAAGTCTAACAATATTGGATGGTGGCAGAATCTATGAACCATTGCTTTTCCTTGCTTTCACTGGCTGTCATTCTCCCTTTCCCAAAACGCTCATTTTTCTTCTCATCTCACTTCGGTTTCCACTGCAGACATCCTCCTTTTTCTGCTCCTTCCCTCACTCAGCTATAGTCTCTAGGTCAAACTACATACAACTTTGTTTCAATCTAAGTCTTCATCTCTAAAGTTCAAATCTGTATCTACAGCAAAAGCGCATCATACCAACCAATCCCACTTTACATTTATGATTATCCGCCTTAACTGGCCAGCTAATGCTACCAACAAATCATTGCTATTGTTCTTTACCAACACTCACATACTTCCCAACTTCTCCCTGATCAAATTATCCACACACATTTCCCCTTAACTGCAGAGCTTACCAAGAAAATCAAAATAGCCGGGGACAAATGCCTAGAATTTCCTACCACCTCATATTCTATTGTAGCTTACTCCATAAAGCTCATGCCCTACATGAAGAATTGAGCTGTCCAGGCCAGTTTCTCACTGAGTACACTGGGGCCTATTCTCTCAACTACTCAGCCAGTCACCAACATCCATGCTCTTTCTGCATTAGCCCATTTTCATTAGCTTGGGTGCAAGTCAGCTTTCCCTTGCTGCCACAGAACACTTGAGTAAGTAAGGCTGAAGGGAGAAAGATTTGTTTTGGCTCAATGTTTCAGAAGCCCATGGTCTCAGCTCAGGAGCTTTCATGCCTCTAGTGAGGCTGCATACCTTGACAGAAGCATGTGGCAGCCTAGAAACAAAGGAGGATGGCCTAGGTTCCACTGTCTCCTATAAGAGCTGCATCTCTTAAAAATCTGATTTCTTCAACTACACCCACACAGAGACATATAAACACAACAGAAAAATAAATACAATGAGTCTGTTTTATTGTTTGTGTGTATATGGTTTCAAGGATGACTACCTCCCCAATAAGGGGGCTTATCCCTGGAAGATGCTAATTCCCTTCTTCAGCAGCCATCTGTTGCCTGTGGCTCTTTTGTAGATGTGGGACCATATGAAATTTTTCCCCTAGTGACTTCATCTGTCCACTGATGTTGCCACTGCTTGAGTCTCATTTATAGGAGATACTTTCACAGCAAACATCATGGGATTCTGGCTCTTCCAATCTTTCTGGCCTCTGTTCTATAATGCTCTCATTCCCTGAGCCATACATGTAGGAGCTGTGATGTAAATCCACTGGGGCTGTGCTCCCCATGATAAAGTGATTCCTGCACTGTGTTCATTGGCGGTTTCTGTGACGCTCTCCATTTGCTGAATGAGAAACTTCTTCTATAAGGACTAGAACTTTAATGCATGAATCTTAATAAGAACTATGAATATGCAGTCATTTTACCTATCAGAAAAAGACCCCCCTTGTGACCCTGCTTCCCCACAGACCTCACATCACCTTCTTCCTTTCCTTCCTAGAAGCTCACTATAGAGCAGCCTGTACTTGCCCCAGCTTGTACTTCACTCCTCAAGATGAGTGGGATTTCTTTCAACTTCTCATCAGGATTGTGTTCCCCCAGAGCCTCTTACAAAGGTAAACCATGATGCCTCTGTTGCTAATTGCAGTGGCCAATTGTCATTCTTTCATTTTCCTTCCTCCATGGGGATGCTTTTGATTCGTCTCTTCCTAGTGAAAATTTGAACTCTGGGACCATGTGCTAATTTCCTCCTGGCCTCCTGAACCACTCATTCCCAATCTCCTTTCCCAACTCTACTGCATCTCTCCAGCATCTTGTAACAGAATTGTTTTCTTCCTATCTGTATCTAAATGTGTTTTTTGTTTCATGATTTTACCCGACTCTCCTAAAACCACAAACCTACAGTCTGTTTACCTCAGTATTTTCCATTTTACTCTCTCAGCCTCTAAGAACTGTGTGACCAAACACCTTTACTAACTCCTTTCTATTTCAGTATACAGTGTGCTTTCAATGTTCCCGACAAATACAACAGCCAGGCACAGAAGAGCAGAGCGGTATGCTTTGAAAAAATGAGTCTTAGATGAATTAAATACTTATGTAGGGAAACTAAAGAGAAGTGTTCCTATTAGTAGTAAAATTTGAAAACAATTATTTTCTTCATCTAAGAGAGGGAATGTAATTTAGATCCCCACCTGAGCCATAAATGGAAAAATGATGTCTAACTAATAATAGTTGTTATAAATTCCACAGAATAAATATGTGCCAAAAGCAAAATAAAAATTACACAGAGAAAATATTTGACTTATTGCCCATGTCATAAGGAACTAACTACTATATAAAGAATAGTTGTTAATGTAAAACATCAAAATTCCAAAAGAGCAAAGAGAAAACAGACTAGTCAAATAAATGGAAAGACAGGATCTCTAAGAACTTTTGAAATGATGCTCATCTTCATTCATAAGATAAGTGTAAATTCAAAGTAAGAGAAAATACCCATTCCATCCACCAAACTGTCAAAGGAAAGGAAACGTCTAACAGGCATCAGTGTGTGTGCTGGCAAAAGTGTGAAAACACACAACTATGCAAGGCAAATGAGCAAAAGACTACAATAACACATACCTTGGCGTCATCAGTTCCATGTTTGAGAATTTAACCAACCGAGATTTGCACATATGATAAGATAAACAGAGAATGTATGTGTGCAATATTAATATGGTGATCAATACTCATGTATACACACATACACAATAATAATAATAAATTTAGATGATTCCTATAGGACTGTGAACTTGCAAATGTGTTCTCCTAATTGTTGATTCTGACATTTGGGTGAGAACAGGGTCTGCTATAATTGTTGCTCATTGTTTCACATTTCCTTTTAGGTCCTTGATCAGGAAGTGTTTAACATCAGAGAAAGCATTTCCAGATATCAAAAGCTGCAGTTTGGAAAGAATGATAAAAATCCTGTCCTGCTCTGAATAGGCAAGCATATGTATTTCTGGTGTGCAGGAATGATCTGCAGATAGAGTTCCATGTGAGCTGAAAAGCTCAAATGACAAGTATGCTCTTTAAAAGTTCATTTTTTTGATATTTTATATGTATATGTCCATGTATGCCATGAGCATGTGGGTGCCCAGAAGATGGCATTAGAGCCCCCAAGACTGCGATTACAGTGACAGTGAGCCACTGGATATGGGTGCTGGGGACTACACCTGGTTCCTTTGTAAGAACAGAAAGTCCCTTAACTGCTGAGCATTTCTCTAGCCCCCAAACAGTCCTTTTAATCCAGAGTTTATGGCACTCCTTTTTATTATACATATCTGCTGAAATTATTTCAACAGTTCTTATCAGTGTTCTCTTAAATATTCACAAGTTGAGTAAAAATGTTTCGTGCCGACAGCAGTGACATGAGTCACTTTGAATCATTCACATCTTCAAGGCTGGTCTGTTAGTAGTCGGCATGGTGTTTGTGAAGTTCAGTTTTAATCCCAGTTGGACCTGTCAGCTCTGCAAGGACAAACACAGTATGAACTTGGATTCCCTCACACTAGCACCCTGAGAGATCTCCTGCAGACATATAGGAGGGAAAGAGAGAAGGACAAGAGAAAGTTCTCAAGATCGAACCATCCTTCATCTACTGTCTTTCTCCAGCGGTTTCCAAGGAAAGAGAAGGGAGTAGAAGACATTGAAGACTAATACGGACACCCATATACAGTGAGTTTACACACAGTGGTGCCAGCGCAGTGGCATCATCAGTTTCAAATACTATATTCTGAACATTGTGTTCTGCATTTTATTCGGCCTTATTTTTTGATGGTATGTGGATCAAATCCAGGACCTTACACGTGCTAAGTACCTGGTCTACCACCGAACTATAGCCCTAGTGCATTTTATTCTGTTTTTAAAGTCAACAAATTTCGTATTAAAAATGTTTTATTATAATTAAGAGACTACAAAATGCTCAGCCCTAAAGGGAACATATACACTGCGACCTCCTCCCAAGACTTAGCGGTCATTGTGCAAGAAGGGCAGAGAGTGTAAGTGACAGAGACTATACTATTTTCCAGACACAGCAGGGCAGCTGTGCATGTGAACTCAGCAGTGTGACAGCATGCAGAAAAACGTGTGCATGCCCAAGACAGACCAAATCCCAGCAGGGAGAAAGGAGTTAGGCACACAATCCCACCAAAGTTACGGTGAAGCGATGGGCAATTACTAGCTTCTGGGGGTGTGAGAGGCAGTTTCCTCTAAGAGGGCAGCGCTTACTGAGATGACCACCCTACAGTGGATGACCACATATCCAAGGATATATGGGTACCACAAAGTAATCATGTGGAATTAAAAAAATAGGTGGCACATTCCTTTAATCCCAGGACTTGGGTGGGGGGAGACAGAGGCAGGCAGATCTCAGGTGTGGAGACCACTGTGGTCTACAGCGCGAGTTCTAGGACATCGAGCACTATACAAATAAATAAACCTTGTCTTGAAAAACAAGACAAAACAATACAAAGTTAAGTGAGTAGGAAATGGGTGTGAATCAGGGAAAAGTTGAAGGGACTGAGTGTGATTAAAATATATTGTATGAAACTCTAAAAAAACTAATAATTTTTAAAAGAAAATAAATTTTATTATCTATCTATCATCTATTTATTTATCTATATTTATTTATTTATGAGTTTATACCATGTGGGTCTTGGGACTCAAACCCAAGCCATCAGGCTGTCTCTTGAGCCATCTCCAGACCCAACAACTTTCATTTTTAATATTAAATATTAACACATAGTAGTCATATAAGCTAATGGGTTTTACTGTGCCTTTCTGAACATGCACATAGCATCCTTGAACCACACCATCCGTCTACCATCTCTTGTTCTCCTACTTCCCTGATTAGAAACACTTCCTATGATGCAATGATGCAAACCAGAAAACCACACCTGACAGAAATGCGCCTCTTCCCTTTAATGCTTTAAATCACCAACTACTAACTGACACTGGCACAGCCTGTTCAAGTGGCTAAGCTGTTGCTAAGAAACAGGGGGGGGAAAAAAGAGCAAGATGCAGTTGAGATATGGATGAAGGCCACTGTAGCCCCAGGTCAAAATATGAAGGAGAGGCCAAAAATACCAGCCACAGTGAAAATCCAACAAATTAAAAAAATTGTTTTATATGGAAAAGCTCCTGTTGGTAGATGACTTAAACTTCTTCCTCTTATCTGTGGAACAAAATTCTTTGCCCAGGGTTTGCTTTCTTAACTTGGACTGCTAATGCAACACTGACATGCTGTTTTCTTTGGCATGCAATTTGGTGATTCAGTGTAATTTAAAATCATTAGCACTCAGAATTCAATACAAGGTTGAGTTTTTAAATGACAGTTTAAAGAGAGTACGATGCCCCAGTCTATAAGGAAGTGTTGTGGAGGGAAAATGCACTGGCTTTGGTGTTCAGGGGATGTGATATGCCTTACAAAGATGTGTTCTGGGGAAGCCTCTCAAGCCTGTGAGCCTGTGTACTCCTCCACCCACCTAGAAGGGAAGGGTAATGATTACACAGTGAAGACCCTGCCATACCAGGCGGCAAATGATGAATAAATGGACACTATGAATATTAGGTTTATTTTTTCCTTTGCTAATTTACAGGTCATTCATCTGTTATAATATGCAAACAAGCCCCTAAGTAAACACAAAGGCCACAATGGGCCACCCTCTCATCTCCTCCAATTATGTGCTTTCATGTGGAAGAGGTGCTAGACTTTACAAAGGAAGTACCGGGTAGCCTCTTATTGCCAATCAGGGTCAGGAAATTATGATGAAGACATTTGAAGAGCAGAAGCCCACCTAGTTTCTAGCTAAGAGACAGCTCTGCTACTAACAGTGACCTAATACATCCAAGAAAACACTACCAGCTGGGCAGTAATGGTGCATGCCTCAAATCCCAGCACCTGGGTGGAAAAGGTAAGTAGATGTGAGTTCAAGGCCAGCTTAGTCTACAAAGTGAGATCCAAAATAGCCAGGACTGTTTATATAGAGAAACCCTGTCTTGAAAGACTTAGAGAGAGAAGGAAAGGAAGGGGGGGGGAGGAAGGAGGAAGGAAGGAAGGAAGGAAGGAAGGAAGGAAGGAAGGAAGGAAGGAAGGAAGGAAGGAAGGAAACTATCTAAAGCACTGTGGTGTAGCCACTGTGACAGGTAGAAAGGAAGCCACCCTACTGACGTGGTGACGTGACCAGATGCCTCCTTGGTCTCCTTCTGGTAATGGTACTGAAAGTTCTGTTAAAGCCAAGTCTCTGAATTTAACATGAGATGGCTTTTAGAAAAAAGTAAGAATCCACTTTAAAAAAAAAAAAAAATTCATCTTAACCTATTAGTGAGACGAGCCTTACAGACGGGAGCCTGAAACTCACAGTATTCCTCAACATGAACCATTAGAAGTCTTGTCTGAAATAAAGGGCAGAAAATGATGGTGTTGAACTCTCTTACGTAATGAAACATGGCCCGGGGCATGCTGAAGAGACGAAAGCAGTCAGGAGAGTATGGGGGAAAGTGGGGGCCTTTACTATTCTACCTAAATTCACTGGGGACAGAGCCTGCCGAAAAGTCAATGTCTATATACAAGCGGAAGTGCCTTCATTCATCCAGCTCCTTTATATGACAAATGGTCAGCCCGGACTCCCCACAGCATGAGAGCCAACACGGCCACGAAGGGGGTAGTTTGGGGATGGTGTAAAGAGGCTTGCATGAAGGTGGCAGTGTCAAATTCAACAAGTGGAGATGTTTTGGTCTCAGTGAAGGGAAGGGGAAGAAAAGGAGGCAATAGGTGGAGTCTTGAGGTTTGGAAGGAAGTTAAGAAGCCCTCAGTTTCCTGACTCAGCTAAGTCAGATCCCCTGGGGAAATAAAAAACATTAGGAGCAGGAACAGGCATTAGGAGAGGAAAAAGCCAAAGCTAACATCTGGACTGTTTTCACTGTCCTTTGTGCAAGAAAGAAAGAAGGGGGGGTGAGGAGGGGGGAAGATTAAAAAAAGAACAATGACATCATGAAATTTGCAGGGAAATGGATGGAACTAGAAATAAAATCACCCTAAGTAAGGTAACCCAGACCCAGAGAGACAAACATGGTATGTGCTCACTCATAGTAGATATTAGCTATGAAATAAAGGATAATGATGCTACAATCCATAGACCCAGAGAGACTGGGCAACAATGAGAGTTCATGGGTGGGTGGGGGGCACCCACATCTCCCTGAGAAGGGGAATAGAAGAGATCTCACGGGCAGACCTTGAGCATGTGGGGATGGGAACATGAGTGATCAAGTTGAGGGGGAATTAAGAGAAAGAATCCTAAAAGAGAATACTGGAGAGGGGGCCATTTCGGGTCACATAGAAACCTGGTGCCAGGGAATCGCCCAGGAATTTACCATGATGACCCTGGCTAAGATTCCTAGCAAATGTAGATATATAACCTAAACTGGCCATCTCCTGTGACCAGGCAAGACTTCTAGTGGAGGGGCTGGGACACCAAACAAGCCACATAATCTTTGACCTACAGTCTGTCCTGCCTATGGGGTGTACTGGGTTAAGGGTGGCCCACCAATGACTGGTCTAACCTAAAATCTATGCCAGGAGAGTAAGCCTACCCCTGATACTCCCTGGAGCACCAGGACCCACAGGCTGAATGACCCAGAGACCTAGTATAAAACCAAAGACAACTGGAGAAAAAAAAATGTCAGTGTAATGTGTTTAAAGATATTCAGTTATACTCATAGATTGGTACCTAGCCCAATTGTCATCAGAGAGGCTCCATCCAGCAACTGATGGAAACAGAGACAGAGAATCAGCCAGACTGAAGGTCTGAACTTGGGGGATTCTGCTGAAGAGAGGGAGGAAGGATTGTAGGAGCCAGGGAGTCAAGGACATCACAAAACAAAACAAAACAAAACAAAACAAAACAAAACAAACAAACAAAAAAAAACAAAACAAAAAAACATAGAATCAACTACCCTGGGCTTGCTCATAGGAACTCACAGAGTTTGAACTGACAACCAGGGAGCCTACATGGGACAGACCTAGGCACTCTGTATGTATGTTATAGGTGTGTAGCTTGGTCCTCTTGTGGGACTAACCCTGGAAACAGGGATTGTCTCTGACTCTTTTAGTGGCT
This sequence comes from Phyllotis vaccarum, assembly GCA_033318265.1. Classification (NCBI taxonomy): domain Eukaryota; kingdom Metazoa; phylum Chordata; class Mammalia; order Rodentia; family Cricetidae; genus Phyllotis; species Phyllotis vaccarum. Next base: position 130,170,355 of record JARWLC010000004.1, on the reverse strand, counting down.
TTTGGGACTCTTCTCCTCATAGTGGGTTGCCCTAACCATCCTTAATACATGAGGAAGTGCTTAGTTTTACTGCATCTTGATATGCTATGTTTGGTTGATCTCCATGGAGGCCTGTTCCTTTCTGAATACTGGGGAGGAATGGATTGGAGGGTGAGAAAGGGGTGGAGGGTGAGAGAGACTGGGAGAGGAGGAAGGGAAAAGTACAGCCAGGGTGTAAAGTAAATTAAAAAAATAAATTAAAAACCAATCCCACTTGTCAGCATCTTTGTTGTCACTCAGATAGAGCAGCACCATCTTTCCCCTCTGAAAACATCCCCAAAGAGCCACTTTCCCAAGCTCACTGGGAGCCATCTTCTGGGAACTCAAACTACTGAAGAGCTTACTCAATAGTCTGCTTTGATTCCATCCCTCGGTGGTTGGTGTCGTCAACTTGGTAGAATCCACAATCACAGGAAAGATAGGCCTCTGGTGGGTTTAATGTGGTTATACTAGTGGAGGTGAGAAGACCCAGGACTGTGGGTGGCCTGGGTCTCTGACTGGGGTCCTGAGCGTATAAATGGAGAAAAGGAGCTGAGCAGCAGGCAGTATGCATCCCTCTGAGTTCCTGGTGGTGGATGTGAGATGACCATCCTTCAAGCTTCTGCTGCCTTCAGTTCCCTATCATACTGGAGTGTACCCTTGGCCTGTGAGCCGAAATAAATCTTTCCCCACTTAGGTTGCCTTTTATTTTATTTTTTCCTTTCCTTTCCTTTCCTCCCCTCTCCTCCCCTCCCCCCCTCTCCTTTCCTTTTTCTCTCTTCCCTCCCTCCCTTCTCTACCTTTCTTTTTTTGAGGCAGAGTTGCACTACCATGTACAGTTTCTTAAGTTGCTTCTGTCAGGATTTTTTTGCTTTGTTTTATTTATTTATTTGGGACAGTCTCACTGTCTATCCTGGACTGGCCCAGGATCCATGTATCCAGGCTGGCTTTGAACTCTCAGTGATCCTGTTGCCCTCTGCCCCCATGTGCTGAGATTAGAAGCATGAGCCACTGTGCCCAGCTTTGTCAGGGTATTCTTTTGTTAATCACAGCAACAGGAAAGAAAACTAAGACACATCCTGAGCTCCAAAGCAGCACTGGGATCTGTAAGTGTCTTCTCCCTTGAATCCATGATCCATCACTTCCTGCTCTGTATCCAGGACTCCTCTTCCTGTCTAGTCAGTTATTTTTCCTTCACCCCAGCCTCAGTATTGTCTAAGGGCCAGCTAAGGATGGATGCCCTGGCACCAGCCCTGGGCTCCTCAGCCATGGCTCTGTGTTTTTCTCTAATTCATTGTTTTTAACACAGGATTCACTTATGCTCACATGGCCCGTTAAAGCGCTTACTTAAGTTAATTAGCAATAGGGGCTAGAGATATGACCCAGAGGTTGAGAGCACACTGCTCTTCCAGAGAGCAAGTTCAGTTCTCACATCCTTCTTGGGGAGCTTAGGAACACCTATAAATCTAGCTCCAGGGCAACCAGTGTCCTCTTCACACCTCCAAAGGCACTGCATGCAGATGTGCAAACCCACACACAGACATCTGTATTCACATAATTTAAAAAATAATAAGACTATATATATAGTTAACATATAATAATATATAATTAGAACTAAACAAAAGTCAAAATACAACTTCTTGTATATTACTCTACATGTTTGGGAAGTAGCGAACATTCCTTTCTTCATCAGAAGTTCAAGTGAGTAGCACAGGTCTACTTCATGCCTGAGCTGCAATGTAACAGGGCCCCAGATCTTAGCACAACTGACTCCATAATGGAAATACCATTCAGGGTATAAGATTCAGCATGCAGACAGCATCACCAGGCAAAACAAAGACCTAATCCATTGAGTTCATAGTTCTGGGAAAGTCTCTAAATGTACTAACCTTGCTTTTGGGCTTCTGTAGTTCTGCTAACTGAAGTATGTATAAACCCAAAACATGGTTTTTATGCTTAAAATCTCACCCTGAAAAAAGATTAAGGCTACACTGGAATTCTGAGCACCCAGTGTAATCGCCAGCTGATGAATAAAGACTTTCTATTGGCTTAAATCTGTATCCAAGCAGTCTTCTCTAGTAGATATCCACAACAGAAGACCTGGCAGTACAGATGTGTACTTCCAGATCTCCCCTGGAAGCCATTCTAAATCAGGAGTCTCTTCTGCTCTAAATCCATTTTGCTTTTACTCAAAATTGGCTCTGTACAACAAATACACATATACAACAAATAATTGGGAGGGTACTGACATAGATAATTGGAATACTTGGCTAGAGTTTGCTCAGATGGAATGCCTGAGATCATTTTCACTGATAGAGAAGTCACAGCAGAACAGAGGATTCTCCACCTGTACCTCAGTGTACCTAAGAGTTGCTTTCTCCTGTCCAGATCCCAGCAAACAACAAAAGAATGTTTTGTGGGAGATTTTCTTTATGAATGTGCTTCCCACACACATACTTCTAAACAAAACCAATGTTCTGCCCTTCACTATCAGTGAGAATATTGTCCTCACTGCAGACTGATTCTATCAGGAATGCCAACCATATTCCACCACAAACAGTGAAAATCAGACAGCAGAGCTCTTTGTCAAAATTCAGACAATACCGATTCTGAGGTTTTGTAGTCAACAAAGGCCCAGATCTGATCTTGATTTAATCAGAAAGCAGCCTGCCTGTCTGTCTCCTGAACTCAGGGAAGACATGCCATTCCCAGCACTCTGATCATGTCAGCGGTGTGAGATTTCACTGGGCACCTTGCTCAAGGTGACCTCAGCTTGATATTCTAAAGATGAAGCAGTTGAGAACAAGGTGAGTCATCAAGCTAAAAAGCCAGAAAGGGTAACTGAAATCCTGCACTTCAGAAGCATGGAGTTTCTACAGGAGGCAACACCCTGTGACCAATGGAACCCATTTAGTAGAAGCAAAGCTATCACCAAAGACAAAGGTGATATATTGCCCCCTTTTGAGACGAGCCTTTTGTGGTTGGATGCACTAAATAATTCCATCTGAGTTGATTAGCTTCGTCTTCAGTGGAGTATGACAATTCTTTTTAAAGAAGACAAAAAAGGGGTTGGAGAAATGGATCAGCAGTCAAAAGCACACAATGCTGCAGGGGACCTGAATTAACTTCTCAGCATCCTCATGGCATTAGGTGGCTTACAATGGGCTGTTATTCCAGCTCCACTGGATCCAAGGCCTCAGGCACCTGAACTCCTATGCTTGCACAAAAACACATACATGGAATTAAAGACTGCTCTGCCCTTCCAAAGATGATCAAAAAAACAACAAAGCAATCCCAAATAACCCTGGAATCAGTGTATGTGTGCTAGGAATATCACTACAAATATTTATGACCACTATCAGTGATTTAATAAGACAATTTCATATTTGATGCATATACTTTATCTAATTCAAATGTTTTTTAACACATTAGAATATCAATCTTGATCTGGAGAGATAGCTCAGTTTGTAAAGTTTGTGCATGAATACACACACATGTGTAATACAACATGTAGACATGTATCCATTCACAGACATTTTCATGAACACACACACACTAAAATTAATCTTATGAATGCTTCAGAGGGTATATAAATATTAGAACATTTTGAGATCATCAGTCACCCATAGACTAGCAATGATGATATATGCCCAGTTCTTTTCTAGTCCCATCTTTAAAGTCTTTGGTTTTTTCCCAATACAATGTAAGTACATAAGACAACTCGTAGAACTTGTACAGATGGGATACTATGATTTGTACATAACAAAATTATGCAGGATTTCAGAGCAGAACATTGGCAAGTGTTGGATGGAAGGAAGGATAAAAGACTTCACAAAGAGGTAGCCTTTGGTAGTCCTAAAGACACATAAAGAAGTTTTTAAAAAAGTAAAGGATAATACACTAGAATTTCCCAAAAGAGGCCAAATTTTGTCTTGCAAGTATTGCACTCAGTGTGAAAGAAATAGAAGATGAATTCTCCTTGGGATGATGATGGTGTTTGAGTTTACATTTATTAGTGTGGGTCAGAGTCCCAAAAGAGTGTCCATTCTGCCTATTTGGATGGGAATGGTCATTTAAAGGAACAATAAAAATGACTTCTCATAGCTAAAGAGTAGATAGTTAACAGAGTCTACCAACCAACCTGAGCAACTTTGATTTCAATCTAATAAAGGCTATTGCTGTTATTCAAATTTCTAAGCAACAGAATGACATAATAAAGAGGAAAATTCTGGCAAAAGTTGTCTACAAAGTCATGTGCTGACCCCTTGACCTCCTGTTCTCATAGTTGACCAATGATTACAGACATGGTTGTAATGGGATTATGTTCCATTGTAGATATTGTCCCACCTACTAGTTTAAGAAAAATGCTGATTGGCTGAAGGCAGACAGGAAGTGTGGGCAGAGCTAGCAGACAGGGAAAACTCTGAGAACAGGAAGAACAGAGCAGAGATGCCACAGAGATGTGAGAGAAGCCAACAGACGCAGAGGACAACTATGCTGCTCTGAGAAAAGGTATCGAGTCACACAGCTGAACAGGATAAGAATCATGGGTTAGTTTAAGAGTAAAGCATAAGCAAGTTATATGCCTGGGCCGTAGGCTGATCAGCATAAAATTAATGTAAGCATCTGTGTGTCTTTGTGGGACTGTGGATCTGCACATCGAGGCTAGGCTAGAAACTTAATACAACATATGGTCTCTATGCCAAATCCACGTTCATGCTACGTTTCAACATTTAATGGGAGTTTAGTCAGTATCCTCACCTCACCATTTCTTTATACTACTAACCCCAACTGCCTTTACTTGTGCAGAGAGGCTCATCTCTAGGCTTTCTGGCCCTTTTTTGATCACTCTCTGTTGGCTTGCTCATTCAACCCAATAGTTCTTCTTTGCTGGGTACTCCTTACCTACACTCTCTACTTTCCTGTTCTGTCTTTTCACTGTAGCCACTCTGACAACTGTAACCCTAATTTCAACACCATGAACTGTGCCTCCCTTTAAAACGGAGACAAACCAGTGCCACTTCCTGTACATCTCCGTAAGTGAGTGAACCACACTATCCATGACAGTCTTCATCTACTATGTCAGCCGGATTTCCTGAGGACCACCGATTAGCCACATCACCTCTCAAGGGGACGGATATCACTTTACTTTAAGGAGAAAAGCCTGTCAGGGAGCTCTTTAAAGTGCCTTCTCCTGAGAATCAAACCTCTCATTCTCTTGACACACAGAAGACGGAGGGATCCCTCCATCTCCTCCATCCAAGTCAGCTCCCAAGTCATGACTTTGACTTCCTTTCTTCTGTCCCCTTCAAGCTTCTGGCATCAGCATCCCTTTTGCTGCCTATGTCCGGCACTGATCCTTTCTGGCTCTGTAACCTCTCAATCTATCAATACAGTCAAGTCCTTAATCCTTGAAAACCTTCCCTGATGCTGTTTCCTCTGGCTGCCATCCTTCCTCTGCTTTCCTCATTCAAACTTGTTCAGGTAGCATCTATATTAACCAAGTCTAGTAACAATCACATTAGCAGGTAGGAAATCTCCTTCATACATCAGAGGGTGAAGAGAGGCCCAGAGTCAACATTTGAGGGCCAAGCAGCAAGACTTTAAAATTCTACCACATTTCTCTCTGCAGGGGTTAGCTTTCAAGTCACACTGTTTACCTCTGTTAAAGAAGTCTCGAAGTAGAGAAAAGTAATACGGTGGTTTCAGATAAAGAGATTAACATGTGTACTCTAAGGGCCTTCCTTATGTGAAATATGTTCTATTGCTTAGCTAATGAGGGAAAAAATATTAGGCCAGCCGCCATGTATAAGTGTGTATTTCAGATTTAAATAACTCTTAACCATTTTTTTAAATTTCTTAGATTTCTAATAGATATGACTCTCTATTTCTTTAACATCCTTTCCTGCCTCCTCAATGACAACAGGTTTAGAATTGCTAGGATCATTCTGGAAAGCATTCCCAGTGATTCAATTCAGAGAGCCAAAAGACAGCTCCAGCCCTCCTCAAACAGCAGAGTTGCCTGTCCACCAGAGTGATGGACCTCTCAGCAACCTGACACCTCAGGCTGAGATAAGGAGAAACATACGTTCAGAAATAAGTGTCTAAAATTTTTCCAGAATATTCCTCAAATGCTGTAAAGAAACCATTATTAAGTAGTTGGTAATTAAAGTTCTAAGAAAAAATGAACTGCCTTGGTGAGGAAGCAGTGCAGAGTCTAGGCTTCTCCCTAGTAGATGGAGAAGCAGAGATGAGAATTGAGAATTAAAGAGAATTGTTAGAAGTTCTGGAAGGGCGGGGTGGAGGGAGCTACAGTCCTTATGCATATTTTACTGCTTCATAAGCCATGTTTGAGATACATCACCTGCTGCGAGTTGCCCAGGGTTAGAGATTCATTTCTCAGTGTGTGACTGTGTGGCAGAGCCTGAAGAACACTGAAGCCAACAGGATTCTGATATATTATCTAATGGTCGTGTCTAGTTTTCTCCCTGTCTCTGTATAGACAGGGAAAGAGACCAAAACATGACAACAAAGGGAAAAATAATATCCCTAGTTTGAGAGGTTCCCTCCCCCCAAATGTACTGAAATAGATAAGCCAAAGGAATTTACAATATAACATGCTTTTTTTTTTGAGTCAAGAAAAAGAATCTATTCGTGTTTTATTTTTGACTTACTTTATAAGAATGTACTTTTGCCAAGTCTTTTGAATTGTGGTCTTTATGCTGGGAGAACCTACTTCCTTTGAAGTTTTGTTGATTTTAGGACAGCCGAGTTGACTGGATTCCTAAAAGTGCTATTTTAGAATAAATACAAGGAAAAATGAATCACAGTGTCCAAACAATGGTCTGGGTGTACGGTTTCATTACTTTCAGTTCGGCCTGGGAAATATGTAACTAGTTTTTCACCCAGAGAGTAAAAATGTTCCAATTTATTAGACAGCACGTTACTGAAATCAGTCAAGGACACAACTGTAATAACAGAAACCAGCTGAGCGACCTTGATGCCAGCAGCATTGGTCCTGATGCTGAGATGACAGACAAGCTTGCATCTGCTGAGAAGTGGCAAGGAAAAGCCTGAAAGATGTTCTTCCCTAACAGCCTTCATCCTTGTCTTATACTCTGGACCCTGCAAGCCCATTTTTCTGTGCATCACTCTACTTCCTTTGACCTGTAGATGTGTCTCCTTAAGGCTTCCTACTTACATCACCTCAGTGAACACCAGCCATTGAGCAATGAATGTGCAACCCCAAGATTTGTATAGTACCTAACATGTGGCATCTCTGCTGGCCCCATGTTTGATATTTGCAACATGCCAAACTTTGAGCTCTGGTCTTACTCTGTCCCCTCAAGGAAGCAGAATTCTTCAATTTTTCTTGCTTAAAACGCATCTTTCCATTTACTGTTATTGGCCTATTAGTTTACACATGAATTTACTTGGAGGAAATTCTGGAGACCAAGGGTAAATATAAAGTTCTCAAAGTCCAACCCCATATGAAAGTCCCAAAATGCAAGTGCTATGATGGACAGGATGTTGGACTGACTGTATGTAAGACAAGGAGTTTAGATCTATGCAACTATGACTAAAAGGGCTAACCCTCTTTGGGCCAGGGGCATAACTGTTTGTGACATAAAGAGATGGAGTAGGTAAGTCATCTGCAGTTGTATTATAGAGAACCTTGGGATGTCATCTCTAGCATAGGGCATTTGAGTCGTATGCAACCAACCCATAGAGAGACTGACTGGTAGCCAATGGAGGTATGAGAAAGAGCACACCAATTACTCCATGAATGTTGAGCCATCCCTACAGTCCTGAGCTGACAGTAGCCTACTTCCCAATGAACATTCCCGCCTCTTCTCCCAGCACCAGTCTCTCAGACAGGACTCTTTCCCTTCTCTGATCAGCAAACTTAGCATATAGCCAGCACATTTTCATCAGCCCACTCATATTTGCTAGTGTGAACGGCCTCCCACTATTAGACACAATACCCCCTTCAATGTGATGGTGATAATAGAGTACAAATGTCTACTACAAAACATCTCTGCGTCTCCAAATGAAAGATCACTCTCCTCTTAAACAAATGTAACCTTGCAAAATGTACATTTACAAATATGTACAAAGGTGTCTTTGTATGTGTGTGCCTGATAAGCTGCTTTGCAGTTTAAATTACTATGGAACTCTTTGAAGTACCAGCCACTTCATTTCTCTTTCCCATCACCGTGCTCTCTGATAGATGATATTGTACACATTTTACTTTTTTATAACTGACCAGGAAGCCACATAAGGCAAACCTCCTGTATTCAAAGAGATAAGCAAAAACACTTGTCTTTGGTCCATCCATCTACTTTCTTCAGGTTCCCTGGAGTATGAGCTTATTTGCAGCATAGCAATCTAAAATGACATGAAGGGCCACTATGTCCCTAAAAGCCACATAAGTGGCCTCAGAGTCTACCATGCTATAACAGCCTTCTACAAAAGAAGTGCCTACAGGAGCCACAGATTCACAATAGCCAACATAGCAGAAATGAGGCAAAAAGATGGTGCTACTTTGGAAGGATCTGAAGGTGGTACCCACACCCTCACCACACTCAGTCATCAGCTGTCGCTGGGGCATAATTTAATAAACTCAAGACATCATTTAACTCTACCCAATAAATGCAACATACAAAACAATAGCCCTGTTTCTAAGAGTGGTGACATTGTTTTTAGTAATAGTTGTGCTCTGGAAAGTTTTTCTTTTGCTGTGAAATGTAAGTGACTTTTTTCAGTTGCATTTGCTTGTGTTTTCCAAACTTTAGTTCTGCATGTTCTTTAGCTCTCTTTACCCCAGAGGTTTCCTTATCTGAACACACACATAGAAGGGAACCGGAACATAATGGGCACACTAGCTTAGAGCGGTCTGCAAAGTCTCTCTCGGGTACTGACTGCACCAGAGAAGCTACAAAGGCTTCACTTCCTGTAGTGGCTAGTATTCCCTGGGAGGCTCCTTCAAGCTAAGACGGAAGCAAACAAACAAAAGCTAACAAAAGGGAAAATAATAACTTCATCCTTAAGTCATTCTGTCCTTGGGGGGGAAAAAGTTACTCTTCCCTTGCTGTCAGAAATAATTACCGTAAGTTCAGAAGAAAAAAAAAAAATGAACTGTTTCCCAAATCCCCAAAACATAGACTTCTTGGGATGGTCTTGGCTCATGGAAGCTAAAAAGTTGGTGTGGGTAGGCAGAAAGGTCACTGGACCAAGAGCTGGGAGACCTGAGATGGCTCCTGGCTCCTAGCCTTAGCTTCATTCATAAAATATGTAAAATGATGTCTACATTTTCTCAAGATTAAATGAAATAACAGTCTTGAGAATGCTTTGCAAAACCATTCAGGTTAGTCACAATGTGATGTTATATTCCCTGGGTCTCATCTCCTAAGACAAGGCACAGCACCGAGGCTGCTAAAAATTACAAAGAAATGAAACAGGATGAAGCAAAACTCTATCTTTCTTGTCCATCCTCTCTCCTAAAAGAAACACAAAAGTATTAAATGCAACATATCATTTTCCTATTCCCAGCATTTCTACATCTGTCCAAATCAGATAGCCTCCCTCCAGAATCCGGATTAATTATTGCTGAATCATATCATGACAGAACTTGATGTTTCTAGAGAAGCTGGAAGCTGTAATGAGCACTTGTTATTTTTTAAGCACATACTTATTCAGTGATAAATTGTGCCAACATTAGAATTTAGACATAAATGAGAAAGATAAGCCCCCTTTCCTGAAGATGCTCAGATGGGTGAATAGGTCCTTCCTCTCTAGGTCTGGAACGCAAAGCATATGCCTTGAACAAGTCTGACTCTACCTGCAGCTCCCCTTCCATTATACTCAGGAGTTGGATGAGATCCTCTTTGGATAACTCCAGAGACTTCGTAGTCTTTTTTTCACTTTCTCCAGATGGTTTGAGGTGCCGCTTGACAGTTCCGGAAGCCATGACAGCATCTTCCTTCCGATTTGCCTTCTTCTTTTTTGCCTCTTCTGAGGAGCCTTTATCACCAGCACTGATGATGGAGGACTTGGGGCAGGAGGCATGCCCGTTAGATGAACTTTCACCACCTTGGTTTCGTGATCTCATTCCCACCTGCAACACAAGAAAAGAGAGGGTCTTCATCACCACTAAAACTACTTTTGTCTAAATACTTAGAAACTTACAGCAGCTTTGGGACTTCACCAATGAAGAGAAAAGGCTCAGCTCCTGTTAGCTTCCCGATGACCTCAGAAAATGAAATTAAAGCTTCCAGGAAAAGGCTTGGTTGGTCTTCCAGCTGTTCCCAGTCCCACTGATTGTGTTGGATACAGTCAAATGAGAATGGTAATGTACCTTGAGATTCCCTTCCCAAAACAGTTTATTAATGTAATAAACACAGATGTGGATTCTCAAAATTCGTAGCCAAAAATTCTTAAAATTCTCAAGGTTATCAAAAGCAATAAACACTGTTGCAGCCCAAACAAATAAATGCAACTGTGGCTTTCAAGGATGGGACCCTAGAACGAAGCAAAAAGAAAGGAGGTGGTCTGAGGGAAGGCTAGATGTCATTCATCAGCAGTGCATGCATCCTGGCTCACTACTACAGTAGGGATGATCCCATACTCTCTAAGGTGTCAGCTATAGGGAAAACAGCATGACTTGTACAGGACTCACCACATCATGTTTGAAATAACACTGACCATCTACAAAAAACCACTTATTGTCAGATTTAAACTGAAGGCACCACCACAGGGGTCAGCTAAACAACAAAAAGGTAGGAAAATCCTAGAAGTGAGAGAGAACTTTATTTCCACAGCCTCTTTTCTTGGGGTGGATTTGCTTTATCCATCACTAACAATGATGGGGGGGGGGGAGAAAACAACCGATTTCAAAATAAAAAAATTTAAACAATATTTTCTGGAGAAAAAGGAGATAGTCACAGTTAAGATGTGAACACACCTCATGGGGAGACCATCTCAACCATTATATCATAAATGTATTAAGGCTGTCCCTCCGGCACAAGAGAATGGTGCTGTGCCTCAAATCTTGCTGAGGGCAGGAAATAGTGCAGTGAAGCAAGTGGTCTGTGGGGGTCTGAATGAGAATGGCCCCCATAGGCTCATATGTTTCAACATTTGCTCCCCAGGATTAACAGGTGTGGAGGAGGGGTGTCACTGGGACACACCATTCCCAGTCAACTCTCTCTGCTTTGTGCTTGTGGATAAAATACTCAGCTACTGCTGCCATGCCATGCCTGCCTACCCACTGCCGTGCTCCACACTGTGATGAACTCTAATCCTCTGAAAATATAAGCTGCTCTTTCTTCTATATATTGCCAGCAATAAAAAGTAACTAAAACATGGCCATATTTAAAATTCACAGCCCTTCCCCCAAAACAGCTAAACAAGGTTTTCATTATTCATTCCAAACAGAATGACTGTTACTGGAACGTAAATTTCCTTTAGGAACCAAAACGTATTTTAGTAACTAAGGAAAGCTTTTAAAACCAGATTTTACGACAGATAAATAAACATAATATGATATCTCTTTTCAAATAGTGAATATCCAAGCCTTCAAGTGTATATTGAAATCTACATTTCATGTTCTTCCTTTTGAGATTAACTCTTACAATGGTATGGACACCTTTAGGGGTGAGAGCTTTTTATAAATGTAAACGATATGATTACTTCTCAATTTTTGAGCCTCTTTTGTGCTTCTCTGAAAAACAAAGCATTGATGTTATGTTATAATTGAAACCAGGGCACTCTGGAGCATCTCTACTGAATATTATCACAGTTTATTTGTGGGCTAACCCAAGTTTCCAGATGACTTTAAAGAAGAAAGAAAGTGGGGTGTGAGAGATGGCTCAGCAGTTGCTGCTCTTGCAAAAGGATCAGGGTTCTGATCCCAGCACCCACACGGCAGCTCACAACCATTTGTAACTCCCATTTCAAGGATCCAATGCCTTCTTCTGTTCTCCATAGGCAAGAGGCACACACATAATATGCAGACATGTACAGGTTAAATAACTGTATAGATAAAATTTAATTGAAAAAATGGAAGGATACAAAGAGCTTAAAAAGTAAAAATAAAAGAAATAATGAATGAAAAGTAAAGAAAAGGGAAAAATAGAAACAAAGAGATAGTAAACAGAATTTCAGATTAAACTCATGACCACAGTCACCACACTCAGCCAGCATGGGCTTCCCAAACCGAGTCTCAGCAACTCCACACACACTGCTTATCTGAAATAACTCTGTAAACTCTTAAGGCCTTTTGAGATGGTGGCTCAAATATTAATTTAATAACCTTGATTTAGAACGTGAGTTGTCACACGTTCTACCCAACTGATCCCAAAGTGTAGGAAGTGAAATAATGAAACCGCCACAGCACTGTAATCAAAACCCAGAGCCTGGCCCTCTGATGTATGTGTGTATCTGTGTCATGTGTGTGTCAATCACAACTGTATTTGCAAAAATACAAAAAGTAGAAGTGACTTCTTATCTGGTGCCTTTATAGTCAGTTTGTTCTAAACATTTCCCTCTGAAGTTCATGCTCTCAGGTGAGTAGGACTATATAAGTGAATTTTGTAAAATGATAAACACCCAACACAAATTTTCAAATTTCTAGTGATTTTACATCATTATTGGCTCAAAAGCTTGAGTGCCCTTCCTTCCACATGGATTCACTTTGGCCAGCGAAGGGCCTCTAGTGATAGCTCTGTCATGTTCATTTGGTCTAAGCAAATATTTTTCTTGGTGTGATTGGACTTTCACATTGATTGCTTTCCTTTTGACACGGGTCCATAGATTCTAGTTCCTTCTTGGTGAGCCAGATACAGTCTCCTATCTTTACAACATCCGTGATCAGTTCCTTCATATCTCCAGACTATGATACTCATCAGTGATAACACACTAGTCAAGACAGTTCAGGAAGAAATTAGACAAGGCCTCTGAGGGAGAAAATATGATTTCTTAATAGTATAACCAAGTGCACTCCAGGAAGAATTCTTTGAAGCTACTTTATTGCATCTGTAGGAACTGATGTCCTGGAAAGGTACACAACAAGGTTCCTTCTCCTTCCTACCTCTTTGAGAGAAATCCAAGCTGGCCTCATTTCTCACAGTTCTCCACTTCCCCTTATGTACAAACCCAAAGAGCTTCACACACAAGGATGACATGTGACATTTACACCCTCCTCAGAAGCAAGCATTGCTATTCTGAGTCTTGATGCTGAGGCCAAGGAAGTTTAAAGACATAAGTTAGAGTCCCTTAGTCTCTCAGCTGAGAAGAGCTAGGATCTGAGCAATGGCTGGTGGAGAAAATCAGAGGATGGAGAAAGCACCGTGATTGCTCATGAGATGTTCCTGGTGTGCACAATGGAATCGGAGAAATAGGTGAGTGTGTTCTCCTCCACAGGCATTTGCAAGATTCCTATAGGAAGTTAAATTAGGTTACTAAAGAAAAAACAAAAACAAGTATTTCCAAACCAATGAACTGTAGAACTTGTAAAATGATGAATTCTCCAAGACTCTTCCTGAGAAACAATCTGAGAAGTTTTAAGGGCACATGTTACGGAAACAGGAAGTAAAGTTTAAACAGGAATGACCATTACATACATGTGTACTGTCTCCAAAGCCCCAGAGCTGAACAGTAGCAAACATTTAATAAGAAACGGTTAAATCGAGTCCATTGTACTTACAGAGAGAATAGGCGGGTGACAGAGGGTGCAGACAGAGCCCCACAGCCTTCAACAGCCTACTGCCAGGCTGCATGTTTAAAAACTGTAGGTGAGTTCCCTGAGATCATTCAGACAGCTTTGCCACCCTTTATGACATATCCTCAAAAGAGGTTTCCCTGAGAAAACAGGTAGAATACACTGAAAATCACATCCAGTTTTGCAGCCCTTTTTGAAAACTGGTATTATTTGGGACACAAGTTTTTTTTCTCTTTCATAAGTAAACCATACTAGCACAGTTCATTAAATACATTCGCTTTTCTTTCATAGCAACCAGTCAGCAACACAGTGCATGGAATTTGCTGACTAGCGTGGGCAGAAAGGAAGAGCTGAATACCATTCTGAACCTCCTTTACCTGTGGCTCTCCCTCCTCATTCCTGCCGCCTTTCACACGGGGCAGTACCATGGCGCTCCGTCAGATGGGCGATATCACATGAATTGCAAAATATCAATACAAATATGTGGAGTTTTTACGTGGAAATAACAGGTATTTCCAAAGCATCTGAAGGAAAGCCTGTACAGTTAGCCTCTCTCAGGGGTAAGAGAGAGCATCAGCTTTTTTGCAGAGGACAGTGTGGTTCTAGTACCTGTGTCCTTCAGCTTACAACTGCCTGCAGCTCCAGCTCTAGCCTCTTATGGCTTCCAGTCACCCCCCACACACACACCCACACAAACACACATACACAAACACAGTCCATTCTCTTTAAAAATAAAGAGGAAAAGAGATAAGTGTTCAACAATTAAAAGTCCATTCTAGTCTCAAGTTTCTTTGACCCTTCCAGACCCTAACCTTGAATTTTTTTGGCACATTCATCCTTACACTTGGTTCATATCATAAATTCCTTTCCTTGTGATGATTTGACACTGCTCAAAATACTCCCTATCCTCAGAATCAGCAAAAAACATCTTTGGTTTGGCTTTTTCCTATGTCCATTGGCTTCATAAGCACCCAACCCAACCCCTGTCTGTCTCTGGGTTTGTTTTTCTCTATTTATAGCTTCAAGAGCCTACCTGAAACATAAGATAAGAAGCCACAATATCATACAGATGCATATATTTATGTTTTTTAATTACTTCATAGAATTATAAGAAAAAAGCCCGATACAGAGTGACCTCATCACTACAGAGAGGCTTATGCTTCACAGTGTGGCCAAACAAAAGGCCTGCAGCCAGTGGAGTGCTGCACCATCCCAGGACAGACTTCTTTCTTTTAGATAGAAAAGGGGGCAAAATAAATAGTCAGTTCTAGTTTTATATCCTCCATGATATCCGTGACCTGTGCTGACACCAACTAGGGCCATGTTGCTATCTGTGGTCCAGTTGCAGCAGAGGGCTATGTTGAATATCACCCCTGGAAAACAGGTTTGTGCTGACACTGGAGGCCATTGAAGAGATCTCTTAAGGATGGGGATTGGGATGCTAAAGTGTAGCTCTTCATAGTTGAAGGCAGCAGCTGGCAGGGGTGGGGATGGGGAAGAACTCAGTTGTCTTTAAGGGGCTGGCCATTGGGTGTTAGACTACGCTCCTGTAAGTATATGGGCAACAGAGTAGACCTGTTTTTCCTTCCTTTTTTCTTTCTTTCTTCCTTTTTCTTCCTCCCTTCCTTTTTTGGGGGATAAGGGAGGTAGTTATAAAGGAGGGTGGACCTGGGAGGGCTGGGAAGTGAGAGTATGATCAGGATGCATTATATGAGGTTCCCAAATAATTAATAAAAATACCGTGTTGAAGAAAAGAAAAAAAGCAACCAAATCACTTTCTCCTTCTCTACACCACCAGGTTATTTCCTGTGTGCATCTTGGTGACTATTTTATTATTTCATCTGATTAAAAATATCCCAGCCCATGAAATATTTGCATATCCCTCAGAGATTTCCATCATAATAGTTACCATTATTCAGAAAGGTTCCTGGGTTTACACCAAACGTTGCAATATTCTCCTAGGTTTACCCTAAACATTACTGGTTTTCTCTTGCTCTTCATGCGCTGTGTCAGAAGAACTATACAGTGAATTTTTCACCCTTCATTAAGTCTTCAAAATAACAGATTTTTTAATTTTAAAATATTTTTCATCTGCTGGGCAAGATCTAGCTGGACAAGTTGAGTATTCCAGTGAAGTATTAGAATTTGGGGAAAGAGGATTTTCTGAGCCCTTGAAACCATATTGTAATCAAAAGGCCAAAGCAAACACCACAAGTGTGGCAAAACAGAAAAAAATGTATTCTGTCCTAGCTTAAAGCTGTGCTGAAATGTTTTAGGAAGTTTAATGTGACTCCAGAGAGACAGCAGCAGATCTATGAAGGTTTCGGGGCGGGGGGGGGGGGGATCTAAAAACTAGAAGGGACTAGGTCAGGAACATCCCATGGAGTGAAATGAATATGTACAAATGGAAGAGTGAACAATGGGGGTGTCACACTGAGCGATAATGGAGGGTAGCCTTTCTCAAACATCTAAAAGTCTCCAAATGTTAAGTCTTTATCAGTGTCCTCTAATCTAATCTAATCCAACAGAAGGATTAAGGGGCCAAAAAGGGGGTATAAGGAGGAATAGGTATAAGATAAAATTACACACTTTTAAGGAAACTTTTAAAAATATACATATATATATGTATATATATGTGTGTGTATATATATATGTATATATATATATAAGAAATTACTAATTTGCATCATTATCATCATCATGGTATTGTTTTTGGACACAGGGTTCCTTTGTATAACCCTGGCTGTCCTGGTATTTACTGTAGACCAGACTGACCTCAAACTCAGAGACCCACCTGCCTCTGCCTCCCGAGTGCCAGGATTAAAGGTATGTGCAATTACTGACTGGCTTGCAATATTATTTTGAAGTAAAAGCTGATAAATTCATCAAGGACTACTCCACCTTCATATTTTAAATTGTTTTACACTGTGTTTTCTCTCTATGTATGTGCACACCTGTTTGAGGCTACACTCAGACTATAATGAGGGTGTGGAGGTGAGCACAAAGCTGGTTTTCACCTTTTACCACGTGGGTCCCAGGGACTGCACTCTCGGGTCACCAGCCTTAGTGGCAAGTGTCTTTACCGGCTGAGTAATTTCACCAGCCCCACCCTTGTGCTTTTTAAATCTCTTCTGCCTGTTGCAACAAGCAGTAGGTTCCTCTCCCTTATCAACCGTGTGTATCCTGTTCCTCTGGGCTTGTGCACATGGTAAATAACAAGTGTGTGCACATACACACAGACGCCAGATGTCGACATCAGGAGTCTTCTTCAATCATTCTCCAACTTAGTTTCTCAGTCAGGGTCTCTATTTAGAGCTGGGTCATTCAACTAGACTGGTTTATCAGTGAACTTCAGGAATTTGTCTGTCTGAAACACATCCCAAACCCCAGTTTTAGGGTTACAGATGCATGTGCCATGGTGCTAGAAATCCAAACATAGGTTTTCATATTGCCACGGTTGTGCCATAGCTGTGGTGCCATTACCCAGCCCCCTTCTTTAGAAATTGTGTACATTTGCTATTTGTACTACTTGGAAAACATAAAATCTTGAGAATTAATAAGTTTCTTCATATCATCAAAATATCTATTAATAGACATTGCTATTTGAATTTAAAATATCTTAGATAATAAAATAAAAGCTTATAGAACTTATGGCTTCCAATAAATATTATCAGTTGAAAATCTAGTTAGAATCAAGAAAGTTTACCCATGTTCAGATTAGCAATTGCCAAAAGCAATTAATAATATCTGAAGAATTTCCTAACACTAAAAAAAGAAGAAAATTATTTAAAGTTAACACAAGCATTCTGTTGGAAACACTGAGCATTAAATAATTACACTTATTGCCAATCTCATCAGCAACATTAAAATAACAATAAACAAATGAAGGAAGGCAGCTAAAAATGTGTAGTAACAGCAGACGAGAGTAGCCATGGTGAAGAGAACGGAAAGCAGGCACACTCTGGTACAGATTTGGACACTAAAATCCTGGCAGCGTAGGAAACCAGCAAGGTGCAGACAGTGCTCCTTCCACGGCTCCTCTAAAGTGTGGTTACTAAGAGAGTAATCAAGACACCCCAGATCTCAGGGTGCAAGTGGCCACAGCAAGAGGCAGGCCGACTCCTCCAATGTGGAGACTGGGCTGCTAGTGCTACACATGTCACCAATGGTGGGTCTTTCTTGCCTCACTGCAGCTTGTGCGGCTCCCTCTTCTGCTGACCTCCTGCAACATGTGCCTTCCATCTACTTGTCCCTTCCTCATAGGCTGTTGGCTTAGGTTCCTGATGAGCTTCTGGTGTTAGTCTTGTGGATTCATCTAGAATAAAAGCCAGCTCCTTCAAATAGTTTCTGGTTTGCCTCCCTAAAGCCAGGTGTACACTAGCCCCTTCACTTCTTCCTTTCTAAATCCAGGACACTGGGGGCCAGTAGCACACTGCTGGTAAATGCAGCAGTTGGGACCAGGACCTGAGTCTCCTTGGGTGTCCTTATTTCCTATGCACAAATTATACTATAAAGGCCTGTGACCCTGAAGCCTGAGCATCACAGTTTGCCTCTTTTATTTGTTTATAGTATCTATTGCAAAAATTGGAGGTTGTTTTTTTCTCCCTTAACATAAACAATATTATTGTCAATATATAAAAGAGAAAAGCATTCATCTATTTATAGATAGATATGACAATAACAATGACAGAATGGCATCTCGACGTGTTTTCCAGATATTTCCAACAGCAATAGCTAATTCTTGACCTTTAAATACATTTTTAAATGTATAATTATATGAATTCTTTGGGGGAATTCCTTATTTGTTTGTTTGAAACAGGGTCTTACTAAGCCAATCTGGCTGGTTTGGAATTCACTATGTACTCCAGGAGGGCTTCAAAAGCTAAATAATCCTCCTGGCTTAGCTTCCTGGGTGCTAATATTACAAGTATGAGCATTATGCCAGCTTATAATATTACATTATTATAAATCCGAAGTCACTGTTACATTAGGCATTGTATAAAATCAACAGCTACTAATGGATTACATGTAAAGGGTAAGGCTCTCAAATGTATATGATTATGATCTCTGTGCTTTTCTAGTGAATTTGACTTTTATTTTTCCTAATTGATAAAAATTTTTTTTAAAATGAAGATAGGCAAAATGAGGTCTAGTTATTTGCACATGTAATCCAGTCACTTTCTCAGAAAGTCTTAACTAGCACACTGGACAGTCTGGATTCTTAAGGTGCAAGTCAAAGTCTGAATGTCAGCTTTTATCTCTAAGTCAGAAACACTGATAGAGAAATCACAGCTATCCTCCAGTGGGCCGAATACACTTACACAATATACAAGCTCTCACAGCCTCATACAATACCAACAAACATAAAACCTCATGATCTGAGACATTATCTCTAATTTTCACGTGATACCTTGTTTTCCAAGACCACAACCTCTTCTTCCCCCAAGACTGCCTTTGTATTCCATAGTGCACAGTCGCTCCCCATTCTGGGTGGTGGGTGGGTGTTCATGGATGTTTGGGGTCAGAGGTCTGGTGTTCTTAATCACTCTCCACCATGCTTTGAGGCAGAGTCTCTCACTGATCCGGAAGCTCAGTGACTAAGCTGAAGTGTATGGTCAATGAGCCCCAGGGTGGCAGCTGTCTCTGCTTCCCTCAAGCAGGGAGTCACAGGCATGTGCTGCCAAGCCTGGCCTTCAATATGGATGCTGAAGGCTGAATGTGGGCTCTTATGCTTGCACAAGAGCTTTAGTAAGTGAACCATCTCTCCAGGCCTTGTATGAGACTTTTATTTTCAGTACCTAAAGAATAGTTAGACCCTCACAGTCTCTACGTTTAGCTTTTTACATTGTAAACATCACTAGCACTCCAAAGGAATAACTATTATGATGACTGAGTATTATTTGGACCAATCCTTCAGTTAGCAAAAAGAAGAAAAACTGAAGTTTCAAGATGAGCTAATTATTCTATTAAAATAACTTCAAAATTTCAGATTATCAAAAATGTCTTATCTGGAAAACATTCTTAAATAATTTTATTATGTTTTTGAGAAACATGAGACAAATTCCATTATCATGATAGCCAGCATTAGCCTTGGTTAGTGAAAGAAATGATGATGTCATTGTCAGGCTGACAAAGGTAAAAAAACGAAAAGCTGAACTGACTGTCCATGTGCACCTTGACAATGACTCTGTGGGTTCCAACCACCTGCACGAGTCAGGAGTGTGCACTTGTCCTTGCTGATGTCTTGCCTTTCAAATCTTTACACTATTAACATGAAAATGTAATTGAATTCGTGTGAATGTAAGGGATAAGGGTGTGTCTGTTCTAAACACCCAGGCTCTGTGTTTCTTAATTGTGCTCCAACATTCTTTACTAAAGGTTAAAGCATGAGGCACCCAAATTTAAAACCAAGCAGAGCTAACTTAGCAACTAAGGAAGTAGAAAAAGAGAGAAATCATTCTCATCAACATGTGTGCTGTGAGGTAACCATAATCACTCCACTGTCTAAGATATTGATGGTGTTTACCACTCTGGCACTAGACCAAGAGACTGCAGCTTCTTCAATCAACCAATCGTCATAAACATAGCTGGTAGGTGAATGCAAATGCTGGTCCTAAACATGGAGAACTTTGAGATACACTAATCGAAGTACTTCAAATTTTAACGTGTAAAATATCACAATCCAACACAGAAATTTCAGATCTAGCATGTGTCCAGAAAGGATGTATATGCCACCACCTTGGTGACAGTTTTGTGAAAGACATTATGGTCCCTGGACAACATTCTTCCCTACCCTGCAACCACCCCACCTCACCTCACCAACTAACCCACATAACCTGGTGCATCAATAGCCATGGAGTTTGTGTGTGCCCAACTCTTTGCCATCAACTCTATGGAACCAAAAGGACTGTAACCCTATGTAAGTCACCTCACCAAGTCACAATGTCCTCATCTGTAAAATGGGGATAATAAGGTTCAGACACATTACCTGCTCCATGGTGTGAAGTTACAAGCTTGTACTCTCTGTATGTGAAGGTCCTTCCCAGCAGCATTACAGCAGAAAGCATCACCCTGTGACAGATGAACTGTTGAGGTTTTAGATACCTCTAAATACTGCCACATAGTTAAGCACTAGGGAAAGGGCCATTTTATGTCCTGCTGTGAGAAGAGCTGCATCAAAGACTAGGATTGGCAAGACGTGGGTGCAGACAGTAAATATTTTGCCCTTTGTATGGTCTCTCGTGCTTCTACTCAGCTCTGCTACATACAAGAGGCAATCACAGATGGTACAGAGGTGACCATATGTGGCTTGGTGTTGGTATAATCTTTAGTCCTTAGTTTACCAACCCTGATAAACTGTAACAAACTTGATTGACAGGGTACATATAAGCTGGAGAAGTACAGTTTCCACCCTCTGCATTCTGCCCCCAGTTTGCTGTAATTTGAAAATAAGAACAGAATGAGAGAAAGGATAGGGCAGTAATGACATTCTCCATCCCTCCCTCTTTCAGAGACTCTGCTGAAGGAATGAACATAAAAGGAAAGAAATTCCCATGAAGTGTCATGGCTACAACTCAAGAGGATTCCCACTGGCACTAGCTGGTGTCCTGAGAGACACAAACATAATCCAGATTTAGCAGTGTGTGCCTCTAGCTCCACTAGGTATTTGTAAGAGATATAGAAGTGGCCAACTGCCCGGTAAAGCTGGAAGGCAAACTGGAGAGGTAGTTGGCAACGCTCACACATGAGTTATCAGTGCAGGGGGCTTTCAAGGTGGATCGGAGAAATTGGGATTTAATGGAAGGTATGGGGTATCTTTGGCACAGGTGTAAATTAGGATGGAGCTTCAGAGATGTTGAGGCAGAGGTACTTCACCAAGAGTAGCGTGGTTATTTCACCAGAAGTCAGATTGGGAGATAAAAACAGTGGACACAGTGGGTTTCACCATCGTGTGAGCCCAGCCTCCACACAGGCCCATGCTTTTGAGAGTGATAATTATTAACTTCCCTTTTTGGCTTTGTTTTTTGACATGTATCACATGGTCTCATAGTCATCATGCAGCCAAGAATCTTAGAACTTCTGATCTTCTTGCCTTCACTACACAGAGGCAAAGATTGCCCAGCTTGTAATTCTTAATTATCCTTGTATACCTACCTCTCACATTTTCATTTTTCACTAGGCTTTTTAATTATATAGACAGTCCTGACAGCAGCCAACAGCCAATCTCACCCAGACAAAAGCTGGGCTCCCTGTTACTTCCAGCAGATCCCTCTCTCCTATGTACAAGGCTTCATTTACACCCCAAAACATAAAGGAGGGTTTGAGATAGAAGACAGGAAGACTGAAATGAAATTTTAACTTCGTCTTGGACTAAGCCAAGCCAATAATAGTGAGTTTACTAGGAAATAGTCAGGTTAACTTCCCTGCCTAAGGAGGCGTTTGGAGAAAGGAGCTCAAGGGAACTGAAGAGCAAAGCTGAGACCAGAAAGCAAGTGGGCCCCAAAGTTGGATCAGTGGATAAAAATTATTCCATGAACCTGCCGATCTGAGCTTTCAAGCTCTGGAACCTGAGGTAGAAGGAGAGAACTAACTCCTCATAATCACCGTCTGATTTCCATAGATGTGCACACCCACACATATACAGATACACATACACACTTATATAATGTATATATATATCACACATACTAATGGCAATGATAAATATAATTTTAAAAACAAGTCAAGTACTAAAATTGTGCCCTGAGGCCTCTTTTGGAGGTGGGGGTGTCTTAACTTGAAGTGTAAAACTGGTTGTGGTTTTATAAACTGTAACTATAGAAGGATATTCAGACCGTGAATGTGAAGTCTTCCTTTACACATCATCATACTCAGGAGGCCTGAAGCACAGTGTTCTACCTTCAAGGCCATCAGTTCCCTGGAGGGCTTGTGTGCATAGACTGCCATTGTTAGTAAATTCATTAAAAAGAAATGCAATCAGTGCTTTTACCTAAATGTCCCTTAGAAAACCATTTACCAAACAGAAATTTAACTCTTATCTTTTCTTTTCAATAATGGAAGTGTTGGGCACACTGTAGGAACAGTCTCATAACTGGGAATTAAATAAATTTGAGGCAAAATCACTCCTGAGATGATAAGAAGCCAGAAAGATCCAAAGACAGAAGGCTTCAGATCTGGGCAAAAGTATAAGCTTTGAAGAATAATGTTTGCTTGTTGCTGTTTCAGTGTTTGTTTGTTTGTCTGTTTGTTTGTTTGTTTGTTTGTTTTGAGCAGGGTCTCACATACCCCGGCTGGTCTTGAACTCAGTATGTGGCTTTGTGTATCCTGGGCAAGCACTCTGCCTATGTAGCTGCATCCCTATCCCAGGACACTTCTGAGCAGTGGTATTCAGCTGATCCCTAAGCATGAATAAACTCTTTCCAGCTGAGACAAAGGGATACGGGGACCATGAGCCTGGGAAAAGGCTATGAAGGGAATGCCAAGATGGAGACCAAGCACAGAAAAATCACAAGCTGTGACAAGATCATAGTGGGTTAACAAGTTGCCCATAATAAGACTACACTCCGAGTTTGTATTTTCAGCCTTTCTCTGGCCCTGCCATCCTGTCATGTCAAGAAAAAAAATAGCTTTGTTAGGAACCATGGTAACTAAATACTGGGAGTGAGGGCAGAGGAAGGTCAAAGAATGTTCTATAGTTACACATCAAGAAAGTACAAGACACAGGTTATTTTTAAATTTGGCTACATGCCAATAGTTTTAATGCCTAAAAATTAAGATGTGCATAAATAGTAAAGCCTGTTTCTCATGTAGTCATGAGAAAAAATACTTTCCCAGTAACTCAAACTACCTCATTTTCATCAGTTGCTTTTTAAACCAACAAAAATGCCCAAAGTGAGCATTTTCCAAATTTGTCACCAGGGAAGGCATCCTTCCCCCTTTCCCTCACTTTCTGTCACCTCTGGTTTTGGTCCACAGGCATGACTCACTGGCCACAGGATGCAAAGGGGGCTGCTCTTCTAGGACTACAGAGCTGTTTGCCTTCAGTACCCACTTTCTCTCTCCTAATGACACTTGTGGCCACCAAGGAAGATTTACCTGACAGCTGTCAGCCAGAAGGAAGGTGTGGCATGCTTGCACACAGTCTCCCCCACTGCATAGCCAACCATCCTAGGCAAGCCAATCAGCCTACAGACTGGGGCTCATAGGCCAACTGAGGTAATGGCCAGAACGCCTCTCTGTCCTTTCTTTATCCTGGGGCTACGAGAATGTTCAGTGGCTGACAGGGGTATGTACAAGAGGAAATAGAAAGACAAACTCCCAAATCAAAACCTCAGAGGAAGACTTTTTATGAAAAAAAAAATCTCTCAAATTATTCTAAATGAAAAATTGCAACACATGTGAACTGTGTAGAAATGGTAGAAATAGACGTTTTTGAAATATTATAAGTAGATTTTGAACTAGGGTTTTCCATTCACTGCTAGATTTTACCTAAAATATATAGGCATTATGCACTGTGCTTGGTAGAAAGCTTAGGCCTGAACATATAGTCACATGGTTCCTCATTAGTTTTTTTTTTTTAACCTGTATATTTAAAAACATCAAATCCTATGTATGTGTTGCTGAAAAGGAAAATTTAGAACAGTTCTTCTTGATATTTTAACACTGTTTGAAAATAGAGTGGACAACAGTCGGATAAACAGGGATGCTTGTGTAAGCAAATGCCAACGTCCTCTTGACTATGTTCTGGAGATCTGAGAGTGCCAGGCATGTAGTAGCAAAAGAAAGTTCCAGTGGTCGTTGTTACTAGAGCTTTCGCAGTCTAGGGAAATTGTTCCAGATGAGAAGGGAAGTCATGGGCTCAGCTGGAAAAACTGGGAAGATATTTTGCTTCTGCTAGTTCATTGGCTACCTGAGTTATTTCCAGGTCAACTCTTATTTTAGTTTATTATAAAAAGTGAGTATATATTCATATTGTAAGCCAATTCTACATTTTTTAATAGAGTACTTTTCCTGGGAAGGGCACTATAAGTTTTTCCCATAGGGCTTAATTTTTAGAGTAATCAATTAAAAACTGAAAATGTACTCTGTAGTCTAGCCACTGGTTTGTCAAAACCAACCTTGAATCATAATGCAAT
Organism: Phyllotis vaccarum; assembly: GCA_033318265.1. NCBI lineage: Eukaryota > Metazoa > Chordata > Mammalia > Rodentia > Cricetidae > Phyllotis > Phyllotis vaccarum. The sequence continues at coordinate 130,145,482 of JARWLC010000004.1, read as the reverse complement.
GGCAACTCAAAAGATCCTGAAGAAAACTTCGTTCGCTTTTCTTCAGAGGAAGATTTTCTTTCATTTCCATCTTACAATATGAATGAATGAATACATTGTTGTTGAGAATTTATTATCCCAGCACTCAGGAAGCTGAGTCAGGAGAAGTGCAAATCCAAGGACAGCTTTGACTATGTAATGCAGTCTAAGCTAGCCTTGGCTACACAGTAATAACCTAATTCAATTTTCAAAAAGCAAATCATGTCTAACTCAACACAGACTCCATAGTTTTTGCTTCTTGGCTTCACAAATAAGAATTAAAAGCAGATCCCTGAATTATAGTAACTTGGATATAAAATTTTGACCTTTCAAGTACCGTTTCCACTTATGACTAAGGACCTCCAGGCTTTACTCAAAATCCCTCAATAGGTTATTTCTATAAGTCTTCAGGAGGAAAATCAGGAACTGTGTTCCTAACACTGTCCTGACAGATAGAGAGACATGCTTTCATTTCTGTTTCTACCATACAACCTCCATATCATCACTGAGGTGGCAAAGATAATACCAGTGGTATCAAGGATGAAAAGGTTCAGAAGCCCCCGGGGTTTAACTCCAATGAACCCAAACTTCCTATGTGCCAGGCAATGGTAGAGCCAGAATCTCAACATTCAGGTTTATGGGAACCACAATAGTGCAATAGTAGAGTTGCCTCAGTTTTCCTGAGGGTCTCAGAGATGGAAAGAAAGGCCACACCTGAGCTTATGGGGATGGGAAATCCAGCTGTAGAAAGTTCCCTTTGGCACACGCTGGGATTTCTTTAGTGGAGCTTTAGAGGTTGCTCATGGATATCATGAGACAGAGACTACCTTGTCCCTACACTACCTCTTAGGTTGACACAAGTGGATCTTCCTAACACCTAACATCTTGTGCTGATGACAGGGGCCTAACACCTAACATCTTGTGCTGATGACAGGGGCCAGTTTGGAGAAGTTTAACTGGACATACTTTGGGTATGGATTTTGGAGGAATATGGCAAAGAAGGAAGGGAGGGATGAAGAAAATGAGGGGTGAGAAAAGGGGAGGGGAGGGAAAGACCACGCCCACACAACCACAAAGACCACGCCCACACAACCACCCAGCCTTGACTGGCAGCATTTGCAGATCTGAATGGTGTAAAAACTCCACTATGGCCCATTTTTAGCCATCACCATCCAGAGATGGGAGAGTTGAACCCACTCAGCCTGAGACCATGGTCCTCTGGCTGTAGTCCTCCACTGAGCAAGGGCCCAATGTCTCTCAGCCTCAACCCCCTGATCTTACTTCTCTGAATCAGAATGGAGGGCTGCCCACACATCACCAAGTAAGGCGTTAGAAAGCAGCACTCAAGACCAGCTTGGCATCACCCCCTGCGTTCTTCTTTTCACCCTCCAGCTGGGATAAGAACAGCTCACACTGACCAGCCAAGCCTCCAAATATAATCCCAAGTATTATAGTTATTTAAAGTCATATTTCTGTTCCAAAACAATGGAGAAGCACACAGGAGAAGGGGGAGGAAACCAGAAAGAGATCGTTGTTCTTTTAAAAGTATGTGACAATAAGCTAGGAAGAAAAATGTTTGACTGTGCATAGATAAGCTTAAAACAAATACCCCTGCAAAGGAAACAAGCTGGCTTCTGAACTGAAGTCAAAATTTTGTTCCTGTTTTCATTTCTTTTATTAGAAATAAAGCTCAGTTCGTGAGGGTACTGGCTTGCTTGTCTTCCTCACACCCTCTTGGCTGGAGACTCCTCACATGAGAGCTTGGGCCTGTGATATTTCTGTAACAGTTACTGATGTGTTGATGTAGTCGGGGATCACTCTGTGCTCCCTATGAGGTAACTGCCTCAAATACAGTCCAAAGAGATGATGTCAAGGATATATCTATATATATTCACAAACAGTGACCTTGAAACTTCCAATGCATGTAACAGAGCTGCTCTCACTGGTCGGGGTTCTTCATGATTTGTGAAGAACACATTTGAGCTGGGGGAAAACTATTGTCAAGAGCGGGAATTAGTCATCGAGGATGTTGGCTAACAGTCTACACAAGCATTCCAAAGAAACTAACTGCTGACTGAACATCTCAGAAATTATCTGTAGAAAATCACTAGTTTGTCTCATAGGCTAACCTATGAGATTTGTGAATAAATTAATGGAAAGAGAAGATTTTAGAGAGGTGCCCATCCTCATCAAGACTGCCTTAGCCATGCATGTTATAACGATTCCTGTTCTGTAACTGTGGACAGTGATCGTTGAAAGGCAGCCAGCATCATCATCAGGAATTACAGAATCCTCTTTTTCAGCTGAGTTTAGTTGAATGCCTTTTAGGGGATCTTCTGGGTAGAAGATAGTTGTCAAAGATATTTAATGTTTATCAGAGCTTATGGACAGCTATGAAGCTAAAAGAACATAGCACTGTGTCTGCATCATCCACCCAGCTGCGGTGGGAATTCAACATCTGCCCCATGTAGCTTGCAGCACACCTTTAAAAAAAACGTTTTATCTATTTACTATATATACAGTGTTCTGCCTACAGATACGCCTGGATGCCATTAATAGAGGGCACCGTATCTCATTGTAGATGGTTTTGAGCCACCATGTGGTTTCTGGGAATTGAACTCAGGACCTCTGGAAGAGCAGCCATTGCTCTTAACCTCTGCAGCACACCTTTTTAACAGCAGCTGAGGAGTGTGTTCAGCTGCGGATTTTGCCTTTTCTCTTTTTGTTCTCCATTACGGTACAGCACAGTGATTAGAAAGCTTAAGATAAATTTAACCAAAGTAAAGTGTAAAAACGGAGGCAGAAATTATCCTAATTTTGTCTCCATGTGACAGCTTTACAGCACTCACTACTTCTTCTGTCCCACAAGATCATATACTGCTTGCAGGAAAAAAGCTGTCTGAGTCACTTTTGTGATGACTGCACAGGTAACCAGGGACTTAGAACAAACAAGTGTGTGTCTTTGTGTACTTGAATTAGGCGAGGGGAAACTAAAGTTAGGGCATGCACACATGGTCATGTGGACCCTTTCGAAATACTCAGACTCCTACAAAGGTGTCACTTTTCAAGGATTAAATAAACTGAGTGTGAAGGTGTGATACAATCTCTCAAAAGGTCTTGGAATCCTAAGGCCCTTAAGAGAATGAGAAGTTATGGAATCTGTGTTTAGATGAAGAAAAGGGGGAGAAGGGGGGTGGCAAAACAGCTCTTCAGCGGCTAAAGGCACTTGCCCAAGGACTATGCAAGCCTGGCGATCTTAGTTCAATCCCTAAAACTTACAAAAATGTGGAGAGAACCAACTCGAAAGAGTTGTCTTCTGAACCTACACACAACATTGCTACAAACTGAGCAAACACATGCATGCGGACACATAGACATACATGCACACATGTACACACGTGCACACAAAAGAATAATAAATAAAATGTTTAAATGAAAAGAAAATGAAGAGTTTGTAAGATTTATTAGGAATTATAGAAAAATTGGGAAAACCAAAAAGTGATGCAAAGGTTAACAATAAACAATAACAATAAATTATGAGTGACTCATTGAGAAAGCTGAAGCTCACCTGCCTTTGGGTTGTGAGCAAGCAGTTGACCAACTTGATAGGCCAATCTTACTGTCTCCCCAAATAACCTCTGATGAATGGCTCCAGCTCTTTGAACTCTTCCCCACAGCACAGGGCCTACATGATAACAATCTTTGCAGACTATGAAAGGAAAAAAAAAATCTTAGCTACTAAATACTCTGAGGGAAAAAAAATCGATGATAAGCCAATGTGATCAGGACAGAAGTATGCAAATCCGTGTTCTCTAGTTACAGTGCAAATGTGTAAAGCCCTGAGAGTGAGAAGGTAGACAGGCATTGTACAGTAAAAATTATGGTACCATCCTTAATAAAAAAAAAAAAAGTTTTACTGAATTTCTTTACTGATTGGATAATGTGCATGTGCATGAGTATAGGCAGGCACAGTGTGCAAGAAAGCACAAAAGCACACGTATGTAGACAGGAACATGGTGGTGGTGGCAGAGAAAAGGCATGGAAGTTAGTTCTCTCTTTTTACCATGTGGGTCCAGAGATCAAACTCAGGTCATCAGTCTTGTTAGTGAGACCTACAGGTACCGGGTCATTTTTACCAGCCCCCAAAGAAGCTATTTATAATATTTAGAATAAATGGCATATATAACCTTTGGGAAGAGTCAAGAGCTTCAGAATTGAAAGGATTTAAATGAATAAATGGATGATCATTTTATAAAAGGACCTTAAAAACAGAAATATTAGGCATGATACTGGCCTTCAAATATAATGTTCTTCAAATATAATGTAAAAATTTGCTACTGGAGATGGAAATGAAGCTTGGTAGCTGGCCATGCTGCATATGTGTGATGCTCTGTGCTCAACACCTAGATCCCCATTTTTAAAGTCATTATGGACTTCTGGAGGGAAAAAAAAAAGAAAGAAATTTTAGCAGCTATTCATAAACAAATGTGTGGCAAATTCTTCCTGGTATCAAAATAGAAATCAAGCTGCTATCAATAAATACCTCCCCAAAGTAACCTAAGTGGGTAGGTAATGCTATTTTCAGAAGCCATAGGTTATTAAATGAAAATAACAGTACCAGGTGTGAGCTATCACCCTATGACTCACTGTTCAAGGAAATCACAGAGATCACAAAATAATGCAAGCTGCTACCATTGCTTTTGCTAGCTCACCAGAACTAGATGATGATTGGCAGAACCCACACACTTCTGTTGCAGGGTGTGGAGAAACAAAGAAACCTGACCTGAAAATGTCTCCCTGACAGCTGGCTTTATAATGCTCTAAGGTACTCTGAAAGCTGCTGGGAGAAAAGGTTATCAATGGTTTTACCCAGCTGGGAATGTCCGGAGCTACAATAGGTGGCATGACTCTCACAGGGATAACCAGCCACTTTCTGGTTGAGCTTGAGGCCCACTCCATGGAAGGGAATTCATGTCTGGTTGATATGGGATATCCTTCTGGGTGCTGGGAAATGGCTGCGGAGCAGGGCCAGGTGAAAAAGCCTTTATTTATTTCAGGGACTGTAAGTCTGATCAAAGCTCATGCCTGGAGACCTCAAAGGCCCCAGGAGGGAAGCTGTTGTTGCTGGCTTGCTAAATACACATGGTAGAAAACTGCCTTTTAAGTATTATATACTGCCTATAGGTTAGTGCTGCCCCAGCCTTTGGGAAAACTCTTTTTACAGTGAACGCTGGTTAATTCAGAGACTTATAATCTTAGAATAAGTGACTGTTCAGTAACTGGCCCTAAATAGTACTTGTATGTTGTTATCCTCCCATACCACAAAGCTGAGGTAATGTTGAAGAAGGGGCAGAAAGGATGTTAGAGCTGAAAGATGGTGAAGAATGTAGTGAATAGCTGCTTTCTGTAAATAACGTGGCTATTGCACCCTAACCTCACAGCAGCAGTAGTTACCTACACAAAGCTGGATCCATCAACAATACATCATGGATAGGAGAAGAGCTCACGAGGCCCTCACATTTCCCTGAGGACTGACAGGCAAGTTATGGTTCCTTGGGGGTAGGGGTTGCCATTACCTCAATGGTGCACTTCCTAGTAATTGTCCTCCTCAAGTAAATAATTCCATATCACATTCATGTAGGAAGTCCCAATTAAATGCAAAGGGGCATGTGTGCTAATGTGTACACACACACACACACACACACACACACACACAATCAAAGACAGAGACAGATGGGGAGGAAAGGAAGAAAAGAGGGAGGGAGGGAGGGAGGGAGGGAGGGAGGGAGGGAGGGAGGGAGGGAGGGGGGAGGGAGGGAGGGAGGGAGGGAGGGAGGGAGGGAGGGGGGAGGGAGGAAGGGAGGGACTTCAGGAAGACAGCAGGTATAGCCCTTGGCTTTGGCTGTACCAGCAATGGCTTTGAAGATGGTAGGAGCCATGGTAGGCATGTAGGCAACACCTTGGTGGAGGAGCTGATTTCCAGGGTTCATCAGATGGCTGACTTCTTCCCACAGTTATGCTTGGAGAGTAGAAACAACAGAAGGCACATACAGCATTCATCCTGTGCCACCTACCAGACTACCACAACACCTGGTGGAGAAGCTGTAGTTGGGACCAGCTACTGTCCTCCAACATGGCCTGAGTCAACCACCTCTTCCTAAGTCACAGTTATAATGTCATTTTCTAGACACGGTGATAAAAATGGCTGATGGGGTTGAAAAGAAGATCTGCCACAGTTTACTACTAGTGAGGATTAATGAAAAGATAGCAATATCTATCACACTTCACCATTGGTGACAGGCTTAGGAAGGAGGCTGGGGCAAAGGTGCCTGAGTCCTGGCAGGTTTGAGACTCCTGATGTTACAATATAGAGGAAGCTAGAATGAAAAGGAATCCAGCTACATGAGCTTTACAAACATCTTAATTTTCCAGTAGCTATTACTTGGAAGTATGCACCAGTATTTATGTCAGATCCCTGGAACTAGATCTACAGATAGTTGTGAGCTATCATGTGGGTGCTGGGTATTGAACCTAGGTTCTCTGGAAGAGTAGCTGGTGCTCTTAACCACTGAATCATCTCTCCAGCCCATGAATCATGAGCTCTTAAGACAATTTTATCAGCATCATCCAAGAAGCTAAGCTTTGTTTGAAACGCCTTTTGTGTGGGCGTAATAATGACAAGTGATACATTTTATACATAGAATTTTCAGCAATGTGCCTTTAAATGTGGTTCTAATTTTGCACACCTCTGATCTCTTTTTGTCCTACAATCCAGATCTATATTCCTTTATTTCTAACTGAAAGTATTCTATACTTATACCTCAGTGCTCATGACTGAACAAGAGCAGTAAGCTAACTGACTATGTCAGTGGAGCTCTCCTACTGCTGGGCATTTATTTATCTTTTTGTAGGAAACCAGATCATGCCATAGACCTAAGCTATCTATGAGCTAGCTCATAGAAAGGAGACGCTTACAAGAAAAGCATCTGGCTGTATTTTAAAATCATTGAGGCCTGGTAGTTCAGTGATAGAATGCTTGAGTCCTAGTACTATATAGAGAAAAACACCCAGTGAGCTAGGTAGATAAAGCTCATTGTTGGGGAGATAACGTAGCTTTGTCTAGCCTGCCACCTGATTTTCAGGACTCCAACTCTAGCCAGCTGCTGAGAAAAGTCTGAAGTCTTTATTTCTAGAGAGCATCTGAACCAGGGTCCTTCAGACTTGACGAGCTACCTTGCAGATCATCTCTAGACATACTTGCAGTACAATCTGGCTATGCTCTGTGATAGCAGGGTGATACAGCTCCTTCCAGCTAATGCATCTATTCTGTACCTGCTTCCTACTCCTTGTTTAGTTCACCACTAGTGCAGCATTGGAGCCTAATCAGTGGTAGGCTCACTACAGCCGACACAGTAGAGCTGGCCTTAGCTAATATACTGAATATAGGACATTGAACAACCAGACACTGGGGTCTCTGGGGCCTGAGGGCAGAGGAGGGAAGTAATATTCTTGCCTGTAGCTCCAAGTGAAGAACATAGCTTTGTAGAGCTTCTAGCTCTAGTCTCTAGTGGTCAGGAGAAGATACCAAGTCCAGATCTCTGATTTGAAACTTTGGGCAAGTCCCTTTTCTGAGAAATGAAGATCACACTGACTTTACAGAGGGCTATGTTGAAGTGTTGAATGTTAGAAACCCAATCATTATACTCACGGAGCATTAACCTTGTCTTTGCCTCAGATGCAGCCTAGCTTTCTTCCATTCTGACCATTTGTGCAAGTCTGTGAGACTTAATCATGAAATGAAAAAGTATAATTATTCACTTTAAAATACAACTTTCAGGAACTGGGATGGGGGGGAGGCACATGGATCTCTTTGGAAGGGAGAAACAGAACAGATTTTATGGGTGGACTAGAACAAGTCAGGGGGAACAGGGGAGATGAGAGAGGAGGATCAGGTGGGAAGGGGAAGGGAGACGGGCTTGAGGGAGGGAATGAGGGAGACAGCTGAAACTGAAGGGCACTCAAGGGGCAGTATGGGAACCTAGTGCAGTGGAAATTTCCTGTAACATATAAAGGCGATCTTAAGGAAGTCTCCATATTATAAGGGAGATAGGACCACTACTGGCCATTTCTTGTCACAAATGAAGCTTCCAGTACCTGTACTGGGCTTCATCCAATTGAGTTGTTGGCTGACAGGATACCATAGAAATCTCCCAAACAACCCAGGCTGTTGTCAAGACAATAGGTTGCTGTCCACAAACTAAGAGCAAGGCCCCATTGCTGAAGACAAGACCGACAGAACTCATTAAACATGAAGAGGCTGAGCTGGTGCCTACATAGAGCCTTCACACCAATGTTCTAGTGTCTTTGAAACAGAAAGGTGCTTTGCAGGCTACCAAAAGAGAAATATAAATATCAACACAACCACAAAACTTTTGATCTACAATCTGTCTTATCTGCAAGATATGCTAGGGCAATGGTGGCATAAGCCTAATGAATGTAACCAACCAATATCTGATTTGATTTAAGACCTACATCATGAGCTGGAACCCATACCTGATACTGCTCAGGTGACCAAGAACCAGAGTCTGGATAGCCTAGAGACCAAGGGTAAAACCAAATACTAGTGGTCTAAAACAAACAAATGAGTCAGTAAATAAATAAAATTTACAAAACAAAACACACTTTCCATTGACTTTTCTTGGGGAAGTAGTAGATTTTATTTTCTGTATATATTTCTCATAATATGTACAGAATAAATCATTGTGGTTTTGTTATTATTTAAGAAAAATATAGGAAAGTATAAGGGGGATTTGTTGAGGAGACAAAATGGTTTTGTGGGAGGAGACATGGAAGGATAATGGGATGGGTACAGTTTAATATGTATGAAATTGTAAAAATATAAATGGACAAGAAGAGGAAATAGATCCCAATTAAAAACATAAGGAATATCAGAAAACCTTTCCTATTGAGTCAGGAGATGAGTTAACAAATATTTCTTGAGAACTTACTCAATTCAAAGTATTGTGGCCATCCTACCTCACCTTCATTTCTAGGAATAAAAAACACATATAGTGGTGAGCAGTAGAGAATGCACTTATAATTGACCCCTGACCTTTACAGGCACACACACAGGAATATAGACCCACATACACCTGTGCGCGCGCACACACACACAAACCCTTTACAAAATGAGGCTAAAACAGCTAGTTAAAAGAAAACTGACTGTAAGTGTTTATATGAAAGCATTAACATTTTAACTACTAATCTATTTTGAATATAATGTATCAAAGAAGGAAATGATTAAAATATATTTTCAAATCTACCAATTTTCTTTAATTTTTCTGAAAAGCTTAAGGAAATACTTTGCTAATTATTGATCTGACCTGGTTTTGTGGAAGACGATAACCATGTTATTTCAGAACAACTCCAGCAGCATCTGTGACTTGCTGGGTCCTGGGAAGTTCACTGTGAAGTCAAGGAATGGACCACTGCTGACTCACAGGCTACATCCAGCCTGAGAACATGTCCCAATTACCCAGTATTTTAGAAATTTTGGAAATTACACTTTCAATCACTGATTAAAAGTTATATTATTGGCAATAGTGGGCCCAGTTTCCTAGGTAGCAATAAAACAGGAGAGTCAAGCAAACCTCTTATCCCCTGATGTGCTCATTCCTGGCTTGTTAACTGCCTCTCATCACTTGGGAATCTAAGTTTTGGTGACACATTACCTTACATTTCCTTCCATTTTAACATTTTCACATTAAGCTGAGCCACTCAGACACACCAAAAATCCATTTAACCTCCCTAAGCTTGGGGTTTAGTTTAATATGAGAATGGTAGCAATGATTTCCGAGTACTTCCTGAGAATAAAGCAATGAGCAGAAGCAGCTTTAGTTCAGGGCAGTGTGGACAGTGCTTAATAGACAGGAGAGGTGATAATCGAGGTAACAGTTATGAACATAATGAATTACTCAATTCTATGGCAGTCAGTGCAGTCCAAGTAAAATTAACCTGATGATTCTCTCTTTCAAATGATTTTAAAACTCAGAGCGCTACCTCATAATTTTCAGAAGCACTTTGCTCAGTTAACACTGAACACACTGGAATCCCTAAAGGGAATGCAGTAAACTAAAAGCCTTTTTCTCCGAGTGTCTCTGCTTCATATTAGTATCTCCTTTCTATGGAACCAGCTATGAATACTGCATTTGTGTGAACTGTGATCCCACTCATTGGGTTTGGTAGGTCCATCATCTACCACAGGTGACCCTTGTTAAACACAAATGCCCAACTTAGCAGAAAGCTTGTGCTGAGCCACAGATGAGCTACATGACCCCATGAGAGTGTCTGTTCTTGGTGTCCCAACCATTTCAAGCTGCTGCAGAACCAATCCATCATGTTACACCCTAGCTTGTCAGCCCAGCCAGGCACTTCATGTGTGATGGCTACTTTCATAATGGAGCTGAAAGAGACTTGCATGACTGGCACAGATATGTCTAAAATTTGAGATGAATTTTTCAAGTAACTTTGATCTGCAAAATTGTTTATTTTTATATTGGTAGAGAAAAAAACAAATTCTCTAGGCAACACAATTTTAAAATTTTGTGATCTTTTGGGGGAGTTGTTTTGTTGTTTTGTTTCACTTATAAAGGTATCAATGTTATTTATATCACTGCAGACTTTGCATCTAATGAAAGAGAATCCATAAATTATAAAGGGAGTTATATTGATTTTCAGCCCATTATAAATTTGAAGCTGAGACAAAATTGGCAGAATTGCCAGGTGGGAACAAGTCTATGCAATCATCTTCTAGCCTGATGTGTGTTCTTCTTCCCACTTCTTCAAAGAGCACACTAGCCCCAGTGCAGACTCTCCAACTCTTTAGAATCCTGACAATCATCTTTTTAACACAAGTGCTTTTGTGTTCATCCTCTCCCATTTCTGCACCACCACCACCACCAAAAAACTCTACAGTCTCCCATGACCTAGACTGGCTGTGTTAGTAACTGCTCCATTGCTGTGAAAAGGCATGATCACAGCAACTCTTATAAACAAAAGCATTTAACTGGGGTTGGCTTACAGTTCAGAGATTTAGTCCATTATCATCGTGGCAGTGAGCATGGAGTCACAAAGGCAGACATGGTGCTGGAGAAATGGCTGAGAATTCTACATCTGCATCTACAGGCAGGAGGAGAAGAGACACTGGGCCTGGCTTGGGCTTTTAAAACTCCCAAAGCTCACACACCTAGTGACACACTTCCTCCAACAAGGTCACACCTACTCCAACCTCCTCTATTTTTTCTCAAGTAATGGTAATCCTGATGGCTAAGTATTCAAATATATAAGCCTATGGAGGACAATCTTACTCAACCCACCACACTGATCAAAGTTTCAGCATGGTCTTGCCACTTCACCATAGAACACGAGATTCTCACTATGCCAACTACTTACATTCTCTGAAAGCACCTTGCTCTATTTGGCCCTCTAGACTTCAGCCTTCCTCCTCCACACACTAATCCTTCTGCTCTTCCATTCTTCTCTCTGAGTTGTTTTCCTAACTTAGCTGTTTCTTTATTTTCCTCTATGCTACTCATTTGTAATTGTGGAGGCTGCCATGTTGATATGCTTAGTTTGAGCTTCTTGAAAGCAGGACCTAATAAATTACTTTATTCCTAGCACTCAACACAGTGCTTGGCATACTCGGTTAGCTATAGACAAAACAGAATTGCTGAACTCCTGTGCCCCCACACAATCACAAATAATATTCTACAAAGTCCCAAGAACTTATCACCCTATTGTTAATGAGTGATATATTTTCACCCATCATTCTGCTCAAAACATCTGCTTTCTTCCTTTGAATCAGTCTGTATTTTGTATCTACTAAAAACATCAAATGAATCTGATCCTAGCAAGTCCATGAGCTCATTGCTCTAATGAGTTCTACAAATTGGAAACATCTCAGCTACTACAGTCCATCTGTTGTAAAAATCTGGAGGGTGGTCACATGACAATGATGTACTTCAAGGGCACATTTCTAACTGTGTAATTAAGATTCTAATTCACAAAAACTAAGAGGTTACTATTTATAATTAAGCTTTCTTTTTCAAATCACAAAATTTCAAATTTCTAAAGTGGCTGATATAGTTAGGTTTTTAAGAGACTCAATCTGCCCTTGTTCTATTCACTATTCACACCCTCCTCTTCAGTTATGTCATCTCAGCTAACCACAATGGGGAGGTAATGTCTGTAGCGCCAACCATTATAAAATATGACAAGCTTTTATATTAAACGAGGCAAAGCCCAAATTCTCCACAGTGGTCTAACTGTGCTTCTTACGAACTGAATGCTGTGGATGTAACCACTGCCCATCTTAGGTCTGGAATGTCAATGAGCTAACCTGCACTGCAACCCTTCACAGAGACAGCGCTGTCTTCAAGGGCATGGCCCTGGTAGTGTGCAATGTGCCTCAGTGGTTTCAAGCCCACGATGATTCTTTAGCGGTGAACATTTCATTTACCTGGGCTCACACCATTTGACTTTTACTTGGACAGACCTGACAGCTCAGTAACTCGGAACTGCCAACCTTTGCATAGTTTCTTCCCAATCCCCCTGGCAATAAAAGGAGACTAAACCTTGCTTTGCCCCATGTCACCCACAAAGATGATGAATCATTCATTGGACTGTGGCCAACGATGATGTTCCCCAGAAAATGTAAACCTAGCTTTCTGCCAGCTGTAATTTGGAGAGTCACATTCTTTACACCCAATGTGGCCCATTTCCTCCACCGGCTACCTGAGTCAGTAGCTTCTAAAAATCTGATGCCAACAGCCTGTCCAGTCAGTAAAAAACACCTTTCTTTCTGGTTTTCCAGAGCTCACACTTCCTTTCCTTGGTCAGCGTTGGTATCATATCAATGAGCTCACCAAGCCTTGGGGAGGAAGAGACAGCTTGCCTCCCATGGAGCAGCATGTTTTTCTGGGGAGATATTCAGTCAGAACCAAAGAAGAAATCATAAAAGCACAGTGGTGTGAATAAGGCAATAAACTTGAGTGGTTCTAAGAGTGTACTTTAGCTAAAAGAAACTTTGACGTAGATAGCAATGAGGATAAAGAAAAGAGATAGATTGTAAAGTCTTTTTTCTAAAGAGCTGTTGTTTTAGAAATTGTTCTCTTTAAGAAACACTAGTAATAAAACTTGAAACTTCAGCTCCCTGAAAGTCAGTTATAATATACACGTATTCTCTTGATTCTTAATCAACAGGAAATATTTTTAGTGAATACAATAACTCATCGCCTGTGCTTGTTTGAGTCAAGGACTAAATTTTCTCACTTCCAAATTTTGGATAAAATCAAAGTCACCTAAACTGCACGGGGGCGTCTGGTATTCAGTGACCAGACCACTCACCCACCAGTAAGGAAAGACAGCGCTGTCCACTAGTGTATTTAGACACTTGAAATTTACTTTTCAAGCTGAGATAGTTTTGAATACTACAGGCCAACTGACTGACTTTTGACGGTTAATGGTGAGGATGAGAAGAGCTGAGGTTCTGTCTGTATCTCAGGCACCAGTTTGATCTGGAAAGCTGAAATGAGTACTGTTTTTCAGCTCACCATCTCACCCAGCTGAGGCTACATTGGAGAAGACTGTGTCTTTAAACCTAAACAAAACAGGCTGTTTCTCCTGTTCTTTGAAGACTTAAGACCTTTAAAAAAAAAAAAAAAAAAAAAAAAGACAAAGCAAGTGTCGATGTATGGAAAATGGAATTCCCATGATTCCCCCTGGCATTTTTCAAACAGAGGAAGTAAACATACGGGAGACATCAAGCCATTACTGCAGAGAGCCCTTCTCTGTAAACAGCGCGACAACCTCTACATATTTGAAAGAAAAGAACTGTAAGTTTACTGTAAAGCCAGTATTCCAGACACTGTCTCATTGAAATACCTATTTGTAACTCATCTCTCAGAGAAGCTCAATTTCCACTAACCTGGACAGTGAACATCCTGTATAAATTTTCTCCGAGATCACTGATTAGTATGGCTTTCTTCAGCTGCTAAATCTGTTATGTACTCAACAGCACTTCAATCATCTCTACTATCAGATCAGTTTCCACTTTCAAAGCTGTGATTGGCATTTCTGCCATCAATTCTTCTAGAATGGTGCGCAACTATGGTCTTGTTCAGTATAAGGGATTTAACAAATAGACCAGGATCTATTTCTAATCTCATGTATCTCACCAAGATCACTTATTATTGGGCCAAGGCACTTGTCACCAAGCATGACAGCCTCACTTTGTCCCTAGGATCCACATGATGGAAGGAGAGAACCTACTCCTGCAAGCTGTCCCTGGTCTCCATGTGTATGGCCTCCTACCACAATAAATAAACAGAAATCAGTTAACAGTTTAAGTGAATGCTAGGTCTGGGGAAAAGCTCAGGATAGAGCACCTGCCTATGGGTACAAGGCTCTGGGTTCTTTTCCAACATGAAGGCAAAGTGTAACTGTGTTAGAATGTGTGGTTAGCATACAAGAGACACTGAGTTCCATTGCTAACACCGAAGTTAATCAATTAAATAGCTATGTGAGCCTTGCTAAATCTAGTTGATTAAACTCAAAATGGGTAAAACAGTGTGCCAACAAAATTTGAAAAATAATAATTATCTTATTGTGGCAGAAATTTTGAGACTTACTCTCAATTTTTAACTTAAATGCTAGTCATGAGCATTTATAACTCCCTAGAAATAATCAGTGGAATCTAGAATTTCCCTTAGTAGCAAGATAACAAGTTAGAAATATTTACTCTAAACAACTTATACATTTTTTTCTTTAATTAAAATATATACATTCCTGTGAATTGAAAAAGGATTTCACAGAGTGTGGTAGCATAGGCCTTTAATCCCAGTACTTGGGAACACAGGCCAGTCTCTGTGAGTTTAAGGCTAGCCTGGTCTACATAGAGAATTTAAGACCAATTATTCTTTCTATTTTTGTTGGATCAACTAATTTACTCTCAGCTTTGTCCTAACCTAAGTCAGACATTGGTTTGAGGGCAAAAGAGAATATTTGTACATTACCTTACAACGCCCCCAAATATGCAACTTCTCAAAGGACAGCTCAGATCTCGCAGTGAACAGAAACAGTACCTGGGAGGTGGGAGCATCAGAGGAGGCACCTGGCTTTTGCAGGATGGAAAGAACAGAGTGGTCAAAGACTGACCCTGGAACAGCACAAACGGACTCTGAAGAGATTGTAGCGGGGACAATGCCAAGTTGAAATGACAGCCAACTCTCTTAATGTTTGTACAGTGCCACATTCATCTGAGGAGGTAAAAGAAACACTTCCAAGCTGGATCCCAGACAGAAGGGCACCCAGGTTTACACAGCCCTCTCTGCCAAGGACAGGAGGCCTCTGCTGCGCCATAAATCAAACCATTGCCCACGGATGACATCACACCTTGAGGGGGGAAAAATCAAATTGCAGAAGGTTCTGTTTGTTTCATAATGGGAAATACATTCAAAGCTCATCTTATTTCAATGTCTAAGAATGAGTGCTATTTGAGAAGAAAAATAAAGAAAAAAAAATGTTACACAATTGATAATGCACTTGGAGGCAACTCAGTTAGAAAATGTAGGCAGAGGTGCTTTGCAAATTGTGAACCAAAAAGATTTTAATGGTGGCTGCTATTACAATTCTTGAGTCTCACACCTACATCTCACCAGTGGGGAGAAAACAGCCTAAGAACAGCTTATGTTTCTCAGGATCATGAAGTCCCTTGCTCACTGGGCTCAGAAGCCTTCCCTTGCCTGCCAGAAACAGTTTCACCTTTTAGACTTTCATCAAATCTTTCCCTCTTTGACACATTTGCCTTTCAACCTCTATCAACTATTACTGACTGAGCAGCCACAAAGGTCAACACAGGTTGATTACAACAGAGATCTGTTCTGAGAAACAGGCAGTTGGGTGATTCCTCATTGCGCTAACAGCAAACAGTGGACTTATCCAAAACTGGATGGTGGAAATCAAGGGCTCAAGCTGGCCTCGTGATTCAGACACGGAAAACAAGCCATCCAGAGGGCCACTACTTGAACTATTAGTGCTGACTGAAACTATTCTAAAATAATGGTAGGCACATTTACCATCTTTTTCAAGTGTTATGACTATATATTGGTATGTGCTATACCTTGTTCAGCTGGGTGTGTGCTATGGGAGTGTATACCAACTTTTCCACCAATACACGAGTAAGGTACTCACTCAATGTGCTATGTATTGTGTAGGTGGTACTGCCAGCTCTACTGTCACCTGTGGACCATCATTGCAATTGTGGTTTGCAGTTGTCTGAGATGTTATGAAGCATGACTGCAGTGCTCGGGGCATAGGCAGAATCACAAAGCAAGTGTAAGTCTTAAAGAGTGTTGCAATCCTCTTGTTTCTCACATGAATAGTAAGTATATAACTAAACACATCTGCCTGTGGGATCCTAAACTTGGCCATTGTCTTTCCACCTCAACATTGCTTTTCATTCTACTTCCTTCATCTGGCATGCTCTCCACCATCACTTCCATTGTCTTTAGGGTATTGTATTGTTTGGGGGTTTTGCAGTATTGAGGAGCAAACCCTGACCCTGTGAATGAACAAACTCTACACCACTGAGCTGCCTATCCACTGACCCTTCTTAAAGAAATCTCTCCACAGCTAGACCGCAGTTCTCAAACAGGGACATTTTCCTTTCCCATTTGTAACTTTGATTCTAACAAAGGAAACAGAGTATTTATGACGGTAATCAAAAGGCCTCTAGTTATACGGGGCGGGGGCGGGGGAGGGGAAGAACAGTTATTTATCCTCATTACGTTAATGTGGGAAGATCAGCATTAATTTTGGGCGGGACCATTCTCTAGGCTAAGATCTTGAACTGATAAACAGAAAAAAGTAAATGGCAGCTTTCATTCTTTCCTTTGTCTCTTTGCTCTCCCAGTGTGGCAGCCTTAGAACTGTGACCTAAACCACACCCTTCGTCCCCTACATTGCTTTTCTCACAGAATTTTATCATAGTGACAAGAAAATAAACCACAACTATTGATATGTATGATTGAAGTTCTCCTTTTTTCTTCTTCTTGTTTTTGCTGTCTGCTACCGGATCTCTCTGTATAGCCCAGACTGGCCTGGTGTCTACAGTGCCCCTCCAGTCTCAGCCTTCCTGGGGCTGAGATGAATAACCTGCCTCTATTGTGATATTTCTTTAACATTCATACTGTGTGTACATGAGGGTAAGACGTGGGGACGGCAGTCTGTTTTGACTTATGTATTTTGGAGAGTTTTTTTATTTTGGCGCTCCTCACCACCCCGGGGTGTTAGCATTGTTTTTGCTTTCAGTGTTTTTCAAATGACTTGTTTGAGTTTGGGGGTCTATGAATGGCGAATTTATAATTAAAAAAAATCATGATTATCAATTGGTTATTCAATATCAAATGGTCATCCTTGAAAAACACATACATAGGTAACATTATACAGACTGAGCAGGTTGTGTTTAGTACTATACACATGCATATGAAATAATAATGGGAAAGGCCAAGAGCAACAGTGGGTTTATGGGGGAGGGGGGTTTGGAAGGAGAAAAGGGGAGGGAGAAAAGAAAGAATCATATTATAACTTCAAAAATAAAGACATAATTTAAAAACTCAAACTAATGAGAAAAGTCACTTCTTTTTATATGTGACATCTCAAGTAAGTGCCAAGAGCAGGAGAATCAGCTGGTGGCTCAGTAGGTTATTGTCCTCCGCTTTCTGAAATGCCCAATAGAAGTAAAACGTCCTCAACTAAGGATAGGGGTCAAAGCAGTTTTCTCCCAGCACTATTTGAGATCTAGCTCCAGGGGATCCATCCCTTTACCAGGAGCACCTACACTCACAAGTGTAAATAACACCTCCCTACACACAGAAACACAAACACAGATGCACACCACAGACACAGATACACACATATACACACACATATACCCTTCACACACACACATGTATACACCCACCCTCACACACACACATACACACACACATGCACACACCCACCTTCTCTCACACACACACACATACATGCACACACACATGCATACACCTGCTCACACACACACATACCCTCTCACACACACATGCACATACCCCGCACACAGACACACACATATACGCATACACTCCCTCACACACACACACATGCATACACCCCTTCACACACAAACACATACACACACACTCACACATATACTCCACACATACACACACACATATGAATCTAAAAAAAAAAGCCAAAAAAGTACTTTTTCTAAAAAAACATAAAATGCCCAGAAAAGACTATCCCCACCCCATTCCTATTTGTCACTGACAATTATTTTAACTTCCTCCACAGTACTTACTCCAAAGTATATATTTTTTTAAAAAGAGAGAGTCAAAGAGACAAAATTGAGAAATCTTAATCTAGGGTGACCTTTGAGAACATCTAATCTTTATTCTGTTTTGTGGGGAAGGATGCTGAAGTCCTCACACACTGTAAGTCCATGATCTCCTGCTGAACCTGGAGGAATCCATGGCTAGCTGTAAGCCTTGCAGCTAATGACTTACGAAGTTGGTCATCGTGGAGGCAAAACCAGAAAGCTGGTTCTCTCTCTGTGTGGCCCGGAAATCTCACCACTGAAGGAGATGTACTTCAGCTACCCAAGAGTGGATGCCTTCCCAAGTATCCAGGACAGCACCACTCAACCTGTGGGTGGCCTCTGCCTAGGAATAAAGAACCATCTTTTCTGGGGATACAATTCTTTTTCAAATATTTTTCTAAATCCCCCCCCCCACACTTCTAATTTTATTTAAAGGAAAGAAGGGTAGAGAGAAAGCCCAAGTTGGAAAGAGCTCTGATTACCTTTACCCTCTAATCTCACTTTTCCTCTGACCTACAAAGACCCATTGTTTTTGTCTTTGGAGAGATTAACTTTCCTTTTTCAAGGGTCTCAACTGCTCTGGGATGTGGAGAAGCCGATTAAATAGAAACACCCTAAGAAGTTGCTAAGTATTACAAAAGGAAAATGAAGGCATTGATGAAGCCTACTAGAGTCTGTTCTGGGAGGAGGCCAAATGTCAGAGGCCTATGAAATAACACAAAGTGGTGTACTTAAAACGTATTCAGACGTCAATTCTTGCCACATACGGTTTGCTTGGAGGCTCCAAAGCAAGCGGCGTGGCTCATCTAAGTAAAGAGCTCGCCAAGATAATCTAATGACCTAAGCATCAACCGACACGGCATGCTGTCTCTGGTCCGGTTTGGTTTTATATTAACAGACTCAATTTATTGCTTCTCTTCTACAAGTGCCCGCGATGTCTCCTTGTCACTGATCTCAGAAATATTTTAACGTAGGAGCTGAATTTTCTTAAATGTGGTTCTTAAGTTTTACATTCAGTTACTAGTGTTATTTTTGTGAGTTAGTTACTACTATTATTTTTGTGGGTCAGGGCTGAACTCAGTGGAATAATTGATTTAACCACATTATTTAAGAAAATAGTGTATGAAAATAAATTTTACATGAGACATAAAAATGAATTCTAGGACATATCTGCTCAGAAGATGTTGAGAAATTCTCGTTGCTGTCTCAGACCCTCTGGATTTATTATTTAGTTGTTGTGTACCTTTTAAAAGAAGTAAGATTTTGCCCTCAACATTGTTCTTACCAGTGCTCCACCTAATCTTTGGACGGATGATATTTTCTAACCTCCCCACTTGGAACATCCACTCTGTCCTGTAATTCACAATTATGTCTGCACTCCTTCACAGGCATATCAATTTTTTTGTTGCTTTCTGAGCCACTAACTTAGCAGAGATGTATTTCATTTACAGTCTTTACCAGCTGTCAAACAGCTCCTGTTTCCACATTCAGTTTACCCACACACTTCGCATTCATTCGTAAGAGAATTACAAGATAATATTCAGAATTTCAAACCACTATGTGTTTCCTGGGAGTCGGCTTTCCTAAATATTTACATTAGTCCCTGCAAGAAAGTTAAGTAATTCTAAGTAATTCAAGGCAATGTTATTTTGAGAAAGGATATGCTACCGACTCCTGGCTCTGATTTTCAAAAGTACTTAGCGTCTACCACAGGAAACAGCAAGCAAAGATTTCATGACTGGCAGTCCCCAGAACTCTGAAGTCATTAGCTTTCCCCCTGAAGACAACTAAAAACCTCCCAGCAGGTAAGTCACAACAAGTCTTGTAAGATGCTTCCATTGAAAGTCCATTAAGAATTTGGCATGAACTGCTCGTCTGAAATCTTCAGGAAATGTTAGGCCTTGTCATGCTGACAAGAACCAGCAAGCCATTTTTGCTAAGTTCCAGCAGATATATGAAAAGCAAGGAAGGATGAAGACGCTCTTCCTGGAATACAGTGGCATCCTTAGAAGAAAGTCATCTATCCGCTGCTCTAAGGGCACTTAGCTGTCACATCTTTCTCTTGGCAAGGTCATTTACGTATATTAACAGTGTTTAACAGAATCTAAATATTGAATTGGTGAAAACTGATTATGTTCTGAAAAACTTTAACTTTGTCTTGGAATACACAATGTTAGATGTTGAATTATTTTTGAAGGTGAGAAGTTGGGATCAAGAACTTATGCTAAGTGCTGGGGATGAAGCTCACTTGATAGATGCTTGTCTAGTGTGCACAAAGCCTTGGTTTGATTCCCCACTACCAATAAAACAAACAAAATAGATGTGGTGACACGTGCCAGCAGTCCTAGAGCTTGGGAATGGGAGACAGATTCAAGGTCTTCCTCAGGAACACAAACTTGAGATCAACCTGGAAAACCTGAGCTCCTATCTCAAAACAAACAAACAAACAAACAAAAAACCAAAAGTATTATACAAACTAAATATCTTAGAATTTCAATTAACTTGACATAATTGCCAGAATGATTGTCGAGATTTCTCCTAAATCCAGGCTGAATACTCAGGTTAGGTCATGAGGCTTCATCCTCAACTTCCGTATCATGGTCCTAATCACATACTTTTGTGCGGCTTATTTGGAGATGATCAAGGCAATATGGACAAAGAAACCTGAAAAGACTAGCTTTTCTGAGTGTTATAGAAAAAAAAAAATAAAAACCCTGAAGTGGATGGCCTGTTAGCCACACCCCTGGCTTCAGTAGGCATTATTCATTTATGAGATAAAACAGTAGTTATGAAAATAGAACTGACCCGAACAAGCCGACCTATGAAAAACTATTTAATCCATTCAAAGCTTTCTGTGGCAAACATGTTGGACACATAACTCATGTGGAGTTTACTGTAATAATTCCCAAAAGCCTCTCTTTGCATCTGACCTTAAGCCTTAAAACCTGAGTTTAGTCCTCAGAACCAGACCCAGAAAGAAAGAAAGAAAGAAAGAAGGAAGGAAGGAAGGAAGGAAGGAAGGAAGGAAGGAAGGAAGGAAGGAAGGAAAGAAAGAAAGAAAGAAGAAGGAAGAAAGAAAGAAAGAAAGAAAGAAAGAAAGAAAGAAAGAAAGGAAGGAAGGAAGGAAGGAAGGAAGGAAAGAAAAGAAAAGAAAAGAGAAGAAAAGAAAAGAAAAAGCTAGAACACTAAATGTAAAAAATATGAGATTGAAATATTTATCTCTCAGCACAGAGCAAACAAATTGTATTGATGAGAAAGACACGTCTGTTCCCAAAGAGCTTTAAGGCCAGGGATGGAGCATGTGCATTCAGCACCTCAGCCCGGAGCATTTGCTCCTCTGAGTCACCTCCCATGCTCACCACTGTCCCCCACAGTATAAACTGTAACCACATGAAGCAAGGATTGCTGTATTGTTTCATAGATTCTTCTTGGAACTCAGCATTCAAAATACACAGACAGCAATGAAATCACTGAGATTATTTATGAGAGGGTGAAGAGGCAGCCGATAAAAGGCAAAATCTTACCAACTATGTATCTGATGGAGAATTAATATCCGAATTCTAGAGTCTAAAAAATACCCCAAAAGTTAAACATCAAAAAACAAACAAACTCATCCAATCAACGACGAGATAAATAAATTAACAAACATTTCTCAAAAGAAACACAGATGGCCAATATATACACTTACAAACCTGCTCAGCATCCTCAGCCATAGGGGAAATGCAAAAGGAAAACTGCTTTGAGATTCCATCTCACCCCAGTCAGAATGACTGCCATCAAAAAGATGGCAAATGCTGTCCAGGATATGAGGAAAGAGGAGTCTTTATTCCCTGCTGATGAGACTGTATACTGAAATAGCACCATAGAGGTGTCTGGGGTTATTCAAAACCCTAAGAATGGAATTGCTCCTGAGCATATGTTCAAAGAAATCTAAATCAGCCTACCAAGAAGATGCTTACATTTCTGTGTTTACTGCTGCACTGCTCAGAACAGCCAAGGTACCATTCCCTACATGCTCACCAACAAATAAATGGGAGACAGATTCAAGGTCACCCTCAGGAACACAAACTTGTTTTGTACGGTAGAGTTTTATTCAGCTATGAATAAGAAAAGCATATAATATTTGCACAAAAAAATACATAACAAGAGATAGTCACATTAAATAAGGCAGACTCGGGCAAAAATTACATGCTTTTCTCATATGTTGAATCTACATGTAATATAAGTGGATGTGTGTGTTTGTGTGTGTTATGAAAATAGAGAGGGGACTGTGGGGTGAGTGGAACATTGCATACTTTCTCTAATAGGTGGGATCACACACATATGCACTGCGATACACTAAAAAAAATTAATGAAAAGTCACTGAAATCATTAAACCATCCTATGCTACCACAATTAAATTAGCTATAGTGATTGAGATGAGACAAAATAGATTGGAAAGCATCTAATCCTTTCCAAGGGTAAACACAGCAAAACATCTTTTTCTCACGTAAATACATAGTTTGGGATTGCTCGATTAAGACAGAAAACAGCTGAAAAGAAGCAGAGCAAGTGAGTTTCCGGTGTGGACCCACACAATTGCTCCAAAGCTATTTTCTGGGAACCATTTGATAACATGGCCACTGTAATACATTTGACATAGAAAACACCTTGTCGCAACCAGAGGAAATATATAAATGAATTGTCAACGCAAACTATTGAATATGTCTTACCTTAGTTTTACCTATATAATTTCTTTATATTCATTGACCTTACTCCTGAGCTGGACACGTGTTTTGATATCACCTTATTTTCTTAGAAATGCATGTAAACATTTTTATTTGGGAAAGAAAATGACAATTGAATTGTTCACATTCAGGGTTAATTGGGAGTAAAAAAAAATCAATGTAGAAAAAGGAGGAGAAGGGGGAACAAAATCCTATGCTCCTTTGAACAATCATATTTTATGAATTAAGACCATGGAAAACTATTATGACTAAATATTTAAAAGGAAATATTATGCTTCATACAGACCAACATTCTGGCATAGATGTTGAGCTGTTCCATGTCTGGTCTTAAGGATCCAAGACATCAGATCTTGATGCCATCCTTCGGGTTACGAAATTCCACACTTGCATAACTTATTTTATGAAACACAGGCCTGACGCCCCAATGCTTACAGTTTATGAGCTATTCTTTCAGATAGAATTTCTTTTCAATCAACACTAATATTAGCAAAAGAGGCCAAAGTGCTTGCTGTGAAAATTAGGAAGTCCAAATCGGCAATGGACATAGATGGCACTCCCCACCCCAGACTTTTGGGTCTCCAGGGTCCACAGTCAACCAGGAGCCCGCCTGGTGCAGTCAGGTACCATCACCACAAGTACTGCTTGGATGGGTAATATTCAACCAAGTGCCACCTGTAACCCAAGCAAGAGTCGTGGCACTAGGCAGTTGGGCACCACTGTGGTGAGAGATGAGGTGAGGAGGTGGAAGAGAGGGAGAGGCAGAATGGTTTGTGGGCTGGGGAGAGAGGCAGATCTGGAGAGGTGAGGGTGGTGAGAATGGGCTGACATAAATGGCCCAGCTGGCCACCTGCATCCAAGGAGATGCCTGAGCTATGACCAAGGGCCAGGTCTTGACCAGGGGCCTTTGAGCATCCAAGAGAGCCTGTGTTGATGTCTGTGGTTCCTCTAGTCACTGGGGACTGTACAGGGACTTGTGGTGGGGCCATGTTGGTGTCTCATGGCTGTGCTGCCACAGGAGCTATACCAATCTGGGTGGCCTGCATGGTAACAACCTGGGTTACTGCCTTAGAACCGTGACTGGGTCCATGGCCCTACCACAGCCAGAGTCTGTATTGATGTCTATGGTCAATGTTGCTACCAAAGGCCACATAGATGCTCGGGGTCTAGTTCACAACCTGTGGCTATAAGATTATCTGAAAGAGGGAAACGCTGCCACGAGGGACATCCTGATCTGAGTTGGCCTATGCTATTACCTGGGGCCATAGTGTCATCCAAGCCAGGGCTGCTGTAGAAGGTCATGTGTCAGTCTGTGGCCCTATAGCAGCCAAAATCTGAATTTATATCCAGGGATACTGTTGTCATCAAGGGCCACGTAGAGGACCATGGTCTGGTCAGCCATCTCGGACTATGTCACTGTCCCAGATCTGTGCCACACCTGGGGCCATGCTAATCTGGGTGGCTGTTGCTACCACTTTGAGCCATGGAGACTCGCCACTGCCTAGGACCATGCCTGAGTCCATGGCCCTGTGGAGAGGGGGTTGGGGAGGTCGAGTGGGTGCCCATGACTCCAGTTGCCTCTAGGGCTCTGCAGATGCCCAGGGTCTGGCCAGTCACCTGGGACCATATTGATAACCCATGCTTATCTGAGGGGCTGGTGCTGCAACCAGAATCATGGTAGCACCTGTTCCATATTTTTGCTGTGGTCCTGGGCAGCTGGGGTCTGTGGTGATAATGTTAATGTGGGGATCATTGAAATCATGCCATGTTGAGCCAGGCCTACCCTTCACTGGCCCTGGGATGGTCCTGCCTCTTTCTGGATATTGAAGCATGCAAGCTGGACCTGCGAGGGAGAGCCCCCCACACTCAGGGGAAAAGTGACCCCAACTCTCATCATAGATATGCACCTCACCTCACATGAAAGATGACCCTGTGGACTAGGGACATAGGTGAACCATTCCTGAGGGCATGAGAGCAGGAAAGTTGACCCACGGTCCCTCCTTGTCTGCCATGTGGTGGCATGGATGAAGAAAGATTCTCTCCCCACCTCAACCATTACCACCTGTGGCAGGTGAGAGAGCTGGCCCTGGGATCCCAAAAGCAGGAGAGATAGCCCTGACCCTCACCAGCTGCAGCCTCTGCTTCCCATCTACACAGCACACTAGAGCTGACCCTGTTGTCAGGTCATAAGTGAGCCAGCCAAGAGGGCATGAGATCAGGAGAGCTGACCTCTGCCTCCCTTGTATCCCCCCTACAGTAAATGGAGAGAGAAGGCTCTGTACATTGCCTGTGCAAAACAGTAGAGCTGGGCTTGGCAATATGAGTGAAGAGGACCTGGACCTGAGGGCTTGAGAGCATAACTGGCCCTGCTCCTTTCTATAGGCTGCATTGGGTGAGCTCATCAGGGAAGTGCCGGAGAGCTCATCTGGGTAGTGACTAGGAGGGAAAGCTAGTGAGCTGACCAACCCAGCTACCACCCAGGCCCAGACCCAGGGCTATGAGTTGGCCCATCCCAACATCAGCCAAATCTATGAACTGTTGGAGCATGTGAAAGGGATGAACCTACAGATCCAAAACAGCAGGATCCCCATGACACAGGGCAACAGGATATCCAAGAGGAGCCCCAGTGAGAACCCATTATCTGTGGTGTAGCGGAAACCAGAGGCCTCTAGCCAGACCAATGACTCATAGCAATGAACACTTAGAAGTAAAGATGTATGGACTAAAAGGAAGACAGTGCGACTCACCAGGCCACACTACAGTGTCCAGGACAAGATTCTTCTTTTTTATTTGTTTCTTTTGGTTCTTTTGGTTTTTCTTTTAAATTTGGTTTTGTTTTGTGGGAAGTTGCAAGGTCAGAGGGCAGATATGAAGGGATAGGGAGATAAATGGGATAAGAATACATGATGCAAAAATTCACAAATAATCAATAAAAGTTAAAAAAAAATTAGAAAATCCTGCACACTAAGCAACTATGCCTTTAGGAAGCACTGCTTCTTTTAATGTCAAAATTAACACCTGACTGTTTTGTAACTAGCTGTGAAGCTAAATTTATGAAGAGTTCTCCTAGTTCCTGCTAAGAACACAATGGTATTTTTACCCTACCTCACAGCTAGTCAAATCTCACCTTCAGATGTACAAAGACTTGCAGTTCATTAACAGAGAATGTATTTGCCCACCTGTCAGTGATGCTGTTTCCATCCTAGATGGGTCTCACCAATCTGTACCTGCACATACTGCCATCTATTCAATGTTTTTGATTCTGTGTTTAAATTCCAAGCACAACATGCCAAGAGCAATCTCTGGCCTTACTCCTTCCATGTGCCCATTCCATCAATGGTGACTCCATCTTTCAGGTTGCTATGAGAGACTCTGACTTCCACCTTTTTTCTCACCCTCACATCCCCAGACCTCAGTAGTGCATCTGTGCACTGCTCACATCACTTCCACCCTGGTTCCCAGCTCCATCTTCCACCGGGACATGGCAACACAACATCCCCAGACCTCAGTAGTGCATCTGTGCACTGCTCACATCACTTCTACCCTGGCCCCAGCTCCATCTTCCACCAGGACATGGCAACACAAGGGGCCCTGACTAGCTGCTGCCTTTGTTTCTGTACTAGTCCCACTATAACAATGTCACCCTTCTGTTCTTTTTTTCTTTTTAGAGACAAGATCTCACTACGTAGCCCATGCTGACCTCAAACTGACTGGCAAAAGATAGTCTTGAACTTGTGGATTTCTTGTCTTGAGCTGCCTGAGTTCTGATTGTAGGATTAACAACCATACTCAGTGACAATGTCTTTTGGGTATACTTGGCTGTTTTTTAATTGTTTGCTGTTTTATGTTGTCATCTTGAGACAGAATCTCAAACTGTAGCCCAGGCTACCCTCAAATTTGTGCTAGTTCTCTTATCTCAAGTGCTAGAATTACAAGCTTCCATGGCTAGCTCGCACAGTCATCTTAATTCAGAAGCCATACTGAAGCTTCTGAATGACATAATATTTAAATGTCAAGCTAGTCTATGTTCTTTCTCTGCTCCAAACTCTTACCGAGGAAAAAACAATTTTTTTATGATGGCCTAAAATCGATGTCTTAATTAGGTTTTCTGTTGCTGAGATAAATACCAAGATCAAAAGTAAATCGAGGATGATAATATTTATTTGGCTTGCACTTCCACACCATAGTCCATCATTGAAGGAAGTCAGACAGGACTTCAAACAGGGCAGGAACCTGGAGGCAGGACCTGATACAGAGGTCATGGAGGATGCTGCTTACTGGCTTGCTCCTATTTTCTTACAGAATGCAGGACCACCAGGCATGAGTGGCAGCTCCAAAATGGGCTGGACCCTCCTACTTCAATCACTAATCAAGGCTTAGCTTTAGTGAGACAGATGAGCTAGTAAAGGCTTGCTACATAAGCCTGACAACCTGGGTTGAATCTCAGAACCACAGGGAAGGAGAGAACCAACTCCCCAAAAGGTGTCTTCTGAGCTTATGTTCTGTGGCATCATATACCCATACTCATACACAAATAATAATTACATAAAATAAATGTGTAAATAACTATTTTAAAGAGTTAACTTTCCCCAATTATTAAAAAAAATGCTGAAAGAAAATTCAGGTAAATATGCATGACTTTAGAGTTGGGAAAGCTGTGTGAAATAAAATCTAAAAGGCAAAAGTCATTTGAAACAGTGGAATGACTGAAGTATCGGGAACACATGTAGCTTGCTAGCAAATGGCAGGCACAACTCAAGTATGTGAGTACTTGTGCACCAGCTGGTAGTGCTGCTCAGGACATTATGGAACCTTTAGGAGGTAAAGCCTTGCAGGAGGAAGTACATTCCTGGAGGCAGGCTGAGGTTTCTTAGCCTGGCTCCACTTCCTCTTCTCACTGCTTCTGAACTGTCAGGACAGTGTGCAAGCCAGCCTGGGGCTCCTGCCTCCAGGCCTTCCTAGTCACAATGGACTACATGACCCCTCATCTGTAAGCCAAAAATAAACCCTTATATGTTGTATATCTAACAAAGTTTGCCTGAAAATCAGAGGACAGAGCCACCCACAGAGTGTGGTGACACACACCTTTAATCCCAGCACTAGGGATCCCAAGCTGAAACTCCCAGTACTTGGGAAACACCTTTAATCCTAGCTCTAGGAAAGTTGAACCAGGAAGTGAGGTAGCTGCGCAGAGAAAAATGAGGCAGGAGGAGGCAGGAGGCAGCCCTTTGCCTGTGCTTCCCTTCCATACTATTTTTACTTGGTTCTGGGATCCAAACTTGGGCTACCTGTCTGCTAGGCAGACATTCTACAACTAATAAACTCCCAGATCCCACATTATCCATTTAAAACACATATAAACACACACACACACACACACACACACACACACACACACACACCCCTTCTTTCTTGTGAGTAACTATGAGAAAGTCTGCATTGGCAGTTATATACTCTAGCATAATCTGTAAAATTACATTTTTTAATGTGCAGAATGTAGCACAGTGGTAATTTAAATTTAATGTAAAAAATTATGTTGTCCTGTGAAACATAGGAAAATGATGCTATAATAAAATGTAGTATACTAGCTACTTTCCCCATTGTTATGAATAAGGACCGAACATAAACAACTAAAAGGAGGAATGACCTATTTTAGTTTCCAACTGGAGATGGTGCTTGAGCAGAACACCACATTATCATGTCATCATACTACGAATCCACCAGAGATCAATGCACTGACAGGTCAGAGTCTTTATGACTTAGTCGCCTCAGAAAACACTATCACAGACACACCTGAAAGTATGTGTCTCAGAGTCCCTGGGTATTTCTTAATCTGGTCCACTGACAATGAGAAGCAATTTTAAACTGTTAAAGTCAATGAAACAACAGTCTTTGTAAAAATCTAAGCTATTTCTTCCTTTCATTTGTACTGCTGAAGAATCCAAAGAAGCTGCAGTCACACACTGGCTCTATCATCTTTTGCCCTTATTTGGATCAGAAAGATGGCAGATATCTTGGTGCCTTGCCTCTGTGGCTGCTTTGAGGGTGAAGGTTGAATCATCCACCCAGCCTGCTGTGATATGTGTCCTTTAATTCAATTTCTGATATGACTACTCTGGAAGGAGAATATATCTTCATAGTTTTACATATACTCACATGTTAATTAAAAGAAAAGTCTTGCCCAAGTCTTAGTACTATACTAATTTGTGGAACAAGCTTACAATCTAAGAATTACCCCCTTTTCAAAAATTTAATTCACACATTCAGTGTTTTGTGTTACCAAGCTAATTGAATTTGGCATTCACTGTGAAATGTAAGACTGAAGGCCAAGCATACAAACATTTATTCTTGATAACCACAAGCGGCGTCTGGTTAAGATAGAACCTGATAATTTATGGAAAATTAACTTGTCTAAAGAGAGAACAGAGAATAATTCATGAATGGGCTCATTTTTCTTTTTCATTGCCCATTGGTCATTAGCTATGACATGTTCAAACCAGTGAGAAAACATTAGCTATGGTGAATGAACTGAATAGATTTATTTAAGAAGAAATATTTAAAGCATTGAAAGCATCAGCTTATATTCACAGCATCCACAGCATGTTTACTGGACACAGAAACATAATACACAGTAAGCAGTAAATTCCATTTCTTCCAAAAACCCATACAGAGCCCATGAAGAAGGAAAGAAACAGCTTAGATCTACATTTAAAGTCTTTTAGCCATATTTTTCTTTTCTCATTGCTTATTTCAACGTTTTCCCGTGTTCCTAATTAAGGTCTCTATATTCTGGAAGGAAGCCTGGGGTGTGGTGAGCACACTTTCTCAGGTGATCAGATCCGGGTCTGGTCAGGTCTGGCTACTCACAGACTCCCCGAACTTCCGAAGGTCCTATGCTACTGCTGGACTTCCTAGGTAAGCTTTGGGGAGGGACAGGGCTTTGACATCTCCAAAGTGTCTACTTATGATCAAGAACACCACTGGTCCTTAAAATATATGTTGAGTAAATACTATTTGCTTAATATCCCACAAACATTTAAGAACAAAGGGAACTTCATCAATAATGGAAAACTAGTAAATAAGAAATCACTTTTTAAAAATGTAAATGGAAGAACTGAATTCATGACTCTGCATTGAATGAAAAAACAACAGCCTTTCTTGAAAGCCACTTTATATCTAAGAGAAAGAAGTCACGTAACAGGTATAGGAATGGAATCTTAGGTCTTTTTCTTGCCTTTATACAAGTTCCAGAAAAATTTTACTATGCCATGAGTCTCTAAATGGGTGGTAACAGTGTGTGTGTGTGGGGGGGGAATCTCAGGAAATACAAGACAGGATTCAAAGACCTTTTACTCTCTTTCTGAGTTAAGAATCTGGAAATCATAGGAGTTCTGAGAGAACCAGGCAGGGCAGAACACCAGAACCTCTCTCAAAGCATCTCTGACCTCCTTCTTTTTTTCCCAACAGCCCCACAAGTGCCATTCAAAATGGTTCCACCTGCCAGCTTGGTGGTGAGCTTGGTGGCAATCTGTCCTACGGTAAAATATTTAGTCTTCCAGCAGGAGTGGTTGAACTGAACCTTTCCTCATGATCACTGACTAAATACACAGCCTATGCTCAACTCAATACTATAGCCATATTTCATGCTTGTAGGGAATAGAAAAGAGGTACACACACTCCTCTTTTGGAAGACCTTCCAACTCCATAGGAATACACAACAGTGAGGTGAAAGTGAACTGTACAAAAAAAAATTATAAAATCAAGTGTAAGGACAGAATAATTACTTGCCAAAATGTGTAAAAAAAATAAGTATTCTTAAAGGAATAAAAAGAAGAATAGAATTAGAAAAGTCTATTTATTATAGAGGGAAGTGGGGGCTTCCTGTTGGCCGGTTTTTGTTTTCTTAGAAATTCTGAATGTTTAACAACATCAAAAAAATGTTCTACCTGTGGAGATGCTTGCTAGAAAATGGACACTAAAATTAAGCCAGGCAAATTCCTTACCCAGAATGAGAGCCATAGAAGTTAACTAGGTGTTCTTAGTGTTTGAAGACAGTGTTGGTAAGTGTAATTGCTCTGCTTACAGGTAAACAAGAATGTAACTAAAGTAGAAATATGTTTGTCTCAACTATGCTCTTTCTGTTTCATAAATGACTTAACAACCAATAGGGTTCATGCCATAGAATCAAAGGAGCTATACAGCTATTCTCAGGGGGCATCAAGCACCATTGTAGTAAGAGGTTTCTGGCCTGGACTTTCAGGTCTAGCTTCAAGGTTTAGGCCTTCAGACCCACAGACCCGCAAAGACACACAGATGCTTATAATAGTTTTAGGCTGATCTGCCTAAGGCTCAAGCATATAACTTGCTAACTCTTTACACTTAATCTAACCCATGACTCTTATCCTGTTCAGCCATGCGGCTTGGTACCTTTTTTTCAGAGCAGCATAGTTGTCCTCTGCTTCTTCTGGCTTCTCTCTGGCATTTCTGCTCTGTTGTGCCTGTTCCTAGAGTCTTCTTAGTCTGGTAGCCTCGCCCACACTTCCTGTCTGCCTTTGGCCAATCAGCGCTTTTAATTAAACTCATAGGCAGGGATAATTATTTACAATGGAACAACATAATCCCCCTACACACCATCTAACAACATTGTTGCTTGTTACTAGTGAGTATACTTGTGCCTAGTGGATGGAAGTAAAAGTTGTTGATAAACATCCACAGTGCTCAGGACAGGCACCTACAGCACACAGTCATGTAGCTCAAAAGTCAGCTGTGTTGAGATTATGAAGCCCTAAGTGAGAACATCCTAACAGTCAACAGTATGGTCTTTTATCACAGTTTATGCCTAATAACATGCTGAGTCGGAGCCTAAAAACAAGTGTTAGCATTATAAAGTATGGACTCTCAAAGAAAATTAAACCGAGTACATGGCCTTCTTGTACCAATAAAGTTATTTCTAGTATCAGAGAAGAGTTTGGGGCAATTAAAAAAATATATAAATGCTTTGCCAAAGATGAAAAACTAAGTCTAATCACAAAGAACCATTAGGAAAAAACCCTAAATGAAGGTCATTCTACAAGACAAGTGACCTGTAATCTTTAGAAACATTAGTGAACATCAGTGAAGGACTAAGGAAATGTTGCAGACCGAAATGAATTAGAGACACAACACAAGATTAGGACATGCATCATCTCGACAAAAAAGATTCAAAAACTAGGACAGACAAGGCTCGCACAGCAGAGAGGTCACTGTCAGCTTAGAAATCCTGTTTCAACTGCAGCAATCAGAAGCACGCCAGTGTTCGTGGAGAATCCATCCTGAAGAACTGATGAGCTTATTCACGTCAGCATTTGGGGAAAAGTACGCTTGCAACTTTCCCATGAATTTATAATTCTTGTAAAAGTAACCATGCTTGGAACCCGTATAAATGTGGAAGAAAACTGACCCCTCAAACTTGTTCATTGCCCTCTACATGCACTCACACCCACCCCCACACACAATAATAATAAAAATTTTAAAGAATTTCCTATAGAGTACTTATTTATTTAACATGGTCCTCATTAAATATTTATTTCTTGTCCAATTTGTCTATGAAAATGATGATTGTGTGGATACTGAAAGCACACAAATTGAACCTTTGTTCTGTTAGCCATTTCCTCTTATTAAACACCTTTGCCTATACTTTTTTTACTATAACAAAAATTCTGTGGTCATATAAATATGACCCAGCCAGTGTTTTCAGTTGAATTCAACACTATTTATTACCACCTAAGACAAATACAGGGCCAAGTGAAGGAGGCGGTCAGTAGCCAAAAGTCACACACAACAAGTTTGTGCTTTCAGTAAAGCCTTAGACACTGCAGTAGAGCAGAAGACCCGGGAGCAGTTCACACGATTACAGCTGAAAATGTGCACTGGGGGGAAGACAGACCCTCCAACAGGTGATGCTAAGAAAACAAAGATGAACCTGAACTAGTGCCTCTCACCCTGTACCCAAGTCAACCAATGAAAGACTGCAAATGCTGAAACCACCTTGGAGAAACACTGAAAAACATAGACATATCTGAAAAAAAAACCTCCAATGCCTTAGGAAATAATTCTAACAGTTAACAAATGAAATTGCACGAATCAAAGGCTTCTCCAAAGCAAAGGAAAAAGAATATTGACAGTGAAGAAAGCCTCCAGAATTGGAGAGAATTCTTAAAATTACACACCTGATAGGAAGTTACATATCTAGAACCTACAAAGAAATACAAACATGAAAACAATTCCATCAGTAAATGAGCAGGTAAACTGAAAACTTAATCTCAAAAGAAGGAATAGCCAATAAATATTTGAGAAAGGTTTCTACATTCACAGCCATCAGGAAAGGCATAGGAAAACTGTACTGGGAATCTGTCACGTTCCAGTCAGAATGACTGTCATTGAGAAAATAAATGAAAATAAATGACCAAAAAACAAAACAAAACCACGCTGATGAGGATGTGGGAAAAGAGGATCCCTAGTTCACTGCTGATTTGAATCTAGAGTGCTGCAGCTCCTGTGGACATCCCTATGAAGATTGTTCAGAAAAACTGCTCCTGGGTATGTATGTATATGAAGAAATGTATGTGAGCATAGCACAGAAATACTTGAACATCAGTGTTTATTCAGGCACTATTCATAACAACCAAGACACAGAATCAGTCTAGACATTCATCAAGAGGAAAAAAAGTGACAAAGTGTGTGTGTGTGTGTGTGTGTGTGTGTGTGTGTGTGTGTACACATTTTATTCAGTCACAGAGAGAGATGAAATTAAGTCATTTATACAAAACCACACGGAAGTAGAGAGCATATTCAATGTAATTGGTCAGGCTCGTGGAGACAGATACTGAACGTTCTATGTGAAACTAGATCCAAATATTTAAATGTATATGCCATTGAAGTAGAGTGGGGGGTGAGGCGAGGACCAGGGGGTCTAAAGAAGGAAGCGGGATAAGAGAGGGTCATGGGGAGGAAGAGGACAAAACTCCTTTTTTCTCTCATATGTAGACTCTAGATCACACACACACCATGAAATCAGAAGGAGAAATATTTCGGTGGAGGAAGGGATCAGCAAGGTTGGGGGAGAACAAGAGAGTAGTGAGGGGTGAATATAAGCAAAGTATAACGGCTTAGATGTACAAAAATGCTCATATGAAACCTGGTCTCTTGTACACTAGCTAAATTGTTATTCTAAGAATAGTCAATATTCCCAGACAAAAGGGAGAAATCAAAACTTCTCTGTAACTCATAGGTCCCACTGAGACACCAGGTCTTCTCTTCCAGGCAACATTTACTCCAGAGGTTTGCCCCACAACTGAGATGTATCCCCATCTGTACTTATTTTAAAAATTTATTTGTAAATCTCCTTTAAAGGTAAACCATTGCTCAATTCTGCTTATTTTTGCTTATTTATATTTGCTTTGCTATGCTGGAGGATGAATCCAGGGCTTTGTGCAACTCCTACACAACATTTATAGATTTTCTAGATCTTAGGTTGACAGCTTCATGTAACCAAGATTCTCGCTTTTCCTTAGTATAAGTAAAAACTTGTAGAATCACTCACTATACATATAGCGTGCTGATTCTGTTTTACAGTATAATAGATACTTTTTTAGAATGGAGAAACAAATGTAAAAAACCAAGAACGCCAGCTAAGACCATCTTCCCGTTACCAGGTTTCTGGCTTCGGCCCCACATTGATTGGTAACTTATTCTTCACACTCTATTGCAAATTAACTGCAGGGCCCCTTGCCGGAGCAGATACATCAAAGACTCACTAGGACTGATAGTTACAACTAGAAATTTATAGAAAATCTTTAAGCTTGATGGCTGTTATTAGAAACATCTTTGTTTGTGAATAAAAATTTTGCCCTTGGGCTAAAGGGATGGCTCTGCAATTAAAAACACTGGCTGCTCTTTGATTCCCAGTACCCACATGGCTACTCACAGTGGCTTGTAACTCTAATTTTAAGGAATTCAACACCCTCTTCTGGAATCTGCAGGCAACAACATTCATGTGCACATACTCCTACCCACAATACACACACACACACACACACACACACACACACACACACACACACACCATAATTAAAAAGTAAAAACAAATCATTGAAAAAAATTGTCCACACACTAACAACTGTATCCTGATTTGTGCAGCCCTTCATATATATTAATGGTAAAGGATGTTCTAAAATTGACTTTAAAAGAAAAAACAGGAAGCTGACTTGGAGAAGATGAAATAAGGTAATAAGCACAAGATTTCATGGAAGGTGGCTTAAAAGCCTGACAGAGAAGCCCACATGGAGAAGGGGAACAAGGCTTGTGCACAGAGCCAGGTTCACATCCATAAGGGAGTATACCAGAGGAAAACCAGGGATTCAAGTGAATTTTCAGCTATACAGAGAGTACAACGAAACATAAAACCCAGCCTCAATAAAACAATTCCCACACATCACAATGTGACTATATAAGGGAGACAGCAAGAGATGGTATAAAACACAGATGTGAGAATATCATAGAAAATCTATCTAAATGGACAGAGTAATGAGATCATTAAGTAATGCTTTATTGGCTAAATTAGAAACTTCTGTAGAAGGAAGGGGCAAGTTATAACTCCAGTAGTAGGTACCTAGAACTGTGACCTCCAGACACTGTCTGTGCTTTTCAGTAGTATGATAAAGTTTAATTTGTAAATTAGATATCAACAAGAGTTAATAACAATATGTAGTAAGGAAAATAATATAATAAAACCATATCAACTGTTCTCTCTCTGTCTGCCTCCTTTTGAAAGCACTTCCTGACTTGTAATATCTCAGGCTGGCACGATGACTCAGTGAGTAGAGGTGATTACCATCCATGCCTGGCTACCTGGGTTCAGTTTCTGGAATCCACTCAAAGACGGAGGGAACCGATTCCACAAAATTGTCCTCTATCCTCCATACACACACACATACACACACACACACACACACACACACACACACACACACACACACACACACACACACACACACACACACCCCAGGTATGCACACATAGTGATAAACAAGTATAAATAATCTCATCACTACACTCAGTATGTGATAAAGCACATTTGGAAAGACACGGCAAGCACGTGAATTCTTGGCCCCAGAATCAAACAGCAAACTAAGAAATAGCATGTCTTTTGAAGTGCCTAGCTGAAGGGGAGGCTTTTCTCACAGTGGGACTCCCTCCATCCCACCCAACCCCCTAAAGCAGAATGTGAGCACAGAGGTCTCAAGGGAGATTCCATTGGCATCCCTGCTCCATACCAGTCTTCTGTCAAGCACCTGGGCATCATGCACTTCCATGCACTTCCATGGGGCACATGTATCCTACATGACACTCAGGAAAACAAGATACCGCCCAGCTGTTCCTGCCCCTTCTGTGATTACACAGAATGGCCTGTGAAGCCTGCTTCAGAACTCCAGTCCAGCAAGCTCCTTCCTAGGAAATCTACCAGGCAACTGAGCAAGAAGTACTCTGGCTTTAAGAAAGAATAAGAGTCTTTAGGTCTGCCAAATTTTTAGGAGTCGACGTAAGATTTGAGAACAATAAGAGGAAAGGAAAACAATGTACTCTCAGAAGCATCACGTGTGTAGACTCTCCTATTTTTTCAGATTGGAAATATGCTTATTTTTCTTCTGATTATAAGCATTTTGTCACATATTGTTGAACTGCCTCTCAGGAAGCCTGTCCCAATTGTATTTCCCACCAGAAATATATAGCATCCATTTCCTATTGCCCTTACTATACTAATGTCGGAAATTTTTAGTCCTTTGTTAATATGCTGACTGAAATCACATCAAATTCTTTTAACTTGAAGCTTTAATTCCCAGTAAGGCTAAACAGTCTTCCACAGGCTTGTTAGAATTATTTATGGCATTTATACATTTCTCTCTTATGGTGTTTGCTTTATTAATTTTAGAGTTTCCTATTTTGAAGATATTGACCTTGATTACTAAATCACCAACTACTATTTAAATTTTAACTTTGTTCATGAAGGTTGTTGGTGCTTTTGTTTCAATTGTTTCGGATGAGTTCAAGTAGCCCAAGCTCGCCTTGAACTCACTATGTAGCTGAGACCGGCCTTCGAGTCCTGAGCTTTCTGCCACTATCTCCCAAGGCATTGGGTTTACAGGCATCTGCATCCATGTCTTGCTCCGTGGTTGGTATTTTCAGTGTTTGTTTTCATTTTTCTGTGTAAGAGTTATCTTCTTTGACTATTTATTTGACTATTTTGTTTCACTGGGTCTTTAAAGCTTTTTGTTTTACACATATTTATGTGGGGTGGTACTGGGATGTACATGTGTGCCACAGAGTGCACTGGAGGTTAGAGGCCAGCCTGCAGGAGTTGGTTCTCTTCCATCATGTGACCTCAGGGATCCAACTCAGTTCATTGGGTTTGGCAGCAAGCTCCTCATGTGGGATGTCTTTCTATCCACTATAAATATACCTTGTTACCATTTGTTAACAAAGAAGCTGTTTTGGCCTATGGCAAGGCAGCTTAGAGGCAGGCAGGAAATCCAAGCCTGGATAAAGGGGGGGAAAGAGCGGAGTCATGCAGACACTGCAGGCTGCCAATGAAAAGGCAAGATGTAGTGGAACACAGGTAAAGCCGCAGAGCCATGCAGCAATACATAGAAATGGATTACGTTGTAAGAGCTGGTTAGTAATGAGCCTGAGCCATAGGCCAATCAGTTTGTGATTAATGTAAGCCTTTGTGTCATTATTTGATACTAAAGGGCTGCATGACTGTGGGTTAAGACTTCGGGATGAGGCTGGGCCAGAAACAAGCTCCTTGGCCCAACTTCCTGGAGTATTTTTGGTTTTGTTCTTTTTTTTTTTTTTTTTTTTTTTTTGCTTGACTGCTTGTTTGCTTTAAAATATAGATTAGGAAGGTTTCCCAAAAACAATTTATCTACTTCTATGTACATATTTGAGGATTTTAAATTCTTGTCCTGTTTTTGGTAACTTAAATTTCTTGTCTATTTAATATGACATAGAAATTTAATTTCACTTCTCCAGAGACATTTCAACACTGTTGGTTAAAGAACACTGCAGCTTTGATATGTCTGCTCTCCAATACTAAATTGTTATATGGCAAGGTTTAGGGGCTTGTTGTGTTTTGATTTTTACTTTCTATAACTTTTTCCTTAGTCTCAGCATCTGATGTAAACTGACTTTTATACCACTATGAAACTGTTCCTTTAAAAAAAAACTTTTTATTGATTCTTTGTGGATTTCACATCATGCACCCCAATCCCATTCATCACCCTGTCCTTTCATATCAACCCTCTTCCCTTGCAACCCCCCCAAAAAAATAAAATTTAAAAGAAAAAAAAAGGGCAAAAGCAAAAACAAAAGAAAGAAAAAATTCATTATGAGTCACACAGTGTAGACTTTAGTCTATACATCTTTAAGTGTCTGTTATGAGGCATTGGTCTGGTTTGAGGCCTCTGGCTTCTGTTATATTGGATACTGGCCTCCTCTTGGATGTCTTGTCGTTACCCTGTGTTGTGGAGATCCTGCAGCTGTGGATCTGCTTGTCTCTCCCTTTCACATGCTCCAGCAATCATAGATCAGGTGGATGTTGGGGTGGGCCAACTCACAGCCTGCCTTTGGTCTGAGGTTTTTCTTAGTCTCCTCATCTGATGAAAACTCATTTTGATACCACCATGACATTGTTTTAACTTGTGTGGCTTCATTTTTTAAAAAAAGGTTGTGTGTGTGTGTCTGTGTGTCTGCGTGTCTGTGTGTCTGTGTATACATGCATGTAGGTGCTCACAAAGGCCAGAAAAAGGTGCATATCCCCTAGAACTGGAGTTATAGGCAACCATAAAGGAAGGCGCTGGAAACTGAACTAGAGGCCTCCACAAGAGCAGGAAGCTTCCTTCCTGAGCCGTCTTTCCAGACCCTCAAGTTTTACTTTAATATGTGGTAGGGCAACACTTTCAACTTGGCTTCAAAGCTTTCTTAGCTGTTTCTGGAGTTTATGGCCTCAATAGCAGTTAGGTACTTCGAGGATTTGATGTGTGTTTAAGTATTTTGTTAAAGTGCACAAACTTGTAAAAGGCCAAAAGCAAACACTTGTAGGATGCCTTCATTACCCCTTCTCAAACACAGTGAGAGTGCTCTCTACAGAGAAAGAATACCAGCAGTGTGAGTGGTATGGATCAGGAATTTCCCAGTCCACAAATACATATTTTCCGGGCTCATTAAGTTCACTACAGTCTAAAGTGTAATGAAAGTGTGTATAGAGTAGATTCTCTTCACGATATTTTTAAGATATTCAAATTATCATGTAGGAGAAACGAGTACAACTTCCCAGCTCCCCATTTGTCAATCTATGTGAACTTGTCCCAACAACTCCGATATTCTTCAGCCATGTCCATTTCTGCTAGGTCCCGTGTTCTTGCTCGTCCAGCCCTAATTCCCTTTTAGCTTCATCATCCCTGCTTTACCACAGCAAGAATCAATTCGCCATATATATTACTTGACATCCCCAAACATAAGTGCTCCTGCTTCTGGGATCCCACGCAAAGTGCTCACTGGCTACATTGTATTGGACTTGTATTTTCATCTGTACGTGAAAGAGCACAGACAATATTAACATAGCATCTCACCTTGGTCCCTGTTGTGCTTAGAATATGAAATGTTCCCTTAGGTTTATGTGTCTGAACACATGGTTGTTATCTGGTAGTGCTGTTTGAGAAGATTGTAGACCGTTTAGGTGGTAGTGCCTCACCTAAGTACTTGCAGGGGCAGATCTTTAGCCTCACTTCCCATCTATACTCAGCTTCCTAGATGCTGATGTGAGTGAACAGCGGGCTTCTGCCCCTGCCACCATACCCTTACTATCTGTTGCCACATCTTCCCTGTCATGATGGACTTCATCTCCTAAAAAATAAGCCAAAGTAAACAGTTTGACCCTTAACTTACCATTGCCAGGGTATTTATTTACAGCAATATGAAAGTAATTAAGACAGTGCCTACCATACTTGGTATCACCTAGTTGCTTTGACACTGTATTCAAGTTGTGGAACTTCACAGTTTCCAAAATTGTCTCACCTCCACAGCTCCATCGTTCCTGAATCCCACTTCCCAACCCTCCTGCTTGCTCCTTCTGTTATGCTTCCCCACGAGATATAGGAGCTCAGCTGTGCTCCAACCATAAGCACATGTCAGACCCACACAGGCCAGCTGCTTCACGAGACCACTGTTTTCTGCTCAGTGCCATGTCGTTTGGATCCTGTGTTCTGCTTTTTCTGTTCCCACTTAAGCACTGGTCTAGCTTTCTTTCTGGCTATGGGAGTCTGACTGGACCCCAGGACACAATCTTCAACATGAGCTGGTGAGTAAAGCTCCCTCTAGAGTCACTTGCTTCCACATAACCCAAATCTTTTTAAATCTCACACAGTAACAGAGACAGTACTCTATATAGAGAAATCCAACTCCTGTGAAAAAATCTAGAAACAGAAATTGAAATGACAATGTAATCTAGCCAGGCATCCAATTGTAGGATCCTGGTCTTTCATTAACACTATGTGGGAAACAAGAGCTCTGTCTTTTGTCTAATTTGTTTCTCGAGTAGATGAAACTCTTCACTTTCTGAGAAACCACAAGCCACTTTCATCTGACTGCTCCCCACCCTTGTCCTGTCTTCTGTTTGAGCTCAGAGTTCCACGTGCTCATCTTGGTAAGAGTCCATCACAGTACATCACCAGGAACATATGTGTGCACTGGGACCTTATTCCCTGGAAGCTGGGGATGCCGATGCACATTACAGCATTGCTAAAATCTGGAGGAAGTGATGGGGGAGGGCTTTGGCAAAGAAGACAAAATCAAGCAAGTCCACTCAACATTTCCTCTAGGAGTGACACAGGGAGCATGCCCACGGGTGGGGAAAGTCGGTGGTATTCATCAGCTGGAACTGTCAGCAGGAACATTCATTAAACGGCAGCTGTTGCTTTACCACTTGTAGGGGAGTGGAGCAATCCCAACTCCAAAATAGATTTCTCAGGATGAGAGTCTTTCTAGCTAATGACTACAGGAGAAGCCTGGTTGTGGGTTGCTTTTTTTTTTTTTTTTTTTTTTTTTCCTTCATGAGTTTGTGTGAAAAGATGAGGAGCAAACAGTTGCCATTAAGCCTGTGTGGATGTTTGAGCCTTGGACTATGGAATGAAGGTATGCCAAACAGCATTCTAGCTTGTTACCAGAAATCCATCTGTACCTCGGCTGTCAGAGTGGCAGTGTACCCCTACTCACCTAGTAACATCAGCTGCTCCAAGAGTGTTGGCTGGTTTTAGTTTACTGTTTAGGAAAAGCAATGTGATCAGTAGGCGTGGAAAGCAAGAGAAAGACCCGTAGTCGCTGGCTATTATTTTCCTGGCTTGGGGTGGGTAAGGAGGCAGAGCCTTTCAATGATAAAAACCAATCAGGAATACTTTCTCAAGTGCATGATGGTTAGTGAGTTCAATTTAACAAGCACTTGCTCAACACTTGTAGGTGATTCTAAACTGAATCAAAAGTCATAACTGAGCCTGTTTTAGGATGCATTAATTTATTATAAAATAATCACAATAATCTCTCGTTTCCTATTTAGCTTCTATTGGGTAGAGAAATTTATGATATGGTATGTGTAGTTTTATCTTTAAAAAAGTTTTTTTTTAATCTTAAGATTAAAGGGTCTTATGAAAGGCTCAATTAACCAGGTAATGTTCATAAATTTTCTTATAGATATTCAAAAGTCTGGTCTGTGGAACTTGAAACTTACAGAATCGATCACAAATTAGTTCCATACATAATACCTAAAATGTAGATTTTTAAAAGTTCTTCAGATTGCACTGACCCACTGACTGGTCAATCTCACATGACAGAGCAGCTTGCTTCCAATACACCTGCTGCTTATGGAAGGGACCTAGCTAATCCCTTCCTGTTGCTGTGGGCCTTCTTTGAGAAGCCAGGGTATAGTATGAAAGCATTATGAGGACTCACAAGCAGAATGGAAGGGGTGAGCCAGACTTACAGGGTAAACAAAGGTCAAGGATCTAAACAGGAGAAAAATTCATGGTTAGAATGACTGGAAAAGTAAAGAAAACATTCTCAAAAGAAAGGCATAAGGTATACAGACCCCAAGAGAAAGAAAGGCTGGATCCGAGAAGCAAAATCAATGGGAGAAGCCTGAAGGTCACAGGGATCCTCAAACCAGATAACTCACTGGGAAAAGAGAAGACAAGGTACAAACTTAGTCCCGTTCAAGCAAAACCCCATGCATGAGAGCTGACCACACCAAAGCCAGCTGCCACCGTATTCTGACGCTGGAACAGGGAGCAGCTGCTATTCAATACCTTACACCCTCAGAGCAAGATCTAAAATAGTAGAGTGATTAAGAGTGGGTGAACACAGGCTGGGGAGTGCCTGGACGCATTTCAGATCTGCCACCTGCTTGCCATGGGTAGGGAAACAGACACAATTCTCTCAGGCTCCTCATCGGACAAACCAGTGTGTATGAGTACCTACCTCATACACCTACTTCACAGAAGGTATCAATAATCACTAGCTGATCTCATGTTTTTTAGACCTGGGTGATAGAAGTGAATGCACTAGGATTTAAGGCTTAAGTTCTGGTCCTTTCTCTGAATATAGTCTACCCTATGTGCAACTTTTATAGAGCTGAAGTGCAATCACAAAACCAGGAAGCTATTACTGATCCCCGAGTCAAGACCATAAAAGCTAAGTCAAGACATGATCCTGGGGTCAGTTCACCTAAGACAGAAACGCAGCTGCTAAGAAGTATGGGAAGGACTCACTACCAAAACCTGAGTACATTCTGTTCCCAACCCAATTCTACCTTGAGAGGACTTGGAATCGTTCACCAAGTGACTTCCCTTTCAAATGTTTCTAGATAACTGGTTCTAATACAGGAACACAAATTATAGTCACATGTGAAAGGCCATTTGAGTTATAACCCCTGGGGCCATAGTCTAGGCACTTACATTTTTAAAGTACTCCTAAGAGACTTAGATTCATAGGGTCCTGTTACCATTGGGATATAAGATGTCCCACATAGGCTCCTGTGTTTGAACACTTGGTCCCTAGGTGGTAGTGCTAATGCTATCTTGGGAGACTGCAACCTTTGGGGCTGCAGCTTCACTGGCAAAAGTGGTTGCCGGGGCTGGTCTATGAAGGTGGTATATGCTTTTGGTTTCCAGACTGAAACCTCAGCTGCTTGATCTACCATGCCATAAATCCCACTGCCTCTGACCAGGCCACTACAGCTGCCATGCCTTCCTGGCCATGATAGACTGACTGCTCCTTCCAAAACTGTGAACCAAAGAAAACCTCTCTTCTCTTAAGATGATTCTGTAGGTATTTCATCACAGGAACAGAAGCATACCTAATACAAGAGTGTTAAGATACACCCAAATGGATGCCGTGATGGCTCCCACTTGAACTGAGTCTACATGACCCAGAATCAAATCCACAAAATCATTAGGAGAGATGACCCCAGAACCAAATCTACAAAATCGTTGGTAGTGTAAAACTCAGATCCCGCTATCTGAACAGGCACAGAAGTGCTGAGAGAATTAGCAAATCTTACAGATATCTCAGTAACTCTTAAGTCAGTATGATAAATTGTTAATGTCTTCCACTTAAGAAGCATTCATTAAATACCAGTATGGAAATTATCACTCAGTTTTGTTGCCAAAAGAAATTTAGGATAATTGACTAGTGCAGGAAAGCTTCCGGAAGCCACCCAGTCAAGCCCTTTATCTCCAAAGGATAGAACACAAGTATTTCCTCCTTAGATGATGTTATATCAAAGGCAGGAAAAGACTGCGGGGGGAATTGTGAATTTGTTATAAGGGGAATCTACAAATGAAGCAGAAAGCCTTGAGGAACAATCACTGTCTCTGCCTTTTCCCCCCATTGCTCTGTATTAAACAGATCTATACCACAAAAGAAACAGCCGCTTTACTTCAGGGAGACGTGCAGCCTGTAAGGCACAGAGCAAGTCCTATGCATCAGCTAAGAGAGTAACTTGTGAGTGGGTGTGTGTTGGGAGGAAGCACTTGGCTATGCTAACTTAGCTGCCAAGACACTGCTTTCAACTTACAGAGTTTCTCGGAAGGCAGACATTCTATTATGTATCTTCATTCTATGTGAAACATTCTCTTTGGGGGAATTATTTGGTTCACTGGGAAAATAAAGTATTTACAGATGCTGGTGTGAGAAAAAGCAAAGTACAATATGCTCCATCAAAATTTCATTAGGAACATGGAGAGAAAACTCAGTGGTTAGGAGTACTTGCTGTACTTGCAGAGGACCTGAATTCAGCTCCCAGCATTCATATCAGGTTGCTTACAACTTCTGTAACTCCAGCTCTAGGGATTCCAACACCTTTGGCTCCCCTGGCACTTGAAGTCACATGAATATACCTATATACAGATGTATGTATATGTATATATACATATATATGCATAAATCAAAATAATAAAAATAAGTCTCTTATCTTTTATATTAAAACTGTCCTCCATTTTAAGATTGTT
Organism: Phyllotis vaccarum; assembly: GCA_033318265.1. Classification (NCBI taxonomy): domain Eukaryota; kingdom Metazoa; phylum Chordata; class Mammalia; order Rodentia; family Cricetidae; genus Phyllotis; species Phyllotis vaccarum. Next base: position 130,100,729 of record JARWLC010000004.1, on the reverse strand, counting down.
CTTCTTTGATTTCATACAGTCCAGAAGTTAAATGCCAACAGGTGAACAGAAACTAAGTTTCCCAATGATTTCTGAATAGCCAGATATTTAACAACATGAGTATGTACTGAAGAGATAAAAGAATGGGAAAAAAAAGTATCCAGTAAAGCGCCTTGGCAGTGCAGCACAGTAGCCAAGCACCAGCTAGCACTCAGGAAGTTTGAGGCAGTACAATGACTAACTCAAAGCTAGCCTGGGCTACATAGTGAGACCCTGTCTTACAAAAAGAAAAAATAGGTTTAAAACTATCAGATAATTATTCTTAAAGCACAGCAGCCTTTAGGCTTCACTGAACTTTGTTTTGCCTTTGGTTTTGATGGACAGCCTGCTGCCAGCGGACACCCTTTACCCAAAAACGTCTTGGAAAACAATCAGTAACTAAGACTTGCTTCTGTACTCTTGCTCCACCCCTTCTACTTCTTCCTGGGTTAGGAACGTCACTAGCCATTGAAGCTTCTTGGGAACCCTGGAAAAGGATCCTTTTCTTTAGCCTTTGGTGAATCTTCTGTATCTACAGGGGCAGTGAAGCCCATTAGTGTTGAATTCTATACTCTCCCTAAAACATGACTCAGCCACTGGGGGAAGGGATTATCCCTTGAGCAACTTCCTGAAATTTCAAAAACACAGTTAAAATAAGGCGTAGAATGATCAAATGCCCTGAGTTTAATTTTATATCTGCCACTGGGCAAATTACTTAGCATGCATAAACTTCATTTTCCTAATCTATAAAATTGGGCTAAAATTGGTAGATCATTTTTCTAGTGTGTTTGAAGCCCTGAGAGTTCAAGCTCCAGTTGAGGGTGGAGTCATAGAGTTGCTATGAGAAAAAAAAATAAAGTCAATTGCATGATATTCTTGGCATAATGCCTAACACAAAGCACTCTTGAGTGTATTCTGTTATTAACATCATCCGCATGTATTGCATATAACTGGTTATATGTAAATGGAAATACATATAGTTACTGATTATGTATCAAAACTTAGGGCTTAAGTGTCCCAGGAACTGGTAAACTTCTGGTATGCTAAGCAATGATCTGTTGAATTGGCAGAGTTTTGAAGACAGGATGCCTTACCAACGTTGGGAAAACCCCTAAGAAGCGAACACCCACAAACACAGATAGCTTACTTAAAAGCAGAATAGGAAACCTACTGTGAATAAAGCATTTGGTCTGGTGGTGTCCAACGCAGCAGATGAAGTCTAAAAAGACAGCATCTGAACACCAAGCTTATATGATTCAAATACCAGGCTGCTCTTCAAGTATCCCTTACTAAACAGTTAATAGAGCAGAGAGAGCCTTGAATACCTCCAGTGTCACTTCTTGGGACTTAGAATAATTAGGAGAACTCTGAGGCTGGCAGAGCTTGCTGGCTGTCCTGGTGAGCAGACCATCTTTGTTTTCATTTTAGTGTGTGTTGTCGTCACAGTAACTGCAGGCTCCAGACACAGGCCCGGGGTGTCATTTCCTCATATGTTTCTACTGCCACACTGAAATAGCATTATGAACTCAGCAATGCCTCTTCCTTTCCTGTTGTTCTGTAGCACTCCAGCCCAAGCAGAAAGCTCTAAAATGAGTTAGTTGAGACATAAGTATATTAAAGAAAAAGAAAGTTAATTTATCCCTATTACTGTATTGCCCGTGACTCATGTGCATCTGGGGGGGGGGGGGTTATTTAGGAAAGTCTTGCAGATACACAAGACAAGTTAGCAGTAACTTGATTGTCTCGGTGACGTCAGCAGTCTACTGTTTCCAATCAAATCATCTTCTGGTGTCAAATCTTTAGAGAATTACTTTTTGAAAGAATGCATTTGACCAATCCTCCTACATCCATTTCATAGCTTTTCTATAGATCTTCTTTACAAAAGTAAGGAGTAGAAAATTCAATTGTTTGAAGTACTTGAGGGGAGTGCAGTTATAATGCTGACGAAAGTAAAAATAACTATTCCTAATTGTAGATGCTTAAGGTCCTCAACCACAAGGCCATAAGCATTATTTTTACTACGTTTGAGATAAAGAAAGACGTAACAGCATTTAAGCAAGAAACTGAACCCAGAAAAATCCTTAACTTAAGGGCTCAACGTCAAATTATTCGAGATGAATTTTATCCTATCTTTAAAAATATCCTTTGGTTTGCCTTTCACTATCCCCCCCAAACATATAAATCACGCAGCACTACACCCTGACACCATTTCCCAAAAAGGAAAAGCAACAGAAACCTGCCTCATGCCTGGGTATTGCTATGGGTTAAACAAGGTTCTAGGGTGGGAGCATGGGGTGCAAGTGTAGTTTCATAACTTCATTCCTCTGCCCAGGGTTTCTCAAGTTGTCAATCAGATGTTTAACAGTAAAAACAACTCAATTCATGTTTGGCTTCCCTCCTGAGTTCTGCCACAACAGGATGCTTGGCCTTTGAAATTAAACTGCCTCAGCTACTACCAGAGACATTTGTATTCTGCCAACAGCCTTCCCCTTTTCTTGTTAGGGAAAGAGTAACATTGACCATGTAAGGGAAAATAATATACCTCAGGATACTTGCCTGAAGTTCCTATATTTTGGGCTTAAAACCTCTGCAGTGTATCTGCAAAGCCAAGAAAGGATTTTTTCCCCCTCTCTTTCTCTGTCTCTCCCTCTATCTCTGTATCTATCCATCCATCTATCCATCTCCCTCTTTTGCACAACCACATTTTCATTAAAAAATGATCATTCTCAAACTCAGCTTATAGACTTTTCTTGTCAACTAGGGAAATGGAATAGAATTGACAGGTCTAACTCATAGTCACCCACACAAGATCTACTGCTTCTAGAACTACTTAGAGCCCCCCCAAGAATGCTTCTTATACTTTGTTAAATTAGGTGTACACAATGTACAGTGTATACTGAACATCTTTGTAATGTGAGACCATTTTTGATTGTCTTGAGGTAGACTTTCTGTCACTTTTAAGACTGACTAGGATTAATAGCAACGAATAGCCACAATTCATTTCTACTTAGTAAGGTTGAAGTTACCTGAGATGACCTTTTATGGTCTTTTCACTTTATCTGTTACAAAGTTAGCAAAACAAAACAAATCATCAAAGAGAAGAAATAAAAAATAACAAATTTAATATCATCCCCTCCATGGAAGTCTGTATTGCTATGCATTACCCAGCAGGATTGGCTGTGGAAAGGACAGCCAAGCCCTAAGTATAAAGACATTTTATCTCCAAGTGCAAATATAGAAACAAGAACAGTCTACCCTGTGGGTGATTTCTTAACCTTTTTAGTAATGCTTCTAGAAGACAGGACTGCTGAGTGATAACGGGCCCCCGCGGGGGGGGGGGGGGGGGGGTGCAGCCTAAATTCCATCTGGAGTTATTGGCTGTTGTTCAAACTGTGTTTGCTTAGGAAGCCCAGCAGCAGTACTATGTCCCAACCCAGATTCCAATGTAAAGAATCTCCCTTGCTCACGATGGTGTGTTTCAGCCTACAAACTATCTGAGAACTTTGTGCGCAACTAGGATTAAAATAAACAATTACACTTAAAATGTGACAATAAAGAGAGACTAAATTTAGTGAACAACATGTCAGACACATAGCCGTTCAGTCCTCCAACAATGAGCTACAAAACACAGTAGCTCCTAGGTAAGGAAACTGTTACAGGGAGTCTGTCCAGGGTCACAATGAGCTGAAACCTGAGTCTGGGTCACCAGGCTTGCTGTGACTTGATGTTGCTGCTCCCTCTTCCGTGACTGTATTCTTTCTGTTAGAACTTCCATCAGATTCAAGAAAACGAACAAAATTTCATTAGCTTACCTTTTGTTGACACATATTAAACACTATATAAATTAATTTATAATGTAGATTTGATCATTTTTCTAAGTTGTCACCAATAATTTTTCTCTTAAGTATTTTTGTTAAGGTATATATTAACCTAAGCTTGCTCACCAGACACATAGCTTTTTACTTAAAAACATAAGGTTTGAGAAGTAAATAAAGCATGGATTAACTCTGCAGCACTCTAAGCCTGGGGTACCTATTATACTTATTATCTCTCTTTTTTAATGCTCATATGAAAACTAGAGAGAAGACCCTGGTTAAGAGTACTTCCTGCTCTTCACTCACACATTTACAAACACATACACATAAATTTAAAAAATAAATCTGGGGAGGATTGCATATTTCTCAAATTGGATCTGAGTTCAGTTCTGAGAATGCATGTCAGGAGGGTCACAGGGCCTGCAACTCCAGCTCTAGTGGGATTCTATAACTCTGACCTCATCAGCACCTGCTCACCCTCTCTCTCAATAAGCATTTTAAAGACAAATGCTCATCTAAATGTACACTAACTAAACTCCAACATTTCATAATTAAAAACTATAGACCATGTGGAGGCCATTGCTTAATAAATATATTATTTCATAAATCCCAGTAGAAAACTATCCTAGAACATGAAGAGAATGCTTTTGTTCTGATGAATACAGAGCAAATAGCTTAAAAAGCCTTGTGCATTCTTGCTGTCTCTCAGCAAGGTTTCATGAGTGATTGAAAGTCGTACCAAGAAACATCTGTGTTTTAAATATCTAGGGAGAAAAAAAAAACTAAAGTGACCATGATATTTTAAATGTTGTATTGTTCATGGCCAGATTTTAATTGATGACTCAGAAATAGAAAGGGTCATGATTTTAATAAACATAAGAAGGTACTCATATAAGAAATTTGGTCCTAAATGATGATTTTTAAAAATATGAGTTATAGAATTTAGAGGTTTAGAAGTCTGGGTTCATATATAGGAAGTAAATAGACAGATGTCCTTTGGTATCATTTGTAAAGCATACAATATCATCTCCAAAGTTAGCCATGAAAACAGTTAAAATGGCAAAACTATGAAGCTTTTCACGGAGAAAATTTTTAGATAAAACACTATAACCATACTTCTAGTTGTTTTTTTGATTTTAGAAATCTAGAATCTAAGAAGTTAATGGATTGTCCACAGTGTAAATGGGGCCAAGAAGATCCAGAGCTATCCAGAAGATTTCACAAAACAGTTCCAGCTTCAATGAGGCCACACCTACCATGAAAAACCCTAATACAAACAGCATCCATGTGTCAAAACTAAGGAGTCACTTCCGGAATCACTGTGAAGATGGGAGGCAATGGTCTGTGTCTGAAAAGATAAACAAGGTCTCTACAGAAGCAGAATGTGTCTCAGGCAAGGTGAACCGCATGAGGCAGGGCAAGGTCTTAAAAGTATCCACTGTTCCTGTGTTTTAAGAATGGGCCCAAACCTGAAATACCTGAAGCCAAGGGACCTTGTCACTGAGTAGAGGGAATGAAGCAAGAAAAGTTAAGTAGGTGCCAGATGATGGAAGGTTTTCAAATTGCCCACCCAGCTTCGGTGTTTGGCAGCAACAAGGAATCTCCTCCCCCCACCCCCCACCCCCCACCCCCGATAACCAAGTGCAGACAGACAAGCACAGCAAAGTGGTAAATTAGTCCCTTGATCACTAGCGATGTGGTTTGGGCGGTTAATGAGGCTGAAAGTGGCAGCACTGGCCTATCCAGGCAAGAGCTAAGGAGAACAGCGATGAAGTCCGACCACTCTTAGAAGGGAAGGAGAAAGGACATTCCAAAGAGCTAACAAGCAGGCTCTTGAGTGAATCCGGAGATGGACCTGTGTACTCACAGACTGTGATATTTTGTTTAGATAGTGGAGGAAATCATGTGGTTTAACTTATCACCTCTTAGTTCTCAAGGGGAAACTTAGAACCATGAAAACAATTAAGGATACTCAAAACTCCACTTCAGCAGAGATGGCTTTCACTCAGGGCTAAGCACTGTACTGTTATCTAAAAGATGTCTGTCTCACTGACTCCAGAGAAAAGTGAATGCCTCAAACCAATGGTAGATTCTTCCTTCCTGAGGCATGTGGAAGCCAGCAATGGAATCCTTCCTAGGATTACGACAAGAAGAATGTAGAGCATCTAGTTCTGACTTTTCATAAGCCTTTCAGGACAAAGATATTTCATCTCCAGTGAAGTATTACGAGTTTCCTCTCTCACCTGGAGGGAACCAGTGTGCACACTCACAATTATTTATATATGCTGATTTCATAGGATTAGCTTCATTTACTTTGCAAACTAATCACATAATCAGAACTATGTAACATGATATACTTTGGAATAACAGCATTATTTCTTTTTCCTAAATGCAAACTCTATAATCATCAATCAAATATTCTTAGAATAGGAATATTTACCAAAAGGGCTTACATATTCTCTTTCTTCAAAGAAAAAAAAAATTTCTTTTTCCAAACTGGTTCATGAAAATTCCTTTTCCCATTGACAAAATAGACATGAATAAGTTCTCTGTTTTTGTTTTGCCTGTTTTAAAGGCAGTCTCACTCTGTAGCCCAGGTGGGCTAAAACTTGCTATGTAACTCAAGTTTGCTTTGAAATCACAACAAGCTTCTTCTGCCTCAGTCTCCCAGTGCTGGATTACAAGCATGAGCCTCTACACCCAGTGTTCAAATAATTTCTTTTTTTAAAAAATGGCCTTTAGAGTTTTCTTTGATATTATCCTTAAGTTTATTCATCCAAACTCTATGGATTATCTAAAGAAATAATCCATCATTTTATGCAAATCCAGCCCCAACTACAGATCACCAGGAATCAGTCTAGACTGCATCAGCCACGTGTAGCCGCAAGCTGTGAGACTGAATATGAACTTGTTCACTGTAAGCAATTCTGATTAAGGTGCATGTCACCTCGTGGTTGGGGAGACAATGCACTCCTAAAGGATATGAGAATTTCCTTTATACTACTGGAAACACACTCTTACACCCATGCAGCTTATGGAAGGATTTATTTTTTTCTAAAAATAAAAATTAAAAACAAATAAATAAATAAATAAATAAATGGCCTAAGTTTCTTAAAGTAGAATTTAAGGTATCCACACAAAAGCCATCACTCCATTTCATCCGTTTAATTAACACAACATTCTCCTGAAATAATCAACTATTGCAAAAAAAAAAAAAAAGTAGTGATTCAGCAGCAGGCATGTTTTGTAGGAGTCAGATGCATCTGGGCAACTGCAGGCAAATGAGGTCAGACCAAGCACAAGGTGTCCGTGCAATCAGAGAATCCAGCAAACCCAGCGGCACCAAGAAGCGGGTCAACAGCGAAGTGACAGGAACACCAGACAGGAATTTCCTCAGTTACCACACAAGCTGCTTAGCTATTTTCAATAAATAAAAGTCAATGCCCCCTCCCCAAGGCTTAGCTGTCCCCGTTGTGAAAGGAACTATACTATCATCACATTCCTATTACCTGCAAGAACATGAATAACTCAGCAAGGGCTAGCTTGATGCCTCTGAAGACATCACAAAATGTTGTGTTTAAGAGCGAATCAGTATGACTGTGAGAAAGAGAAGTTTCTGATTTTTTTTAAATAATTCACAAAGATTCTAATAATTTCTACACGTGCTATCCCATCATAGAACAGAAGTCCACGCAAGAGACCAAGCAGAATCGGAGCAAACGGTCTTCATGTGGAAACATATTTCTTCAGAGTAAATTATCTTCTGGTGCGTGTGCTGGGGGGCGGGGGTTCTTACCTGCTAGCGACTCCTTTAACCAAAGACGTATCCTTTCCCGGAGGATTTATCCCTTGAAGAACCCAGAGGCTTGCCCTGCAGCCCAAGATTGAGTCCTGGAAAACTAGCCAGCCCAAAAGAAGGCTAAGGAAAAGGCTTTTCCCACTCTGCTGGGACTAGCCAGTCGCTGAAGTCATACAGGAAACGGCACGGAGTGGCTGCAGCTTCTCCTTCAGTCGGGATCAGCAGGAATTGGAAGCCGCCTATCTCACACCCCGACTTTTGTTTCAAAGTTTTTTTTGTTTTTTTTTCAACTGTTGCTAGGTGTTGTTGGGTCCTGAGATTAGGTTTCTCCTCTGCTGCTCCCGCACACTGTCAGCACGGTGACTTTGTTGGGGCGCTGAGCTGCGCCTGCTATATTTAACCAGTGTTCTCAGCGAGGCCAGCCTGTCAACAGCTGAGGAGTTTGCAGGCGGCCCTGCTCAGTTCCTAGGCAGCTGGGTTATCAGCCCCGCATCCCGCTCACCCCAGAAAGATCTGGGGAAGCCGGGCGGACTCTTTTAAGGACCTCGGCTCATTTCACAGAGGTAATTACTGTTTGCAGACGGTGAAGGTGAAGTGGGACTTGGGTTTTTAAATCTGAAAAGAGACAGAGCGGCAGTTGTCTTGGGCAGAGCAATTTCCCAAGGCAATATTCTTCTCAATTAGACTCTTAGATAAGTGTTGTGATTTTTTTTTTAATGCATTTAATAGTGCACTACAACGGTTGAGAAAATTCACAGTAAGAGATCATTCCCAAGCAGCTTTCATCATTGAAGTGTTACATTTATAGTTTGATCACTTAGTCACTCTTAAAAGATGTGCCAAGCTACATATACGAGTGTTTTTCAAATAAGGCTACCGTAAAGGAATGTCGACAGTACTAGGATTCTGAAAGAAGTCAAGTCAGGAAGGAAATTCTTAATATTCCCACTCAAGTCATTCATTCAAAGCAGCACATGGCAAACACCCCAGAAACACCGGGACTTCAGACATCCACTAGTAGTTGTCAAAGCTCCAATGATCATTAACCCTCCATTCTCCAAAGCCAGTGAGGAACCAGCTCAGCCTAAACTTCATTTTGTATCAGAGAAGTATGAATCTGCCAACTTTAAGTATCATAAAAATGTATGTTTAGTCCTTTGGTTTACTAAACACATCCGTGAAATTCTTGGCAATTGGAATATAGCCCTGGCAAAAATCTCAACAATATCACTTTAAACATTGGTCCTATTCCCAATATCAATTCATCATTTTAGTAATAACTTTCCTTTTAAACTAGGTTCAGGGAAATGTGTCTATCATCATAGCCTCAGGGAGCTAAAGTTGGAAGTTCCGGAGTTTGAGATAGCCTGGGCTACACAACAACATCCTGTCTCAATAGTATAAAATGAAAATATACTGGGCAGTGGTGACATATGCCTGTAATTCTACCACTTGGGAGGCACAGGCAGGCAGATCTCTGTGAGTTCCAGGCCAGCCTGGCCTACCAGAGCAAGTTCCAGAACAACCAGAATTGTTACACAGAGAAACCCTGTCTTGAAAAAAAACAATGAATTAATTAGTTAATTAATTGGTTAATTAATTCATTAAAATAAAAGGAAATTAAACTGGTGGAGGCAGAACGATCAGAAGTTCAAGGTCCTTCTTTGCTACATAACAAGTTCAAGGCAGCCCAGGAGTATAAAACCCTTTTTCACACAACATAAAATAAAAATTAAAAAATAAAGATGCCTTCTGACATGACAACTTAAGGTGGAGCAGAGAGATACAGAAAGACAGGGGTAATGTATTTTAATAGTTGCACATGTGCAATTCATGCTCTCTAAGCTGAATAGCCCTACTGTCCATCTGGGAAAGCTTGCCACTTCACATAGCAGAATGTGGATATGGTATGTATATGTTCCAATTCTTGAAGACACTTCACCTCCAAAGTTAACTGTCACCTAAGTGTCAACCCCGGAAACAGCCCAGTTATCCCTATTGTAACAGCACAAAGATAACACATTATTCCCTCTTACTTTATTTACAACTAAACACACATGAAATTTCATTTGTGTAGGCTCAGTTTTTCTAGGTCTGAACTAACCTTAATTAAGGGGGAGGGAGAGAGATCACATGGGTAAGATGGTTGGGCAGGAAAACCTGAGGACATGAAACTCCCATAAAGATGGCAGGAGTACACACAGTTGTCCTTTTACCTCTATTCATGTGCCCTGATACACATGCCTACGTACCATATGCATACACTAAGGATAAATAAAATGCTTTAAAGGAGAAACTGCCATGAAGCTTTTATGTGAAGTTACCTGTGTCTTTAGAACAATAATGGATACTTGATCCACAGCCCCCACAAGGGATTGACTATTCACAGTCTCTAAAGTGGGTTCTGATATAGATGGAAAGTGTGACAGTAGGCTATGGATGATTCAGAACCATCAGGAGAATATTGCCTTTATTATTATTATTACAAAGGCAGAGGTATCTTCAAAAATATATTCAGCCTAGTATTATTGTTATTTACTGCTACTAGTACAAAGGCAGAGATAACTTCAAAAGATGCATGTACTCCTGGCACCCATACCACACAGAACAGTTCCAAGTTGAAAATCATCAAAGAAAATTCTGGGGATGTATCATTGAACCTCTACGGCATTTCCTTAAGGATGACTCCTATACACAAAGGAGCAAAGAAGAGTGGAATCAACCCACTGTTCCTTTAAGAGCCTAGACCATTCCAGCTGAAGAATGACAGGGCTACTTCTTCCACAGATATTCACAGAGTCTTCAGGTTTTCTTTTATGTTATGGAAAGGGAATCCCCTTCTACTATTATTACTATTAATTTTTCCTCCTGAAATAGAGTTTCTGTAGACTAATCTGGACATGTAAATTAGGCTGGCCTCCAGCTCACAGAGCTCTGCTTGCCTCTGCCTCCTGAGCTTCTGAATGCTGAAAGGAAAGGCATGAGCTACCACACCCTGGTCACTAAACTGTTCTTGGTTGTACTAGGCTAGTGCACATTACTGGTTAGTATTCTACAGCTCTTGCTCACGGTCTGTCTCTCTTTGTTTGTCTCTGTGTCTCTGTCTCTGTCTCTGTGTGTGTGTGTGTGTATATGTGTGTGTGTGTGTATGTGTGTGTGTGTGTGTGTGTGTGTGTGTGTGTGTGTGTAAAACATGAATTTATTTTGAAAGCTTCTCCCTCAGGAACAATTAATTATTCAGACTAAAGTATTTCCTACATAATCTACAAAGGAAGTAGTGCCATTAAAGATTACTAGAAGTTTGTGATTTGTTGACAGTCAATGAGGAACTGATTTTCAGCACATAGTGTTCATATATGACTATTCAACTGCATCCTTCCCCACAATCTTATGTGAACATTCTGGGAACCTCTGGAAAAGGAAGCCCAATCTCCCACTTCCACGATGAGTCATGAAGACGGTTTTTGGTTTTTTCTTTCCCCCATAGGTTGCTAGCATTTTTAAAAAAGGCAAGGAAATGAAATAGAATCAGTAGATTATCTCTAAATCCATTTCTAAGGCCAAACCCCTCCTCTTGTTTATATTTAAAAACCATAGCGATTTAAAGACTTCCAAAAGCAAAGAGTTATTACATCCTTCAATATTAGTGAATAATTAGCATGATATCTACACTGGTAATGTTCAGGACTGGAAAGGTGTCAGGAACATACACATAGATACACCCTATTGATATTTAGTGCCCAACTCTGAGATTTGAGTGTAAGCTTATAAGTAGTAGACAATATTTTTTGTTGTTGTTCCTTGCTCAGTATCCAAACGCCATATTCAATAAGTCAATAAATAAGAATGACTAGTTAAGCAAATTAGCATATTAAGATATTTTTTAGATAAAAGAAACTTTAGATTATAAAGTTCTTCCAGACTTTGCACACACAACTCGATCAGCATTAGAAATGTATGAACATGTTGGAAAGAAAGTAAAGTATTATGGCACATGATATAGCCATCCCAACACTTGGAAGGCTAAGGCAGTAGAATGAAGAAGAGCCTTAGCTATATACTGAGTTTAAAGACAGCCATAACTACCTGACACTTGTCTCAAAACAGCAACAACAGCAAAGTAATAATAATAAGAAATAAGAAACTCTCAGATTGTGAATTGAACATTTTGAATTTTGCTAAAATTTTTCTGTAAAAAAAAAATACATTTCAGGATCCAAACAAAAACATCTTAGTCACCACGATGGTTATTTTTTATTGTAAGCATGGCAAGGTCTAGAACCACCTGGAAAAGCATCTCAGTGAGGACCGCCTTTAGCATGTCTCTGGACAACTGTCTTGATTATGTTAATCGATGTGAGACGATCCAGCCCACTGAGGAAGGAAGATGTCACCCCTGGACCAGTGGCATGCATGCCAGTCAGCAGCATACTTCCATGGCCTCTGCTTCAGTCTCTGTCCCACGGCTCCTGCCTTGAATTCCTGTGCTGATTTCATGATGAACTATAAACTATACTCAGAAATAATAAACTCTTTTCTCCTCAAGTTCCTTTTAGTCATGGTGTTTTATTACTACAGCAATAGAAAGCAAATTATGACAAAATTCTAAGTCCCAAGGAATACTTCAGAGGATGGGGTGGGATGTATGTAAGCTCTGAAAGATTGGTGGAGGGCTATTCATAGGTGAAGTCTATTCTATCACCTTGATACAATCATTGTAATTAACTCACATCAACTATAGCTACCTACACTGGGCCCCAAGAACACCAGCCCCACTGACAATCCATTAAAGAAGGGGGAGGGGCTCAAGAGGCCTTACCCTTTATCTCTGAACCATGGAGTACCTACAGATTTGGGGAGAGGGAAGACTCACAGCCATGAGTTGCCTATCTTCTGCTGAGTCCGCCAGGTTCCAATAGATAGCTCCAAAATCCCTCATCACACAGATGTGTGGCCCTGGTTAATCCTAGTAGATTATATAACAGACAGACAGACATGCACTTGAGAAAGAGAGAGAAATTTGTAGGGAAGGACGGTCGATAAGATGGGAGGAGAGTAGGAAGGGACAGGGGTCAGAACGCAAAGTGAACTTATATGAAATTCTAAGAATATACATGTAATAAAAATTTTTAAAGAAATCCTGAACTGGGAATGGTATTGCACAGCTTTAATCTCGGCACTTGGGGAAGCAACAGAAGCAGGTAGCTATCTGTGAGTTTGAGGGAAGCCTGGTTTACAGAGTTCTATCTAGGATAGGTGGGATGAACCCCAGCTCAAACAAAAATACATCCCAGGCTGAAGAGGTGGCAGCAGGTGAGAGTGCTTCCTACCAAGACTAATGATCTGAGTTAGATTCCCGGTAGAACGAGAGAGCTGACTTCAGTAAGTCATCCTTTGGGTCACACACACACAGATAAATAAATAGAAATATCTTTTTTTCTTGAAATCTTGAGGCTGAAGAGATTATTTCAAAACTAAAAGCATTTGCTATTCTCTCAGAGGATCAGAGTTCAGTGTCAAGCATCTCACTACCATCTTTCCAGAACCCCAGCTCTCTCTTCTGGCCTCCAAGGACACACACACACACATCAATAAGACAAAGTTTTATTTCTAAAAGCAAAAAAAAAAAAAAAAGATCATCTATTAAATACTTGTTATAAGTTAACAAGTTCTCAGAATTTGAAATGTATTGCCTCGCTTAATTAATAGCAACCATACAACTACAATGTGGGAATTATTACCTACAATTGGTAGTCAAAGGAATCTAGGTGTGTGGGCCTAAAGTAAGTAAACCAAGGTTACAAAGTGCTTATTAAGTAGTAGAACCAGAACTTAAGTCAGAGAATATGGTTCTGATAATGTATGGTTTGACCCACTTAGGTCTCTCCTGTATTTGTTAATTAAAGTAATTACAGTAATTATGCACTTGATCTCTGGCCACTAAAGCATATGGACTTTACTATCTCCGAATGCATATACTTTTGATTAAAAAAAAAAAGTGATTTGCTTTGTTTTGTTTCATGGTACTGGGGCTTGAATCTAGGGTTTTCCCTATGTTAAGAAAGTGTTCTATCCCTAAAGAAATCCATTTAAAATCCCATAGTTCTGAAAACAAAAAATGAAATGATTTCATGATGAGCCTCACTGTAAGGGCAACCCTGTTGAACACCATGGAAGAGAAAACTGAAAAGAAACAATTGTTTGTGTGTGTGTGTGTGTGTGTGTGTGTGTGTGTGTTTAAATACTACTCATATGAGCTGTTTAGCACTTTTTCCAAAAAGAACAATTCCTTGTGCCTCAGTGATGAGCTAGTTTTCTGCTTAGTGAAATTATAAGATAGTCTTTTAAAAATAAATTTTGGGTTTGTGATTTGATAAGAATTTTTAAATGTTTGTGAGCTATGTATGTGTTCATAACCAAAATCTCACAAAAATATAGACCACAACAAGAAAAAGAAAAAGTGCATCAGAGAAGAATTTCTATTTTGGTTATTTGGGATCTGACTGATGCTGTTTTTACTGGAGATAATCAGGTTTTCCATTTTTCTATTAATCTGGTTATAGTTTTATTAAGATTTTACAGAACTTGGGCATGGAGATATGGCTCAGAGGGTATGAACGAACACTGGCTGCTCTTCCAGAGGACCAGGTTATATGGCAACCAACAGCTATCTGTAACTCCAGTTACAGGGATCTGATCTGACTCCTTCGTCAGACTTTTATGGACACCAAAACATGTGTGGTGAATACAGGCACCACAACACTCATACACATAAAAATGATTTTAAAAGACTTTTACAGAACTTTAGGGTCAGAGAGATAGTTCAGGAGTAAAGGCATTTGACATCAAGCCTGGTAACCTGAGTTTGATTCCCAGAAACCACACACTGGAAGGAGAGAACCAAACATCATCCATGTCTTAGTTAGGGATTTTTATTTTTGTGAAGAGACACCATGACCACAGCAACTCTTACAAGGAAGACATTTAATTGGGGTGGTAGCTTACAGTTTCATAAGTTCAGTCCATCATTGTTATGACAGGGAACATGGCAGCACGCAGGCAAATTTGGTGCTGGCTCCATCTTGACCAGAAGGCAGCCCGAAGTCAACCAACTGACACACTTAGTGATACTTGAGAACAGAGGCCTCAAAGCCCATCCCCACAGTGATGTACTTCCTTCAACAAGACCACACCTACTCCAACAAGGATATATCTCCTAATAGTGCCACTCCCTTTGGGGGCCATTTTCTTTCAAACCACCACACCTAGGTCGGCCTCAAATTATTTTCCTCCTGCCTCAGTCTCCCAAATTAATTTTTAAAAAAATGAAAGCAAGGAATATAAACAAGCAAGAAAGCTGGAGATATGGCTCAGTAACCAAGATTACTGACTTTGTGGAGGACCCAGGTTCAGTTCCCAGAACTACATGGTGCTGGGAGTCAACTCCAATTCCAAGGCATCTGAGGCATTCTTCTGTCCTCTATGACATGTGCTGTGCATGCACATAGAACACATACATTAAGACAAATATGCATACACACAAAGTAAACATAAATCTTTTCTTTAAAAAGGAGCATGTGACCAAAAAAAAAAAAAAAAAACAAACAAAGAGGAAAAAATGTAATCATGAATGTTAAGACAAGACCACATTCTGCAGACACAGATACTAACATCCTACTTTCAATGAGTTTAGAGAACATTCTCCAGCATATATCTTCTCTCCTTACACCACAGCCAAGCCCTCTCTTATTCAACACTAATTCTTCGCTGTAATAGATGACTTGTAACTGTCTGTAGTTGTTATTGCTTCTGATTCTTTGGTACAAGATCTCACTATATTTCTCAAGCAGACCTCTGTGCGTCCTTCTGCCTTTGACTTCTGAGTGCCAGCATTGCAGGTGTGCACCATTACACCTTGGTCAATGTTTTTATGAAAGAAATTGGGACTTTCTAAGAAACAGACAAAAACTCTGAAAACTGGGAACTGGCTATGTGACTCCATATAATAATAATATTTTCCTCCACAAAATATAGAAGCTTATATCCGAATACTATAGAGATAAGTGGATAAATACAAACAAATAAACAAAACCAGTTTTAGCTAGAGTGAGGGTACAGCCATTACAATTTTTGATTCTGGAGTCAAGAAAAGCTAACTTGAATGTTCAAACTCCACTACTTATGAAATGCATAAATTTAGCAAATATTTTCTCCTAAGCCTCATTTACATATTATATAGCATGAATAACGAACCTTAAGGCCATACAATAGGCTGCTATCAGAAAAAGAAGGATTAGGACAGTTGGACAATGCATACTTTGTAGCTTTGAGAATGTTATTTACCTACATGGTTACAATGGTCACATAGACAAAAATCTCTCAAATAAATGTTGTGAAAACCAGACTCCAAAAATGCACTGTGTGACTTCATTCACAACAAGCTCATAGCCAGAGCATGAGACTCTGCAGTATGGGAACAAGGCTGCCCATGGCTCCTGGGAGGTAGGACATCGATGGAACTGGCCAGAAGGAAGGGTCCAATGGCACAGGTAGTGCACTTTTTACAGCTTAGAACAGTGAGTGCCAACACTAAGATCAAGCCAGGTCACTGATGATTCATGTATTTTTCTGTTTGTAGGCTGTAATTCAGTGAAAAACCAAGACACATGAAATATATGATACCTGAGGGCACCTGCCTTCTAAAATACTCACAGATGAAGATTTTGTCTGAGATTTATTTCTAAGCATTCCAGAGTGGGAAGATGAAACAAAATGGCTGGTTCAGATACTGAAGGTGGGGGCCACTATTCATGATGCTCCTGCATGGACTCTCACAGAGGCTCTAAGTTTTCTTTAATAAGCTACATTTAAACATTGCTGACTGTTGGCACAAAAGTACACACCTGAGAAATGTTACTTATCTTAGCCAATGTCTTTATGTCTATCAGAGATGGATGTGGAAGTGTACATCTTTAATTTCTGTGTTCAGGAGCCAACCATAGATGACCAGAAGGACATTTAAGACAACTGAATTTGAAGCCAGTGAGTCTCAAAATAACAGCTACTAGATAGATGAGTAGATAGATAGATAGACAGAGAGAGAGGTTAGATTAATAGATGATAGATAGATGATAGATAGATAGATAGATAGATAGATAGATAGATAGATAGATAGATAGATAGATAGATATAAAAACATTCCTGTGCTGAAATTTTGGAGTCCAGCTGAATTTTTCCACAGAAGGCACATGAAACTTCAATGGTATCTTTGGTTCTTAAACACTGAAAGAGAATTCGATTTATAGTATCGATGAACTACTAGTAATTGAGGCTTAAGACAATGACAACACAGAGGAAAGTCCTGCCTGACACAGTTAGTTTACATATCCTCAGAAAAGATGGCCCTTCCTGTCACTTACAGAGAGTTCATTAGCAAACAGTTCACCTGTTTAAACTACTGGACCAGCTGTAATTTTTATCTGTTATCCCCACACACA
Source organism: Phyllotis vaccarum (assembly GCA_033318265.1). NCBI lineage: Eukaryota > Metazoa > Chordata > Mammalia > Rodentia > Cricetidae > Phyllotis > Phyllotis vaccarum. Next base: position 130,083,600 of record JARWLC010000004.1, on the reverse strand, counting down.
GGGAGTTAAAACAAGAAGATACAAACTCCAGGCCAGCCTGGACCACATGAGGGGAGCCTGTCTCTAAAAGCAAGGGCTCTTGAAGCATAGCTTGCCTTTCCTGTTACTACCCAAGATTTCAATGAGTTTGCCTCAGAATAATTAAGCAAACGAATGCTGATATATTCTTTTTCCTGGTGTGAGTGACTTCTAGGCTCTTGTTCATTAACAGAATCTCTCTCATTTGCTACTTTTCATTTTTTTCTGAGATAATCTGTAGTAGGAGGTTTCTGGCCTTGACTTTTGGGCCTTACCTCAAGGTTTAGACCCGCAGACCCCAAGACGCACAGAGACACACAGATGTTTACAATAGTTTTCAGCTGATCAGCCTAAGGCCCAGGCATATCAGTTGCTAACTCTTTACCCTTAATTAACCCATCACTCTTATCCTGTTCAGCCATGCGGCTGGGTACCTTTACTTAGAGCAGCATAGTTGTCCTCTGCTTCTTCCGGCTTCTCTCTAGCGTTCTGCTCTGTGCTTCCTGTTCTCAGAGTTTTCTTAGTTTGGTAGCCCCGCCCACACTTCCTGCCTGCCTTTGGCCAATCAGCGCTTTTTTATTAAGCCAGTGGGTGGGACAATTATTTACAATGGAACAGCACAATCTCCTACAATAATCCTCCTGTTCCTCTCGTCTCTGGCTGGCTTCTGCCTCCCAAGTACAGGAATTATTAGCTTGCACCAGGAAGCCAGGTTTATTCTCTCTGCTATTTGCTCACAGAAAAAAAAAAAAAGAAAGAAAAAAGGTCATTTTATAGTTTTTGTTTTCTCAACAAACTATGCATCCTTTGATGACCATCTAAAGAATCTGGGATTTTTTGCTATCTTATCTCCATAATATCTTAATTCTCTATCATGCCCCTATGCATTTCTGTTGTGTCCCTTCCAGTGACATTTCCTTTTAAGTCATAGGCTGTGTTTAGGTTCTGTATACAGAAATCTTGCATGTGGTGCAGGGAGGAGACATTTTCTCTTTGGGGTTTACCTAAGGGAAGAGCACAGTCATTCTACTGCAGTTGACCTTTAGAAGACAGAGAAATTCTTTTTCCTATTCTGACCAAGAGCTAAAACATGACATCATGATCTGAATATGCCATGGTGGTTACGAAGAGCCTTGGGAAGAGGAGACCATCTGACTCCACTAACAGATGATATATTTTTTTTAATAATTTTGGCCTATTTCCCCAGTTGTCCAGGAGTATGATGGAGTTTTACCTCCACAACTCTGCCCTCTCTACTGTGCACGAATAAAGGAAACTCAGAGCCCGATCTCAGGGAAAGGCTGAAATATCAAAGAGAGGAAACACCACAATCAAATCTCAACCAGCTGTCTTCCAGCTTCCTCAGCCTCCCTCCTTGTGGCTTCTACTGCCTCTCTGTCTTCCTACGCCTGCCTTAAATACCTTCTTCACCCAGTTGTTTCACTTCCAGGTTAAGATTAAAGGCATGGCACCACCACTGCCTATCTGGGAGCCTGGAACTCCCCCTGTAAACTAAATTGGCCTCACACCCAGATTTTTTGGGATTAAGGGCATAGGTCACCACTCCCAGATATTCCCTGTGCTGGGATTAAAGGTGTCAGTTACCACTCTCTGAACCTCCTAGACTGACTGTAGGTAGATCCCCTGATATCTCAGACTGGTTTTTATTAAATTTGAAACATATCCCCACACTCTACCTCCACCTCTGCTCCTAGTCCTGCTCTTGAGGATGGTGAGGTATCAGTTCTCTGAGGTTGGAAAAGCAGCATGAGGGACACAAAGGGCAGTATGCTGAGGGCTCAATCCAGCCAATTGTCACTACCTAAAATGTGTTACTAGTTATAAGCTTTGTTTTAACATAAGCATCTTTCTTTTCAAAATTGCTTAGGTTTTATACATAATTCTAAACTGTTGAAAATGCTGTCAAATGCATGAATATAAGAAAGTATGAATGTTTCTTTTTTAAAAAAAAACAACTTCTGGCTTAATTATCTGTAACTTTGCTACAGGAGAAAAAAAAAATGTTAAAGTTCCAAGGCCAAATTGCTTCTCCCACCAAAAATCTACTAGAGCCTTTAATGTCTATGCATGCTTAGAAACTTAGTCATCTGTAAAACAGGTACATTGAAGTACAAAGGGACCCACAACACGTGTCTGAGAATGAATCAGTCTACATGTAATGGACGCAAGGAGGCTTTATTAGCACACCAACACTGCAAACCTCCAGATGTTTTCAAACTATAAATAAGTGGATGAGGATGTGGGACAGGCTTTGAAAGGGAGCCAGCAGTGACAACAGGAACACAACCCATCTCAGTGTCAGTCCAGACCTGCTGGCAGGACTAACCCAATACCAGACCATTTTCCCCAAGACAATGTAAACTTCACATTGTCTTTTAGTGAGATTCAATTAAAATGTGCCCTAGAAATTATGTCATAAATAAATGTGAACACTAACTTAATGCAAGGCTCTCAAATACAGTGCTTCTCAAACTGGGAGAAACTTCGCCATCCAGCAGAACATCCAGAAGCATTCTTCCAGTTTCACATAGAGGGTTAGTCTGGCATCCAGTGCCAGCACTGTCCCCAGAGAGGAACTACACTGCCCAAAATATTAGCAGCGCTGAGGCTGGCTAACTCTGTACTAGAGGACCAGGACAGCCATATAGTCAGACAAAATGAGGAGGCAGAGACATCAAAAACCACAAAGAACCACAAGAAATACAAATGTGAGTTTGCAGGACTCAATGGCCTTGCCTGGCACAGAAGAAGTTCCATGTTTGACCCCTAGCACCACCCCGCCAAGGAGGGAGAAACTTAAACAATATAGAAATCGTAAAGCTACTTTTAGCTTTGAGGTCAGGGAATTATTAAGAAAAACAAATTTAATATTCATCTTATTGCTTTCTAAGTAAATTTAGATGCCGCTGGGGATGGAGGGGATAAGAGGTTTGTTGTTGGTGGTAGTTCTGATAGTAGGCTTTGTTGTTTGTTTGTTTGAGACATGGTCTCCCTATGTAGCATTGGCTGGCCTGGAACTTGCTCTATAGACCAGCCTGACCTCAACTAACAGAACTGTCTGCCTCTCCCCCCGCCCCCCAGGACTGAGATTAAAGGAGTGTGCCACCATACCAGGTGTGGTTGGCTGGCCTTTGGAGATGGGATTTTGTTGTTTATCCCAATTCACTGTGTAGTCCAGGCTGCCCACAAATCTGCAACAATCCTTCTATTTCTTCCCTAAGTGCTGGGATTTGAAGCCTGGACCACCAAGCCCTGCCAAAGTAGTGATATTTGTAGTTGTTTTAATATAAACGAAATAAGTGCAGAAACATTTGCTCTGTTCTGCAATGGTACTAAACTCTGTGGGAAACAAAGACCCAGCCAATGAAGCACCAAGCTCCATTCTAGCTCTCTCTCTCTCTCTCTCTCTCTCTCTCTCTCTCTCTCTCTCTCTCTCTCTCTCACACACACACACACACACACACACACAAGATTAGACTCTCAAGCTAAAATCCCTGGATACATTAAGATCTTTGAAGTAAAAGAAGATTAAAATGATAATAAAGACAAGAAACTAAGAACAAAGCATGCCTACCTTTCTCTGGTTCTTTATATGGAAGAGAAAATTCCTTAGCACAAGCCAGGTTTCATCAAATTTGGTGAGCACATAAGCACCACTATGTTTTTAAGAATTCCTAATGCAAGGGAGCTCACTATTGTTAAGTGGCCAAGAACACATAGAATAAGAAACGTTGTGGAGTGTTTTGAAGTTTTTATTTATTTTTGAGAATTTCATACACATATAAATTGAAGCAGGATCATATTTATCCTCATCTCCCCATTCAATTTTATCATATCTCCCTATCACGTATGCAATGTTAGATTTTTGTCTGCCTGTTTTGGGGACAGTCTTTCTTAACTGATTTCTGGTTGACCTTGAACTCAGGATCTTCCTACAGTAAATCTCCTTTTGAGTGATCAGAATCATCTAAGAGTTGTGTCTCTTCGTAGATGATCTTGAAATGCCATCACACAACAGGGTTCCCACCCTCCATCACTCTCTATTTCCTTGGTTCCTCTAGTCTTCCTGTTTCCAGATAACAGCTAATTATGAATCATCATCATCATCATCTTGGTTCAGCTTTTGCTCTCTAGGGTACCTGAGCTAAGTTAAAGACATCCAACAATGGAAGGACTATTTAAATTTCTGCCATCTGCAGAGACCTGATCATGAAAAAAAAGACTACACAAATTGTAAATGAACAGAGGAATTCTAGCAGAGGGAATAATCTATACACGGGCTACATTGTAGGAGAGCACAGAACCTTTAAGAAATATATAGAAGTCCATGGAAGAGAGAACTTGGAAAGTGTATTAAGAGACCAATTGTGCAGAAAGAATCTTAGACCTTGACCTGGCCTACAGGCCCCTGTGTTTTGTAGAACTTCTCCATTTTGGTTGAGTTATGACAGTTCCCAAGACTACATGAAGTTGGTTTGTATAACTAAAGTGGCTTATTTGTCTACACTCTTATCTGACTCAGACACAGCCTGACTCATCAACCAGATGGCATGAAATGTGCCCCCCTCCTCTGATATCTATAAAAAGGGACACACACATACATACACACACACACACACACACACACACACACACACACACACACACACACACACACTACAACATAGGCCTGAACTCTGTTCAGAGCCCATGCCACGCTGCTGTCTGCTTGTCCATGGTGTTATTAACGCCTCTAATAAATATCTTATCCCAAGTGACAATCCATGTCTATTTTCCCCTCTGGATCTCAAACTTAAAACCTTTCACAGAATAAGCTTATTACTACACAGTAGAGTACAGGAAACGCCAAAACAGCCTCTAGTGGGAACAAAGAATAGGCTCACCGGTCTCACCCATCAACTACTAGCTTGCAAGTTTTCCTCCAGAAGTTCTGAGGACTCTTGAGTTCTATTTAAGATTCAGGGATAGGGAAAGGTCCAACCAAGAAAGATAATCCATGAGAATGCCTCCTGATCACACTGCATGGCCAAGTTCACTTTTGGAAGTCAACCAAAAGGCATTATCTTTTTCATACTAAATGGTGACAGCTTTCCATACAACCATTTAGCCCATCTCTTGCTGTTCAGGCCCAAGTCCTGAGAGGAAAATATCTTGAAACCACAGAAGAAGCAGTGCCTCCTCTTCTTTATGGGCGAGCTCTAAGCAAGTTCCCCAGACTTTCCCCTTGACAAAGACAATCAGTATCCAAAGAGGTGGAAACAACTCTCCAAATCCACTAAGCCTGGCTTCCAACTTTCTTATCTTGTTAGAGAGACTCATAGTTTCCCTTCCTATTCTTGGACTGATACAACCTTCAAGACTCAGTCCAGAAGTCTGTTATGGGATATGGTGCTCAGAGGCCTGTAATCCCAGCACTGGAAGCAGGGTGTTTGCTGAAAGTTGAAGACCAGCTTACAAAGAGTCTATGGATAAAAAGCAATTTAAGGGTGGAGGTGAAAATATAAAGCACATTTTAAAAGTTGCAAAACAGAATCTCTGCTAACATACCAGGAGCCACCCATCCTTACTCATGGTCTGTCAACAGGGAAACGACATTCAAAACTAAGATTCTTGACATAGTCTCTTTTGTTGTTTGCCTGTTTGTTGTTTTGAGATAGTATCTCACTCTGTAGCCCAGGCTGGCTTAGAACATTTATTTTGGGATAACTTCAGACTCACAGCAGTCCCCCCAAGTGCTGAGATTGTAGGTATCTACCACCATGACCAGCTTCTGTGTGATGTCTTTTAAAAACAGATTTTTAAATATCTTTTAACTATGACTGTCTGGCTATGAGTATATGCAGAAGAGCAGGTGCCTCTGGATGCCGAAGGCTGTGAATTCTCATGGAGCCAGAGTTATAAGTGGTTCTAAACTTCCAATATGAATGCTGGCAACCAAACAGGAGTTCTCTGCAAATCAGTAAATTCTCTCAATCATAGAGCCATGCCCCCTGCCCTTTTGTGGCCTTATAAGCTTGTTTGCATTAAGATGAAGTAATTAGAGATATCTTGTGGAACAAGCTGTACTCCCATGAAGTTTCGTTTTGCTGCATCTCATCTAATTTGGATGTGTAATAGAAGCTGGATTCCTGGGAAAACGCAGTTGTGCAATACAAATTCCCAAGAAGTTATCTCAGAAACTCCAGGACTCAAGTTTTGAGGAAATAGCTTAATGAGTAAATAGAAAATTTGTGGAGCATGTTGAACTTGGTCTTTTATTCCTTTCTGAATAACATGTACATGAGTAGAGGGAGTGATAAGATCTGGCCTACCTCCATCCCCACGTGAACCTGCTTAAAGATGTCCACTAGTCTTTGAAATGCAGTTGTCCAGCAAGAGTTCATTCTTAACACTTGAGAGAAGCTTCTGACATTTGACTTCAGTCTATTATCATAAAAGCATGATAGGAAAAAAACCTTCCAAGGAAACACCACCTGATGACTTCTTCTTCTTCTTCTTCTTCTTCCTCCTCCTCCTCCTCCCCCTCCTCCTCCTCCTCCTCCTTCTCCTCCTCCTTCTCCTCCTCCTTCTCCTCCTCCTTCTTGGTATCCATGCAGCTGGGCCTCTCCACATTTGGATATGTGTTTGGAAACTGCACCATGCTGTATAGAAGTTCTTCCTGTTACACTTACTCAAAAGCAACTGAAGTAACAATATTCATTTTGTTGCTACTGTCTGGCACCACTAATACACTTAAATACAATGTGAATCCATTAGATTGCCCTTGTGAAGCATCAAGAGCTTGACAATCCCTGCTCCCTATTGGAAAAGCATTTCATACCACTCTAAAACATTAAGTCTCACAGTTCTGTTTGAGGCACTCTAAAGAGCAAGCAAAGCCCTAAGTGGAAATCTGATATATAATAGTTTTTGGTCTTTCCGAGATTAAAAAAAAAAAATCACAGATCCATACAACATTGAGAACAAGATTTTTACAACTATTAAGAGCTGACCTTCAACTTCTGAAGTCTAATAATTCTGGCTGTCTCATAAAGGGCAGCTGTTTAATTAGCTTACCAAGAATATGTATCCAGATATGGTAGACAGAAGTTCAAAGTCATCCTTGGCTAGATAAAAAGTTTGATAAAGGCTAGCCTAAACTACATGAGACCCTATCTTTAAATAAGGGAGCAAACTGAAGGAGAGAGAGAAAGAACCATTACTATCATATAGTCTTTGAATGCTAACATGAGCAAGGCCTGTTCTTAGGAATAAAAAGATGTATAATGTTGTCCTTCACTTCAGGAAATACCATTTAGTGGATATAACAAAGACATCATTAGGATTTATACAAATTACATATAAAACACACTAGTATAATGATGAAAACCAGAATCATTTGTCTCCAGTTCAGGAACTTATAAAGAAGAGAATCCTTCTCTGGAAGGGTCTGCATAAATCAGAGATGCAGACAAGTATACTACAAACATACAATAAAAACTAGCTAGTTCTCAATTATCCATGATTAAAAGGACAGAAATTATGTAAGTGTTTTAAATACATCTAGAAGATACTCAAATATATATAAATATATATTACATTAAATTTTCAAACACCATAAACTTTTATATATCATGTATTTTCCTAAAACAAAATCTTTTAAGTCACTTGACTAAAAATCATTTGGGCTCTCACAAGATAGTAGGTACCATGCACAAGCTGTTATCTATAGACAAGAGGGCCTGATCTCTATCAGAACAGCAAGCAGTGGACCATTCCTTCCCTTATGCCTGTAGCCTGTGAACTCAGAAGCACCACCACTAGTATTTCATAACTTGGCAAATGCCAAAAGCCTAAAGTAAAATTCTACAATAAAACAGAAACAATTATATAGAATGGACAGATGATAGGTAGATACATGAGGGAAGAATGGATAGATAGATAGATAGATAGATAGATAGATAGATAGATAGATAGATAGATAGATAGATAGATAGATAGGTAAAGTAGGTAGGTAGGTAGGTAGGTAGATAGATAGATAGATAGATAGATAGATAGATAGATAGATAGATAGATAGACAGACAGACAGATAGTGGATTCACAGGTAGAGAGGAATAAAGCCATAGAAAGAAATAAAGACATCATCATGGAAATTGGTTCACATAGTTATAGACGTAGAGACATCTCCAATCTGCTGGCTGAGGTGGAGAACCAGGAAAGGTAGTAGTGTCCTAAGAACTAAAATGTAGGAAGAAATACTGTAAGCCTGGCCCAATCCCAAGTTCTGAGAGCTGATAATGTTTTCTGGAAGAAAAAATGGAAGATCTAAGTTGGCTGGCAGTGGGGTTCGGAAGAGATTTCCCCCTGAGCTTTGTTCTGCAGGGACCTTGTTATATTAAATGGCACTGACCCACGCCAGTTGAGGAAGACCTCCATTACACATTTTACTAACACAAATGCTAATCTCTTCCAGAAACACCCTCACAAACACACCGAGAAATAATGTTTTCCAGATAGCTGAACATCCTTTGGCCTATACAGTTCACGTGACTTGTCATCCCCGGGGAAACCTAAGACCCTATCTCACCTCTAGTCTTATATTGAAGACCCACCCTCTTGAAGATCCTTTTACTTACATGTGGGACAGAGGAGAAAGCAGTATTTAATTAAAATATATTTGTAGGTGATATACTATGACATATTTCTGGAAATAGACTACACATATACTGAAGACTTTCAAACACTGCAATTTTTTGGTTTTGTGTTTTGAGGAAAGGTCTCATGATCCAACCAAGGCTGGTCCAGGACCCACAAAGCCAGTGTCTGACTCCTGATCCTCCCCACTCATTTGACAGGTCAGACACTGCTCCTGTGAAGTTGTGTGTGGAAGCATAGGACTTCCTGCAGGGATTCTTGTCCATCCTCATTTCACTTCTCTCTCTCTTTTTTTCAGTGAAACAACAGAACCTATCCTGTACAAGATAGAGTAGGGAAAAAATTAGGCTGGTCGAGAGGTCACACCTCTAGGTCAAGGTAATAGTACCTGCTCTCCACTACAATTAGACAAGCTTCAACCTAAATACCTATTATAACAAATCAAAACATTAAAATACACAAAAATACGAGTGGGGTAGTTGTATTCCTTGGCAAGAATATGGTTAGATGAGAATGAAAGCTGAGGTAAAATCCTAGAATTTCCACTAGTATATAAATAGCTCTGGGACTTGATTTAAGTAGGAAGATACCACACAAAGGGACAGTTTCATCCTGCCCGTCTTTCTGTGGTAAGATGTATAAGTACCGGAATAAAGCCTAAAATAGATCCTAAAATAAAGATGTGTATCAGAAGGATAGTTGTCCACCAAAGGCCAAAGCTAGGCACTCAATTATCCAGCTAGCTAATATTTCTCAAATACACTGCAATGAAACAGAGCTTTTTGGCTGAACTCTGCCCTTTTGAAGAAAAGTGTTGTGTGTCACTCAGGATGTAGGCCCAGGATACTGAGGACACACTATTTCCTGTTCTTTATTTCTTCCCTGGCTGAATCTTAAATATGGAACATGATATTTTCTCAGTAATACAAAAGCATTGTCCTGGTGGATCAAACTACACAGATGGAAACCTAGACCCTGAGTCCCTAAGTGGAGTAGATCTGCCACCACTGATCTAGGCTGTTATTTTCAGATCTGTATCCTGGTGTCAGCTACAGTAACTTAGCCTTACAAAGACTACCTTGGATGTCATGAAGGGAATGTTATCTTCAGTAACTATATCTTTCTTTGAAAGAGAATTAATTTTAATACAGATTGAGTATCCTTCCTCTGAAATTCTCGTGACTAAAAGATTTTACTTTTGGGATTTTCACATAGATGTAATGAGATAGCTGGAGGACAAGACCCAAGTTTACATATGAAATTCATTTATGTTTTGCATGCATCTTGTACACACTAAGCTAAAGGCCATTTTATTCTTTTTTAAATCTCTGTACTTTAACTCATCACACAAGGTCAAGTGTAATCTTCTGCCAGGGCTCAGGTGTTTGAATACTTGGTGCTGGTGGTACTCCCAGATGGTGGTGATATTTGGGAAAGTTATGGAACCCTTAAGAGGTGAATCCTCACAGGAGGAAGTATGTCATTAAGGGTGGACTTTAAGGCTTATAGTCCAGCCCACTTGCTATTTTCCTTAATTCCTGTGTTCAGATACAGTGTGATCCACAAGCTTTTGATTCTCCCATCTTGCCTTCCTTGCCTGTTGCTAGGATAGACTCTACCCCTCTAACACAGCAAACAAAAATAAGCCTCTCTCCCTCTTCTCTCCTCTATGCTATTTCTCAGGATAACTTATCACAATAACAGAAAAGGAGCTGGAGCACTCTCTTTACCATAGTGCCAAACTATCCGATGATTACAAATTTCACATACATATGTGAATAAAAACCTACTCTGTCTCCAGAAACACATGATTTTCATCTGCCTGGTGTCCTGTACATGAGATATATAGTTATATAAAGTTTAATTAAATGAGGGTAAATATATACACACTTAACAGCTTTTACCTTTAAAATCTGCCTATTACTTCACCCCCACACACTAAACTTATTGCAGAATATTCTTATTTTAAAATTTCAAGACTGAGAATCTTTCGAGGATGTCACTGAACTGTTCACCCCATTGACAGTACTGTGATGTGTTACATAAACTGGAGTGTTTACAAGCAAACGCTAATGGGTCTAGCTGGATTTTCTTCTTAAAGAACAAGGGGAAAAACTTCAAATACTTTGAGGAAATTAAGATTATGGGTCATAGAAAGAATAGTAACACAGAGTGCTGATATCGCCAAAACTGAACAGTGTTCATATGCCTCCTCTTCCTTAGCTGGATGTAGGATATCCTGTAGTAGAAACGTAGTTAAGTGGAGGTAGAAATGGCTTGATTTTGATTTTGTGCTTTAAAATTATATCTTAGATATTTTGTGATGTTAATTCAGCGTAAGTCTAAAGGTTTTTAACTACCTAGTGAAATTAGAAATTTTTCTTCATTATATGAAGAAGTATTTTGTTTTTTAAAACTTTCTTTTTATTTATAATTTTTGTGTTTTCACATCATGAATATTCATGCCATTCATTTCCCTGTCCCTTAATATCTGCCCTTTACTCTTGCAACCCCCCCAAAATAAAATACAATAAAATTTAAGAGAGAAAAAGAAGAAATAGAAATAAAAATCAATTTTGTCATGAAAGCTTCAATGTGACACAGTGAGTCCTGCAGTAAACCCTTCGGTCCATATCTCTTTACTTGCAAGTGTTCAATTGCAAAGAGTTGTTGGTCTGGTTTGAGGCCTCTGGTTTCTGCTACACTAAGGATGCTGTGCCCCCATTGGAACTCCTCTTGGTTAGCCTGCTGTTGCCCAGTGTTGGGGTCTCCTCTTGGTTACCCTGCTGTTGCCCAGTGTTGGGGTCTCCTCTTGGTTAGCCTGCTGTTGTCCTATGTTGTGGAAATCCTGAAGCTCCAGAATATCACAGCGGGGCTGGATGTTGGGGTGGGCTACCACATAACTCGGATTCTTAGCCTGGGTAGTTGCAGGGTTGGTGAGCCCTCCAGCTCTCCCTTGTCCTCAGCACCAAAGTGAGCTCTCCTGCATTGCCCTGGCTAGTTCACCCCTTATAACGATGAGTAAGGTCTGGGCCAGGTTTTCTGCCTTTATGTTCTGTTTTTAGGGCTGGTTCTTCTACATCTATACATGAAGATGCTATCTTAAAGTAGGTATAAAGATTAGGGCCAGCCAAGGATGTGGACCAAGAACAATTACACTGTGAACCCTGTTTGCATTTGTGTTGATTAAATAAAATTAACCTTGGGTCAGGAGACTAAGTTAGCAATTAGTTGGCAGAAAGTCATCATAGAGCACCAGAGGGCATCCGAAAGAGGTAGAGAGACATAATAGGTAGCAGGGAGGAATTTGAAGTGGTACAGCTTTTTCTGGTTTGGCAGAGCGGAAGCTTGGGTCTTTCGGAGACACCAGCAAGGAGAGGTTAGCCAGCTGATACACAGCCTCACTGAGCTCATAGGTGTTCACCCCCGCCTTTGAGTCTTGAATCTTATTTATAAATAGAAAGATAGAGATTTACTTAAAGCTACCGTTAGCAGCAGCGACAGAGCCAGTGCCTGTAAGATCAGAATTCCTACTGCTACAGAAGCAGGACAGTAACTGTGGAGTGGCAAGTACTGGCTGAAATAGCAGTAGATTAGGGTTCAACCACTGTGCCAAGGTTAAAACAGTCAGTTAACTAATTAACTTAAAAAATAAAAGGATTGAGGGCAGCAAGGAAGGTTACTGAGTAAAGACGTTCACTGTGTAAACGTGGTGACCTGAGTGAGAGTCCAGAGTCTACGTAAAGGTGGAGGGAGAGATGGTCTCCACAGAGTTGTCCTCTAAACTCCACAAGGGTACACACACACACACACACACACACACATACACACATACATACACATGCACACACACATACACACACACACATACACACATACACACACATACACACACACATACACACACATACACACACATACACACATACACACACATACACACACATACACACACACATACACACATACACACACATACACACATACACACACATACACATACACACACATACACACACATACACACACACATACACACACATACACACATACACACACATACACACATATACACACACATACACACACATACACACATACACACATACACACATACACACACATACACACACATACACATACACACATACACACACACATACACACACATATACACATACACACACATACACACACACATACATACATACACACACATACACACACACATACACACACATACACACACATACATACATGTTCCATAGTAACAAATAAAAGAGTATTTTTTAAAGTGTGAGAATAAGACATAATTTTCCTAGAAAACTAGTATATTCTCATGTTCATAATTCTCCACATTTTGTGAGGGTATTTGTGGTAATATATCATATATTTAATTAAATTAGTCTGGAATATCAAAGGACACAGCCACCTCTCCAGCCTATTTTTATTTTTATTTTTGTTTGTTCTGTTTTTCTGAGACAAGGTTTTCTGTGTAAAGGTCCTGGCTATCTTGGAACTTGCTTTGAGTTGGCCTTGAACTGAGATATTCTCCTGCATCTGCCTCCCAAGCCTTGGGGCTAAAGTCATGTGCCACCACTGCCTGACTGTAAGGCCTTGAACTCACAGAGATCCTGAGTGATGGGATTAAAAGCATGGGCCACTGTTCCCTGACCTTCATGGCTTGGCTGTGATTCTGTCCTCTGATATTCCAGACTATATTTTATTAAATATACACTACATCACCACAGGCATTGACTTCTTTGTTATTTTGTGTTGGTTGTTGAGGAAAGGTCTCACTCAGTATGTTGCCCTGTGTGGTCTGGAATCCCTCCTGCATCACTTCCTCAGTGCTGGGACTAAGGGTGTAATATCATGCCCAGTGAAAATGGCTACTTTTAATTACAGTATTCTTTTACAAGTCTTGCCATTTTTCTATGGAGAAAAGGGTTTCCCTCTGGTTTTCCTCTTTCTTTTGCTTTTCTTCATTTTTTTTTAAAAAAACAAGATCAGCTCAAGCTCTCCTCAAATTCCCAATCCTCCTGCCTCAACTTCTCAACTATTGAGAAGTATTCCACGTCACCTGGCCTTTACTTTTGAATATGGACTCTGCATCTGATGTGCGAGGCCTCTTTAATATTTGTAGGTGTCTGTTCCCTCTTTTTGTTGTTGCTGGTTTGTTGGTTTGTTTGTTTTACAGATGAGGTCTTGCTGTGTAGCACAGGTCGATCTAGAACTCAGTATGAATACCAGGTCGGCCTCGGACTTATGGTGGTTCTCCTGCCTCTGCCTCCACAGGCTGGAATTGGAAGCATGAAACACAAATCTAGTTTTTCATACTTTGGAAGAAGTTTGTAAGTCAGCCGGTCTCTGGGGAGAAGCCCTCAAGGGACACTTCCGGAGGACGTGCATCTAAGCAGCAAGCAACCCTGTCCTCAGTGGCTTACTCTATAACCCCCTTCTCTCTCTCTTCCCCTCCCTTCTTCCATCCCTCCCTCTCTCCCTCTCTCTTCCCCTCTCATTCTCTCCTTGGAAGAGGAAACAAAGCATGACAAACAAATGATAAATTTTATTTTGATTTAGACGGATTCTAATCATGGATTTTGTTTATATATTAGAGTTCATCCATATATGATGGTAAAATTAAATACTTTTTCAACAAAATCGATTTTCACACCAATGCACACTATACACTAATTTGCACAGCTTTGTGGATGGTGTTTGAGTGCCACCTGGTGGTTCCTTTGCTCTGTGCAACATGAGTCTGATCTGTGCCATGAGTATCTTGTCAGCCTGACACTGTAAATGCCTGATAGAACACCAGCTGGCTCAGAGGCTACAGATCCCACGCCTCACAACATAACTACATACATAACACATGCTTTGAAATATGCAGATGGTTCTTTTTATGCTATGCTCAAGTACTTTAGGATATAGTAAAAACTGAAAGTAAAAAGGTAAAAATATACAACATTGTATATGTAGCTCCGCTAGTAGAACGCAGAAAGCTTGAGGTTTCAGTACCCATCAATATCTAAAATGGGGCATGCTGGCACACATCAGTAATCCCAGCATTTAGGATTTCAAGGATCAGAAGTTTAAGGTCATGGAGGCTGCATGAGTTTGAGGATGCTCTAGGCAACATGAGACCTGCATCCAAAATAAGTAAATTAATCAAATTAAATTTTTTGAATTAAAAATTTAAAAATCCAGTAGTGATTCATTAATTTTAAAAGTTAAAATGGAAACAAATTCCTTAATGGCATTTCCATCGACATTTTGTTTCTGTTTGAGCCCCTGCTCCACTGGCCTCCCCTGCTTCCTCTGCTTATTTCTCTCCTTTACCCACAGTCGTCTCCTTTTTGATTTCATACCGTATTCCACTACTCTCTCCCCCCCTTCACTCTCCCTTAAGATGTCGTCTTCCAGCGGATGTAGCGATCCACAGCGAAGCACTGGATAGAGCCCCCAGTCCAGTCAAACAGGGAGAGGAAAGATTATATGAGCAAAGGGGTCAAGACCATGATGGGGAAACCCAGAGACAGCTGACCCGAGCTATTGGGAGCTCACTGACTCTGTACTGACAGCTGGGGAACCTGCATGGGACCCAGTGAAGCTCTCTGAATGTGGATGATAGTTGTGTGGCTTGAGCAGCTTGTGGGGTCTCTGGCGGTGGGACCAGGATTTATCCCTAGTGTATGAACTGGCTTTTTAGAGCCCATTTCCTATAGGGGGATTCCTTGCTCAGCCTGATACAATGGGGAGAGGTTTGGTCCTGTTTCAACTTGATATCCCAGACTTCTTTGACTCCCCATGGGAGTCCTTACCCTCTCTGAGGAGCAGATGAGGGGTGGGGTATGGGTAAGATGGGGCGTGAGTGGAAGGAGGGGAAGGAAGGGGAATTGTGATTGGTATGTGAAATAAAAAAATAAGTAAAAATAAAAAAGATGTCATCTTCTATTCGGAGGGTAGAGGGTTCAGCATACTGGGTGCATGGCAGATGCGGACTGTGGGCAGCAGCTAAGCACTGGCTGCTGTGAGGAGGCCATGGCAGAACATGGACCACTTCATTCTCATGCTCTGTCATGGCTGCTGCCCACCAAGTCCAGAACCCACTGCCCCAGTACCCCACACCCAGAAGCACGCTTGGAAACCTCAACCTGCCAACTGTGGGCTAGTTACCAGGACACATGGGAGCTGGTGTATGACCTTCTGCCCCCTGAAGCTTCAAGCCTTCTAAACCTAGCAGCCGACTATTCCAATAGTGAGATCAGACACTGAGGCTTATGGCCTTGACTACAACTACACATTGGCCCAGCATGAGGATGCACTGCACCATGAAATCTTCAATGGTGTCCAGAGATATCCTGATAGAGCATTCTATATATCCTGAGGAGATTCAGAAGTATCTTGTATACCAGTTTCACCATCTAGAGCCTCCACCATGACATTCAGAAAAGCCCTCTGGTGAAAATTGATACTTTTCATTATTTACAACTAGGATCGGCCTACAGGGCCTCCAGCCTGTGCCAGAAAATGACATGACTGACCTCTCCATTCATGTACCCAGCACATACCAGATGAGTAGCTTCTACAGAAAGGGCCCTTCCATCAAGCAGTTTATGGACAACATCTTTTCATTATCTCACTACCAGAGATAGCACTGCTGCCCTGTGTGGCAGACTACATTCTGAGCCAGAGCCTGGAGTTTGACCAAGTGCACCTCTATAAAGGATATGACAGGTGCCATCCCAGATGTGCATGAGAAGGGCCTCTTGTACTAGTGGATTGAGAGAAAAAGACATGGAGAAGTATGTTCCTGATGACCATGGAAACCAGCTGTTCCGCATCACCAGCAATCCTTTCAGCATTATGGACAAAGGAATAAGGCACATAGTAGGTCCTGCTTGGTGCCAACTCTTCGATGTAGTCGTTGTTCAGTGTGACAAGCCCAACATTTTCACCAACCAATGTGAAACCTTTTTCAAAATCTTGATTAGAAAGGCTCCCCCACTGAGGCTATATCACTGGTCTGGAAAAGGGCAAGATCTGTCAGCAGAGAAACCTGTTTGACTTCCTTTGTCTGACAGAATGGCAAGACAGTGTGTGCTCTACTTCAGTGAACACCTCTTCAGTGACCTTGTGGATCTCTTGCAGCAGCATGGCTGGCCCACAGGAGCCTTCACTCCTGAACCAGAGCTTGAGATCCAGATCATCAAGAAAGAATAGTACAAGCACTTGTTGACCCATTAGCAGGCACTCATTAAGCTGCTAGAGAACATGCAGACTTATCAAGATGTGGGTGCTGGCTGTATGGATGAAGGAGCCACAAAAACTGAAATGCATCACCCAGGCCTGTCCAATGTCAGTTTGGGAGCTTCTTCCACACCTTCCACAACCCTACCTACTTCTCCAAGAGCTCCAGGTGCTTCTCTGACCTCTACAGAGTATCTCTAAGACGTTTGCTCAACTACCCCATGGGTTTCACTTTGTGCTTATGCTGCAGACCCCTGGGTGGATCAGTAGCATGGCCCACATCCACTGAGGGCACCTTTATTGTCCTGGACAGACCCTCCATCCTTTCAGCTCCAGCCACCCTGACAAGTAATAAGAGTAGTCTCTGTTTAAAAAAAAATGCATCCTTCTGCCCCATGGGTCAACTCCAAGATTCATATCACACATACACACACACACACACACACACACACACACACACACACACACACACTATAAAAGACAAATCACAGGAAATAAGTAGTATTTATCACTCTTGAGTCTTGGTTTACTGCACTTAATATTATGATTTCCAGTTGTTTCTATTTCCATTTGTATCCATTTTCCTAGAAATGTCATTAATTTTATTTTTGTTCTTTTAAGTTGTGTGTACGTGTGCACGCACACACTACTGAAGTCCTTTTCAGAAAGTCATTGCCCATATCTTGAAGTACTGTTTCCTCCTAGTATTTTCAAATTTTTTTATTCTTATATTAAGGTTTTTGGATACTTTTGATATAATTTTTATGTAGAATGAAAAACGGAGATCTAGTGTCATTCTTTTAGTGGTAGATATCCAGTTTTCCCCAGAACAATTTGCTAAAGAAACTCTCTTTATTCCAAAGTATGTTTTGCATGTTTTTGCAAAGATTGGGTGACTGTAATAAGCAACTGCTGAACCTTGCCAAGACAAGGTAGGACAGTACTTCAAATTTTCCTTCTTCTAAAATGTCTATCAAATATTCTAGGCCTTTCAGCCAAAGTTGGATGCCCTAACATTGCAGAGAAAATTGGGTGACTGTCCAGGCAGCTAGCCATTTCTGTCATTTCTTTCCATTTTTTTAGAAGTCACTTGCTTGCACTTCCTGCTTACTCAGGAAGTGAGTATATTACTTTCCTTGTCTGGTTTTTGATGGTGCTGAAGACTAGATAATTACAGTTACAATCCTTTCATATCTTAGCTAAGGGCATATTACAAGACTCTTCAGGACAGGACAACTATTACTACAGTAATCTCTGCAACTTTCCAATTACCTACAGTCTGGACATCTGGAATGTATTTCTTGGTTGATGTAGTTCTCTTTTTGTTCATGTTATTACCTTTTCTTTCTTCTGAGCAATACTTGGTAATGTTTCCTATCATATATAGTTTTGTACTCAGATTAGAACCTTCTTAACTAGACAAAAAAGAGAAAGTGTTGTGGAAATTTGATCTGTTCAGCCAATGGTATTAGGATGACAAGCCCTAGGGCATGGTCTTGTCTGCATACCTAACCAGATAAAAACTGAGAAGAGAGGTCAAGGCTCTCTCTGGGGTGGTTGGAGCAGGAGCAAGAGACAGAGAAGCATGGCTTGCAGTGGGTTCCCATTGCCCTTCAGTGAAAGGCAGGACAACTGGATCAGCAGCTATGTCTACTGTGTCCTGTCATGGATGTACCTTATTTGATTTTTTTCCCAGTAAATTTTACCTGGTCCATTGAATCAGTGTCTCACTTCTGTTTTATGGAACAATTTAAGAAGGTTTAATAGAAGTCTTTACTAAGTCCTTTTCTGCCCTGGACTTGTGTGTGTGTGTGTGTGTGTGTGTGTGTGTGTGTGTGTGTGTGTGTGGGTGTGGGTGTGTGGGGGGGGTGGGTGTGGGTGTGTGGGTGTGTGGGTGTGTGTGTGGGTGTGGGGGGGGTGTGTGTGTGTGGGTGTGTGGGTGTGTGTGTGGGTGTGTGGGTGTGTGGGGGGGGGTGTGGGGGTGTGTGGGTGTGGGTGTGTGTGTGTGTGGGTGGGTGGGTGTGTGGGTGTGTGAGTGTGTGTGTGTGTGTGTGTGTGTGTGTGTGTGTGTGTGTGTGATGGTGCACCCAAAGTCCAAAAGAGGGTGTTGGATCCCCTGAAGCTCCAGTTATAGGCAGCTTTAGCCACTTGAGTGGGTACTTGAAACAGAACTCTGCTCCTTTGTAAGAGCAGCAGGTGCTCCCAACTCCTGAGTCATCTACTCCAGCCTCCATTCACTCTCTAATGAGCATAGAAAACTCTTCCTGCTTTGTATACATGAAATGTTTTTCAATATTCACTGTTTTTTCCATTATTTTATGTCTTCATATTAATCAATAAGGAAGTTAAGTCAAGCATACGAGAACGAGTCAGTTTTCAATGTGGTTTTAGTTTACATCACGACCTACAAAGCAGTCTCTGAATAAAGTACCACATCAATTCACTGGGCACAACAGTGAGGGCATTATGAGGCTCTCCTGGACTCTAAGAGACATGAGCTATCAAAGTACAGAACCAGTGATTTGTAAATTTCCTTGCACTGAGCACTGGGCTTTGTTCTTCCCTACTTGGAATTAGCGAAGACTAGGGGGATCAGGACAACTGCTATCTGTTCCCAAAATACACGTTTCTGTTAATCCATCATGTGGACACAATTCCCTGCTGAGAGATATTTTATTACACTGTGTAAAGATATGTCCCTGTGATTGGTTTAATAAAAAGCTAGATGGCCAATAGCTAGGAAGGAGGTATAGGTGGGACTTCCTGGACGGAGACAGCTTTGGAAATAAGAAAACACAAGCACACTACATGAATTCAACAAATTGTATTTATATATTTATGTGCCTATTCATATGTAACAATAGTAATCAAAAATGAGGCCATTAATTTGGGAGTGAGAAGGTTAGGGACGGAAAAGAAAAAAAGAGAAATTGTATAATTGTATTTCAATTATATTTAAAAAAATAATTTTTGATCCTCCTATGTTCTAGGCCTGTGTCTCTTACATGTCAAGTTCGAGGCTAGCCTGAGACAGAGAAAATCTTGCCTCCAAAATAAAAAAGTGCTAGGTAAAGCAGTTGTCTTGGAAGCATGAGATCTGAATTCCATCTCCCAAGTCTATGTTAAAAACAAAACAAAACAACAAAACAAAAAGCAGCTGGGCACAGTGATGCACACTTATAATCCCAGCACTGGAGAGACAGAGTTTCAGGGTCCCTGAAACTCACTGGCCAGCCAGCCTAAATTAGCAAGCTCTAAGCCAATTATAAACCATGTTTCAAAAAGACAAGTTGGGGACTGGAGAAATGACTTAGAGGTTAACAGCATTTGCTGCTCTTACAGACTATCTAAGGTCAATTCTCAGAACCTACACAATGGCTCACAACTGTCCTTAACTATAGTTCCAGGCAACCTGGTGCCCCTTTGTGCCTTTGTAGGTTCCTTACACACTCACACTCACACACACTCATACACACATACTCTAGCATACTCACACACATTCATATTCACACACACATATACACATTCATATACACACACATATACTCATACACACATTCACTCACACATACACCACAGAAATTTAATTGTTTAACTATAGCCATTTAGCCAGGCTTGTTGGCTGCTACCTTAATCCTAGAACTTGGTATGTAAAAGCAGAAAGTTCAGAAGCTCAAGATCACCTTCAGAGATATAACAAGTTTGAGACCAGCCTGAGTTTCATGAGATCTTTCCTCAAAGGGAAAATTGCCTATAATATAATAAGCAATTGAAAAAAATAATTAGTAATGCAAATAAACACTTGGTTAGGTATGGTTGCTCCTGGCTGTCATCCTAGCACTTAGGAAGCCAAAGTGTGATAAGGGTAATTTTGAGACAAGCCACACAGAGAGTTCAAGTCCAGCCTGAGCTACATGTTGAGTGTGGGTTAAACTCAGTAGTCGAGTACTCACCTAGCATGTACAAAGCCCTGGGTACAATCACCACCAGAAATGACAGGGAGGAGGAGGAATGGCTTGCGTTATGTTCACATAGTCTTGAAGAATGGCTCCATGAAATGATTACCAATCCAACGAGGAAAAAAACAGGAAAAGAATCTCTTTCAAAAGAGAGCCTCCTGCTGTATGGCCTTGCCTAAGGGAGCACACAGCATCCCTTCCCTGGTCTCCTGGGGACACGCAATGAGCACACATCACTAAGAGTCAGCCTTGTAGACATGTTACCCAGATCTAATCAGGAGGAAACTGTAAGATACAGCCAGATATGCAGCATCCTAGACAACAGGAATGAGAACTGGGCAGTTCCATCCCCGGTTTTTCTTTATGGGGTTTGATCATGAGGAAGAAGACCATCCACAAGGATCTAATCATATCTAATATATAAGATTTCCTTATACATATTATAGAAACAAAGAAAACTCCCCAAAAAGTAGAAATGTCCCATCTTCACCTGATCTCAGTGATCTGTGATGTTTTTACAAACATCCAGTGCCTGTGGCATTTTACCCCAAATGATCATTCTCAAGAAAGGCAGCTGCTAGATAAAACTCACTACTTCATGAGACAGTAAGAGCCCACTTACACTTTCAGTTATGAACCCCACACAAACTGGAAAATGTGACCACAAGAACCTAGCCTTAACTGTCATAACGGATGCTCAATCCCTCTTTGAGAGGTGACCCTCTCCCCCACTGAGAAGTTACTGATTGTGTCTCTGTCCAACTTGCTGTGTGTCTTTGTTAAATCATTTTTACAGGTGTCTGACTTGGTAAATATGTTTGCCGCTGTCATTCCTGCCATGATGACATTTATATTATATGTCATGATAGCAGTTCAGAGATACATAGGAGTTCTTTGTATTCATCTTTCAAGCATCTATGGATATAAAAGTTTGCAAAATATGCTAAATAACAATAGTACCAGTGGGAGAGATGGCTTAGTGGCTGAGACTACTTGATGTTCTTCCAGAGGACTAGAGTTAAATTCCTATCGCTCACAAATGACTGTGTCTCCAAGTCTGGGTATCCAGTGCCCCCTTCTGCCTCTGCAGGTACCACACTCAGGTGTACAAACCTACACAGAAATGCATACATATAAAAATAATAATAATAAAATATCTTACCTTTGTAAAGGAAAAAAAAACAAAAAAACAAAAAAAAAAAAGAAACAAAACGATGTTATAAATCAGAAAGAGTATATAGGCCCAAAAGCAAAGCACACCAAAATCATAACTTTTAAATGGCAGAGGCATAAGTCTTTGCTGTGGTAATCAAGACATCATGTTGGGAACTGCTCTTTAAAACGTAAGAGGAAAAGCCAAGTATGGCAGCACTGGGGAGCAAGAAGAAGTAGAATTTTCACAAGTTTGAGGCCATTAAGGGCTACAAGGCAGACAGTGTCTCAACAAAAGCGGCGGGGGGGGGGGGGGGGGTGTAACTACAATGTGATTAAAATCCTCTAACTCAGCACTCTCATTTTGTAGACAAAAAAAAAAAAAAAAAAAAAAAAAATCCTCTGAGGGACTAAGTGGACAAGTTTGTCCAAAGTCAACAAACACAGAATCCACTATTTTTTTTTCCATTAATCTATCTATTTGATCAATTTGATCATTATTTCTTGGGCACGTCCCAAAAGCCTCACAAGAGCTTTTACTTCTCATTTGAGACAGACCAAAGACGCACTAAAAAAGAAGATGCATGCAGAACTCAGTTATTACAAGTTTCAAATAAAAACTGTGCTTTTTTTTTTGTGGTGCTAAGGATAGAACCCCAGGGCCTTGCACAGACTAGACAAGTGCTCTACCAATGAGCAGTAGCTGCAGCCTTCAAAATACAGTCTAAGAAGGATTGAGCAATGCAGGCAGCATGGTTGCTCATTATGAAAGGGGAAGGAGCAGGTTCTCAAAGCTGAGTGCCCGCAGATGAAGCCAGTAGGAAGCCAGTAGGTAAAGACTTCATTCCTACCACAAGGGACTAAATTCTGCCAACTATCTAAATGAGCAAGAAGATGGATCTTCTCAGAGCCTCCGGAAAGTTATATGGCCTTGCTGATACCTATTGTAACAATTATTCACTGGCAATTGATGATATAAAGGATTAATATTTATTAAGGGGTTACATAAACACTCAATGATACAAATTGAACCTTAAGGCAATTCTTGCAGAGTTAAACTGTCCCATTCAGTGAAGAGCCAATCCTCTCCCTGAGAACGCAGGAACAGGGAGAAAGGCAGTGTGCAAGGAGATTCTCAATGGGGGCTGGTCACGCCCCATTCAGGGTGCCGAGACTCCAAAGCTATTTATGCCTGTAAGTCTCCCTGAATAAAGCCTGAATCCCAACACAGATGCCTCATTTTAGACCACTGAGACACATATTGCCCATCTGACTATAAAACCATAAAATAATGTTTGTGCCATTTCATTATTTAAAAGATTATATTACATTTGTTTATGTAGGAAAGGGGTAAACACCATATAGAATTTATGGGGAGGTCACGGGACCAATTTCAAGAATTGCTTCTACCATATTGGTCCTGGGGATTGAACTCAACTACTCAGGCTTTATGACAATCACCTTCACCCCCTGAGTCATCTCACTGGCCCCTATTTACACCATTTCAAACAACAAATCCATTGAGCAAAAAGATAAGTCAAAGATATATTGACTCATATAACGAGAAGAACATGGGTGAAAAATGAGGTATGTCTCACTGACATCAATGAAACAGAACTCAGAGTATTTTTCTTATTTCTCCTCAAATTGTGCCTCTATTTCTCATTGTTTGTGGAGCTCCGTGTTTTCCTACAGAAAGATTTCCTCCATATTACAGAAGATAGATACAATCATGGAAAACTACAATGTTTTTCTACCCATCAGCCTCAGAAAAATGTAAGACTTCCCTTTCTGTTGTTCAGACTGGAGCTTCATGGAATATTACTTATTAAGAAAATTCAATCATATAAACCCTGACCTAGAGGATACAGCACCATAATTGACTGGGTAATGATCACTGGAGGCCCAAGAGCTCAGCTAGCAAGTATAGCACTTAGCTAATGATAGAACATTAGGGGAGCACATTATAGTAGGAACAAGTAAAGAGACGTGTATCCCACTCAGAGGTGAGCCAGATGAATCCCTTCTGTTTTGATCATTTTGACTTCTGAAGACAGGACATGTACAGCCAGAATTCCCACTTCAGGTACTCTAGCTGACATCTGCTGGAGCTAAGACAGCTGCCAGAGCGACCAGCCTCTGCCTTCATTGGTATGCATCTACATGTTCAGTGATAATATGCCCAGGCGCCATGACAGCTCACATGAGTACAACCCCAAAGAACTGTAACGCAAGTAAAAATGGGTAATGTCCCAATTACTGGCAAATTTCTAATTTCCCTTAAAAAATGAATATGTTCCCCCATTTGTTTGTTTGTCTATTTTTGTTAATTTTGAATAATATATATAACCCTGGCTTGGCTTGAGTTCACTGCAACCTGGTATGGTTTTGAGTTTCTGGTCTACTTAGTACTGGGATTACAGGTATGTGCCACCGTGCCTGACCCTCACCCCTCATTTCTTTTACCTTAAATCTATCACTCCAAGACATACACCCTCAAATGGACCAGAGCCTGACTCATCAATTTATCTCCTATTTCTCCTGTCTTTGGCAGAGAGTTACTGTCTTTGCAGTCAGCTTGGTCTTGTTGCTGGTTCCACAGTACCAAGAAGAAAAAAGGCCCATAGTTGGGATCCAAAATCACAAACTGCTCAAAAAAGGATAAAGGGTCAGTTTGGGTAAAGCTATAGAGCAGCTATTCTCAACCTGTGTCTTGATACCCCTTTGGGGGTCAAATGACCCCTTCACAGGGGATGCCCAAGACCATCAGAAAGGACATGCATTTACATTATGATTCTCAGTAACAAAATTAACTATGAAATAGCAGTGAAAATAATTTTTGGCTAGGGTCACCACAACATGAGGAACTGTTTTAAGAGTCATAGTGTTAAGACAGTTGAGAACCACTGCTCTAGGGAATAATGAGAGAAAAGGGCTTGGGGCTGCCTTGTGGGGGGTCAGTAAAGTAACTAGCCATGGGCAGGTAGGAAGTTAAGACCACTGGCGTTCTTATATGAACATTAGTGTGATGTGACCTGAAAGGATAGATGATACCAGTCACCAATGTGCAAATTCCTAAATATGGTTCCTGAGCCACCAGTGTCAGAAATCACCCGGATATTTTGTTTAAAATGCAAATTTCTGAGTCCCACCCAAACTTAACAAATAAGCCCTTATAGTTGGGTTATCGATGTTTTGATTATATGTATTACGGGTGATAGGTTTTTCCACATTCTAAGAAACTAAGAACAAATACAGTAAATTTTAATAGTAAGCATGTCTTTAACAGTAAGCACATAATTCGCTTCCAGTACATTGTCACTGAAAATGCTGCCTTAATCGCCATGGATCCCATCCATCGCCAGGCAATCCAGCAGTCCTTTTATGTGCTGTAAACCACAGTCATAGACACTGAGAAAGGAAACCGAGGCTGGGTGTGGTGGGGCACAACTTTCATTGCAGCACTTGAGAGGCAGAATCAGGCAGGTCTCTGAGTTCAAGTCAGCCTGGGCCAGCCAGGGCTACACAGTAAGACCATGTCAAAAAAAAAGAAAAAAGAAAAAAAGAAAGAAAAAACGTAAAACAGATTAATGTCACAACCTTTTCAAATGCTATGACATCATGATGTTTGGTTTGCTCTGGTCCGGTTTTGTGTCAGGGTCTCACTCTGTAGTCCAGGCTGCTCTAGAAATATATATGTATTGAAGGCTGGCATTGACCTGCTGCTTCCTGCCACGGCTTCCTGTGCCAGCATTACAAGTGTGAGCCATCACAGCTGGATGATATCACAATTTCTAAATCTGGCCTCTTAAAATAGACTTAATTCAGAATGTGAGCAAAGTGGAATCATGTATATGTATGAACATATAAAAATGAAACCCATTATTTTTTGTGCTAACTTTGAATTTGTTAGAAGTTAAGTGACAGGATTTGGCTTCTCGTCATGCACAATGAAAAGGGCTGGCTCTTGATCTTATCTTGGGAATACTCTGTGTTTGTATGCCTTAAGCTTTTGTACCATTTTGGAAGGCTGAGAATCCTTACAAATGTCTTGGCTGCTGAGACTTGAGAGCTCATCCTTGGTCTGCAAGAGTAGGCACAGAGATAGCACACACTTTGCTGGGGGGAAATGGCATGCCTCCAACCTCACAGGAGGCAATGACATCAAGCCTGTGCCAGCTTTCTTCTTGACTTTAGCTCCATACCTCCTCCTGTTGCAGATTTTATCTTCATCTCTTTACTTTAATAAGCTATAACCATGTATAGTGCAGCTTTGCTGAGTTCTGTGAATCCAGTGCGTGGCTGAGCCCAAGGATAGTATTGAAAGCCATGACACAAGAGCATTCCAACATTATAATACTTAAAATAGGATTTTCTGTTAGCCTTTAAAGTGTACTTAAAATACTAAATACAGCATTAAATATTAATTTTTTTCATTTTTATGCTCTTTGCTTAAAATTATACTTAAAATATGAACTGAAACATTTTTTTCATTTCTCTGCTCTCGATACAGTGTTTTCTAAAAATTGATCCTAAGGAAATCATACAAAACTTAAAAATTATATGTAGAAAAATCCAAACATTATGGAAATGTCTAATGAGTGATCATGGGTCCTCTTAGTAAAACAGTATGTAGTTATAAGAATGTTTAAGAACACAAAACTAAGCATGGTGGCTCACAGCTATAATCCCAGCACTCAGAAAGTAGAAACAAAAGGATCTTCACAAGTTCATGGCCAGCCCTGTCTGTACAGCAAGTTCCAGGCCAGGTAGGGTAGGTAGTAAAAACAAAATACAAATTATCAATGCATAAGGACAAAATCTAAAAGAGAATATGCATGAAAGAAGCGTATACTGATTGGTGATGTTCAGTTGGCTTTAAAATGTTTTAAGTTGAAATAAAGTTTCTATTAATAGGTAATGAGACAGGATCTCACAGAGCCAAGGCTGACCTCAGATTCATTAGGTAGCTGACGTGGATCTTGACTTCTAACATCACAAGCAATGGGAACGCAAGTGCGCACTACCACATCTGTATTGAAATTGGGCATTCAAATATACCCAAACTTAGCACCAGCTTTACCTGGCGCCAGCTGTGAGGCTTTCATTGCTTTCCTGCTCCTCACATCGGCTGTTCCCTCATTGTACAGTGAGGAGGAAGAATAACAGCAACTGGTTTATATGGGGGCTGCAGAAAGTGTCAGAGAGGGAGCATCTGACTCAGAGCCTAGCACTGAGGAACAGCTGAGTGCATATGTAAGATTCCAGATGCTAGTCTCCATATTTTTAAACTTTGTCTGCCTCATTAGCTCTAATTCTAGCCACATGTCCAAGATGAAGCAATGCAATCTTATATCATAATCATGATCTGAAGGATCTGAAATGAAATCTCAATTCTGAGGTAAATGGTTTGGGGAATGGTAAATTTACATGTTATATCTTTTATTTTCTTTTAACCAGGTCATAAATCTAATTGCAAAATCAAATAATCTCAGTCAAACTTCTGCAATCAATTTTCATATCCAAGATATGTACTCACATAATGCATACTTATCAGGGGTCACTAATGAACCACCACCAACAAATTGGATATATAATGTAATATTAATAATGAGTAGAAACTCTTACCATGGCCACTGTCACTGCCTTCCAGAAGCTTCTGGGCATTGCAGTTTGCTAAAGACTTCCAAGAAGGAAAATTGTAGAAAATGTTTCTCTATTTTCAGATCTGCAGCAGAGAGTTGTTTTCAAATGTCTTTCTTTGGTTAGCTCGAAAACAGAATGAAACATAACAGTGTGCAAATATCTCCTTCTTGTTTGCAGTGTTTCATTATACACTTAACCTGTCTCAAAATGCAGCTCTAATTATACATCTGTGTGGGAAGTACTGTCTTCCACCAAGGCATGCTCTTTATTTGGTCAGATAAGATTCAAAAAAAATAGAAAGACATTTTTTGTTTTCCTAGCAGTGGGGGTGAAGAATGCACTGAGGAAATATTTGTCATGCTTGCTACATTTTTGTCATATCCTTGTCTCCTAGAACCAGTGGACAGCCTAGAAGAGAGAAGAATGGCTTCTGTGTGCAGTACCAGAGAAATTCCCATGATGCCTGACTCTCCTCCTCCAGTGTTGCCAGGACAATCTTTGGAAACACAGCTTTGCAATTCTGAGCCTCATTCAGAATTCCCTTTTTGCTTGTTTGTTTGGTGTTGATTTTATTGTTGATTTTTTTTCCTTTTTGAGGCAATGCCTCTTAATGTAGCCCAGGCTGGCTTTAAACCCAAGAAGCTCCTAGTCCCCAGCTATAACAATGTGTACCACCACATCCCACCTCCATTTTTCTTAAATCTTTGTATCCTGCTTGACATCCGCTTTCCAAGAAGCCTCCAATGTCTCTCCTCTCAAAGCACCCCAATGGCAGGGCTGGACTAGTCCAATCCTGCATCTTTTTTTACCTGTGGGCACTGCTTACAATTTACCTAAATCCTTGTTTCTCTCATCACAATATGTGGCGGTCGAATGAGCAATGTCTTTCATAGGCTAAGGGATTTGAAGACTTGGTCCCCTGGACTGTTTGCTGGAATACATTATTGGGAGTGACAACTGAGAACTCACAATCTTACCGAGCTTCCGGTCCACTCTCTCTGCTTTGTGTACGAGGTAAAAAAAAAATGTGATCTCTGGGCTTTCCGCATTGGCCACCTGCTGCCATGCCTCCCCTCCCCTAATGGACTCTCCCCTCTGGAACCATAAGCCAAAATAAACTTTTTCTCCCATAAGTAATTTTGGTCATGGTGTTTACTCACAACAAAAAGTGATGGGTACATATCACTAACAGTGTCTCGTTTGTAAAGTCCTCCTGCACTTAGTGTTCATGGTCTTCTCTGAACTCTTCTTTAGGTATTTAATAAATGGTCCTTTCTGCTTTTGACATTTCAAATCTTAGGGCTGAGAACAGAATCAGTAGTAGTATCCATGCCGCTAGATTCAACCCTTAAGTACCAGAAGAAGAAGAAAATATATATGAAAATATATATGATTCAATTAGTTATGTCCTTTTTTATATACATTTCTTACAGCTTTATAAACAGCAATCACTGTATCATAGGAATGAAAATTATGAGTATAGCTGTTGCAATTTGTTTTACTGTTTGCAATTAATATTTCTTCCCTTTGGTCTTGAATACACTACTTTGCACATGGAATATTCACTATATATTACTCCTAACAGAAGCTGTTAGAGGCATCCTAAAATCCCAGAGCCCCCTAGTTCCTAGAGACTCTGTCATAAGAAAAGCATGAGAAGGGCCAACAATGTAGCTCAGTGGTAGAACATGTGCTTGACATGTGCAAAGTCCTAGGTTTATTCTTCAGTACTGGGGGGTGGGAGGATAAGGAAAGAGAAGAGGAGGAGGAGACTGCCCCCCCCCCACACGAAGTGAACCCTGAGATAAAGAATCATGTGACAAAGGATCATAAGTAGCTTATGTAGTAGGAGGTTTCTGGCCCAGACTTTCGGGCCTAACCTCAAGGTTTAGGCCCGCAGACTCACAGACCCTCAGAGACACACAGATTCTTTCAACAGTTTTAGGCTGATCAACCTCAGGCCCAGGCATATAATTTGTTAACTCTGTACCCTTAATCTAACCCATGACTCTTATCCTGTTCAGCCATGTGGCTCGGTAACTTTCCTTAGAGCAGCATAGTTGTCCTCTACTTCTTCTGGCTTCTCTCTGGCTTTCTCCTCTGTGCTTCCTATTCTCAGAATTTTCTTAGTCTGGTAGCTCCGCCCACACTTCCTGCTTACCTTTGGCCAATCAGCGCTTTTTATTAAACCAGTGGGTGGGACAATTATTTACAATGTAACAACATAATCTCCCATAAGTTTAGAAAGCATATTTGATGGAGCTGGAGACATGCCTCAGTGTTACATTCACTACTCTTCTGGAGGACCTGAATTCTGTTTTCAACCCTATGTCAGTTGATAACAGCCTGTAACTCCAGCTACAGAGCATTCATCAACTTCTTCTAGCCAGCAGGTCTCTGCACTACAGCTATCATACCAACTCACAGACGTGCACATATATATAAACAAAATACATCTTAAAGAAGTCTGAGTGAGGACGTGTGAGAAAGAATAAGAAAAGCCAATGGGATAATAAGGTGCCCATTGGGGAAAGCAGGTTCAACTGTACTTAGATATCTTCTGGGAAAGCCTCTGATGACTACAGAGGCCTAACTCTTTCTCAATTAAGAAGACATATTTCTTACAAGCTCTAAAATACAACAATAAAAATAAATTTGCTTTTATTGCAAGCAAGTAAACGCAATGACCTTAAGTCACTACAAAATGAACATAAAGCATACATATCCTAGAAGAACCTAAATCTAAAGACCAGAAAAAGGTGAACTTCTCTCAGCTCCAGGTTTTAGCCTGAGGATGCATGCATCCTCTCTGCCACTGGTCACATACCGTTTGACATAAATGAGTTGGGCATAGTTTTTTCTACCTGAGCAAATAGAGAATGAAGTTCAGAAGAGCAACAGATGCTGGAAAGTGCCAGAGTCTAAGAGGAGGACTTAGGAAGGAAGATGCCCAAACTGTTTACAGAGCTACCTAACTCACTGCCCTGTGCAGGAAGAAGGCCAATTAGAGTATCAGCTAAGGAGCAAAAGAAGGAATGGACATCTGAGCTGTGGCCGTGACAGTTCACAGATCCACCTTGACAATGTTAAATTCTGGCAAAACAAACAAAACAAAACAAAAGGCAAGAGTAATAACAACAATGAAAAAACCAAAAAAAAACAATCCTCAGAAACATAAAATCTAGACTCTTAGTTGTATAACCTTCAACAACATCCAGGATGTGACCACAATTGCTCAAATTTTGGGTTAATAAAAACCCAGAAAATGAACACGATCAACTCCAAAATAATCCAAATGGAAAAAAATTAATAGGCATGGATCTATCTGTCTATCTATCATTAACATATCTATCTCTCTGTCTTTCTATTAGCTACATATCTATCTATCTATCTATCTATCTATCTATCTATCTATCTATAGTGCATAAGAATCAAACTCAAGTCTTACTCATATTAAACAATTGCTCTATTTGAAAAGTTTCAGTGCCCTGATATTAAGCCTCTCTGCCAACGCAGTAATCCAAATCAGACTGAATCAAAACAAATTAAGAAAAAAAAAACAGGTTTAATGAGTAAAATGCTCTAGGATGATTTTTCTGGGCCCCAGAGAAGAGACACGGAACAGAGACCAGAAAAAACCCATGTCCATTCCTGGGAGGCAGTTTAAATACCCTGTGGGAGTAGTCTTGAGCATCTCTGGGGGGCTTTCTAAGTTGAGGCAGAGTTTGGAGAAAGCGGGGGAGAGAAGGGGGCTGAGATGGAGACTCCACCAGAATATCCCAGACTATTTGGGTATATGGGTGCCAAGGGCTAAGCTGGAGTTTCCACCAGAACATATTATCCATCCAGGTACGCAGCAGACATAAATTCTCAAACTGATAAATAAGATATAAGAAAATGTATTTCTATTAATGAAAACATGAAAGAATTTTAGCAACGTAATAACCATAAAATATAATCAAAAGAATAGTTTTGTGGCATTTTGAGTCAGGGTCTCACTTTGTAACCAGAGTATTTTGAAATGTATTCCTTTAGCCCAGGCTGGCCTCCAACACATAAGACTTCTGCCATAACTGCCTAAGTGCGAGGGCCACAGGTGTGAACGGCCATGTTTAGTTCAAAAAGAAATTCCTGGAAATAGATTTTAAAAAGTGAATTTGAAAATAAAAAGCTCAAGACTTAACAGTAAATCATCATGATTTAAAAGAACTCATGAGTTTAAATGCCAACCAAAATAAAGATGAAGAGGCAAACAGAAGGAATCAGTAGAAATTATCTGATTTAGTAGACAAGATTTTTCCTAAGATTTCAAAACTTCACTAAATTGGTGGGGTAATAACGGAAGGTTTTAAAAATGATGCATTGTATATGTATTCAAATACACACAGACTTTTCATCTGAAACTATGGCCATCAGAAGCTAATGAACTATCTAAAATGGGCCAGAGAGATAGCTCAGCACTCAAGAGCTCTTACTGCTTTTATGGAGGACCCGGCTTTGGGCCCCAGCATCCAAATGGCAGCTCACAACCACCTATATAAGTTCATTCCTAGGGGATCTGATCCTCTCTCTGGCTTCTTCAGGCTCCTGTACACATCTGGATACATTTACAACCACACTAGCACATACTCACATATAAAAAGTTAAAATGAATAAATACACTAATATCGTAAAGAAAAAGAAATCTGTCTCTATAGTTCTTAGGAGGAAAAAAAGCCATGAACTCAGAATTCTACATTCAATGAATAGATTCTTTCATAAGCCTCGTGCTGAAGGACATGCCCGAATCCTAGCACTTGGAAGGAGGAGGGGGATTAGAAGTTCATGGTCATCTTTGCCTATGTATTACGTCAAAGGCCAAGCCAATTTGCATGAGACCCCATCTCAAAACATACAACAAAAAACTATAGTCAAGCTTCCAACAAGGATACGAAAACCAATATCTAAGTGACAATCAAATGGTCTGAATCCATCTGCAGGTGGACATGAATAGAATTCACAACTCATCAGACCCCTGGCTCTTCCCACGACTGTACATCTGCAGAAAGAGAAAGTCCTGCTTCTTATTTATTCTGTAAGCCCTGTTTAATTGGAAAGAGATTCCATGTCCTAATGCTTTAATTTTTCTGTTGTAACAATAGAAAGATGGGTTTCTGAGAAGAGAGGGTAGATGTTCAGCATGATGGCTGGTGTGTGTACACAAATCTTGGCTGGGTTTGTGTTACTATGACCTTTTCTCCCTTCATCTGCCAACTCTTTTCTATTGGCTTTCATCGTGAAGATCTAGTCCGTGTGATAGCAAGGTAAAGCATATACATCTTATGTTTTTAATGGCTTCTTTTCCAGCAAATAGAAAGCCTTCTTTTCCTTGTTTTCCTTCCTTCCTTTCTTTCTTCTTGTTTTTTTTTTAAATATTTGAATAGAAGTACTGGGTATGATTCTCATCAGTATAAATGAGATTGTATGGCTACTGCTAATTCAATTACGTAGGAAATCTAATATTCTGATTTTCCAGTTAAATCATATTTTCATTCTGGAACACAAAATGAAATCAATATCATTTAGCTCCAGAAACAGACTCTGTTCCCCTGTGCCACATGTCCTCATGCCACCTCTGCCCAGCTGCTGCAGTAGGAACCCATCCCACTCACCCACTCTGGGAATTTCATAGAGTAGTCAACAACACTCCGAACTCTGATATCTCCAGTTTTGTACTCTCTCCATTTAGGTAACCTCCTCTACAAGGAAATACTTGCATTTAAGAAAGGTTAGTCCTGACTCTGAGGACATGAAAGTGGGAATATTGGCCCAGCCCCTTGCTCATGATTGCAAAGGATGAACTAGCAAGGGCAATGCAGGAGGGCTCACCCTGGTGGTGAGAACAAGGGAGAGCTGGCAGGCTGACCAAGCCTGCAACTACCCAGGCCCCGAACTCAGGGTTATGAGTTGGCCTACCCCAATGTCCAGCCTATCTGTGATCTGCCGGAGCATGTGAAGGGGCCAGTCCTGCAGACCCAAAGCTATAGGATTTCCACAACCCAGGGCAACAGCAGGATAACCAAGAGGAATTCCAGCATCAATAGTGTGGCAGAAACCACAGAGGCCACCAGTCCGATGACTCTGCAATGAACACTTGCAGGATATATGGACCAAAGGGTTTACTGTGGGACTCTCTGTCACACAGCATCTTCCATGATGACATTGATTTTTCCTTCTCTATTTTTTTTCTTTAAATTTTATTTTGGGGGGAGGTTGCAAAGGCAGAGATAAAAAGAGATGGAGAAATGAATAGGATGGAGAGGCATGATGTGAAAGACAAAAAGAATAAATAAAAAGAAAGTTAAAAATAAAAAAGGGTTAGTCTTTCTTTCGACAGTAACAACAAAATAACCATCTGTTTCCTGTTTACATAATTTTGTATAATATCTATAAATTACAGATAACAGCTAGTCTATTATATGTGTGTGTGGATGCACAGAATGATATGTCCATACTAGCCAAGTTCTAAATCAGTTCAAACTGTCCCCTCAAAAATACTTGAACTGTCGGCTTAAGAAGAAAATCCAAAACCCAGGTGGTAGTGATGCATGCCTTTAATCCCAGAAGCAGGATGACCTCTGTGAGTTACAAATACACCAATTCAATGCCAGTGTGATTACATTTTATTCCTCAAAAGTCATCATGGACCCAAGTCTCATTGCAGGCTTAGAAAATAATTATCTCTGGGTGCATCGTGATGTAATTCCACTGAAGTCATTCTTTTAGGTTATCTACCAGCAAAGCACACAACTGCCAAATAAAAACTGCCAAATAATGTTTTCTTGATAAAAACATTACTCAATATAAAAACAAACTGTCTTAGAGTTTATATTGCTATGAAGAGACACCATGAGCACAGCAACTCTTACAAACAAAAATATTCAATGGGATGGTTCACATACAGCTCAGAGGTTAAGTCTATTATCATCATGGCAGGAAGCAAAGCAGCAATGAAGGCAGGTGTGATTCTGGAGCTGAGAGTCCTTACCAAAGGCAACAGGAAGTGAACTAAGTCACTAGGTGTGATTTGAGCATATGTGAGACTTCAAAGCCCACCCCATGGTGACACACTTCCTCCAGCAACCCGCTCCAACAAAAGGTGTTCTGGGTGCGGCAAATGACACAAGCTGGAGTCATCAGAGGAAGGAGCCTCAGTTGAGGAAATGCTTCCATGAGATCCAGCTGTCAGGCATTTTCTCAGTTAGTGATCAGTGGGGGAGGGTCCAGCCTAGGGTGGGTGGTGCCATTACTGGGCTGGTGGTCCAGGGTTCTATAAGAAAGCAGGCTGAGCAAGCCAGTAAGCAGCTCCCCTCCATGGCCTCTGCATCAGCTGCTGCCTCCAGGTTCTTGCCCTGTTTGAGTTCCTGTCCTGACTTCCTTCAGTGATAAACAGCAGTGTTGGAATGTAAGCCAAATAAATCCTTACTCCCAACTTGATGTTTGGTCAAGGTGTTTTGTCACAGAAACAGGAACCTTAAGTAAGACACAAACTACAACAAAAACTTTCTGATTTATTGGGATACATTGGGACAAAAAAAGAAGGAAGGAAGGAAGGAGAAGAAAGGAAAGAAGCAAGGAAGGGAGGGAGAGAGGGAGGGAGAGAGGGAGGGAGGGAGGAAGGAAGGAAGGAAAGAAGGAAGGAGAAGAAAGGAAAGAAGCAAGGAAGGGAGGGAGGGAGGGAGAGAGGGAGGGAGGGAGGGAGGAAGGAAGGAAGGAAGGAAGGAAGGAAGGAAGGAAGGAAGGAAGGAAGGAAGGAAGGAAGGAAGGAAGGAAGGAAGGAAGGAAGGAAGGAAGGAAGGAAGGAAGGAAGGAAGAAGGGGAGGAAGGAAGGAAAATCATGATAACCAGTTTAGACGCAAAGGAAAAGCACAGCTCATACAGTCAACCACTGAATACAATCAATCAGCATAGAAGTAATCAAGAATGCTGAGCAGATTTCGCAATAGAAGCAAAGCTGGCTTCTGGTAGAGGGAGCTCATTAGGATTATT
The DNA here is from genome assembly GCA_033318265.1 of Phyllotis vaccarum. Taxonomy (NCBI): domain Eukaryota; kingdom Metazoa; phylum Chordata; class Mammalia; order Rodentia; family Cricetidae; genus Phyllotis; species Phyllotis vaccarum. The sequence continues at coordinate 130,047,885 of JARWLC010000004.1, read as the reverse complement.
ATGTTCTCTATTATTTCATAACTGAGCAGTAGCTCAATTACAGAAAAGGAAGGGCAGAAAATGTACCTCAGCAGTACTTAGCATTGCAAGACACATACGCCTTCTCCCTCCCTCTCTCTCTCTCTCTCTCTCTCTCTCTTTCTCTCTCTCTCTCTCTATCACTCACACACACACACAGAGACAGAGAGAGACAGAGAGACAGAGACACACACATACACACACACTTAAATTTCTAAAAAGAGAAAAAAGGAAAGAAGATGTGAAAGAAAGAAAAAACAAAGTTCTTTTTGGCTATTTCCATCAGAATTTTGTTTTGTGTTTATAATCTCCCCACACATTATATGGGAACAATCACCTCACAAATAATTTAAGTACACACGAAAGCAGGAATGCTCTTTCTTAGTTTGGCTTGACTTTCTACTTTGATGCAGCACATGTGAATTAACAAATTCACATTCTAGAGACTGGTCTGTGAATCTAGAATTATAATTGTTAAGACCTTAGGGCCACTATATTAACTTTTGTCTGGAAGTCTTCCTAAGGAATCTAGACCGCTAAAATCTCATTTGGATGCTTCCCCTCTCCTCCCCCCAAAACTGGGAATAGCCATATAGCTAAGCTGGTGGTCCTACTACATCAGCTCTCCATTCAAATTTTCAACCATATTTTAGGAAAACCAAAAAGGGGAAAAAATAAAAAAGAAAACAAGGAGAAGGGAAAAGGGAGAGAGAGAAAGATGTTAGTCTTAATATGCTTCTCTCACTCTCTGCTTCTGTCTGAAGACAGGCAAGCATCTGCTCCACCATACCCTTCCACCATGATGCTCTGCCTCTCACAGACATAAAATGGAACCAGAACTGTGGTCTGATACTGTGAGTCAAAATAAATATTTCTTCCTGCAAACTGTACCAGTTTGTCAAGGGTGAAAAATTGACTAGAACACCAGGTAAGACTGAGTACCTCTACTGGTTGAAACCATCTCCCATGGAATTGCCATGCTCATAAAGCAAAAACAACTCAATGGTTTTATATATATATTCATTTTAAAAACATGAATTGGGGCTAGAGATGTGGCTCAGTGGTTAAGGGTGCACATAACTCTTGCAAAAGGACTAGGGTTTTGTTCCCAGCCAATATTTTCTCACAATTATCTGTAACTTTAGTTGTAGGGAACCTATGATCCTCTTCAGACCTCCACAGGCACTGCATTCATGTTCACAAACCTGTCACAGATACACATACACATAATTGCAAATAAAAAACCTTTAAAAGAAAGTATAACCAGGCATGGAAGCACATGACTCTAATTTGGGAGATAGATGCATGCTATGGGATGGTCTTTCTGTATACTGTAAATGTGTGTTGCTATGACTGGTTAATAAAGAAGCTGTTTTGACCTATGGCAAGACAGGAAACGTCAGGAGGGGAATCCAAGAGAGACAGAGAAAGAAGAAGGGCAGGGTCAGGAAGACATGATCCAGCTGCTCAAGAAGCAAGATGCAAAAGTACCGGTGCCATGTAACAATACCTATATTAACAGAAATGGCTTAATTTAAATGCAAGGGCTAGCTAGTAACAGCCTGAGCCATAGACCAAACAATTTGTAATTAATATAGCCTTTGAGGAATTATTTTATAAGTGTCTCGGGACCTCTGGTGGGGCTAGGCAGGATGAAGAAACTTCTGTCTACAGATATAAGTAGAGATTTTTTTCGGGCCAGGCAGGCCATAATGAGTCCCATCCTCAAAAGAAGATAAAGCACAAAAGAATCAAATCTATTAGAGATGTTCATTTTATTCATCTATACTGAAAAATAACATGCAAGGTAATTAGTTATTACACTTCTTTTATTGTTTTTGCTAAGCTAGTCCATCTTCTTACACTCAGCACAAACAAATGAAACATAACTCAGAGAAAAATGTGTCCTTGGTATTAGTTGCACTAACAAAGCTCAGCTGCACCCCCAAAGGCCTGAAGTGCTGTACAGCAGGCAGTCCGTATGGCCCGAGTGGGTCAATGCATCATTTTGACTCTGATCCATTCATATCTGGCAATTGCACTAGTTCCAGGGAAGCTGCATTACATCAAACCATTTTTGTGGTATGTCCAGGACTCTCTAAATAAGAAACAAGTTTATAAAACATTTGGTCTATCTGTGAGATCATCAGTAAAAGGTGAAAAGGGGGCTCTTTCTTGAGTATACAAATAAAAGTGGTACCGTGGCAACTGCTGCATTCAGACTGTGTTGGTATAATAAAGATGAAGTATACATCAAAGCCAGTATCAGGTTAGCAAGCTTTCATAACTTGTGTCAATTCTTCGAATACAGAGCAGGTCCCTTTCCTAGGCTTACCATAGCTCTGTGGTGGTATTGCTGCAGTCTCTGAAGTTTACTACCGGTAGAAATGATTGGACTGAGCCACTGGTAAAGGCTTCATTGACAGATGCTTTTCCTGTCTGTTAATTATTACATATGTGCCTGAGATGGTCTTTATGCTAAAAACAGAACTGAATTTCTAATCATTCTGCCTCCACCCCCACCCCCCAAGTACTGGGATTAGAGCTATGGATCCTCAATACCTGATGCTTTTAATTTTGAAAATCCAAGTTGGTTCTTGTCTTGGTTGGGGTTTCTATTGCTATGAAGAGACACCATGAGCACAACAACTTCTACAAGAACATTTAAGCTGGGTGGCTTGCTTGCAATTTCAGAGGTTCTGTTCATTATCATCACGGTGTGGAGTTTGGAAGTGTGCAGGCAGACGTGGTGCTGACTAGTCTTAATCAGAAGACAACAGGAAGTGGATTGAGACACTGGGTGGTATCCTGAGCATAGGAAACCGCAAAGCCCACCCCCACAGTGAAACATTGCCTCTAACAAGGCCATACTCCCACCAACAAAGCCACAGCTCCTAATAGTGCTGCTCCCTAGGAGATTACATTCAAAGCACCACAGCTCTCTTGATCGTCTGTGAGAGCATGAAGAGACCAGGTCCCACTGGCCACTTTAACAAGTGCCGATCTCCATCTCACACAAGGGCATGAAGCCCTTCAACACTCAGATTAGCCTGAGTGCATCCACAGTGATGAGCCCCGTTCTCCCACAGTCAGTCTCCACTTTCTTAACTGCCCAAAATCTCCACTGTACTTCAGTTGCACCTTCTATACCAGCTGCTCTTCGGGCATGATTCTATGAGTACCACAGTCTCCCCTCCAGGAAGCATCTGGCATGCTTTCTACCTCTGGTGACTCAAAACTTCTGGGGAGGACCTGCAGAAACTGCAATTACCCAAATCTAGTTATTTATGAAACCTTTAATTGGTATGGGTAAATAAACAAACCTCATGATTTTTTTCAGGGAACTTTCAAGAATAGTTTATAGCATCAAAGAGACCTTGATAATTATTTCATCTTTCTGTGTAATATATGTGTGCATGACATTCATGCATGTGACTGCAAGCAAATGAGTGCCATGGTGTGCATGTGGAGCTCAGAGGATGGGATCACTTTACTCCTCTGCAGCAGCACACTCTGAGGTAGCTGGTCTGTGAGTTTCTGGGCAGACCCCTATTTCTACCTTCCATCAAATCATACACTCAGAGATTATAGAGTCATGCCATTGTACCTGGCTTTACGTGGGTCTGAGAATTGAACTCCTGTCTTAATGCTTGCTCAGGAAGCACTTTACTCACTATGCTATCTCCTTTACCTGATCATTTTCTTTTATTTAGAATAAAAATTTAGGAAGGAAAAAATCAATAGATGTCAGAAGAAATGGGAGCCCTTGATTGAAACCGAATCACAGCAGAGGGGGAGCAGAAGCCGCAAATTGACGCTTGGCTAGCTATTTAATCAATGACAATGAAGTATTTTAAAATAGATAGAAAATAACATGACTGTACAGAACCTTTGCCCTTTAGTAAATGAAGAATGTGGTTTTCTATTTTTAAAAGGACATATACAATCAATATAATTTACAGAAAAATTTTAAAAAAAAGAGTCCGGTAAGAACTTAGAAGTTGGGCACGGTGGCACTCACATATCTACAGTCCCAGCACTTGGAAGGAAGGTCAGTTCAAGGTCACCCTCTATTCCATAGTGAATCCAAACCAACCTAGGCCACAAGGGCCCATCTGGGGATATCTGGGCGCAGGCCCTTCCTCTCCCTCTCACCCTGCTCTTAACATCCATGAGGGGGCAGTTTTGCTCTGCCACACCCAGCAGGCAAGCTTTGTTCTACAGTTACCACTGTAGCAGCGTACACAGTCAACATAAGGCATAGAGAATTATTCTGATGAACTGAGAAAAGCCTAAGATGGAGTGGGGAAGGCTATTTGGGCAGATTTCACAGAAGATAAAGATCAAAGGCTTTATTTATTTTTCAGAGTTGTAGCTCACATGCTATACAAGTTAGACAAGCTCAGGCTAGCCTTGAACCCAGAACATAGCTTGGGTTTGTCTTACTTTTGAATCTCTTGCCTCAGTCTCCTAAATGTTGGGGTTATAGGCACATGCCTGATGTAAAACTTCATATTATATAGGTGAGGCACCAACTAGCAAGTCAAGGAGGCAAAGACCATGAAAATGGAGCAGAGTGTGCCAAAAATGTTTAACTGTTGCATGCATTGTTTCTAGACTGATGTGTCAAAACCAAAATTCATTCCCAAAGTCTCACATCCTAGAATAAATGCTTCAGAACTGCTGCCTTTCCTCTTGCCCTATCCAAGTGTGTAATTAAATTCTCAAGCTTTACATGGTATGTAGTATTACATATTCAGACAGTAATTTGATGCTAAAGCTCAAGGGTTCAAAATATGAGAAACTTACACAACTTTAAAGAAATGCAATTATTATAATTGTCTTTAGAGACAGGGCCTCGCTATATATCCCTGGCTGCCCCAGAAATGATTATGTAGATTAGGTTAGCCTTGTACCCATAGAGACCTGCCTGCCTGAGCCTCCACAGTACTGGGAATAAAGGCATTTGCTATCATACTCAATCTACAGTTCATATAATTTTAGCTTTTCATTGTTGTTTGTGTGTGTATGAGAGAGAGACAGAGAGAGGGGCATTGGAGGAGAAGGAAAGAGAGGGGGAGAGAAAGAGGGAGAGATGGGGGGACCATCCATGCTATGGCAAGTGTGTGTGGGTCAAGCAGACACTTTCGGGCATTGATTCCTTCTTTCCACAGTGGCTTCCAGGAACTGAACTCTGACTGTCAGCTTCATTGCAGCAAAGCATGTTGGGGTTTTGTTGTTTGTTTGTTTACCTACTAGACCATCCTGCCAGCACATACTTTTTAAAATAAAATTTTTACTAAATATGTTAGTTGGTTAGCATGCAATCAGTTCACTATTTCTACTCACAAAGTATCAACTCCTTTGGCTTGATTTTAATTTCCAATTCAGTAAATGATAAATATGGCCTGTGTAAACAAGAGCTCTTTCTTTAATGTTTTAGGATATAGCTGGGTGTGGTGGAGGGCACATATCTGTACTCCCAACACTCAGAAGAGGGAGGCAGGGAGATCAGGAAATCAAGGCTATCCTTGCTACATAGGAAGTTTAGGTCACCCAGGATAATGTGAGGCCTTGCTTTTTTTAAAGAAAAAAAAAAAAAAAAGCCCACCCTGGTTGTAGGGGATTATGTTGTTCTATTGTGAATAATTGTCCCACCCACTGGTTTAATAAAAAGTGCTGATTGGCCAAAGGCAGGCAGGAAGCGTGGGCGGGGCTACCAGACTAAGAACAGAGCCGAAATGTCACAGAGACTGCAGAATGCCAGAGAGAAGCCAGAAGAAGCAGAGGACAACTATGCTGCTCTGAGAAAAGATACCGAGCCTCATGGCTGAACAGGATAAGGGTCATAGGTTAGATTAAGGGTAAAGAGTTAGGAAATTATATGCCTGGGCCTTAGGCCAATCAGCCTAAAACTATTGAAAGCACCTGTGTGTCTCTGCGGGTCTGTGGGTCTGCGGGGCTAAACCTTGAGGCTAGGCCTGAAAGTCTAGAACAGAAACCTCCTACTACACCTGGTGGCAGAGGCAAGTGGATCTCTATGAGTTGATACCAGCCTAACGTATAATAGTGAGTCCCTGTCTCAAAATAAAAAGATTTAGGTGATAAAGGAATGCCAAGACCAAAGATTTGAGAATAATTACAATGCTATTAACTGTTCTCTAGCCTCAGTAGATGGCTAGACAGACAGATAAACAGATAATTTTTTAAAAATCCTTTCTTTACTACATATGCTCATTGTGTAGTCTTTTTTAAATTTATTTTTTATTTATAAAAGTCTTTTTTATCCATGTATCTTCCTGCTCCCCCTCCCTTCTCTCCTCCCAATCCCTCCTAGTCGGCCTTCAGCCTCCCCCTCCCCATCTCCTATCCCCTCCCTAAAAAGGGCTAGAAATCCCAAGGTGGGTTAGCACAGCCACTCCAGGCGAATCTGATTTCCTCATCTCAATATCAAGACTGGGTTAGGTGTTCCTCTGCAGGGAATGGGCTCCAAGGTGCCAGAATACACACAGAAACAGTCTAATCCCACCCCTTGAGGCTCCACATACCTCCCATGCCAATCTACAGTCGCCTACCCTTAGAGGGCCTAGCTCCTTTTCCCAATGGTTTCCCAGTGGCTATTCTTGATTCTGTGAGCTCCCCAGGGCTGCAGAATCACTGTGGGAATTGTCCTCATAATCCCTATCCCCCTGCTCCTACAGACTCTCCTCTCTCCCCTTCCTCTCAGATGGACCAGAAGCTCCGCCCAAATGCTCATGGAGCTCTAGCCTCCACCTCTGTTCATTGTTGGATATAGGTTCTCACAGTGTAGTCTTAACTACCCTTATTAGTTTAGTTAAAGTAGTCAACATCTGCTTCTCATTTAAAAACTGGTGGAGAAGAGAAATCTACTTAATTAAAAGCAGAGTAACAAAGCTTAAGGATACATGTTTTACAATCTCTTACAGCTGTACAAATCCCTTTTACATCACAGAATGGCAAAAAAATATAAATATGATGAAAAATGATTTTAAAAAACTTTAGCTCTGCTAGAATACACATATAAAAATAAGAAAAGCACAGAAATATAATACAATATTTAGTAGGCAAAATCTTAGAACTGTGTCAGAATTTATCATGAATAAGCTAAGAATCCATTCAGGATCTTGATATTATGGTTAATGTGAATTACCATGAAAATAAGTCTCTGAACAGTTCTGTGATGAATTATCTAGATTATGTTAATTTATTATATAATGAAATACTGATTACACACAAAGCAAAAACAAAACCAGAAAGTGTTTCTGAAGGACAGGAAAAGATCTCCAAGACCTTCTCCAACTTGGAGAGGAATAAAAAGCAGAAAAGGCTGAATACAGATAAGATGGACATGCCAACAGGAAACACATGTATGTTGTCCACATGAACAGTCTATGTAAAGTTTGAAATGTGTCTATATTGCTTCCTCAAATTTCTTTTTGTCTTTGTGTGTTTGTTTGAGACAGGGTCTTCTATAGCCAACTGGCCAAAAATACATGATATAGTTGGGATCATAGGCATGCACCACTGTGCCAACTAATACATTTATATTTTTTTTCCTTGAGACAAAGTCTGACCATGTAGCCCCAGTTGGTCTTAAACTCTCCATATAGATCATACTGGCCTCGAACTCATAGAAACCTGCCTGCCTCTGCCTAGTGATGGTATCAAAGGCATGTAATACCACTCCTAGCAACAAGTTAATGTTTTTACCTTTAAAAACATTTAAAAGATTTATTTTTAATCACACGAGGCATGTGTTTGGGTATGTGGACATACGTACAAAGCCCTCAGAGGTCATCAGTATTGCATTCCTTGGAACTGGAATTACAGGCAGCTCTGAGTTGCCTTACAAATCCAGGTCCTTTTGCAAAAACATCACACACTGTCTTTGGGTAATTACTAATGTGGTGAAACACCATGACCAAAGCAACATGTGGAGGAGAGAGTTTATTTCAGCTTACATTTCCAGGTAATAGTTCATCACTGAAGGAGCTCAGGGCAGGAGCTCAAAAAGGACAGGAATCTTGAGGTCCTAGCTGAAAGAGGCCATGGAGGAGCCATCCTTACTGGCATGCTCTCCATAGCTTGTTTTCTTATAAAACCCAGTACCACCAGCTCAGAGGGGCTCTACCCACAACAGGATGGACCCTCCCACACAAATTACTAATTAAGAAAATGTCCTATCTTATAAAGGTTGAGGTTTGGTCCTCTCAGATAACCCTAGCTAGTGCTGGGTTCATGTCAACCCACTCTTAATAACTAAATCCTCTCTTTAGCCCCACAAATAAATGTTTTTAAAGAAAATATGCCATACAGAGTGCACCATTTCCCAGTAACCATGGAAATCTCGTTCTGCTTTTCAGAATTGCTTTTCCTATCTACTTCCTAATTCTTCATTGCAATGTATAGTATAACAAAAATCATCATTTTAAAAATATTTTTTATATATTTATTTTGTGTATCGGTATTTTGTCTCTTATGTGTCTGTGCAACTCCTGCTTGTAATACCAAAGGAGGCCAGAAGAGGGTATCAAATCCCATGGGACTGGAGTTCCAGAAAGTTAGAAGCTGTGGGGTGTATATGCTGTGGGGTGTATATGTGTGTGTCTGTGTATGTATGTTTGTATGTGTGTGGGGTGTGTGTGTCTGTGTACCCATGCTTGTATGTTTGTGCCCACAAGCATATGCATGCGCGCGCGTGCGCGCCTGCACGCGTGCGTGCGTGGGTGCGTGCGTGCGTGCGCGTGTGCGTGTGCGTGTGCGTGTGCGTGTGTGTGTGTGTGTGTGTGTGTGTGTGTGTGTGTGTTGGGGTGAGAATTCAGAGTCTCTCTGGAGAGCAATCAGTGCTCTTAACTGCTATGCCATCTCTCCAGGCCCCAAATCACCAAACTTTTTATAACTTGACTTTCATTAAAATTTTACAGAAAATCCTTCATAATGATCCTAAAACTATCTTGTTCTAATTGGTCATTTTTAACATTCATATATTTAGCACAATTTTAAATTTTTATCTATTTTTATTTTATGTGTATTGGTGTTTTGCCTGTTTGTTAGTATGAGGGTGTCAGATCTTGGAATAATAGACAGTTGTGAGCTGCCATGTGGGTGCTGAGAATTGAACCCAGGTCCTCTGGAACAGTGGTCAATGCTTTTAAAGAGAGCCATATCTCCAGCCCAGTACAATTTTTTAAATTAAAGATTTATTTTATGTTTTATGAGTGCTTTGCTTGCACGTGTGTATATACCTCCTGTGTGTCTGGTTCCTGTGGAGGTCAAAGGAAGGCACTAGGTCCCCTGAAACAGGAGTTTAAAATGGTTGTGAGCCACTGAGCCACCATGTGGGTGCTAGGAAACAAGCATGGGTCATTTTCAAGAACAGCGAGTGCTTTTAACTTTGGATGCACCTCTCCAGTCCCTTGCCATAACTGTTTTAAAGAATACCTGGTGTTTCATAGACATCAAGAAGAATTATTTCCCTGCAGTATATCTGGCTAAGTTTCTATTCTCCCCACACCCCATTCTCTTCCGTTAGGTTATGAACCTGAAGTGTTTCCCATGGGACTGTGTTTGGGATGTTTGGTTCTCAGATGGTGATGCTATTAAGGAACACTGCAAAAACTTTTTTTTAAGGTTTATTTATTTTTATTTTAAGTGTATGAGTGTCTAGCTTGTATATATGTAAGTGTACTGTGTGTGTGTATGTGCCTGGTACTCAAGGAGGTCTGTGGAGGGCATTGGATCTCCTGGAACAGAAGATTTGTGAGCCCCCATGCCGGTGCTAGAAATCAAAACTCTGTCTCTTAACCACTGAGCCAACAGGGTATGGAAACTTTTGCTAAAGGAAGTAGGTCACTGGGGGCAGGACCTTGAAGAGAATTATCCCTAGCCACTTCCTGTCTTTCATTCTGCCTGCTGGCTAGCCAGGGAGTGAACAGCTCTCCTCGGCACTGTGCTCTGCCCAGGCACCTGGGACCAAGCAAGCATGGATACAGTTTTCTGAGACCAGGAGCAAAGTGATCCTTCTGCCTTTGATAGTTCTTGCAGGTATTTATTTGGTTACAGTAAAAGGCTGATTTATATTCCAGTCTGGTGGCAAATGCAGTTAACTTAAACATAACAGAGAAAAAGAGAAACATTTCTTCTTACTGATTTCACAGAGACCACAATCATTTCCACTGATTTCACAGAGACCATGCTCACGTTCCTAAAAAGCCTTTAAGTGGGGAACAACATTCTTAAAATTCACAAATGAACCTTAGAAGTTTTCCTAGGTTAACTAAAATATTCAAGCAGCACAATCCTGACACCAAGTGGTAAAGAGCTGGCAGAAGAGCCAATGATAACAGCTGTGGAGCCAGTGTGCTGGGGACATCAGTCAGACACCCAGAGCCTCAGTCCCTGTGACAGTACCCTTAAGACTCATTCCCAAGGTCATTTCTCATTTAGTATGTTTTTTTAAAGTACATTAAACAAGGTGGTGGAGCTTGCCTTTAATACCAGCATTCAGGAGGCATAGAAGTGGATCTCTGAGAGTTCAAGGACAGCCTAGATTACAAAGGAAATTCCAGGCTAGCCAAGGCTAAATTGTGAAACCTTGTCTCAAAAGAAGTAAATGATTTAAAAAAAAAAAAAAAACTCCATAAATAAAAGCAATGCTCCATATAGAAAGCTGTTTTAATAATAAAACAAATTAGAAGAAACATTAATACCTAATATGTGTTAAATAAATCCTAGCTCTTAAAAGCCCCTATTGCTGAAGAAACCAGGCACTGCATTGGCCCCTGGGCATAAACTGACCTGAATGCCTCCTCCTGAGGAACAACTTTCATGGAATCAGAAGGTGTCATGCAAACTACCAAAGAAGGGAATCAACTGTCTTTATACCCAGCTATGACACATATAAACCACATCGACAACCAGCGTGGCAGGCTAACCCTGAGGGTACAGTAGTGGCATGTATAAATTGATGGTAACATAGTAACAGCAGCTCTCTAATTGGACTTAAGTCTTCTTCGACAAGAAGAAACTCATATCCTTTCTCCAAAAAAGAACACAGAGGGTTTGTTTTTGTTTTTTTTTTTTAAGGACTTTTTGTTTTTTAAGAGAAAGGACATGATTGAGCTGTGTGGATAGATAAATGAAGAGAATCTAGGAGACATAGGGAGGGATATGATCAAAATATAATATGTAAATTTTTTAATTTTAAAAATATAGCTAAAGAAAGAAATCATGCCTACTACTAGAAGCCTAGGACAACTCAGGGATAGTGAAGTCATGGATCTTTATTTAAGAAGAACAATTCCATTTTGCTAAATCAGTAGAATCTCTAACTACATTCTAAACATTTGTCCTTACACATAGTCCTCGGTCCTCATTAAGGAAATTTCTCTTTGCAACAGGCAAAGACCATTATAGAAAACTACAACCAACCGAAACACATAGTACAGAGCCCAGTTCCAAATGATACAGGTACAACACAAGTCCTGTGCAGAAGGCTCGAGGATCACTGCAGAAGAAGGGGCAGAAAGACTGGAAAATCCTGAGGATTGGGGCTGTGTTGTGAGACTGAGTCTCCACTAATGTCAGAAGCTATACCTGTAATATCTCACTGACACAACTCCCTAAATGCAAGCGACAGAAGGATGACACCAGTAGACATGCTAACTGGTGAAGGGGAAAACTAGCTCTAGACAAAGAACCGCAGGTGACTAAGGAATGCTGAGAGCATGAGACGTGGCCTTACCCATCCTAACTGGTTATCCAACAGCAAATGGTCAGCCATGAAAACACACACATAAACAACATTATACAGACTGAGACAGTTTACTAATCATGAAAGGGATGTTGGTATAGAGATGAACACATGTGTGTAACAATAATGACTAAAAGGTCATGGGTTTGAGCAAAAGCAAGACGAGTTAGAAGGAGGAACCAGATGCCTTACTTTTCTATTGCCATGACCAAGGCAACTTATAAAAGAAAATGTTTAATTTGGGGCTCCCAGTCACAGAAGGTTAGAGTCCATGAACATCATGAGGAGCATGGCAGCAGGCAGCCAGGATGGTGCTGGAGCAGTAGCTGAGTGTTTCCATCATTATATGAAAGGAGGCAGAGAGACACTGGGAACAGTGTGGGGCTTTAAAATGCCAAAACCCCACACCCAGTGACGCACATTCTCTAACAGGGTCACACAGCCCTTCTCAAAAAGTTTTTCCAACTGGGGACTAAATAGTCAAATATATGAGACTATGGGGGCCGCTGTCATTCAAACTATCACAAAAGGGAAGAGGAAATTATGTAGTTATATTATAATCTCAAAAAACATGAACCTGTAATATAGCTCTAATACTTTTTTCCACTGTATAACCCCAGTGACCTGTAACCTATAGGTCGAAAACTGGCCTTAAATTCTCAACCTGCCTCTGTACCTTAAATGCTGGAATTAAAGGCATGTACCATCATACCTGCCCTTGATGTCTGCTTTCAAATTATATATTTATTTACTTAGTATATGTATATGTGGGGGGGGTACCATGCTGCATGTGGAGGTCAGCAAACAACTTTGTCTTCTTTTCAGTAGTTTCAAGGGATAGAACTCAAGTTGTCAGGCTTTGAAGCAAGCACCTCTACCAGCTAAGCCATCTCATAGGCCCCCTGAAGTCTTTTTCACATAAGCCTAGAATCCATGCATGTAAAAGTACATTTCAAAAGAGGATGAAGAGGAAATGAATATTTAAAACAGGTACATCAGGGGCTCTTGATATGGGAGTCTCTGAGAGAGAGAGAGGCTTTCTCCCTCACCTCCAGTGCTAGGTTCTGGGTACGTCAACAGTCACCAAAGCAACCCAGGCTAGTGGCATCTATGTCTGACCAACTGGAAAAATGAGATTTATGACAACAGGAAAGTCTACTTAAAAATCAGTTTTATTGTAAGGGTGTAGGGAGGAGCGAAGTTAAGAGGGGAAAACGGAGGGGTGTGGCAGAACTTCCACAGAGGAGAAACAAGTCCCCAAAATGACTTGTTTCCAAGTGAAGCCCAGAAGCTTTTTATAGGACTTATGGCAGAAAAATAGGTAAGGAATGGGGTGGGACATCGGGTTAGGCATATCATACAGAGGATTACTCTAAAAATTCTCTGCCACCTCCATGCTCACAGCTCATGCAAAACAACTGAGCTCAGTATCCACCTAGCAGCTGGCAAAAGCAGAAAGCTGATAAATTCTGCCTAGCAAGCAGGGCGCATCACTTCTGGGGTGCAGTGTGTTATAACCTCTATGGGAGGCACCTCAGCAAGTTGGTATGAGTGTTCCAGCAATTTTACTGGTGGGATTTATTTTTCAGTCAGATTCACCGATTTTAAAAATGGTAGCTACCCAAGATTAACCCCAGTAGTATCTCTGCAGTATCAATAGTTTGGTTGTGTTTGTTGACATTTTGAGGTGGGGGTGCCTCACGTTGCCTCAGACTATAAACTCCTAACCCTTCTGCCTCTAGCTTCTACACACCAGGATTACAGATGAACATCACAATACCTGGCTTACTATCAAGCTTTTGAAAATAATGCAAATGCTTCCCAGAAAGAGTGGTTTATAAACTACAGTGCACTCATACATTGTAAGGTAAGGCCCCTGGAAGAGAGCGAGTTTCACCCCGTGCACAGCAGAACATCTCACATATAGTGGCTAAATGGATAAATTTCTGAGAAGAAAAAAGGAAGAAAGGGAGCCGGATTAGTTCTGTGTACTCTTTAAGATAAACACTGTTAGATGGAAAAGGAGCCAGAGCCCTAGTCCAGTCTGCTGCTTAAAGATGAGCACAGGGCAATTCTTTGTTCTGCATGTGACCTCTACAAAGTCGCATAAGAACCGATAGCAGTGACTGCCTGAAGGAGGAAACTTAGGAGCCCAGGCATAGGCATAAAAGAAAAACTGTCCTACGGAACGGAACGTTAGTCTGTAGACATGTACATAACCAACTGTAATCCTAACTCTGCAGAAGGCTGAGGGAAGTGCAGTGCCCCAAGTTCAAGGTCAGTATCATCTACCAAGAGAGCTTCAGGCCAGCATGGGCTGATTGAAGAGTGAGACACTCTGTCTGAAAAAAGAAAATAAAACCTGAGAGAATTTTCCATCAGCAAATCTATATTACCAGAAATGTTAGAACTGGGCATAGTCATGGTGTGTAATTTCAGCACTTTGGAAATAGAGTCCGGAGGATCAAGACTTCAGGCCTAGCCAGGTTTGAGGTCAGCCTAGACTGCATGAGACAGTGTCTCAGAGAAAGGGGGGAGAGAGAGACGGAAAGATATACACGCATGCGCACACATGCCCACACACACACATACACACACACACATGGGGAGGGGGGACAGAGAATATTTTTATAATTGTCCTCAACTGGCCTTGTCAAGCTCAAGTATTCCTCCTATCTTGGTATTCCAAATGCTAAAATTAAAACCTCATGATGAGAAAAATATACCAAACTGGAATTGTGTATGTGTGTGTGCACGCAAACAAATCCATATATAATGGTTATCTTTAGTTCAAATATGAATTACTATTGCCTTTGGAAGATGTACACTACACAATGTATCTACCCAATGATAGCTATGAAGTCTGTGTGGCTTTGAGTAGTCCTAGATTTACATTTACAACACTGGGCAGTGTTTAGAAGAGATTAAACATCTGTGACATCTTACCCACAGCCAAAGAACAATATTATTATACTAAATTTTATAAATTCAACAGAAAACCTAGAGGGTAGAGGAAATTATCCATAGTATGGAAGGGAAAAGAAAAAAAAACAACCAAACAATGAATGTGGATAGAAAGAGTCACAAAATTAAAAGATGAGCGTACAAGATTCATTTGTCTAGCAGGAATTGTTCCAGAAACAAAGGAGACAGAATTTTGAGGGAAGTGTCTTAGTCATTGTTTTATTGCTGTGAAGAGACACCATGACCACACCCATTTAAAAAGGCATCTAACTAGGGCCTTGTTTACAGTATCAGAGGCTTATGGCAGGGAGAATGGTGTCAGGAAGCATGGCAGCAAGCAGTACATTGCTGGAGAAGTCACTGATAGAAACATCCTGACCTACAAGCAGAGAGAGAGAGAGAGAGAGAGAGAGAGAGAGAGAGAGAGAGAGAGAGAGAGAGAGAGAGAGAGAGAGAGATAACACTCAGGTCTGGTATGAGCTTTTGAAACCCAAAGCCAATCCCAGGGACATACTTCCTCCAACAAGTGGAAAAATTCTTCTATAATCGTTTCAAATAGTTTCACTTCTTGGTGACTAAGCATCCAAATATATGAGCCTATAGGGGCCATTTTTATTCAAGGTTCTAAATTGAAATAAACTAGCATAGCTCTAACTTTATAAAATAAACAAACTAAAATATGTCCTCACTAAATTTATAACTGTGGGGAAAGGGCAGTGATACGTTATTACTTCTCTGTGCCTGTAGCTGCCCCATGCAGGCAGGTGGTGCTGTGGCAGGGGTTGGCGTGGGTGTGGAGCAAGGAAAAAGACACTCAAACTGAGCTTACATGGAGAGACCCCATCATAGAGTAGGGAGAGGGGAGGGGTGAGGAAAGGGAGAAGCGGTGAGAGGCTCATGCCCTCTGTCAAGGGAGGGAGAGAAGAACAAGAAGGGGTGTTAAGGTAAGAAGCCTTCTTAAGGACGGCTTGACATTAGGGCACTGGGCAGACCAAGTTATTGCCATGGGCCAGGGCTCCAACAAGTGGATCAGAACCCTAAAATTCCTCTCTTTTTGATTTTATAAAAAGGTGAGTTGTGGGGATTCAATGAAAGTTTCAGAAGTTTCAGAAATATCAGAGGGAATCTACCCACAGTCTATGTGGGGAGTTAATAGAAGTTCCAGAAGTTCCAGAGCTCTAACCACAGTCAGTCTCGGAGAATCAGAGAGTGGTGATTCAAACCTTTAATCCCAGCACAGGGAGTATCCTGAGAGTGGCAAACTATGCCCTTAATCCCAACTGAGTCAGGTCACTTTAGATTACAGAAGGAATTCCAGGCCCCCAAGCAGGCAGTGGTGGGGCCATGCCTTAATTTACAGAAGGGTACTTAAGACAGGATAAAAACACACAGAGAGAAGCCATTCCAAGGGAAGCGAGGCTGAGGAAGCTGGAAGACATCTGGGTAAGATCTGACTGTGGTGTTTATTCCCTCTAGTACCTCCAACTACTTCAGAGATCTATCCCTGAGTCTCATTTATTCATGCAACAGCGAGTTACTGATGGCCAGTAGGGGAGAACAAAGGTGCAGAATTTTCTATTCTCCAGGCTGCTTCCTGCAGATTTGAGACAAAGTAGAGGGATTAGCGTCACCCACAGTAAAAGGTTTGAGAGAAGAGTCATTGAATTAGCTATCATCTTGGAGACCTCAGACATCTGTTTTTTTTGGAGGGGGGAAGCTGAGGTTGCTAGGAGAAAAACATTGACCCTGTGAGTGGGGCTAGCCATGAAAAGAGTGATAACTACCAGAAAAAAAAAATGGACAGGAAAAATGCCCTGATTGTACAGAAGAGACAAGGAGGAACAAAAGAGGCATAAGAGCAGATATGCTTCTCAGGGGACATCCTGGAAGACCAGGTTCTAGTCGCTGGGTAGGTTCCTGCCTGAGTCTGGAGAGGTAGTGCCTGCAGTGAAATCTCAGGATCGTGTTCTAGGAGTGCTGGAGCCATCACATCTGCTGTTTCTCTGTGTCTGGCAGGAGGTTTGGGCCTGTGCATGAACCTGTAAGTATCTGAAAAACAGCTGAAACAGATTTACATTTTGGTGTGTCATAGTAAAAGCTATGACTTTGGATTAGAAAGTAAGAACACTTTTCTAGGGCCTGATTTTGGCCCAATGAAGCACGTATTTAAATCTGTAACCCCAAAAATTTACTAAATGGAAGTGGTTGAGAGAAGAGAAGAAGAGAGAAGTCTTTTATACCCTCTCTGATGTTGATTTTTGATAGCAAGGTGAACTGTGTCTATACTTAGTATTAGCTCTAGAAGAGCAAGAACTGTGACTTTTATATAAAGATCTGAGAAGGATAAACTATACCTGAGTTAGCAATTGAAAGTGCCTTGCTGGCCACCTGGGTATCTATACCTTTACGGTAGTTGAGGGCAGAGGTCTCAGAACAAGTCAGTCTTCAGCTTATAAGATCTGACAAATGTGGAGTAGACACCTGTAGGTGGAGTTTTACTTACAAGGCACCAGTCCAAGATTAATATTTATTAAAATATAAACCAACACTCACGATACAGGTAACAGGTTATAGTGGCACCTGAACAGGGACTGGAGTATTCGAGCGATGGACGAGCGATGGATGGATGATGGATTCCAAACCCATCTCTCCAGCAGCCAGGAACCAGGCCCCTCCCAGGGTCCCAGCAGACCCTTATCAATGGGGTTGACCACACCCCCTCCAGGAGCCCTGGACCCTGGATAAGCGTCTTCAGACCTTATCAGCTGACACCTGAATCCCACCACATCTCCCCCTTTTGTCTAACTAAGAAGGTTCTAAACTAAGACTATATACAATAGGAATTATTATAAGGTAGTAACCTTAAATACCTATTCTTCAACCCCTTCAAGACCTGAGAAGAAAGATATATTACTTGAAAATCAGAAGTACATGGAAGTAGTGGTTCCAAAATTTGGGAGAGGACAGCAACACAGCTACCTGGACAATCACCTCTGGTTTTGTGCACCATTGGAGCATCTATCATATTGGCTACAGGCCTATGATATCTGACAGATCTTTTCACAAGCAGGGCAGTTTTGGAGGGACTGTCTTATCCTGTCCAGGCAGGTTTTGCCAGTCTCCATCCATCAACTTGTTCATCCATCTTGGACATCATGTGTGTACTGTCAGCAATCAAGGTAGGGGCAGTTCCTTACCCAACCGGCCATTCTCTGCCAAAAGGACAAACTCCAAAGGAGTATCCTCGATGCTCAACACCAACTCGGGAAAGGAGCAGTGACACCAGGAGTCGTCGTGTCTCTCATGGCCGAATTTCAAATGTTAAATGCCATGATCTCTGGGTCTATGAAGTGGTTGAAGATTCCTGTCTATCTATGATATTCTAACCTGTATCTGAGATGACTGGGATATGGTACCTTAAGTAATGTTGACTGCAGTTTTTATCATCTTAAGGAATAAACCCTGTACTAAAAATTAGAATACCTATATAAGGGGTGTAAGTCTGAACAATGACTTTTAGTATGACTATCAAATATTAGCCAGGGGTATATTACCATGTAAAGTGACCACAGCATTTTAGACATGTATATACATATATATCATCTAAACAAAGGTATATAAAACATCTTGTGCATATATCATAACTAGTGCAATCATACATTATATCTAGTATAGTTAAATGAAGGTAGTAATTGCATAGTGTACATGACAATAATGTGCAAATATTTTAAACAGAGATAGAAGCATATATAAAATATAGCAATTACAGATTCAATTTTACATAATAGTTACAGATTCAGATTTATATCGAAGTACAAGTTGCTTTGGTTATATAAAACAATTTCAGATTAAACTTAGTACCAATGTACAAATTATCACAATTAAACATATAAAATGATTTCACATTTGTATCAATATACAAATATCTATGCCAGTGCAAATTGTCTTTAGCTTAGCCCATATATTCAGCTAGAATTGTGTATAGGTAGATAGAACAATCTACCTTTATCTATCCTATCTATCCTCTTTCTCTTCTTCAAAAGAGATCTTTGATGCTATATTATAGTTCTGTCCTTCACCCAATTTTAACTTATAACTATTCTATTAGAATAATAATTATCCACAACCCTCAGAACACAAAACTTATTGCGAAAGGGGGCGTAGTCTTTCATAAGGTTGCTTCCTGCTGACTTAAGGGCGATGGCATCCCTTTGGAATCCTGTAAAAGCTAAAACAATGGTTAGATCTTAATGGACTGACTATATACATCTATAACCATTCTCAGAATAGTGTCTAACTCCATCTGGAATTCTAACTAGAAGTGTGATCTGAAGGATAATCATAGAGAGCTATCTTGCAGCCATTTTTGAATAATCTATTTTCTGAAAACAATCATAGATTGGTGCGCACCAGGTTCTTGATTACACCTGAATCCCACCACAGTCACCCATGGGGAGAAACAGCCTATCTGTCTAGGCAAGAGCATAGCAATGGATTCCCCCACGATCCCATTGTTCACTGTCTAAAGGGGTCCTGACATCATTTGAGACAAATGGCAGCTTTTACACAACGGCTGGTGTTGTCATTGTAGAGAGGGTTGTGGGTGGAGTTTTGTCTTTGTTCATCGATCTTCTCAGAGGTACAAGATGTTTCTCAGGATCCAGAATGTCTGTCTATCAGTCTTTCTATCTATCTATCTATCTATCTATCTATCTATCTATCTATCTATCTATCTATCTATCTATCAGTCTATCTATCTATCTATCTATCTATCTATCTATCTACTATCTATCACAAAAAACCTTTTAATTAAACTAAATGCCATATTCTGAAGATCTCTGAATGCCTGAGGACTATCTATTAGGGTGACTATCAAACCTGTGTTTTCTAACAGTCTTTAATATGTTAGCAGCTCTTACAAATCTATTAATCTATTAAATGGATTTATTTATCTATTTATCAAATAGATTTATCAAATAAGTCTATTAATTGGCGACTTTGGACCTAGGGAGTTATCTTTGATTTAACCTTTTAATCTCTCAGGAGCAGGGGCAAACATTTTCTCTATATCTGCTTCAAGCTGAAACAAGTCATTGCCATCAGGCCTTAAAAAAACGATGAAAGGGTAGTGAAGGGCAAGGGGGGATTCAGACCATGGTCTGAGCTCGCTGTCCAGAGCAGGATGCAGAAGCAATTGATGCTCAGGTGTGTTTGCCAATGAGTGAACTCCTGCTGAGACAAGTTCACACTAGGAACAGAAGTTAGAATTTATGAACTAATTTGGAACTTTTAGGCTCAAAGACTTATGTTAATCTGGTGAAGTATTTGGCAGAAATAAGGAAAACATCTCCATTACCAAAACTGGAAAAGGACTTTTAATATTGTTTTAATAAATACAGATTGACCAATGGTCTAACAATGTATTCCAAGAAATGAAAAACCGTTCTTAAAAAAGACTTAAAATATCTCAGATGTCTTTTTGCAATATCAAAATCATGACCACAATTATCATCTGGGTGACTCTAAAATTATAAAAGTTAGCTGCCAAAGCAAGGTTATAAAGGCATCGAGGTGTAGCTTTAATATCTAGACCATGTAGAGATGGAGCTGTATATGTATACAGGCAGAGTGGGGGGGGCAATCAGAAAGCAAATCTGGGGAGGGATCAGATCTGCTGCAGTGAGGTCCTGACATGCCTGACAACAAAAATAGTGATGAAGCCAAATGACCTATCTTTTGCCCTGAATAAAGATGGCACCTGATCACGTGATCTTTTCCCTAAACAAAGAGATCGTTGTCCTAAATACAGATGTAACCTGAACACATGGTCCCACGGTTTTTGGTTTTTTGTAAGATAAACATATAATCAGAAGCATTAAAAGTCAATAAAGAACTGAGATGCAGAGAAGTTGGTGAGAGCACACAAGGGGCAGAAGACTGAATGCTCAAGCCTTTGCCTCGGGAGGAGTGGCATTCCTGCCATCAGCACAGGGGTTGCAGTGCAGCAGAGGCTGGAGGAGTGGCAGTATGGGTGGTGGAAATAGGGACAAATGGGAATGAAAGCCCCCAGTTAGGTGCATTTTCCCATGAGTGAGATTGTGAAGGCATAGATTTATCATTGCAAAACTTCATTTTAAGAAAAGAGCATTTAATGCCTGAGGGCAGACCCTGGTCTTCTTAGTCTGGAAAGAATATCAAGCAGCCAACATATTCAAAAGTTAGTTTCATGCTGAAAAATTCAGCCAGCAGATTCAGGGCTTAGGTTCTCACCGCAAGTCTAGCGAATGGTTGCTGAATCCCATACTCCTTTGCCCAATCCTGGAATGCCAAGATGTGTAGCAACTAGCTTATTTATGCTTTTCTTTAAAACCTCCCTCACCTCTGGGTGTGGGGCTGAAAACCCTCTGCTTCACCAGTACAAGGGGGTTGGACCTGGGTTTGTTTAAACCTGTCTAAAGCAATAAACAGACTCTCATGTGTTTACATCAAATCCTGGTCCCTGGTGGTCTTTGGGGTCCCTCAACATGGGTACAACAAGATAAAAGACCCAAGGGCTGTGATCTTCCAATGATCAAAGGAGGGTCAAATGGGTGAGTGGGTAAGCACAAGCCATTACATATGCCTGTTATATAGGAATGGGGGCTTGGGGCTATGATCCCAAAAGACAGATGGCCAATGAATACAAACTCATTCATGGGAAAATGAGTGCAGGAAAAAGCTTTCCAAATGAAGGTCCCAGGCGTCCTAGCTTTGAGAATGTTGGCATAGCAAAGTGCCAGGAGAAACCCTGAGGAGTCAGACAGAACCAAAGTTATGTTATGCTTTATAATGCTTTATAATCGTAAGTACTTATAGATGAGGACCCATGCAGCTGGGTGGCACAGTGGATGTGGGCCATGGAAAGAGACACTCAAGCTGAGCTTACATGGAAAGACTTTATTAAAATAAAGGAAAACTGATATATATATATATATATATATACATATATATATATAGAGAGAGATAGTAGATAGATAGATAGATAGATAGATAGATAGATAGATAGATCGATAGATAGATCGATAGAGATGGATGGGTGGGTGGGTGGATGGATGGATGGATGGATGGATGGATGGATGGATGGATGGAAAGGAGGGATGTCAGGGAAAGGGAGAGGGGGGTGAGGGCAAGGGAGGAGAAAAAGAATGAGAGGGTGGCTAATGTGAGAAGCCTTCTTAGGACTGTTTGGCATCAGAGCACTGGCTAGGCAAAGTTATTGTTATTGGTCAGGGCTCCAGGAAGTGGATCTGAATGTTAGCAGATGGTCCTAAGCCATCGTGGATGGAATGCAGAAATGGTGACTCATACCTGTAGTCTCAGCATATAAGAAGTGAAAGCAGAATGACTGGAAATTCAAGACTCCCTGGGCTTCTTGACACAGTCTCAGAAGAACCAAGGACAGGATATCCTGGGAGGTGAGGGAAGTGTTTTAGGTTTGTTTATATTATGGCGAAAAACACTAGCCAAAGAAATATGGAAGGAAACAGTTCTTTGGATTACATATCCTGGGTCACAGACCATTGAGGGAAACCAGGGCAGGAACTCTAACAGAGCAAGAACCTGGAGGCAAGAACTGAAATACATGCACAATCCCAAGTCCAATTGGATCAAAGGCCTCAACATAAATCCAGTTACAATGAACCTGGTAGAAGAGAAAGCGGAAAGTAGGCTTGGAGATATTAATACAGGAGACCACTTTCTAAATATAACACAGCACAGACACTGAGTGCAACAATTAATAAATGGGACCTCCTGAAACTGAGAAGCCTTTCTAAAGCAAGGACACAGTCAATAAGACAAAATGACAGCTTTCAGAATGGGAAAATATCTTCACCAATCTCACATCTGACAGAGGACTGATCTTCAAAATATATAAAGAACTCAAGAAACTGGACATCAAAATACCAAATAATCCAATTTAAAAATTAAAAAATGGGGTACATAGCTAAACAGAATTCTCAACCGATGAATCTCAAATAACAGAAAGACATTTAAGGAATAGCTCAACATCGTTAGTCATCAGAAAAATGCAAATCAAAACAACTCTGAGATACCATCTTATACCTGTCAAAAATGGCTAAGATCAAAAACACTGATGACAGCCTATGCTGGAGAGGATGGGGAGTATGGGGAACACTCCTTCACTGATGGTGGAAATGCAAACCTATACAGCCACTTTGGAAATTAGTATAGCAGTTTCTCAGAAAATTGAGAATCAATGTACCTCAAGACCCAGCAATACCACTCTTGGGCATATACTCAAAAGATGCTCAATCATACCATAAGGACACTTGCTTAACTATGCTAATAGCAGCATTTATTTGTAATAGCTAGGCCATGAAAACAATGTAGACGTTCTAAATCAAAGAATAGAAAAGGAAAATGTGGTACATTTACACAATGGAGTATTAGTCAGTGGTTAAAAAACAAAACAAAAAACAAACAAAAAAAACAATGACATCATGGAATTTGAAGGCAAACAGATGGAACTAGAAAAAAGATCATCCCAAGTGAGGTAACTGAGACCCAGAAAGACAAACTTGGTATGTACTCATAAGTGGGTATTGGGTGTAAAGCAAAGGATAACCAGGCTACAGTACAGTCACAGAGAAGCTAGGTAACAAGGAGAATCTTAAGAGGGACACATGGATCTCCCTAGGAAGGAAAAACAGCCTGATTTCTTATAGCACCTAGGACCACCTTCCCACCGGTGGTACTGGGTGAGTTGGACCTGCCTACACCAACCATTAATTAAGAAACTACATACTGGGATCTGGAAAGATGGCTCATTGGTTGAGAGCACAGGCTGTTCTTCCAGAAGACCTGGATTCAATTTCCAGCAACCACGTGGCAGCTCACAACTGCCTGTAACTCCAATTTCAGTGGCCCCAACACCCTCACACAGACATGTGCAGGAAAAACAACAATGCACATAAGATAAGATCAAGAAAAAAATTAAAAAGAAAACACAGTGTTGCCCACGGGCTACTCTGATGGGGACATTATCTCAATTGTGGTTTCTCTTCTTAGAGGAACTTTAACTTGTGTCAAGTTGACAATAAATAAATAACAAGACAAACTGTGATGCCTGCATCACCTGAGAGAACTTCACCGAGCAAGGGCCTGGAAATTGAGAGAGAGACTCAAGGGTCACACTTGAAACAAGAATGCCATTTACTGAAGCTCAGGGAAAGCCTTATATACCAGGGTTGCCCTTTGACCTTGTATAACCTCTGCAGGTCACAAGCAGCACCTGACCTTAGCCAACTTCTTTGTTCTCTACTAACTTCCTGACTTCCTGATTCCTTAATCGCAGCACCTGCTTGGGTAATGTTCTGATAATGGAAAAGGATCAATTGGTTCCCGCAGGCCACTAAGCAGTGCTAAGCCCTAAGGGTGGCAGGTCAACTTCCACAACAAACAAAAGGAACAAACTACCAAAGACAAGGAGCAAATATATAAAAATGAAAAATCATGATGATAGATGGTTGTTCAACTGCAATGCTTCCAGAATTGTTTATTTACACTTCAGAATTGCACCCAGCCAAACCTACAAACAAGTATGGGGCTTTTAAAAAAAATCAGATAATTAAACGGCTCTGTATGTTATCTAATGCTGCAGAATAATTTTCCCCTAACATCTAGCATTTTTTTGCCATTTTATTTTATTTTAGTCTTAAGTCTTTAAAAACTCCTATTGTCTGACAATTCCATGCATGCGTATTTTTTTTTCAATCCACTCATTTCCTCCCCATCACATTGTTATAGCATTTCATGTTATAACACAAGCTGGCCTTGGAACTTACTACACTCAGTCTGCCCTTTTACCACTTTTTCTACCCACAATTCCTCTTCTCATGATACCTTCAAATCATCCAGGTCTTTAACTGGCATGTGCTTCCATATATGCAAATATTCTGCTTACACTTTTATTTACTTAGTTTGATACTTCCTACTAACTTGAAACTATGAGATAGGATGGTTACCTTTCCTCTCTCTTTTGAAATACTGCTCTTTGCTATATAGTGGAGAATGATCTTGAACTGATATTTCTGCTTCCACTTCTGGAGTGCTGGAATTATAGGCATGCAACAGTATCCCAGATCCTTGTATGTATGTATGTATGTATGTATGTATATATATATATATATATATATATGTATATATATGTATGTGTATATGTATGTATAGTATGTATGTATGTATGTGTATATATGTATGTATATATGTATGTATGATGTATGTATGTACGTATGTAAGTATGTATGTATGTATGTGTATATATATGTATATATATATCCCCAACCACAGAGATAATGATTGTTTTCCTGTAGAGATTATAGGTTCTTTTCTTTTCTTCCCCCCTCCTTTTCTCTCTTCCTCTTTCCCTCCTTTTGTTCCCTCCCTCCTTCCTTCCTTCCTTTTCCCAGGCTGGTTTCAAACTTACTACATAGTCTTAAAAGACCTTTAACTAAATGTAATGAGAATATGTAACAAATGCAAAACTTTTCTAACCTCCCCCTCACACACTTTTGAAATTGGGTCTCACTGTGCAGTCCTGTCTGGCCTAGTACTTGCTATGTAGACCAGGCCGGCATCATAATAAGACCTGACTGTCTTTGATGCCCAGAGGGTAGAATTTGCCAGAGCTGAGAAAATTTTATGATACATTGTATTGTTTGAAGTAAATCCCAAATGTAGCATGATGGAGAGGTTTCTGGTTGAGAGTTCAGGGAGCACAAAGAGGCAGATAATCCCTTGGAGGAAGAGATTTATTAGAAGAGTTATTAATGCTGTTGTGGCTCAACTAAGATGAAGGAGTGTCACAAAATTGGCCCACATTCCTGACTTGTTTTTATTAGAAAGGTAGAGAAGGGAATATGCTTATTGTTCTTAAGTTCTTTCCTACTGGACAAGGGTAACATCACCAAGAGAGTCTTGAGACAGGCTCTGGTAAAAAAAAAAAATTGGAGAAGAAGAACACTGATAATATGTCTTTTGGTAGTGTCATGAACTCTAGGATATAAGAATGATTAGGCAGTTTAAAAGACAAGGCTTAGAAGTTGAGCCATTTAAGTTGGGGTCAAAATTCATGGGCAGGTTCATTAAAGTCAGCCAACAGCTACATGCACCCACATGGCAGAGAGCAGGGGAACCTCAGAGAATGAGTGAGAAGGCCCAGACTATTAAGGAAAGCATGCAAACTTCATGAGGGAAGGGTCATTCCTTGACCTCCAAGCCTGCTAATATCTGTGGAACTACCTAACAATTTTCCCTCATGGGTCAAGACCCTAAAATTACTTAGGAAATGGATGCCAAGTATTAGCCTAGCTGCTTCTTCCTGAAAGTTGGCACAGAAAGGGTAAGAGTATCCATTTTTGATGACTCTCAGGCATTTAAAGGGCGATCAAGGGAACCAAGAAAGATGGACTTAGAATGTCAGAGGATCGCCTGAGTATAGGTCAACTGTAAATGAGAGTTGGATAAATTAAGATGGCAGTTGAGTACACAGGGCCCAGAGATTAATAGCATATCGACTAAAGTCATGATAGACACAGTCCATTTTTACTATGAAGGTCTAAAGGTTCAATTTCAAGTATGTTCACCAATGGAATGTTGGTATTTAACATGATCTCTGTCTCATTTGGCATTTTGAAGCAAAGGTGAATTATCAGGTATACAAACAGTATTTTGTTTATTTTAGTAGAAGTATGAGATTCTAATCTAATCACAGATGGAGAGGCTGTAATTAGCTACCTATCATACCAGTACTCAGGGCTTATTTAATGGGGAGGCCTTTATGGCCTAGGTCAATTGTCCCTTTCAAAATCGTGTTTATTTTTGTTGTTTTATTTTATTGTGAATTGTTTTAATTTTGGTTGTGTGTTTCTTTTATGTTTTTAATATGATCAAATATAAGCCAAGCAACTGTAGCATATATTCTCTTTAAAAGTGATCATTTTGAGGGACTGGAGATACAGATCAGAGGTTAAGAGTATTTTCTACTCTTCAGAGGACATGGGTTCAGTTCCTAGCACCCAAATCCAATGGCTCACAACTGCACGTAACTCCAGCTCTAAGGGAACTGATACTCTTTTCTGGCCTCTGGGGGAACCTGCACCCATCCTTCTCTTTCTTTTTCTTCTTATCTTATCCCCACACATACACACTTTATAATTTTTGTTTTAAATCCTTAAAAAGTTAACAATATGAGCACAGAGGATTCACTGAATAGAATGCAAGCCAAGTTTTAAACTCTCTCCTAGGTGAATTCTTACTGAGGAAAAAAAATCCCAATATGTCTTCCCTTTGGTGTTTATCTATTTTGTAGTATGCAGTGCATCTGTTTCTTTTCAGCTGCTTGGCTGCCAAGGGCAAAGTCTGCCTTGGCTTTTCTGCCAGTATCATGACCAATGTGTAAATGTATCTGATTCACCAAGGAACTTTGATGTTCATATTATCTCCTTAAAAAAAATCTTGTGTTTGACATGCTTCCACCTGTTTGTGCACAGGAAATCCTCATTTTCCTCTTCTTCCAGGTTTGACAGTAAGATGCACAGACTGGGCACTGTCCAGAACTTCTGGAAATATGCTTCCAGGAAGCCAGTGGTCATTTCTCAGAACAGAAATAACTCTTTTTGTGTGTGTGAGTGACTTCTGTGGGACTGTGATCTTGTACACTGTAAATATTTGTCACTCGTATTGGTTTAATAAAATGCTGATTGGTAAAGTAGCTAGACAGGAAGTAGAGGCGGGGCAACCACACTAGGAGAATTCTGGGAAGCAGAAGAGCAGAGCAGGAGATGCCAGAGGAAGCAGGATGAGAACGCTGCACTGAGAAAAAAAGTACTAAGCCACATGGCTGAACATAAATAGAAATATGGATTAGCTTAAAGTGTAAGAGTTAACGAGTAATAAGCTTGAGCTGTGGACTAAACAGCTTGTAATGAATATAAGCCTTTGTGTGATTATTTGGGACCACTGCAAGACCAAATGGATGGGACAGAGAAACTTCTGACTCCAAATGGGCTCAAATTCTTATTTGTCCTTTTACTCAGCCTAGACTTTAGCTGCAAGTGTGAACATCAGCCTTCTTTCTTTTTTTATTTTTATAATATCTCAGATTTTGCTAATGTCACTTTGAAATAGCCATGCTTTTTGCTCATCTACTTGGATACAAGTTGTGAGCGGGAACTGCCTACAATATCTGTCATCTCATTGATCACCAGATTTATTTCAATGTTTGAACTGGCTAAGCAAGTCACCCTTTCCTCTCCCACTTGCCCTTTACCAAAGAGGATGACCTTCCCATACAGAGGAAGGCCTCGAGTCTTGGTATACAAACAGCTGTGTTTAGATGTTTAGAACCTCCAAACAAGCCCTCATCTTCTTGGCTGTAATAGAATTATCCATTTATTTTATGTAATGGTTTGAATAAGAAACGTCCTTGTAGGAGCTCAGACATTTGGAAACTTGGTGCCTGTAGTTCCTGGTACTGTTTAAGAAAAGTTGTAGTAGAACCTTGCTGAAGAAAACATATGGGGGGAGACGTTGAGAGTTCATAACCTTGCCCCACAAATTCATGCTCTTCTCTGTTTGCTGTTGAAGACGGAATCACTCAGTTTCCTGATCTAGCAACATGCTTCTAGCAACATGCTTCCATGCCTCCTTTGCCACTATGAATTAACTATGGAATCACAAGCCAAAAACCATTCTTCATAAGTTGTTCTTGGTCGTGATACTATGTCATAATAACAAAAACATTCGGATATCATCTTAGTCACTATTCTATTGCTAGAAGGAGACACTATGATCAAGGTACCTTTTAGAAGAAAGCATTTAACTGGAAGATAGCTTACAGTTTCAGAGGCTTAGTCCATGGCCATCATGGCAGAGAGCAGGCAGCCAGACAACAGAGCTTACTTCTGATTTGCAAGTTGCAAGCAGAGGTGAAGTCTATGAGGTGGACGGGGTGGGGGAGGGAAGCAGGAGACAGATAGATAGACTGGTAGACAGACTGGGCTTCACATGGGCTTTTGAAACCTCAAAGCCCACCCCTCAGTGACATACCGCCTCCAACAAGGTTATACCCATTCCAAGAAAACCATACCACCTAATCCTTCCCAAACAGTTCCAATGACCGCATCAAGCATTCAGACATATGAACCAATATGGGCCATTCTCATTCAAACCACAATAGACATATAATTGAGGCTCAGTAAATCAGAACTCAAGCAGAAATCACTAACCAAGAATAAAAGTAAGTATATTACCCAAATACTTCACTGGAACAATAGAGCATATATAGTGATCTGTTATATATTTAATAAAACCAGTCTGAAATATCAGAGAAGAGATCTACCCACAGTCAAACCAGGAGGGTCAGAGAGTGGTAACTTATACCTTTAATCCCAGCAGATCTGAGTTTGAAGCCAGCTTGGTTTACAGAGGGAGTTCCAGGCTCCCGGGAAGGCAATAGTAATGCCAGGCTTTAATCCCATAACTCTAGAGACAGAGATCTCTCTGTATGTTCAAGGCAAACTATAGTAGTATCCCAGGCCTTTAATCTTAACCTGGATGTGAAATAACTGGAAGAAGAAGGTATAGAAGGCAGGTGTGGGAAGACAGGTGAGGAAGCTGGAAGACAGCTGGGTGAGATTAGACTGTGGTGTTTCCTCTCTTTGATATCTCAGCCTTTCCTTGATATCTGACTCTGAGTTTCCTTTATTAACCAGGATTCATGCAACAAGCATAGTCATGTAAGCCACCATATTTGAGGATAAACTGCGATGGCTGGAGTTTTGAGTCTTTGGGGCCAAGTTTTATAAACAAATTATTCTGCCCATTGTTTTTTAAAAATTCAAATGAAGACCTTGAGTGTTCTGTCCTCCCCTTCTCTCGCTTGCTTCCTTGCTCTCAGGATACTGAGGATGGAGAAGGAATGTTGACCAGGATATTGGAGTAGGAAGCCAGTTCCAGGCATGGGCACGGGGTGGGAGGGGACCTAGAAAGGAAGAGTCAGCAAAAGTTGATCTGTGAAGCTAGCTGTCCTTGAATGGGAGGAGTCCTGAGATATGAGGTGATGAGACTGGCTTTGTGAGATAACAAAATCAGCTAACCAGGTAAAAGAATGAACAGTTCAGCCAGAACTGGTGAGAAGCAGATTCTAAACGGAGAAGACATTCCCATAGACCGAAAGGAAAGCCTTCATGTGCTGAATCTGTGGTCAGTACAGAGGCACTGCGTTATGATTTCCTTCCAAAGGGCTGTCCTCATGATGAACTCAGGGAGCCAGTTGGTATTTAGCACAATGTCTACAAAAATAACTTACACTACCCTTTTTGCTTAAAGATCACAAGACAATTAAAAAATTAAAGAGACTTTAAGTAAAAAATCTTTTTTAAAAAAAAATTCAAAATGATTACAATTTATTCAGTGCATATGTAATCTCATGTAGTAATGCAATATGCAATCGTGTCTCAGTATTTCTCTCAGGCTATGGCAAATGTCATCCAAAATAGCCTGATTAATGCAGGGGAAAAACACTCAGTGGAAGTTGAAAGCAATATTCTGGCTGGAAGCAAAATTGCACAGCTGGTACCATTTGGAGAATAAAAAGGGAAAATATTTTTTAAAGCCTAATGATATTTTTAGAAGGCTTTAAAAATTCCTAAAGCTATTTTTTGTTAAGTTGAAGTTTTCCCCATAGGTTGAATGATTTCAAATTTTCTAAGGAGACTTTTAAACTCCAGAAAGCAAAATGCTGAAATTCTGTAGTATATGCAAATAAGAACAAATAGCAGAAGAGCGAAAACAGCCAACAATCAAATGTATTATGAAAAAACTATAATCTGGGGTTAAGGATGGTTCAGTAGTTAAGAGCACTGGCTTCTGTGGAAGAAGGTCATTAATGGAATAAAATGTAGGATATAAAAACTTTGTAGTAGGATGCAATGTAAGATAAAGGGAGAATGGGAAGTCAGTAAGAAAGAAAAATTATTAAAGAAATAATGACAATTAGCTAAGTTTGTAACTTAATGGTTAGAGTCTTTGCCTATGCACAATGTCCATATGATCCCCTGTGTGGTGGTTTGAATGACAATGTCTCCATAGGCTCCACGGGTTTGGTTCCCACTTGGTGGAACTATTTGGGAAGGATTAGGAGGTATGGCCTTGTTGGAGGAGGTGTATCACTGGGGTGTTTGGGCTTTGAGGATTCAGAAGCTCGCCATATTCACAGTTATCTTTCTCTTTCTGTCTCCTACTTTTAGATCTAGATGTAAACTTTCAGCTACTATTCCAGCACCATGCTTACCTGCCTGCTGCCAGGCTCCCCACCATTATGATCATGAACTCACCCTTTAAAACCATGAGCCCCAGTAAACTCTTGTATAATTGCCTTGGTCATGCATGAGGTCTCTCCACATCAGTAGTAACTAGGACACTCTTCATGGCAGTAGCAGTTTAAATATGAATGTTGTGCCTCCCCCATAGGCTTTTTATATTTGAATACTTAGTCACAAGAGAGTGGAACTTTTGATAGGATTAGAAGGATAAAAAGGTGTGATCTTGTTGATGTGTATCACTGGTGGTGAGGAGGGCTTTGAGGGTTCAAAAGCACATGCCAGACCCAGGTGCACATGTTCTCTGTCTCTGCTTATGGATCAGGATGAATCTCTTGGCTACTTCTCTAATACCACACTACCTGCCACCACAGTCTCTGCTACCATGCTCTCTGACCTGATGATAATGAATTAAGCCTCTGAAACTATAAGCAAGCATCTGATTAAATGCTTTCCTTTATAAGAGTTGCTTTGGTAATGGTGTGTAGTATGAGGTTTCGAAACCTCCTACTACAATGGTGTCCCTTCACAACAGTAGAACAGTGACTAAGACAATGCCATAAACCAGGAATGATGGCTTCTGCCTCTCATACCAGCCTAAAAGGCAGAGGCAGGAAGATCAGGAATTCAAGGTATTCTTAACTACATTCTGAGTTTGGGGTTAGCCTAGGAGACAAAGATAAGACAAAGGAAGAAAGGCAGCCACTGGGCTGTGGAAATAACTCAGTTGGTAAAATGTTTTGTTACATAATCTTGAGGTTCTAACTTAATTCTGAAAATGTATGTGAAAATCTAAGTGTGTGATGTGAACCCAATGCTTGAAAAGCTGATGGATCCTTAAGGCTCACTCACCAGCCAGCCGATAAGAGAACCTATCACCTCCCTACCCCAAAAGTTGAAGAAAAATATTAGAAACGTGCATGCATGCACACGCACATGCACCTGCACTCACATCAGGCACTCACACTTATGCTGTTGTACAAGGTTTCTGGCCTGGACTTTCCGGCTTAGCCTCGTGGCCTCAGCATGTAGACCTATAGTTTCATAGTCCCACTGAAACACACAGATGCTTATATTAATCGTAGGCTGATCGACCTAAGGCCCAGGCATATAACTTGCTAACTCTTTACCCTTAAACTAACCCATGATTCTTATCCTGTTCAGCCATGTGGCTCAGTACCTTTTCTCAGAGCAGCATCGTTGTCCTCTGCTTCTTCTGGCTTCTCTGGCATCTCTGCTCTGTTCTTCCTATTCCCAGAGTTTCCTTAGTCTGGTAGCTCTGCCCACACTTTCTGTCTGTCTTCAGCCAGTGTTTTTATTAAACTAGTAGGTGGGGCAATTATTTACAATGTAACAACATAATCCCACTACACAGTGCAACGGCAATTGAGGAATTTTGAAAACAAGTCAGTTTAAATGTTTATATATATAAAAAAATATAGATTGCTATGCTTGGTTGTCAAATTGACTATATCTGAAACTAACTAAAATCCAAAAATGGAAGGCACACCTGAGAGGGAGTTTAGAGCACCCACATGGTAGCTCACAACCTACAACTCCAATTCCAGGGAATCCAATGCCAACTTTTCTGGCTGCTTTGGGCATCAGGCACACACATGATGCACATACATGTATCTATGCAAAACATTCATACATATAAAATAAATAAATCTAAAAATAAATAGAAACCACTTAAACCT
Organism: Phyllotis vaccarum; assembly: GCA_033318265.1. Taxonomy (NCBI): domain Eukaryota; kingdom Metazoa; phylum Chordata; class Mammalia; order Rodentia; family Cricetidae; genus Phyllotis; species Phyllotis vaccarum. Next base: position 130,015,048 of record JARWLC010000004.1, on the reverse strand, counting down.
GAGGTTGTATGCACCTTTAAGCCCAATACTCAGGAGACAGAGTCAGTAGGATCTCTGTATGTTCAGGGCCAGCCACAGCTACAGACTAAGACCATCTCAACAGCAGGAGCAGAAGCAGCAGCAATAATAGTAACAAAATAAAGCCCTGAGAGCTGACACTATAGTTCAGTGGTGGAAGAACTGCTTAGCAAACACAGGCCCTAGGTTCAATTCCCAGTACAAGAAAGAAAAAGAAATGACTGATCTTGGTATGGTGTGTACACCTGCAGTCCCAGAAAGTGGAAGGTAGAGGCAGGAGGATCAGGAATTCAAGATCATCCTTAGCTACATAGTGAGTAAGCCTAGGCAATTTGAGACCCCATCTCAAAAAGTCAAGAAAGGCTGAGCCTTCTGGTAAATGCCATTGCAACACAAATTATAGTTTGTATTTAATGAAAACTCAGAGCCACATATTGGGGAAAAGCTAAAGTATCAGAGAGAGGAAACAGACCACAGTCAAATCTCACCCAGCCAATTTCTCAGGGAAAAAGCTATCTTCCAGCTTCCTCAGCCTGGCTCCTCATTGCTTCTACAGAATACTATACCCTCTGCCTACACCTTCTTAAATAGCTTCTTCCCAGTTGTTTCACTTCTGAGTTCAACTCTGCATCATATTCTAGTGTTAAGATTAAAGGTGTTGGCTACTACCGTTTGGTAGTTAGGCCTTAGGTCAGAAAGATCTCTGTCTCTGGAGTTATGGGATTAAAGGCCTGAGTTACCACTTTCTGGCCCTTCTGGCTTGACTGTGAGTGGATCTGTCTTCTGATATTCCAGACTGGTTTTATTAAATATAAAATATATCTCTGCACACCATTAATTTTAGTGCTCAGGAGGCAGAGGTAAGTCACCTGTGTACATAGTAAGTTTCAGGCCAGCTAGATCTACATAGTGAAAAGCTGTCTCTGAAGAAAGAAGCAATAAAGCAGGGAGTGAGAGAAAAAGGGAGGTAAGAAAGGTATGAGGAGGCTGAATATGGTCAACTATGTAGTACCCTTGTATGAAAATGTCTTTATGAAAGCCATCGCTATGAACTATGAATATAAACCAGTTAGAAGGGGTGGTAATGAGATAGAGTCATGGGTAAAACAGTTACTAAGCAAGTCTGTCAACATGTAGGGGAAAAATTGATGTGGCTGCATCTCTCTGCAATCCCACACTCCCACTGAGACAGGAGGTCCAAATAGGGCATCACCCTCAAGCTCAAGCCAGCTAACCTGGAGAACACAGCATGGTCAGAACAAGAGAAAATGCTCAGCAAGGTGTAGAGAGAACAGACTTCTGTCTTCTGACCACCATACAGTCATCGTGGTACAGGTGTGAGCACACACATGCACACACACAGCACAGTAATGATAGACGCAGAGGCCCACACCTGCACTTGAGAGCCCAAAGCGGGATTGCTGAACGTTTGAAGTCAGCCCTAGGACTCACATGGTAGAAGAAGAGAACTCTCACAAATTGCTCTCTGACCTCCACGTGTGCTATTCACCACCAAATGAATGAAATTTACTTTTAAAAAGAAAAGGGAAAAGAAACTTCTGAGCATGGAAGCTGGAGAGGTGGCTCAGCAGTTAAGTGTGGTTGTTGCTCCTACAGAGGACCTGTGTTCTTTGGTGGCTCGTTCCTATCTGACAGCAGTTCCTAGGGAGCACATGCAGACAGAACACTGACATAGAGAAAATAAAATCAATTAAAATATACAATATTGCTGTGGGTTATGCTCCTTGTTAACAATAAACCTGGTTGGCTAATAGCAGGACAGGACTGGGTGAGATGGCCTGAAGCAGAGAGAATGATGGAAAGAAGAAGAGCAGAGTCAGGGGAGTTGAGACAGCCACCAGCTAGCTGCCAAGTAAGCAGGAAATGTTGAAAATGAGGTAACGAGCCACGAGCCACGTGACAAAGCATAACTAGAAATATGGGTTAATTTAAGTGTAAGAGTTATTCAGTAACATGTCCCGCGCCTATCTCTCGCCCGCGAGGAAAGACACGGCACACACTGAGGATCCTTCTGCAGTACAACTTTAATGTATCTTGGGGGAGAGCATTTAGCTTATGGAAAATGGAGAGGGAAGAGAGAGAGCTGGCAAAGGGCCGGCAGGGAAAGAGAGAGGGTGAGGGAGAGGGAGCTAGGCTAGGCCCCGGCGTGGTCCGGGCCGGACCATCTGCCACGTGGCCTAGAGCCGGCGCCCTTGAGCCGGGCCGGCGTCGTCTGTGTGCACGGCAGGGCGGAGCAAGAGAGAAAGAGAAAGAGGGACCACGAGGTAGGAAGCACCCGGTTTTAAGTCGACCAAACGGCCCTCGCTTAAGACGTAACATCTTCCTATAGGTTGCAGTTCAGTACCCCACATGACGCCACGGAAGAGGCTGAGAAACCAGTCTCGCGAGATCACGTGAGCACGCATGCGTACTCTGACTCAGGCGGGTTGGCCAGCGCCAGATAATGGCGCCACCTAGAGGAGCTGGAGCCAGCGGCCTCCAACAGTAACAAGCCTGAGTTATCAAGTATTTATAATTAATATAAGCCTCTGAGTGATTAGTTGGGAGCAGGTGGTCAGGACAGGAAAATGACCAATTATACAATCTCTAAGAGAAATTTTAAGGAGTTTGAACAAATTGTAGCTATGGTAGTATGCCCTTTATCCAGGAAGATTGTATCCCACCATCCCCACTGGATGCCTGAAACCAAAGGTAGTACCACACTTGTGTTAGTTAGCATTTCCACTGCTGACACCAAACACCATGACTGAAAGGTTAGTTGGGGAAGAAAGTTTATTACCAAAGGAGATCAGGACAAGAATTCAAACAAGGCAGGATCCTAGAGGCAGGAGCTGATGCAGAGGCCATGGAGAGGTGCTGCTTACTTGTCTTGTTTGCTCAGCCAGCTCTTTTATAAAACCCAGGACCAACAGCCCAGGGATGGCTCCTTTCACATTGAGCTGGGCCCTTCACCACTGATCATTATTTAAGAAAATGCCTTACAGCTGGATCTAATTTATGGAGGCATTTCCTCAACTGAGATTCCCTCTTTTTAGATAACTATTGTTGGTTTCCTGAGTGAGATCAGACACACACTACCAGATGCCACACTAGAGTTTTTTCAGGGGAGTTGCTGAGTGGGCACGAGGGAGAGAAGCAGAAGAGAAAGAGACAGACTTTCACATGGTGGGCACACGTTGACATAGCCATGCCTAGGGACGTGCCTTCCATACCAGGGGTGTTCTGCTAGTGCATTGTTGGGTTTACCACGTGGCTGCTATGTGCCGGGAATCCTTACAACTATAGCTTGTACTAGTTTTTCTTATAGTTACGTAACTATAAAATCCTTTAACAACAGTAACTAGAAATAAAACAGAACAATTGTGGCTGCCATAGACAGAACTTACATGAACTTACAGACTAACATGCTAAGGGGTTGGCCCCAGCCTTCTGGAAGTAGAGCCCAGTATGAGATGATTGAAGGTGTGGTCTTCGTGAAATTGTGTGACCTTGGTAGTTTGTCTTTGGTCCCTGGCTTATACAAAGCATGCTTCTCTCCCCAAGGCAGTTTTCTCATCATCCTTCTCTGATTTGAGATGTGCAGGAAGGTGGTTGTTTACAATTGACCCTAAGGCATGTTAACCAAGTGCTTTACCATGTGTTATGGTCACAGCTGATTTCTCTTATGTTTCTGTTCCAAAAGACCACAGTCCCATAGTAGATCTAACACAAACACTGGAGCCTTCTTCTCTCCTCTCTCCCCTCTGTTTCTTTTTGGAGACAGGCTGGTCTAGAACTATGTTCCCCAAAGTAGCCTCCAACTCCTGGTGATTCTGTATTGAGCTCCCAAATCCTCCTTCCTTTAATCTCCTGAGGTCTTGGATCTTAGGCTTCATTCATCACACCCAGTTCTGGTTGACCTTTCAATCAGTCTGCTTTGTTTGACTGACCTTTTGAAACACACGATGAGTTAAGCCTGTAATCCCAGCTACTCTGGAGTCTGAGCATAGACAGTAAATTCAAAATCTGCTTGGACGGCTAGTGAGTTCAAGGCCAGAATTGGCAATTTAGTGAAATCCCATGTCAAAATAAGAGTCAAAGGCATCAGGCCTGTAATGTGAGCACTCTGGAGGTGAACACAGAAGGAGCACAGTTTGTGGCAGCCTAGGCCATATGAGACTTGGTCTCTCACACAGAAGGGGAAGTGAATAAAGAGATGGTAAAGCACTTGCTTTACATATGTGAAGACCTGAATTCAGATCTTGCTGATTCCCTGTTCTATTGCTGTAAAGCGACAGCATGACCATGGCAGCTGTTATAAACGAAAGCATTAATTGAAGGCTTACTTACACTTTCAGAGGGTTAATTCATGATCAGCATTGCAGGAAGCAGACAGGCACAACACTGAAACAGTAGCTGAAAACTTTACAACCTATTCACACAGGCAGTAGTCAGAGAGAGGACTGGGCCTGGCTTTGGTTCTGAAACCTCAAAGTCCGTCTCCAGTGACACACACCTCCAACAAGGTCACACCTCCTAATCGTTGCCAAACAGTTCCACTAACTGGGGACCAAATATTCAAACATCTGAGCCTATGGGGTCCATTCTCAATAAAGCTACTACAAATTCCCAGAATCCAAGTTAAAAAAACCAAACCAAAACAACAAAAAATTCAAGCCTGGAGGCAATACTGTTAATACTATGGATGTCAAATTAGGAAGCAGACAGGCAAGATGAGAGGCAGAGATAGTCAGATCCCTGGAAAGCTACTAGTAAAGTTCCAGGTCAAAGGGTAGAAGATGACCAACATCTAGGTCCCCTGACCTCTACAGTATGCAGATCTGGAACCACGTATGCATTCTTCCACCCCAGACAGAAAAAAAAAAAAAAAAGTTAGAGTGCTTGTTTAGCATAGAACACTGGATTCCATCTCCAGAACTGGTGAGACTTCCTCCATAAATCTGGGCAGGAGGGAACACAGGAGAGTATTGATAGAATATGATTGGAACTGGTCAACATTAATAATAAAATAGCATCTTGGATTCAGTACACCTATTTTTTTTGAGAACACAGTTATAAATCTTGGTTTTTGGCTTTTTGAGACAGGCTTTTAGTATTTGGATAGCCTGGAAATCACTTTGGAGACTAGGTTGGCCTTGAGCTGCTGGATGGTTCTTCTACCTCTAACTCCTAAGTGCTGGCATTATAGGAATGCAACACCATACCCAGCTTTCATGTGTGCTTAAACAATCTAAGTTGGCTACAGTTTGCTGGCCACTTGTCCAAAAAGCTCTAAAGTGTATGTAGTAACAAAGCATCCTAAGGTTACAAACATTAAGGCCAATGCTTTCTGAAACACAGAGGATACAAATCTAATAGTCTATGAACAGGGAGTTGTCTCTGTTATAAATCAGGTTATTAAAACTAGAATAGAGGTGTGTACAGGTAAACAATTCTGGTAAATTAAAGAAATGCTCGGCTTGTATTTGGTGTTTTGTTCTGTAATAAGCAGTGTGGACCTCAGCTGGGAACGGTGAGAAAGGCTGACGTGAAGAGCACAGAAGTTCCCCATGCTAGGACCGGAGTCTGCAGTGTCTTACGTGCACTAAACAAAAAAGGCCTTCTATACACCTGAGCTCCATCCCTGCCCTCCCCCCCAATTTTCTTCGATGGAATAAGTAGAATAAAACAAAACATATTATTTACTGTTAATTGCCCACTCATATAAACCTAAAATAACCTAACTTTTCTCCTTTATGTTTTATGCCAAAATTAAAATTTTCTAAAATTGGCTGGTAGTTGAATGGCATTTGCTAAATTTAAATGATAAAGACGCAATGATAAAAGGGGTAAAATAAATTTATTTTTATTTTAAACTTTATTGTGTATGTGAGTGTGGAGATTGGAGGGCAGTTTTCAGAGATGGGTTCCTCCTCCCACCTTACCTGGGGACAGTATTCATCTCATTGTGTTTGATCTTGGAGATGGAATTGCAGACGCACACTACCAATTGGGGTTTTAAAAATATTTTATTTACTACTATTTTTCTCCGTGTGTCCATGTATATGAGTGTATATGTGGAAGTTAGTGAACAAACTTGTAGTATTGGTCTCTCCTTCCACCTTTATGTGGCTTCTGGGGATGGAACGCAGGTCATTGGCTTGCACAGCAAGCGTTTAGCCATATTCTACTTCTGAGCCACACCAACAGCCCTGCAATGGCTTTTTTATATGATCTTCAGAGGCTGAAGGCTTGCTGAATAAGTGCCTTTTCCTGTTGAGCCAACTTGCCAGTCTATGACTGACTTTTAATCAAAACTGAATAACTACTGCTTTTGAATTAGTCATCAGTAATTGTAGTAATGTTCATGATCTTCAAAAATGTTTGCATCAAGAAGGGCTAATGTAGGCATAGTGGTACACACCTACATGCTGTCCAGCAGTGAGGAGGTTGAGGCAATAGGGGCTTGGGTTATACAGGGAGGTGCTGCCTCAGTTAAAGGGGGAGAAGGAACAGGAGAAAGAGGAGGAGGAGAAGGAGGTGTGTTAACTCAGTATTTTCGAGAATATACTGAATATATAGTTACAGAAGCATCTTCTTAATATGAAATTTTCTAGGCCCTGAATGCTGGATAAACACACTGTACTGATCCTTGGTTGATCACACTCACTGGGATAACTGGTGATTTCAGTGAATATCACTACAGTATGCCTGAGTATGGCAACACTTTCTAGTTGCAGGCTCAGTATGAGAATAACTGAACTAGAAAGGCATTTAAAAGACGGTTGAGATCTCATTCTGAAAGTATAGCCCACAAATGAGCTGCAACTGTGTCTTAGGAACCCATTAGAAACACAGTTTCTCTAGACTCACAGTATTATGTCAGAAACTCTGGGGTTTTGGTAAAACAATGTGCTGTAACAAGCTGTCAGGTGGATGGTTTAACACAAAGTTCTGCTTTAATATTGGAATGGTGGTGCTCCACAGACATTAGCAGAAATTATTAACACTTAAAAGTAAAGCAGGGTGTGGTGGTACATGTATTTAATTTCAGAATTTGGGAGATAGAGGCAAGTGGATCTCTGTCTATTTGAGGCCAGCCTAGTTTACATTAGGGAGTTCCAGACCAGATAGTGCTACATAGAGAAATCATATCTCAAAAAACCAAAATAAATAATGATGCAGTAGCTTTTCTCTGAAAAAGCCCATTCTGTTCTCTCTCTCTTGATATATATATATATATATATATATATATATATATATATATATATATATATATCTCAGGCTTTCACTTTGTAGACCAGGCTAGCTTTGACCTCAGAGATATGCCCGTTGGCAAATCCTCCCAAGTGCTAGGTAGGACTAGAGGAAGTATGTACCATCACACCTAACTTAATTAAATTCTCTTCACTTCCTAGTTTTCCACTCTCTGTGTTCATTTTCTATATTTTTGTTTTGAGGTAAAGTTTTACTATGTAGCCCTGGCTTGCCTGAAACTCCCTATGTATACCAGGCTGGCCTCAAATTCACAGGGATCTACTTTCCACATTCTAGGATTATAGGTATGAGCTACCACAGTGGAATACATTACTATAGCACTAAATTGGCAACATACCACAATTTATCATGGTACAGTTCTGTAAGGTCAGAAGCCAACAATCTGTTTCAGTGGGCTAAAAATCAAGGCTATAAGTTCTTTTTAAACTCCAGGGGAGAATTAGTTTCTTCACCTTTGCCTTTCCTGAGGGCCTACTGGTGTATCCTTTGCCTGGTACTTTCCTCCACAAAGTCAGTATGTATATAGTTTTTAAACAAGAAATATACGTTCTTTACATTTTTAAGATAAGTCTAGTCACCCCTCATCCACCTATTTATCTACATGCCTCAGTATTATTACAGAGTCATTGGCACAGACTATGTCTTTCAAAGACTATTCCAACAGGATCATGAATTTTCTTAGGTGATAAAAATATAAATTGTAACACAGTACATTCATTATTATGTTACTTTTATGAAATCAGAATAGATTACTGGTGCCAATATAATGAAAGATATTAAGTTATTGCGGTTTTGTTTGTTTTTATTTTGAGACAAAGTTTCACTGTATACTCCTGACTGGCCTGGAACTCCCTATGTATACCAGGTTGCCCATGAATTCACAGAGATTTGCCTTCCTAGTACTAGGACTACAAGTATGAGGCACCAAAGTGGGATAAGATAAACGTTATCAAAAGTTTCCTTTGCGTCTTAGTTAATAAACAGCCCAGTTAGAAGGTAAGGGCTCACTTACTTACTTAACAAGTGCTGTATGATGATGTTTGTGGCCGGGACTTTCCAGCCTACCCTTGTAGCGGAACCTGCAGACTCACAGTCCCACTGAAACACACAGACTCTTGTATTAATTTTACACTGATTGACCTGGGGCCCAGGCATATAACTTGCTAACTCTTTACCCTTAAACTAATCCATGATTCTTATCCTGTTCAGCTAGGCGGCTCTGTACTTTTTCTCAGAGCAGCATCATTGTCCTCTGCTTTTTCTAGCTTGTCTGGCAACATCGTGGCATCTCTGCTCTGTTCTTCCTGTTCCCAGAATTTTCTTAAGTCTGGTAGCCCTGCCTAGTAGCCGAGCCCACACTTCCTGTCTGCCTTTGGCCAATCAGCGTTTTTTATTAAACCAGTAGGCGGGACAATTATTTACAATGTAACAGCACAATACCCCTACAAACAAGTATTTTTGAATAATTTTAATTGCTATTGCGTTTTTACTGATACATAGCATAGATTTTTTACTTTTTAAAAATGGATACTGAAGAATTTAAGTATCCATCCACATGCTAGGCAGGTGTAATGGTGCATGCTGTAATCCCTGCACTTGATATGTTGGGTCAGAAGGATCTGAAATTCAAGGCCACTTTTAGCTACACCCCAAATTCAGGGCCAGTCTGGGATACTCCAAAGCCAAAAGGTGCTTAATAAGGTGCACACACTTCTTTTCCCATCATCTGGGAGTTTGAAGACAGCTTGGGCTACACATCAAGTTCCAGGTCAGCCAGGGCTACATAGTGAAACCCTACCTCCAAATTAGAGGATAGGGAGCCGGGGAAAGGGGCTCAGCAGTTTGGTTCCAAGTGTTCACATGGAGGTCACAACTGTATGACAGCAAAGTGCAGGCAAACACCCACACACAAAAAAGAAAAAAGAAAAATGCTTATTAGCACACCACACACTTCAGGGGCTTGTATTTCAGTTGTGATACTAGAGGGGTAGCTTTTTTCTTTTTTCTTTCTTTCTTTCTTTCTTTCTTTTTTTTTTTTTTTGGAGAAAGAATATCACAATCAGGCAGGCTTCCAACCAAAAGACATCCACCAGCCTCTGCCTCACCAGGAGCTGGGATGAAAAGCCTATGCCACCACACCCAGTATGTAAGAGAAGAAAAAGAAAAAGGGAACTCCAAATTATACCGTGGCCTGAGCCACAGCCTGGTGTTTTAGGTTATCAGACACATAAATGACAAAGGTCTTTTTCACATACCCGAAGAGCTCTCTGGCTTATACAATGTTTTGAAGATGGATGCAAACCCAAATTATCTTCCAAAGTGATTGCATTACACCAGGCACATGTTTTAAATTCCAGGGCCTCCTCAAAGACGAGAACTTTGAACGTTTCTTTAACATCTGCGTTGCCACGGGATCAAAGGGAATAACACCTCAGCAGCAGGCTGGCAACGGCTCACAGGCCGGGGCTGCCACGGGGCCTGCTGAGGAAGGGTTTTTTTTTGTTGTTCATACCCCGCCTAGGCCGAGGCGGACGCCGCGCAGGGCCTGAGGGCCGAGGGCCCTCGGATTGGGTTCGGCCGGTGTCGGGGGGAGGGGGCGGGCCCGGAGTCCCGTGGGGGAGGAGCGGCGACCGGGCTGCTGTGGCGACCGACGCTCGGCGGTGGCGGAGACCCACCCCCGTCCACATGGACAGTCGCCGAGGCCTGGGCTGATGCTCTGACGCCTGGGCGGGGCGGGCGGCGGCGGCGGCGGCCACTGCTGGAGCGGCGAGGGGTCGCGGGGCGCCTGACGGTCGCGGAACCCTCGTTCGGCGCGCCGCTGCGGCCATTTTACGGCCCGGGAGGCAGGGGAGGCGTGTGAGCGTTCGCCTCGTTCTCCGTCCCCACCGGGCCGGCGGCCGAGCGGAGCGGAGCTTCTCGGAGGCCGGCGCGGGTGGTGGATGGGGAGTCGTGTGCCGAGGGAGGCCGAACCCGGGAAGCGCCGCCGCCGCCGTCGCCGCCGCCGCTCGCGGTCCCCCGTAGGAGCCTGAGAAGAAGCGGCGGCCCAGGCCGCGGGGCCTCGTCGCTTCCCGTACGCTCGAGACAGGCCCGGGCGCGTCGGGCGGCTTTTGTGTGGGGCCCACCCGGCGGGGAGCGTCGTTCGCGGACCCGCCGAGCCCGAGGCCCGCCAACCTGCGGCTGCTACCCTCCCGCCGCGCGGCCCCTATTCCCCGCGAGCACCGCGGCGGTGCCGGCCATGGAGTAAGGAGGAGGCGGCGTGGGAAGGGGAAGATGGCGGCGGGCAAGAGCGGCGGCAGCGCTGGGAAAGATACTTTTCTGGAAGGTACGTTCGTGTCTCCCTCGGGGGAGGGTGAAGGGACATTCGCGACCCCGGGGTCCCCCGGCCTGTGATACTCAACTGTGTGCTCTAGGTGGCCTTGGGGCCGCGGGGGTCCCGGCGGTCGATGGCGGGCAGGGAACGCGCCGCGGGAGTGCCGAGTTAGGGTCCTCCCGGGCCAGGGCTCGGGCAGGCCGGCGCGAGGCGAGGGGAGGCCCGGGGGAGGCCTGCAAAGGTCACGCCGAAGGCTTGGGCTAGTCCCGATCTCCGAGTTTTCTTTGATGTTTGCCCTAGAGGGTGAGAGCCGCCGGCGTTCAGGTCTTGCTCGGCGTTGGTGGAAAGTTTCAGGCTGCTAAGCTTGGTTGGAATTGGCCGGTCCCAGTAGGCAGGGGAGAGGTGGTTGTCCAGCCGCTGCCATCGGAGTGCAGGTTAGACCCAGCGGTGCCTGATAGTCCAATGAGATGTGTTTGGTCGTGCTTTGTAGAACAGTTTATATGAAAAAAAGGAGCTTCACAGTGTCAGTTTGGGGACAGCTGGGGAAGCTGAGAGAGTTAGGGTGTTTCCATTTTTAGTCGCTTCTGAGGCCGATTTAACTATTTTCAGTTGGACTAAGTCGGTTAAAAGGGTATGTTTTGGTTTGCGACTGGGGTAAATGGATAATGATACTGGCTTTCCCCCTGTGTCTATATAGAGACCTTCACCATACAGCTAGCTACATTTAATTACAGTTGCGGACCGAGAACGTAAACGACTTTATTTTTCTGGTAATTGAGATTATGAATTTGTTTAGGATAAAGAGTCTGCATTCAGTGTCTGTTAAGAATAAATTAAAGGCGTGTGGCTGGCAGTGGTGGCACACGCTTTTAATCCCAGCACTAGGGAGGCAGAGGCAGATGGCTCTCTTACTTGGAGGCTAGTCTGGACTACAGAGTGAGTTCCAAGACAGGGCTACACAGAGAAACCATGTCTCGAAAAACCAAATCAAAACCAACAAAAGAATAACTACTTTTTGAGTAATTAGAAATTTTTTTTTCCCAGATGAAGTATATCCAGGCCATGCTTTAAGAAATGATTTAGAAGCATTACTGAGTTAAGAAAATAGATTTTAAAATTGAGAAAGAACCCTAGTGGTAACAAGTTCTGTAGGAGGGTGGCCTAATGCATTGTTAAATTGCTTCACAGTACCTACTCTGTCTAATAATAAAGACTAAGAGAAAAGCAAAAGTAATTTTCTTAGTTCTTCGTACTTGAGAATAGGGAAGTGGGGTAAAAAACGTACCTTACTTTGCAAGCCAGGCTTTATATAAAATTTGATGAAATCATTCTATGATTTTTCCTCACAAGATAAAGAAAGCTTTATATGTTTTCCGTGTTCATTTCTTATTACCTCCATACTAGTTTGACCACAGTAGGTAACCTGTCAACAGGCTGAGAGAGGAGTAGTTTGTATTGTAGGTAGTGCTTGCTGTGCCTGCTGGTTTTTGTTTGTAAATTGGAAACTCAATAGATGGCTTTTGATGTTCACATTCATCAGGAAGAGAATTAGACTTTGTAGGCTTTTGTAAATTTTGGGCTTCTGTAGGCCTCAATTCAGTTTAGTCTGAGTGGATAAGCACCAGGAGGGTAAAACAAGCAAAAAGACATGCCTAATGGATTACTGTGACTATCAATTGCTTCAGTTTATGCTAACTTAAATGTCTGTAACTTTCACATATGTGAAAGTTAGTGGTTCACCTTGTTTCATTCAGCTATTAAAAAAATTTTTTTCGAAACCAGGCCAGCCTTGAACTTCTGGAAATCCTTCTACCTTAGCTTCTCAAGCACTAGGATTACAGATATGAGGGGTTTTAGGATTTATTTTTTTTAATCCTATTTTTAAACCTTTTTTTTCCCTGTATATGATTCTTTGCCTACATGTATGTGCAACTGTACAAGCCTGGTGTCCACAGAAGTAAAAAGAAGGCACACTGTCACCTGGACTGGAAGTATGGATCATTGTGAGCCACTGTGTGGGTACAGAGAACTGAACCTGGGTCCTCTGCAAGAGTCTTAGGTGCTCTTGACCCACGAGCCGTCTCTCCAGCTCCTACCCTTATTATTTTAAAGATCTTATATTATGCTTTGGTTTTCTCTGACAGTGTTTTTGAGAAATGTAGGGTTTTTTTTTCTTTTTCTTATTTTCTTTTCTTTTCTTTCTTTTTTTTTTTTTTTAAGCTCATCAAACATTTCTAGTTGCCTTGTCTACTTGATTAGAATAAAACAGTGAATGGAAATACTCTTCATGGAATGTCTATTTTAATGGAAGAGACTGTCAACCAGTAAAAACCAAACAGTGTATTTAGAATAGTCCTACCCTTGGTTTCCAAAATTTCCCTCAGCTTATGGAGATCTGCTCAAACTTGACATCTGTCTATAATGTCCTGGTGCCACCCGTGCTCACAAATCTGCATGAAAGAGTCATATTCTTATATCTAGAACACATTTGCTATTGATGAATTAACTAGAACTTTATGATGTGATAAAATGCTGTAGAAGAAGCATAGAGAGCAATGCAGGTTCATCTCTTGAGTTTGAGGCCAGCCTGGTTTACAGAGCAAGTTCCAGGACAGGCAGAACTCTGTCTCAGAAATAAAAAAGAAAAGAAAAGAAGGAAGATGTCTTTAAAGGGGTGGATGCTAAGTAAACACTTTAATCACGAAATGCTTCAAAGGAGGTGATGCACATAAGGGTTCAGAGGTGGCATGTGGTACTCTGCTTAACATAAAGGGGGAGAATGGTAGAAGCTTTGTGGTATAAGATTGTAATTATGTCTCATTCCAAGTAGTAGGAAGCCTTTGGAGAACTGAGAGTAAGAAAGTATACATTCATATATGTCTGTGGTACTGCTTAGTAATAGAGTGTTTGCCCAGCATCCCCAGGGCATAAAACATACAGGGTGGTGAATGCCTGTAATCGCTGCAGTAGGAAGGTGGAAGGAAGCAGGAGGATCAGAAGTTCAAGGTCATCCCTGTGGGATACATGAGACTCTTTCTCTCTTTCTTCCTTCTCTATTTTTTTTTTTTTTTTTTTTTTTTGCCACTTTGCCCTGTCTGCAGTACATTACAAAAGTGCAAGAGTACAAGGGAAATGAATTACAAACAAAACATTGCAGCAGTCTTGGTAGAAGTGAGCCTGGCTTGAAAATTGAAGGAGAGTCAGAAGGTTGGAGATAGTTTGGTATAGAGTTTATAAGATTTATTCGTAAGTATCCACTTAAAATGAGAGTAAAGAAAGACTCCGAGATTTGAGACTTAGTATGAGGTACTGGGAACTAGTGCCATTTATTGAGGCTGAGAAGGGGAGCATGCTCTGCTGGGCCCCAAGTCTCAAGTGAATGTTTGAGATCTTTGCTCTAGAAGATGTTTTAACTATTTAGGAGAATTCTAATCCTGTGTTGTTTTCTAACTTATCCAAAGAAAAGTAGCTAATTGGACCTTCTATATTGTACTTGAACTGAATTTTCTTTTCCATCTTTGACTTGTCTTTTTGCTGATGTTCGTACCCTGATGTCGCATACCTCTTTTTTACTTGCCATAATGTCTGCAGGTTTCTCTGTCACGTGGTTTAGTCACTACACAGAGGCTCCTGAATAGTAAGGGGACTCAATAATCAAAATCATAAAATTACATTAATCGTAAAATTACAGCTGTCATGTACAACAAGTGGTGGTGAGACAGCTTTCCAGGAAGAGGCAGTAAAAATAGAAGGAACAAGGCATGTTTGAGGGAATGAAAATAGTGCAAAAGGAACTGTACAAGGTGACATTATCAAGTATGCTTCAGAAAGACACGAGTCCCGTGTGGAGATAGGTCATTAGGGAAACCAGCTGGAAGGTGACTGCTGTGTTTGGACAACTACAACAGTTTGCTTATTCCATTTCCCTATTCTCTCTCTTCCTGCAGCCTCTGGAACTAACAAGTTTGTTCTCTCAAATTTGTGTATTGCACTTAGAGCTAGTTTGCTTTCTCTTTACTTTTCCTGTAATCTGAATTATCTTTGCTATTATTTTGCCTTTCTTCCATTGTGTGTGTGTGTGTGTGTGTGTGTGTGTGTGTGTGTGTATGAGAGAGAGAGAGAGAGAGAGAACACACGAAAGCTCACAGGTGCATGGGTGGAGTATGTGGAGGCCAGAGGTCAAAGTGCCTTTTTTTTGGGAAGTCTTTTGAAAAAAACGTGTATCTTAATTTATGTGTTTGTGCCTGAGTATGCATCACATACATGCAGGAGTCTGCAGAAGTCAGATATTAGAGTTAACAGAAGGTTATTAGCTGTCTGGTAGGTGCTGGGACAGGTCCTCTGCAAAAATAAGTTTCTTAACTTCTAAGCCATCTCTCCAACCTTTTAAATGGTTCTCTTTTTTCTTTTCTTTCCTTTATTCCTCTTTTTGGTGATGCATGTATGTGTTCCTGTTTATGTGTGCAGATGTGGCACATGTAGAAGTCAGAGGACAACTTCAGGTATCAGTCCTTGCCTTCTACCTTGTTTGAGACCAGGTAGACCTTTGGTTGTTTGCCTGAACTCTGGGAACTAACTGCCTGCCTGCCCTTAGAAGAGCTAGGATTTTATATATAGCACTAGCTTTATGTAGTTCTGGAAATTGGAACAGTTTCTCATGCTGACCCATGAAGTACTTTACCCATTGAGCCATCTTCCCAGACCTCCACCTTATTTTAATGAGCTAAGTATTTTATTTGTTCATTCCTTGCATTTAAAGTACTCCCTGATAACACCCTTAGTCTGAGACTTTGCTATAGATAGTGCTTAATCATTACACAACTGCATCCAACCATTTCCCATTTCTTGTCATCAGCCTTAGTTTTATTCTCAGCACAAAGTGCTTCCATCAACTTGACATACATAGGCTCATCACAGTTGTATGCAAGCATACAAAGATAGGCTTGGGGCTTGTTCAATGCTTTGGCAGCTTCACAAATTCCACATTCTAAGCCATCATGGATGAGGGAGGTCTTTATCATCTCTTGTGAAGTAGTACCAATGTCCATTAAGCCTCTATCTACAATGCCTTCCTGAGCCATGGTTATTTGGGAAGCTGAATCTTAAATGCATCTCAGCCTCAGCACCAGGGAAAACTCCCACCTTATTTTTCTATCCAGAATTTCTCACTGAACCTGGAGCTTATGATTCAGCTAGACTGGCTGACTTGGCAAATCCTTTTGGGGTCCTCCTGTTTCTTCCTTCCAGTGATGAGCATACAGTGTTATATACAGCACTACTGATTTTTAATTCAATTGATTTGTAGCTACAGAACATCCTTTACATAATTTCAATTAAAAAAAATCCTTGTGACTTATTTTATCCTCGTAATGTGTTCTGTCTTGGGAGAATGTACTTGGAAAAAAATGTGTATTTTGTAACAGCTGAGTGTTCATGTTCTATAAATGTTAGGTACATCATTAAGTAGATGATGTTTAAGGCTTCTAGTGCTGGCCTTAAACTCTCTGTGGGAGATGACCTTGAACTTTTTGATCCTCTTGCCTCCACCTCTGGCTCTGTACAGTCACCATGCCTAGTATATATGGTGTTAAGAATTAAGATCAGCACTTCCTCCCTGCTAACTAAGCACCCTACCCTACATCCCAGCCTGCACCTGACATTTTATGTGGCAGATACACCTGAACTCTGGTCTTCATGCTTTTGCAGCAAGCACATTACCCAGGCATTTTACCAATCCCCCATTTTTTTTCCTCTTGAAATAACTTTTCTACTTTCCCATTCTTCTGGAACTTGTATCAATCCTTATGCTAGGGTGTATTGTGCCCAACTGTCCCTTTTTAAGGTGAGTGTGCTTGTGTGTGAGTACAACCTTAGCATGTGGATCCTGGAGACTGAACTAAGGTGGTCAGGTTCATTGGGCTATTCTCCTTCCCCCTCCCGTTGTCTCTAAATCAGGTAAATGCTTCTGTTTCATGTTTTCCCTTATACTTAGCCCTACTTTTGTATGCGTATTTAGTTTAGAGCCCAGTCAAGTTTGCCAGATTCATGGGACAGCAGCTTTTTATTATTATGTGTTGAATAGTTTGTCCTTCCATGGAGTGTGGGCAAGGTTTATACTCAGCTTTAGTTTATACTCAGAAACATCTCCAGGTTCTTTATTTAGTCTTGCTTTTCTTTGTTGTTTTGTTTGCTTTATATGTGTTGAGGTGGGGGGATTCTCAGTGCCCAGGATGACCTAGATGTCAGTATGTATAGCCCAGCCTGTCCTCTAACAGATGGGCAGTTTATATCATCCTGCCGTAGCATCCATCACTGGGATTGTAGGCATGAGCCTACGTAGATACCTGGTTAAACTTGTATTGATTTCCTTTCAGGAATTGCTTGCTGATGCCATTTCTTACTTATTCCTACTTATGGCTATTTCCTGTTTTTATTTCAATCCAAGTGATACATTTTATTGCTCCATTTTTATATGCTTACATGAAGCAGGAGAGTAGAATTATACTTATGTAAAAGCATGATTCTTAGTAGAAATGCATTTAGAATATGTACTCAACAGCCAGATGCTGTGATTTTACCCCTAGCTATATTATTTAACAATGTATCTTGTCTGGGCTTTTTTTGTTGTAAAACAAAGATAAGTGTGTTGTGTTATTGAGCTATCTTCCAAGTGACAAAATGCTGAGAAAACCAACTTAAAGAGAAAAGGTTTATTTAGGTTCATAGTTTGGAGTCTTCAGCATGTGTTTGATTAGTTGGTTTGTAGTTTTGGGGCCTTTGGTGAAACAGTTCATCATAATAAGAGCACATGGTGAAGAAAGTTACTCACTTTGACTGCTGAGTTGTAAAAAAGAAAAGAGGGTAGACCTTCAAGGGTTTGTTATCAGTGACTTAACTTCCTTCTCTGAGGCTTTGAGAATAATCTTCATAGCTCATATGTGTGAATACTTAGTTCCCAGTCAAAGGAATTGTTTGGAAGGGATTGGGAAGTGAAGCTTGGGGAGGGGAGTGTTACAGGGAACACAGTTTCAGTTTCAAAAGACTTCTATATTGCATGAATTCTACTTAGTATTATAATAATAACAGAGAGCCCGATATTGGGGCAAAGCTGGAATATCAGAGAGTTAGGAAACAAACCATAGCCAGTTTTACTCGGCAAGCTTCTCAGGCTGAACAGGCTAAGCCCCATCTTTACAGGTCCTCATTCTGACTGGTCGCTCAGATCAATGCTGAATTTCTCCTCCTGTCTTAGATTTCTTTTTCTGCCCAGGTATTTCCTGGTTCAACTCTCCTAGAACTAGAATTAAAGGTGAGCGCTACCACTTGCCTGGCTGTTAGGACTTGAACCCAAAGAGATTAGAGTAAAGGTGTGGATCACCGCTCCCTGACCTTGTCTCTTTAGGTGGTTCTGTCCTCTGATATTCCAGACTATTTTTTTTTTTTATTAAATATAGTGTATATCACCACACTTATGTGATGTGAAAATGCCTTTCTGTATTCTGTGAATAGCAATCTTTAAATAAAGGAGCTGTTTTGGCCCATGACAGGCACCATAGAAAAAGTAGGAGGAGGAATCAAAATAGGTAGGAGGAGCAGGGCGGAGGCAGAGAGAGAAAGAGCCAGAAGCCCAAAGGATCAACATGTAAGGAGAGACAGACCGGGCTGGAAGCCCAAAGGAGCAACATGTAAGGAACACAGGTGAGCCACGGGCCACGTGGCAGACAGATTAATAGAAATGGGTTGAGTTAAGATGGAAGAGCTAGCTAGCAATGTGCCTGAGCCATAAGCCAAACAGCATGAAGTTAATATAAGCATCTGAGTCATTTCTGGGGCGTGAGCAGCAGCAGGCAGCTAAGGGGTCTGGGGCTGCAGGTCTGTGAGTCTGGATCTCTGGCTGCCCGGGACCAAGAAACACAATGTAACACTTATGCCATTCCCAGTGTGCCCTCTCTGCTTCCTGCTTGATCAAATGTGAGTGCTCAGCTGTTTCTGCCCCCATTCCTTTGCTCTATCATAAACTCTGCCCCTCTGAGATCGTAAGTCTAATTAAACTCTTTTATACATTGCCTTGATAATAGGTATTTTGTCAATAGAAAAGTAGCGAGGACTTCAGTCTAGCCATTATACTCTTAACACATGGAAGGATAGTTACCTTAACCACTGATAGCAGTTCCCTCCTAAGATTACTATGAGTATTAAATGAGTTTTTAATATATTATACATGTAAAACAATTCCAGTCATTTCTTAAGTATGATGTATGTTAGTGTTTTTATTTTTTTTAACTAGTAGAAAAAAATTCCATTGCTTTTATCATGCTATTTCATTTATTTGGACTTTAGTTTGTTTTTTAAGCTTTGCCTCACCCCCTTTTCTCTTTAGTTTTTCTTCTTTAAAATTTTTTTAGTTGCTAATCTTGATACTATAGATTGATTGGTATAGTAAGAAAGAATAGAAAGTAAAATAATGAATTCTTTGTCTGTTGTAAACTGTAAATTGATTGTTCTTGACTTATTTGAGGAACTCAGAAGGTACAGATAGAATGGTTCTATGACCAGAGTAAACGAGATCCGACTTGGAGCTTGGGACCTAACTGATAGCCATAGCTTTCTTCAACACTTTTTCTTTCTTACCCCAGTGCTTAGTTCTACACATTTCTTCTTTTTCTCAAACCCTCCAAATAGGAGGGACACTATATAAAAGAAGGAAATATTAGGTAGTTATGGAGCATTGTCATTTATTGATAAGGCAGTGCTGTGGGAGGGCTTTAGAAGGTCACCCAGACTCCGGAGGAGGACAAGGGGCCATCACTCAGCAGCAAGAGTGTCAGGATGCTGCAGCTCTCCCCCCCCCCCTCCGTCTCTCTCCCCCTCTCCCCGTCTCTCTGTTCCCTAATAGTTTCCCAGCTTTAGTACAGTGAGTGGTCTCCTCCTCAGTTTTCTTTGCCAGTGATCACCCAAGGTCTGAAAGGATCAAATGGAAAATTCCAACAAAAACAAAAACAAGTAATGGTTTTAAGTTGCACTACATTCTGAGTAGCAAAGTTCAATCTCTGCAGGCACCCTCTCTATTTAGCCTTCCATGCCCCCACCCCAGTCATTCTATGTAGCGCTTGGCTGGCCTGGAACCCAGAGACCTATTTCCCTTTGTGCTTCCGTGTTGGGATTAAAGGCATGTGTCCCCAAGCCCAGTTGTTCCTGCCTTTTATATATTTTTATATCAGTCACTTAATAGCTGCCTTGGTTCTAAGACTGAATGTTGTACTATAACATTTTTTGTGTTTTATTAATGTCTATTAATGTTTTATTCAGTTTTCTTAATGACCTAAGGTTCAAGAGTAGTAGTGATGCTGTCGATCTGAGTAATAAACGAAAGGTCAGTTCTTTAATTGCTAAGAGAAAAAAACAGTATGAATAAAAAGTTTAAGACAGATTTGTTCACAATTCAGACTAACAGTTATAGCCACACAGTGCATGATATGTGTGTAATCAACTTGGAAAAGACATATAGTTACAGGGTTTGTGTCCACTGATCTAGTGTGGTAGATACGTGAAAGACTGCTACTTTTCTCAAACTATAAGGAACAGATTCCATGAAATCCAAGTTTCCAGATTCAGAACAGTTTATGAATTATAAAGAAAAACAAAAAAGGGCTAGGGAATGTATCTTAGTGATAGAATGTTTGCCTAGCATGTATGAGAGCCTGTATTCCAGTCCTAGGGCTGGAGTGGATGGGAAGATAAAACAAAGTGACATATCAAGTCATTAGGCATACTTTGATCAAGAACTGATAGGCTTTTTTCTGAAAGTTTGCAAAGTAAGAGCTCAAATAAACAATAGGTAGGTTATCATGAGGGAGAGAATCTTGTGCTTTTTTCTTATGGATAAGTTCAGAGGCTTAATCTTCAAGTAGTACTCAGTTTTCTTTACTAGAAGGTAAACATTTACATAGATCTGGGAATTTACCAAAGGCTCAGCTGGGTGATTTTGGGAGGGCTTCATGAAACAATGTAGGACTGACTGATTCTGCCCTGGCTTGGCTTCTCTGATTCCTGATTGGCTTCACTCTGGAGTTTGGCTGGCCTCCTTCCTCTCCATGCAGTCTCTTGGTATATCTTTCAGTGGTTAACATCTGCAGCAGTGGGTTTATTAGACTTGCATGGGCTTCACAGAAACTGCTTCTGGAAAATTTGAGAGTAACACAGCACCATCTCAGATTGCTATTCTTTTTTAAGGTTTCTGTCATTCTGTTACAGCCCTGTCTGGCCAGATGAACACATGACAATCATTTTTCCTCAGCTTCCTTGCCTCAACTTCCCTACTTCTGGATTATAGTTTTGTCCCATCATACCTAAAACACTTCCCCTCCCCTCCCCCACTTAGGCCCTATTGATGGAACCTTAAACACTTGAGTGTACAAGTGTTTGTTGGATTTCTCCACTGTCCATTTTGCTTGTTTTTGTTTTTGTTCTGTTTTTGGTTTTTCTTTTCAGGCAAGGTTTCTCTGGGTAGCCTGACTCTCTCCTTCTTAAATCCTCTATGTTTTTGTACTTATTTATTTATGGAGTGAATTAAGTCTAGCCTATTCAGAAGAAATTCTCTCAGGGCATATTATAACATTATTTGAATTTTTTTTCTGAGGAAAATATGTCTTTTAATTTGAGAATATATCTAACCAGTTCTGTGGTTTGTGGTTTCTTTCTTATATATTTGCAAAAGTGTAGTGTGCCTGCACACCTGGCTGTATCCTGTGTGAACATGAAGAGATCTGAAAAGGGTATTGGAGGTCACTGTTCACCTACTTTTTGGGGGGGACGACAGGTCTCTGCCTGAACTTTTTGCATTTTCTTCAATATTTTAGAACAATAAGCCCCACAATCCTCCTGTTTCTGCCTACTTAAGAGTTTGGGTTACAAGATTGTCAGGATGCCCACTTTTGTTACATGGATGCCGACATCCAAATTCTGGTCCTCAGAATAGTTCAGCAAGCACTTTTAACCACTGAGCCTTCTGTGCAGCCTTTGTGGTTTTTAGTTTTAATTAATTTATTTATTTGCTTTATGTATATGAGAGTTGTTTCTGCTTGTGTGCCTTTATGCCAGAAGAGGGTATTAGACCCCACTATAAATGGTTGAGAGCCATCATGTCCTTGCTAAGGATTGAACTCATGAACCCTAGAAAAGCAGCCAGTGCTTTATAACTGCTGAGCCATCTCTCCAGCCCCAGCTTCTGTGTTTTTAAGATTGGAACATTAATTGTTTGTGTCCTGGCATTCTCAACAGTGACTGATTGCTGCATGTTGTTCTCTTAGTTTGAGTAGTTCATTCACAAAGCAGTCAGGAATGAGAGTCTGTTTATTGTTATTATTATTATTGAGTGTCTCATTTAATTGGCACTCTAGGTTAGTTTGGCTTTTAGCTTTGGTGTTCCAGTTACACTTTTCTTTTGTATTGGTAAGTGTCCCGGTTAGGTTTATGGTTGCTGTTATAAAATACCATGATAAAAGTAGTGTAGGAGAAAAAGGGGTTTAATTTAGCTCACAAAATTACAGTCTATTGTTGCTTGAAGTCAGGAAAGCAGGAATTTGAAACACCTAGTCACATTTACTTAAGAACAGATTGAATATAAATCATGCATGTGCTTTTTCTACTTTTATATAGTACTGGACCCCAAAACAGGGAATGGTGCCATCTAGAGTGGGTGAATCCTCCCCAACTAAGTTAGCACTGAGATAATTCTCAATTGTTAAGACAAATTTCCACAGATATGCCCATAGGCCAACTTATCTAGGGAGCACCTCATTGAAACTATATTCACACAAGATTCTAGAGTCTCTTAGATTGATAAAACTAGCTATCACAGTAAGGTAGTCAAATTTGCCACAAGCCAACTTCTAAAGAAGACAGCGTACTGTGTAGTGCTTCCAAATACTAATGGTCCGTTGTCAACTCAGGTATAAGGGACCAAAAAGGAAGTGGTTTTAATTGTGGACGACTTCTTCCTCCTCCTCTTCCTCCTCCTCTTCTTCCTCTTCTTCTCCTTCTTCTCTTTCCTTTCCTTTCCTTTTTTTTAGACAGGCTCTTTCTGTGTAGCCCTGTCTGTCCTGAACTCACTTTGTAGACCAGGCTGGCCTGGAACTCAGGAAACTGCCTGCCACTGCCACCCGGCTAATTATGGACTTTTAGATTACATAAATTGTGAAAATTATGATCTCAACTCTTAGTAACTGAGGGTGTGTGATGACGAATGCTCTGCTTAATCTCTTTTGGGTGCTGTTACAAAGTTTTACAGATTATTATATAATTTGTCTTTGCTGATTTTTGGAGGGTGTGGTGGAGTCTTTACTGTGTAGCTAAGAATAACTCAAATTCTTAGTAGCCTAGGTGGCCACAAACTTAAGATTTTTCCTACTTCAACCTCCCAAGTACTGGGATGACTGTGTGCACCACCATGTCCAGCTCTAAATGAATTTCTTTGTATTAGAGGCAGGAAAGTGAAATCCAAGGTATCCAGATTCAGTATCTGGTAGCATTTGCTTTCTCACTGATGGCAACTTGGGACTCTGTCCTCTCATGGGGGAAGGGTAAACCTACTTCCACAGGTCTCTTTCTGTAGGATTTGTCCTATTGCCTTTTATCCCCCAAAGTTCCTACTCTTAATATTATCTTTAAAAAATCTGAATTTGGATCAGTCCCTACAATCCTTCAAGAGAGAGGTTCAGCTGGTCCTGTTTTTCTGAGCCTTGACTTAAGAAAGTTACAGTCCCCTATTCCTTTCTGTCTTTCTTTTGGATGTTGGCCAGAGTAAGCATGCTCTTTTCCCGGAACTTTATACTTTCTTATTCTTTCTATACAGCCTGCCTCCCTGCTATTTGGCTATTTTTTTGTCATTTGACTGTCCTACCTGCTGATTTAACTCAAACAACATTGCTTTTTCCTGTTCTTGTCTTCATTTTTCTTCTCCGGGAAGATGCTAAGATTTACAGGTTCTCTGCCTAAAAAAGAAAGAAAGAAAGAAATCTAGTAATTTATTCTTAAATTTGAATTATGGAGAGACACGGACATTTAGATAACTGCATGAAATTAAGTTTTTTTAACACAAAAATTATCTCATAATGTTTTAAGTAAGTTTACAGTTTTGTGTTGAGCTGCATTTATGGCTATCCTGGACTGCAGCCATTGGTTGGATACACCTAGAAGATACACTTTATATTTCCACTTTATTCATTTGTTCATTTAATCATTCATTCATTCTTTTATATTTTATGGTGCTAGAGATTGAAAACTGTCTGTAGCATGGTGGGCAAGGACTCTACCAGGGCTTGTAGATAGATGTACTTTGTCCTCAGTAATTTGAGTGACCAGTCCAGATCCAAGGGTAGGCCATCACTAGTTGTATTTTTCTTTTCTTGCCCTTTGGGTCAGTCTGACCTCTCATGACACTAGGACCCTGAACTCTAGGAAGTTAGACTTCTGTTATGTGGCTCCAGGACATACCTTAGCTTTTGAACAACCACCCTTCTCCCCCTCCCCACTTTGTTCTGTATTTCCTAATAGCATCTTTGATGATCTAGAGGTTTCTGGTTGTGAAATTAGCTACCTTACCAACACACAAGATTGTGGTGATAAATTGTTTATTTAATAAAATCAGCCTGGAATATCGGAGAATAGAGTCACCCACAGTCAAGCCCATGAAGGTCAGAGAGTGATGACCCAAGACTTTAATTCCCTCATCTCGTTGAGTTCAAGGTCTTCAGCCAAGCAGTAGTAGCTCATACCTTTATTCTTAACTCTAGGATTATGATACAGAGTTGAACCAGGAAGTAAAATAGCTGGGCGGGGAAGAAAATATAAGGCAAGAGAAGGCAGAAATTTAGCCATTCTGTAGGAGCGGCCAGTTAGGCTAAGGACTGGTCAAGATAGCACTTACCCTGATCAGACCGAGAAATTGACTGGGTGAAAATTGACTGCGATCCGTTTCCTCTCTCTGGTATTCCAGACTGATTTTATTATTTATTATTTATAAATTTATATTTTATTATTTAAATCACCACATAAGCTCCTGCTTTGTTTTTCTTCTGTTAAAAGGCAAAGGTGATTGAGTCTAATGAAAGTATTACTAGTTTGGATGTAGTTCTCATGAATAAAACAAGCAAACTAAACTAGAGGGGCTAATTCCTGGGATCAGTGATCAGAGATTGAGAGTAAGGCTGATCTTACATATGTCATATAAACATGCATGCCCCTTCCCATTTTAGTAATTTTAGTAATTTTAGTAATTGAAGTTTCTGTAGCACACACACAGGTCTCGTTAGAAAGCCAACCTTTAGTGTGTGTGTGTGTATGTGTGTGTGTGTGTGTGTGTATGTATGTGTATGTTTCCCCCTTGAAGGAAGGAAGATGCTTACAAAAAAAATAGTTTAAAAAGAAAATAGCATGAAGATTAGAACAATCAAGTTTGGGAAATGGTCAGATTTCTTTTATATTCAGTAGTTACATTAATGAATACTTATTTCAGTTTGTTTTATTTCAGCGTTGGCTAGATCAGAATCTAAGAGAGATGGAGGTTTTAAAAATAATTGGAGCTTTGATCATGAAGAAGAAAGTGAAGGAGATGCAGATAAAGAGTAAGGATATTTCCCTCTAATACTTTATAAGAATAAAACTTTTCAGAAAGTCAATTTATACTTTGTGGAAAGTTCTTTTTAATATTGTATCTTTTGCAGTGAAAAAAGATAAAGCAATATTTTATTGGTAAATAATTTTGCTTATAATTCTTATTTTTTAAAATGTATATGTATGTAATATATGTTTTCTAATGATTGAAAGATGACGGGCTGGAGAGACGGCTCAGCAGTTAAGAGCACTGGCTTCTTTTTCAAAGGACCCTGCTTCAGTTCCCAACACCCACATGGCTGCCCACAACTGTCTGTCTTATCACTCCAGCTCCAGGAGATCTGATGCCCTCCTGCCAATGCACATAAAATTAAATTATTAAAAAATAAGAAAGATAACTAGGTACAGCTTTCAAACTGAAGTAGTCTTGACTCCATCTTTTAAAAGGCAACCTTTCTGGAAACAGTTTGAAAAGCAACAATTTATCAAGCCTTTGAATTTTGTATGTAAGATTAAATCTTCCTTTTTTTTTTTTTTTGTTGGTTTTCTACTTGTGAACTTATGAGCACCACATTCACCTTTGATCAGATTTCCACCAGAGAAAGCAGCACCAGTCTAGATGATATATATAAACAGGCACTGTCCAGACAGAAGTAAACGTAGTGACATATTTTGTTAATGGACTTGGAATCAGTCCTGTGTGAAATTTTACAAAAGAGGTATGGGTTTTGTCGTTGCTTTTTGGTAGTGCTGTAGATCAAATTCAGGTCCTTAACTAGGAAAGTACTCATCCACAGTGTGCTTCCTTTGCCTTTAATAAGAGTTACAGTAGTTCTTTTGAGTACTACAATAATCATGTTGCAAATTCAATACTGTTTTTAAGTTATGGGTTCACTGACTTCCTTTTCTACTGGCCTAAAGAAACAAGTCCAGAGACATGTGAATACACAAAATTTTGTCAGAGCTATAAATTTATTTTTATTTACTTTTTTTGGGTTTTTTTTTTGACCAGCATTTCTCTGTATAACAGCCCTGGCTGTTGTGGAACATACTCTATAGACCAGGTTGGTTTCGAACCCACAGAGATCCACCTGCCTCTGCCTTCCTAGTGCTGGGATTAAAGTTGTGTATGTCTACACCTGGCTATAAGTATACTGTTAGGAATGTTTGTTTTCCTAATGTTTTGGAAGAAGGTCTCACTCTAGTCCAGGCTATCCTGTAACTCCCTGTATAGGTCAGAGTGGCCTTGAACTTGTAGCTGTCTTCCTTTAGCCTCTTTCAGTGCTAGAATCACAGATGTACTTCAGCACACACTATCATTCCAGTGTGTTGGCTGAATACCTGGGTAATTTTATATGAAAGAGATCTATGAACTGATATTTATTTTAATAAGGTTATTGTTAATGTGGTCATTCTACCCTTTTTCTGATTATTTTAAAAGTTTTTCTCCTATATATATTTGATATTGATACAGTTTTGAAAACTGGAACTAAATAGCAAATTACAACAAAGATATTTTAATCTTTCAGGCATTTTAATACAATTTTTAGAAGAGAATTTTACATTGACAATGTTGATATATAACAAAGTTATGAAGCAAAACATTTTTATTACAAATAGCTTGAAATTTACTGTATATAGTAGAATTATTAGAAGATATATTTGATTTCTGTTCTAAAAGATTTCCCATGGTTATCTTTTTTAAGCAATCTATTAAGGTGCCCATTGTGTCATCTTGTGTATGTATTGCACTCTGCAGTTGACTGTGTTCCATAAGGATTTCAACTTTTTGATCATGTTGAGGTTGTTGGTGGGTTGTTAATGTAGTAGCATGATGGCCATTGGTTCTGAATGAAAGGTTGATGTCTCCAAGAGTGGTGCTGTGACTGTCATTGTGCCAGTACCTAAGTATTGGAATTCCTTTCTTTTCCTTAGCTAATTTTTCTTTCTTTAATAGTGCCCTGCTTTTATAACTTCTCTGCTATCTAAATGTCAATTCAAGACAGAAAAGGAAATAATAATGAGCATAGCTAAATATAACAAGAGCAAGATCATGTGTTCATTTTAGAAAAGGGTCAATGGATTATCCTTTTTGCTCATGCCTTGATTGTTCATAACTGTGTTGAAAAGCAGCCAGCTGTATAATGTCACGATTATTTTCATGCTGCCAGGCAAAGATGTAATAGAAAACGTGTATATGGTTACCTTATGGAAAGCCTAAAATTAAGATGTTTGACTGCCTTGAGGCATTGCAGAAAACTGCTGATTTCCCAGTTAGATGAGCAGTGAAAATAAAGCAAGTGTATTAATGTGTGCCTGTAACTGTTACTTAAGGTTTCTTCCTTTGTTTTCTTTATAGTGGGGCAAATCTACTCAGTGTAGAAGATGAGGATTCTGAAACCTCAAAAGGAAAAAAGGCAAGTGTTCTAAAAATAGGTTTTTGTTGTTGTTGTTATTGTGTTATGTACCAAAAAAAAAAAAAAAAAAAAGATTTGGCTGGACATGGTAATCTACCTTGTAATCCTACTTAAGAGTTAAGATGGCTTCCCACAAGTTCAAGGTCCACTTGGTCTATATAGTGAGTTCAGGCTCGGGCTACAGTAAGGCCGTGTCATTCTTAAGGAGAAAGATTTCTATGCTCCTTACTCTAAGTCCTAGTGCTCCTGTCCCAACTCCAGACACAAATAGTTCTAATCTTTTATTTATCTCTATAAAAATGTGTCTTAGTTGTGCTTTCCATGGGTATTTAAAAACAAAACAAAACAAACCAAGTCAGCTTAATAGAGGAGAAAGATTGTTTTTGTGCATTGTTGCTTGGGCCTGTAACAATGTGGTGGAAGCATATGGCATATGAAGCCCCATATCCCCTTACTACTAGGAACCAGAAAAAGGCAATAGGATTGCTGGCGGGGAGAGCAGGAGACCTGTTAGTAGCACCCCAGGCTCTGAACCCATTTGTGGTTGGTGGTATACCTACTGTATGTAGTTTTCTAATTTCACTTTCACTGGGAGTTTCTTCAGGCCTTCTGTAAGAGTCCATAGAAAATAGCTCTGGATCTGGGGAGATGACTCAGTGGGTAGCGTTTGCTCCAGGAACATGAAGACCAGAGTTGGGATCTCCAGGGCTCTGTTCATGCTAAGCAAACACTCTATAAATGAGCCTCTTCTTCCATTCCTCAGTAGTATTCAGCTTGTATTTTTTGAAAAACTGACTTGAGCCAAAATATCTACTGACAAATACTATTTTAAGATATGTTGCATTTGTTTAACTCCATGAAGCTGTGTTACTTTGCCTGTCTGGAATACCAGATAAAGAGCTGAAGGGCCAATAGGGAAGCAGGAGAAAGAGTAGGTGGGGCTGTAAGGCAGAGAGAATAAATAGAAGGAGAAATCTGGGAGGAAAGGAGGCAGATGAAGGGAGCAAGGAGAGGAGAATACCAGGGTCCAGGCTTCCAGCCACACAGCCAGTCACGAAGCAAGAAATAATGAAAGGTATACAGAAATAGAGAAAGGTAAAAGCACAGAGCATAAGGTTGTTGGGATAATTTAAGAAATTTGTTAAGAAACAAGTCAAGCTAAGGCTGACATTTATAATTAAGAAAAGGCACCCATGTGTGATTTATTTGGGAGCTGAGTGGCAGGCCCTCCAAAATGAGCAAAAAACAACCAACTGCAAATATCATGCTGATTTTTATAAACAAGAATGTTCTAACCTGTCAGAAAGTCATTCATAAATGGCCCAGTTTATACTGTTGTTACTACTATATTTCTCACTCCTTAGTAATTTGATACACTGCTGACTAAGGACATAAATATTGAAAATTACTAGGAGAAAAGAAGTAGATATGCCAGATTTCTAAAATAGTAGAATAATGTTAATGTTGCTTTTTTTAAAAAAAAGTGAAGTGTGTGTATGTTGCATATGTGCTGTGCTCCAAAGTTGAATATGTTTTTTGACTTATCTTTCCTTTATTTATTATTGAGGCAGATTTTCTTGTTTAGCCCAGCCCAGAATTTGCTGGTTTCTGGCTAGCCTCACTTTCCTGGGTATCTTGTCTGCTTTCCAATGCTGGGATTTTCCAGGCTGTGAGGACTGGAAAGCTCTGGAGGATTTTATGAGGATTCTGAGGATCCAGACTCTACTCCTCATGCTTGCATAGCACTGTGTTTTACAATTTTGTACTTGTGTAACAAGAAAATATATGTAAGCTTGTATTGTGATTCTCCTATAGAAGAATACATTTATGGGCCTGGGGTGTGGTAAAGTGCTTGCCTAGCAAGCATGAAAATGTAGCTTTGAACCTTGGTACCATATAAATCAGGTATTGTGGTATGTGGGTTATGGAGGCAGCAGGATCATAGATTCAAGTTTATTCTCAGTTACACAAAAGTTAAGGCCAGTCTGGGATGCATGAGACTCTACCTCAAGAAATATTAATGCACCAAGCATAGTGGCTTTTGCCTTTAATACCAGAACTGGTGAGGCAGAGGCGGGCAGATCTCTTTTTAATTTAAAGCCAGCCAGGGCTACACTGAATAACACTGAACACCCTGTCTCCAAAACAGCCAGATGAACAAACCAAGATAATAAGTAAAATCCTTAACAAAAAGAAAACTGATGAGGGAATGTCTTTCTGTATGCTGTAAATATTATTGGTTATTAGTTAATCAAAAAGGCTGTTTTGGCCTATGACAAGGCATCATGGAAGTAGGTGGGAATTCTAAGCAGAGTTAAAAGATAAAGGAAGGCAGAGTCAGGAGAGATGCTACGAGCTGCCACAGAGAGAGCAAGATGTAAAAGTATAGGTAAGCCACGAGCCATGTGGCAAGGCACAGATTGATAAAAATGGGTTGAGTTAAGTTGAAAGAGCTAGCAAGTAATGAGGCTGCGCCATAAGCCAGGCAGCTTGGAATTAATGTAAGCCTTTGTGTAATTATTTTATAAGTGGCAGTAGGACTGCTGTTGGGAAGATTTCTCTGGACTGCAGGCCTGGATTGGGTCAGAAACTTCTGACTATAGAAAGCAAAAGAAAAATAAATTAATTTTCCTGGAGCTAAATACTAAGTTTATCAGATAGTAGCAACCTTTTAAAAAAGGAAATTGACAGTATAATAAATGATAGTTTCCATGAGATTCATAGTTTTAGTTAATATCATGATGAAAGTGAGTTAGGGAAGAAAGGGCTCATTTTGCTGACAGTTCAGAGGAAGCACAGTCCATCAAGGTGGGAAAGACATGACGGCAGGACAGTGAGTTCAGCCTGGCAACCAGGAAGCAGTGAACACATATTTGCACAGGAAAGAGAGAGCAGGAGATGGAGGTAGATTATAAAGGCTCAAAACCCACCATTGGTGACATAGTTTCTTGTTTAGAGCCTCCAGAGCTTTCCAATCATCACAGCCTGGAACCAAGTAGTCAAACAGAGCCTATGGGGACATTACACATTTAAACCACACATAATGAAACTAAAATGCTGGTTATTTTGTTGCTGACTGAAATGATCCATCCTATAAACAACTTACTGGCATCAGCAATAAGAAATTTAAGAATTTTTTTTATATGCATACTTCTACTTTGATGATGACATTGATTGTTGGTAGATATTCCCTCAAATGCTTTCTCAAGAGATACTCATTCGAGACAGTATTGTTGGATAGCCCATGCTGTCGTTGAACACTCCATCCTCCTACCTCTTTCTTTCCATCCAATTCTGGAGTTTTAGACTTAACACCATATCTACCTTCAAAGGGGACTATTTGAAAACACACAGTTCCTTAATCAGAACCATAGTTGTGGAGCTGGAAAGACAGCTCAGTACTTGAGGACCTCAAATTCAAACTCTCAATCCTGCCTCTGCCTCCCAGGTATTTACAAACAAGAATGTGTCTGTATGCATGTGCCACTGATTCTACTATAGGTTTTTCATGTAAATCTTTTGTTTATAGTATCCCTAACATGATAATATGTCAGAATCACCCAGGAAGGTAATCTTAGATGCAGCTTTCATTGTGAGGACCTCTGAGGGAGTCTTTTTGGCATGCCAAGAATCCAGCCCTGGGCTTTGAATGTAGTCGGCAAGCATCTACCTCAAGAAAAATGAAAGAATGTCTTATCTTTATCTCAGTTCTGTTCCTTATGCCAGTTTATTTGTGCCCACCCAAGAAAATTTCTTCTGTAGAGCAAATAGATATACATTTATTTGGGCTAGTGATTAAGACTATTGCCAGTTTTATTACTTTATCCCAATCTAGATTCCCAATCTAGATTCCATAGTAAGACCTTGGGGTTTTGTTTGATTTTTATTTTTGTTTTTATAAAGAAATTAAGCTGGATGTGATGGCAGATGCATGTTATCCCAGCAGGGGTCTGAGGAGGCTTATTTTGAGTGTTAATTTTGTCAGGGCTATATTCCAAGATTGTATGTATGTCTAAGTGGGTACGAAATCCTGCTGCTAGGAGGAGTTGGGGATGGGAAGTAAATATGATCAAAATACATTGTATGATATTCTCAAAAAATTATAAGGATTTTTTTTTTAAACAGGAAGAAGATATTAAAATATCTGCCAAAGTGAGATGGCACTGTGGGCAAAAGTTGGCTTGCTCCACAATGGCATATGTGAAATAAGTAAATAGGTAATATGAAAGATAGTAAAATAAATGTATGGTTTTCTTTTATATTGGAGCTGGAGAGATGGCACAGTGGTTAAGACCTCTTGCTGTTCTTGGAGAGGACCTGGGTTCAGTTCCCAGTACTTGTATCCACACCCATATGGTTGCTCACAACTGTTTATAATTCCAGTTCCATGGGATCCAATGCCTTCTTCTAGCCTAAAACACCAGAGCAGTATATAGTACACATGTGTACATTTGGACAAAACACTCATACCCAGTTAAAAAAGAAGAAAAATCTGAGGACCATTGAGTCTGAAAGCAGCTTTTGCCGTATTCAATGATCATACCAAAGATAGGTTGGTTAAATATTGGGACTCTCCCCAGACTCTTCCTGTCAGTATGTTTATGTGTTTATATTAACATTTATACCAGTAAAGGCAGAGATGTTATCTCAGTTTGTGTTTATGTAGAAACTTGGATGCCGAGGCAAAGGCACATATTTTGCAATATTGTCCTATTGATGGCAGTGGGGTCTGTTTGCTAAGCTGTTTTTTGGGGAGTGCTGTCTAGAAAGGAAGCTAGCCCAAGATTCATTTCCTTAATTTTTTAAAGTGTTTTGGGGGAGATTTATATTAAAAGAAAAATAATATATCCCCTGTTCTTACAAGCTTACATTGTCTTTAGGGGAAAGAATCAAACCTTTTCCACTCCGTCTGTTCTGCTGCTGTTTTCTCACCATCCCTCACCCCTCTGTCTCTAATTGCTATGTATATTCTTATCTCCCCTGTCCTCTCCCTTCCCTGCACTGACCTCCCCACCCTTTTGCTTTGTTCTTCCCATTTCCTTTCCTATAATAGCCTCAACTGGCCGGAAACTCTCCTATAGACCAGGCTGGCCTCAAATTTGTGGCAGTAATCTTGGCTTTGCCTCCCAGTCTCCAGAGTGCTGAAATTAGAGACCATTATATCCTATTGATATTTAAAAATTTTAAGAGTGCGTGCTTGTGTCGTCGAAGTCAGGGAAAACTTGAACCAATAGTCAGTTCTCTACTTTCACCATTGTGAGTCCTGGGGATCAAATTCTCAGTTGGTGACAAGTGCCTTTGCTCGCCTAGCCATCTCTTTGGTATATGAAATGTGTAGCCCAGGCCGGCCTTAAAATTGTGATCCTCCTGCCTCCACCTTGTTTGCCACCATGACTGGCATGTTTTTTTTAGCTAATGAATTTTCAGATACCAATCAAGTGCTGTCATTTATTGACTCTTTAACATCTATCTATGGATCTCTTTACAGTTAAATCGGAGATCTGAAATTGTTGCTGCTAGTTCTGGTGATTTCATCCTGAAGACTTATGTAAGACGAAATAAGACTGACAGTTTTAAAACCTTGAAAGGCAACCCGATTGGACTTAACATGTTAAGCAACAGTAAGAAACTGAGGTACATTTAAAAGCTGAATAATTTTTTTAAAAGTAGAAAGATTGATGTGAAGATGCTTCATTATAGACAAGGTAAAGAGTTTGACCTTTGTGGCCAAAGGCCTTCCCTACTCACTCCCATTTCTTTTGAAGTTGGCAGTAAGGCCAGGATGTTGCAAAGATTTTTTTTGACTCTTTAAAAAATACATTTAAATTTTCATTTGTTTATTCATTTATTGTCATGTGTGTGTATACACATATGTACATGTGCCATGATGTCCATGTGGAGGTCAGAGAGAAACTTGTGGGAGTGAGCTGTTCTCTCCCATTATGTGGGCTCTAGGATTGAGCTAAGGTTGTTGCCTTGGTGGCAGTTGCCTTTACCTGCTGAGTCACCTTGCCAGATCCAGCCTTTTAAAATTATTCATATTCTTATTTCTCTCTCTCTTTCATGTGTGTGTGTGTGTGTGTGTGTGTGTGTGTGAGAGAGAGAGAGAGAGAGAGAGAGAGAGAGAGAGAGAGAGAGAGAGAGAGAGAGAGAGAGAGAGAGAGATACATGTATGCATACACATGTGCACTCTGTGGAAGTTTCCTGTTTCTTAACTTTTTTTTTTTTTTTTTTTTTTTGTGAATTGGTCACTCTCTAGCCCTTGGCCATTCTGGAACTTACTATCCTCAAACTCATAGATCTAAATTCACATCTGCTACCTCCACCCATGATTGCTGCTGATTAAAAGTATGCATTAGCATGCCTAGCCTTTTTCTTCTTCTTTTCTTTCGAGACATGGTTTCTTGCTGACTGAACCTTTAGTTTGCTGTTTCTGGTAGGCTGTTTTACCAGAGAGCTCTGAGGTCTGTGTATCTTCGCCATGTCAGTGTTGGAATCCACATGAAGTTTACACAAGGATGCTAGGGATCAGAACTCAAGTTCTCAGTCTCACACAACAATGACTTTACTCCCGGAGTCACCTCTTCAGTTCCCTTTGAGGCTTGAATTAAGACTTATTATTTTTGAATAAAGCATGTTGCAAGAAACATTTTAGTAAATGACAGCTCATGCGTTTTATGTAGTTATGGAGAGAATCAGTTACGTCTAAGGCAGTTTAATATAGGTACTCACATACCTTCTAGTTCAGATCATCTGAACAGGGGTCTTGTGTTTCTCTTAAAAATTTTTATTCCACTTCTTCAGATAAAACATTCCTTTCCTAGTGGCTGTGGTTGTAAACTGTTGCTACCTTAAGGCTGAGCTATTAATATCAGTAACATCTTATAAATGTAGTTGAAGATCACTCTTGTTAGAAGTAAAAAAAGCTACTCTATCACTATATAGATAGCTAAATAAGATTTGTAAACACCAGCTAACTTTCAGGTTAGTAGAATTTAAGTCTCAGACTCTGGACTTATTCTTTGGTATCTTAATTAGTCTTTCCCCTTGAGGAAGTTCGAAATACTTGAAAAGATGTTAGGAAGTTCCCTAGTAGACAATTTTAGATAATTAATTTGGTTTATCTTCTTTAAACTATTATTTTAGTGTGCAGTTTTTGTGTGGCTGTGCTGAGGTTTTAAAGAATTATTTTGTCAATGTGAATGCAGTGTTTATCTGTTCAAAATATTCTTTGTTTTTGAATGTGCAGTGAAAATACACAAGCTACAGCATTATGTTCTGGAACTGTAGTTCATGGTAGACGTTTTCATCATGCTCATGCACAGACACCAGGTGTCAAAACAGCGGCTCAGAGGTAAGGACCCCATTCTCTTGGACTATAATTTCCTCTTTTGAAGTATTTAAAAAAGTCTAAAGAATTTTTTCTCATTTCTTTCCTGTGTAGATCTTGGCAACATTCACTGTCTTTGAAGAGTTATGTCTCCGAAATAATTCATGATTTGTTATACTTTATATATTTGCTTTTTAGAAAGTCAAGTTTTTGTAGAGATTCTAAAATAAGAACTATTTGCCGTATTACTTTCTAGCTATGAGATATTTAATGAAGCCGATAAATAATATTAATCTACTGCACTGGCTTGAACTAAAAACTAATTTTTATTATTTTTCTCGTTTTACAAGATTTCAGAGTATCAAGAAAATCCCATGAGTTTTAAGTAGTTGGTCATATTATAAATTGAGGAGTTTATATTGATGTTGAAAGTACTGGTTAGGAAATGATTGTTTTTTTTTTAAGATTTTGAACTTTTTCAGAGTCATTTTTAGAATTGGTAATACCTCCTTTTAATTAATTCAGGATTCTTAGGCCCTAGAATGAAAACTATAAATACTTTATAATAACTAGTATAATAATAAATAACTAGTATATAATAACTAGTATAATAATAAATAGTAAGAGGTTTCTGGCCCAGACTTTCTGGCCTAGCCTCAAGGTTTAGGCCTGCAGACCCACAGACCGGCAGAGACACACAGAGGCTTACTATAGTTTTAGGCTGTTTGGCCTCAGGCCCAGGCATATCATTTGCTAGCTCTCTACCCTTCATCTAACCCATGACTCATCCTGCTTAGCCATGCGGCTGGGTACCTTTTCTTAGAGCAGCATAGAAGTACTCCACTTCTTCTGGCTTCTCTCTGGCTTTCTCCTCTGTGCTTTCTGTTCTCAGAGTTTTCTTAGTCTGGTAGCCCCGCCCACATGTCCTGTCTGCCTTTGGCCAATCAGCGCTTTTTATTAAACAAGTGGGTGGGACAATTATTTACAATGTAACAACACAACCTCGCACATGTCCCCTTTTCTCTTATGACAAAAAGAACTCCAAATCTAATATTCTTTTCCCCCCTTATCTATAGCAACTTATAAACAACACTGTAAATAAACACAAACATCCATAATCCATGTTTTGGGAATGTGGGCATCATTCTCTAGGCTACTTCCTGCTGAATGGGGACACTGACAATCCCATAGGAGTCCAAAGAAAAATGTAGGATTATGGACAAGTCTTTAGTGGAGTAGTGTGTAAGGCTGGGTCATTTCAGCCAGTCTCCTTGAAATTGTTCTGGATACAGAGCTCTGGAAACTTCAACAGAGGTGATCTGAAATGCTGAATCATCTCGTCCATCCATTCCCATTGGAGATTTTTCAGGGGGTTTTCCTCTATCAAACTTTATGTTCTTTATCCAGAAATAAATCCACAGTTTCTCATTTTCTGTGGAAATAAAAAGAAAACCTCTTCTCCAAAGTAGCATATCTTTTGCATTTCAATGTTAAAGTAAACTCATTTACCAAATTTATAGATTGAATTAATTCAACAGCATTTATAAACAACTGTCTTTTAACAACTTTTACTATTTCATTTTCAGTCAAGAAGCTTTAAATATAAGACAATAATATACAGTATCCAGACATTCTTTGTATTTTCCATCTTTACGTGGCTTATTTTTTTAATTTATTTATTTTACTCCATTTCTTTTTTAAGGGCTGTCTCTACCTTTTCTTTCTCTAAGCCTATTTTTTTTTCAACACACTAAACCACTTAGACTTTTTTTTCTTAAAAAAAAAAAACTGTCTTTACTGTATATTTATTTCTTAACTTTTTCTGTCTCTGACCACACCTTTGATTGCCTAGGGCGATTGACTCCACCCAGATCCTTCTATTTCTTTCTGTTTCTGAACACACCTTTAATCTGCCAGGATTCAAGCTTGGTAGGATGGGTGGATGGCTCCACCCAGCTCCTAGTCTAATTTCATAGAATTTATCTTTTTAGCCCAGGTTCTCTGGGAATTTTAGGGTCCAGATAATTACCAAGTCAAGCTTTGCCATCTGCTGCTCATTAACTCCATTTAAGTATTAGGCAGCTGGACCTCCTAAAAAATCTCACAAATGTTTTGCCTCTAAGGCTGAATCAGGAAGTTTCTCTTAAAAAAAGCCAAGCCTCAGTTTGCCTCCAGCAAACAGAGCTGATCCAAGAAAACATTGACAATAAGAAGCCATCTTTGACTCTATTCTCATTTTGTCCTTATTAGTAGAAACTTTAAATTCACCATACAGAGCTCTTTGCTTACATCTAGACTCAGGAACTGGCCTTGTTCACCTTAAACTGCATGTAGCAAACACCACATTTTATTATTTAATCCCATATACCACTCAGACTCTTCTTCGGGCCACTTCAGAGACACAACTCGGAAGCTGCTTTGGGCTCTAGGCCATTTTTTAAGCTTTCTATGGCTTTTTGTGGGTATATTTGACCCAAGTTGGGCTGCCAGGTAACATTTATTTTTGTATACAATTTATGTAGTGTTCATTATCTTTAAGCTTGTTATTTATTTAAAAAACAATGTTTCAAACCTTAGAAACTTGCTATATCTGATGCCTATATAGGTTTACTATAATAAATCTTTGACTTAAAATTTTTAAATTTTTCTTCTAATTCAAGATGACTGAATGAAGACTTTGTTTTTTCTTAAATTTATGTTACTGTAATTTTCACATAAGATTCTTAAGAAATTCAGTTCAATCGACTGAGTTACTGTTCTACTCACACCAGCAATTTGCTTTGTTTAATGAAGGATACACAAACAAATCAGGCTCTCTGGCCAACAAGAGGTGCTAACATAAGGATAAAGGATAGAAAATGCGATATATGGTTACATAAAAAGATTAAAGTCAGAAAGTTGGGTGGTGTTTTGTTTTATACTAGGTCTTTGCCTTACTGTATCTTTTATGTGTATTGCTGCTCATCTCTGTAAATGATAAGATTTAGTTTGTTGGTAAAAACATTATTTTCTTGAAAACAGCAACCAGAGTTAATTTCATATTCCAAGACAATTTTGTGTCAAATACCTGAACAGAATGCTTAGGAGCAGCAAAGGGAATTTTTTTTAAGGTTCAGCTGTGCAGGACAGAGTGCTCACGTTCATCCCAAACTCTGTGTAGAAGCAGACATTTCTTGTTCTGTGACCTGTCCTTTAAAGGATTTTGAACTCCAAAGTCAAGTCATTGAAAGTTCGTCTCGGTTTTATTTCTTCAAAAACAAAGGGATTTGTATGTTACAAAACGGGTTAAATGAACTGTGTATTAGAAGAGCCATATGGCCAAGTCCCACTCTCTAAGGTCATATTTCATGAATAATGGTTAAGGACAGGAAGTCAAATAAATGAATCCAGGTGTGCTGGCTTATGCCTATAATCCCAGCATTTAGGATCAAGTTGAGGCAGCAAGAATGCCATGTATTTGGGGACATCTGGGGCTAGAGAATTTAGTGAGGGCTATGTAGGTATGTGTGCAGCCCAGATGGAAAGTTATCCTGAGCACTACAGCTCAAATGGAAAAGTATTCAGGCACCCAGGATCCAGTGAATAGTGTTACAACTCGATGGAAAGAAATTCAGGTATTGGGGGCCAGTGAACACACTGGTCACACACAGTAAGCCTCGGCAGCAGCTTACAACCTTGCTTCAGGCAGAGGCTTCCCCAGTTAACAGTTCTGCTCTGGCAAGGGAGGGCCTCCTGGACAAAGTTGTCTTCCTTACTGCTCTCTGCTCAGGGAGTGTGAGCAGTATAACACTCCGCTCAGACAGGAAAGGTCCTGGGCGGTGAGAGTTACAGCTTTGCAGCTTCCTCCTTCAGCTGATCTCAGCCCAGGCCCTGCTGCTGCTGCTGCTCCAGTGAAAGGTCTTCACCCAAACCTCAGTCAGGAGATTTATCGGGAGGGAAGAGGACAGCTGGGTGGAGGTGGTAGAAGGGCTGTGGGCTCAGGACTTCAGGACTTATATAGGGCTTCTTGGGGGCGGGGTGGAGCTTTGTAGGGAGACTTCCAGAGTGGGGACTGGTCAGAACTTTTCTTTTTACCCTGAATTGGTTTTTAGCTTCAGAGCCAAAGTGTGTTTCTTTTACTGGCTCTTTTGGGCTTTAGGGCTCTAATTTTAGGACCAGGGCACATTTCTTTCACTGAATCTGATTCTAGGGCCAAAGTGTGTTTCTTTGGTGCTGGTTTCAGAGTCAGGGCACATTTCTTTTTGGTTCTGGATTTAGCGATAAATGTATTTCACTGGCTCGGGTCTTAGATATAGGGTGGGTTTCTTTGGCTGGCCACTTTTCCCTACAGGCTACTGCCGAGACAGGCCCTGGCTCCTAAACACCCCACCCCTCCCTGAACCACTGCACCCCTAGCAAAAAGGGCTCAGGTGTAAATTCAGTAGTCAATATTCAGACTTCTTGTGTGAACTGGAGAGAGTAGTAGTTATCTTTGAAGTCGACCAGACTCTGTCTTACTCTTTTGTAGCTTTTAAGAAGATTGATAGCTTTGGGGGGGGGGGGAGATTGTTGAATAATACATCAGATTTGTATCATTTGGGAAAGATGACTAACTTTATAATCTGTTTTCTTACTACTATTCCAGAAGTTATTTTATACATAGAAGATAGGTTCATGTACTGACAATTTGTTGTATTATGTTTCTGACCAGGGCTTTCAGACCCACAGTCCCACAGTCTCACTGAAACACACAGATGCTTATTAAATGTACACTGATTTACCTGGGCCCAGGCATATAACTTGCTAGCTCTTGCTCTTAAACTAACCCATGACTCTTATCTTGTTTAGCCATGAGGTTCGGTACCTTTCCTCAGAGCAGCATTTCAGCTTCTTTCCTTTGAGTCTGTTAGCATCTTATTGTGGTGTCTTCGTGGCTTCACTGTGGCATCTCTGCTCTTATTTCTGTTCCCAGAGTCTTCTTAGTCTGGTAGCCCCATGCACACTTCCTGTCTGCCTTCAGCCAATCAGTGTTTTTATTAAACTAGTAAGTGGGACAATTATTTACAATAATTATTTACAATTATGTAACATAATCCCACTACAACAATGCTAAAAGAAATTATTGGAGAAAAATGAACCGCAAGTATTTAAAAGTCTGTTTACATTGCGGCTCTACCCCACTTTTAAGCAAACTTAAAAACTAACACTTTTGGTAGTTGTGTGTTTTACTTATAATTTCACTTTTTAATCATTTTTTTTTCTTAGCTTTTTTTTAAGGGTTGGTTAAAAGGTCTTATGAGGGGAAAATAAAATGTCTTTAAAAACACGTATAATCTAGTGAGATGTGGCACATGTCTGTAATACTTAGGAGCCTGAAGCACTAAGGTCATGAGATTGAGGCCAGCCTTCCCTAGACCTTTTCTCAAACACACACATACACACACACAAAAACCATACATGAGAAACTGGGTCCTAGAATAAGCAAGATTTAATTATTAGTGGATAGTTCCTCTTTGTGAGACATTTTGAAATCCTAAGTCAAGGCATGAATAACAGAATTAAATCAGTGTCTTTTTTCTTCCTTTTATTTTTACAGTTTTGTTTGAAAGTTTATTTTTAGTTTTTAATTATGTGTCTGTATGTAGCTATGTGCACATGAGTCTCAGAGGCCAGAAGTGGGTGCTGGGCTCTCTGAAGCTGGAGTTGTAGGTAGTTGTGTGTCCCTGATATAGGAACCAGAAGTCAAACTTGGATCTGAGCAGTACCCATTTTTCACCACTGAGCCATCTTTTTCTCACCTTCCTTTTATTATTAGGACCATTAGAACATTAGTTAAAAGAGACTCTTTCTTGCCATTTTGCATGAAATGGTCCAAAAAATAGTGCAAATTGACACTTTCAAAGTCTGTTTTATTAATAATAACTTCTACATGTTTTACACACACACATCCTTCTGGTGATACTTGATAATACATAACTGAAGGTTCTTATGGAATACTGTGACTTGTAAATTGACTGTGCTTATATGTGTGTGTTTGTGTTGCTGAGGATGGGATTCAGGGTACCTACTCCCGCTGAGTGGCATCCACTCCTAGGGAGTGGCATCCTCTGCTTCTAAAATGTATTTTTCTCAAGGATTAGGGACAAATAATTTTTTTATCTTCCTGCCTTGCTTAATTGGGAAGAACCAAACCTATTTTTTTTTTTTTATCTTTGTTCTATATTCTATACTTTTTGTGTTTTTTGGAGATTAGTTTTCAAAACAGAAAGGAGAGTTTTAAATTCTCTTTGCCCCTTGGAATCAGCAGTCTGATGTTAGAAGTGTCTCACTTAGGTGTTTTAATTTTCTTAATTTGTTAGATTGTACTGTTGCCTTACTTGTGAGTTCTCATGACAGGAATGTAATACTATACTTTTGAAATTTTGTTACTTAAGTTTTACTTAGAATTATGAATATCTAAACCTTTATGTGATGGAGAGAAATAGCTTCAGAATGTGAGTTTTGTTTTATTCTAAATTGGAGACTATAGTTTTACTCAAGTGACTGTTTCTGGAGTTTCTATGAATTGCGGAGAAATGTAGAACTTTTATATATTGGACTTGTGATAAGAGGCCATAATTATAAACCCAGGCTTTTGTCTTGTGTCCTAAAAATACAATATTAAGACTGTTGTACACGTAGAAACTTTGTGTTTAATATAATGAAACTGAAATTAATTTCCAAGAATTATTATTTCTTGAAAATGATGTCTATAACAGTCATAAAATAACCTGTCATCAAAGGTGTTATAGATAAAATCCTTTTGAGAATTTTTCAGTTTTATGCATCCATAGCTTCCTGTTAAATATTTGACTATTTATTTTATGTTAACCAAACTTGAAAAAGTAAACAATAGTTAACATATAGTGTATCAAAATATCATTAAAACAGATTGCTCATATTAATAATTTTGCCTTATTGACTGCAAAAATTACAACTGCAATGACATATCAGCAATGAAGTTTCCTGTCTTACATTTTTTTTCTTTTTCATGTTTTAAGCAATCAGGACCGAAAAGAAAGGTAAGCTTAATGTTGATGAAATTAGAACATGGGTGTAGCAATAAAATATCAGCTTATATGCATTGAACAGTACCCTGAATTGGAGTTCATCACTAATGCCTCTTATTTTAATGAAAGAAAACCTATTAATAGTACATAGTGAATTTGGTGTTTGGGTAATGTTTTAGTATAATTTTCAATGCATATACTATTGTATGGATGGTTATTATATTTATGCTGATGTCTAATTTTCTTTAAAAATAAAACTTTCAGTGCCTTAATTGTAAAGTTGCATGCAGTTAAATCACTAAAGTCTTTGTGGTGGGTCGACTTGAGTGCTGGGGCATGAAGAGCAGGGGATCAAGGACAGGCGAGCAGTTGACCTGTCTGTACCTGGAACTCACTATGTAGACCAGACTAGATTGCTCTGTAAAAGGAACAGAATAATTCTGATTGGGAATATGTAGATACTGCTGTCCTTTGAGTGTGGACTGAATTTGCTGCCAGGTAGAGTAAGGAAAAAAAAAAAAAACAACTGGTAAAGTTACCTTAGACAGGAGGCCATGGTTGGCCAGGTGCTGGTTCACAACCTGTAACCTCAGTATTTGAGAAGCTTGAGACAGTAGGATCCAAGTTGTACAAGCCCAGTCTGGGCCATGAGAGACCTTTACAAAGGAAAAGGCAGCCAGTGCTACCCAGAGAAACGCTGACTCCAGAGAAGGCAAAAAGAAAGCCAGGAGTAGTGGTACACCCCTTAATGCAGCAGTCAGGAGCGATTGGTTGTAATATTACAGAGTCCTAGCCTGAAGACTACAATTTAAGGAAAATAAGGTTATGAGTGGTAATTTGATTTTCTTATTAGACAAAGATACCTTATATAAACAAAGAAGATCATTCTTGTGGGCAAATGAGGGAGCAGCACAGGAATAAAGGTGCTTGCCACTTAGCTTGACAGCCTGAGTTTGATATCTGGGATGTATGTAGAAACATTTTTATGTTAAACTTAAGGGCTTATTTGGTTTTTTGTTTTGTCTTGTTTTTCGAGACAGGGTTTCTCTGTGCAGCCCTGCCTCCTAAGTCCTGGGCTTAAAGTGTGTGTCACCACCACATGGCTAAGGAATATTTTTGTGTCTTCATTTTAGTATAATTAAGAACAGCTGATTTGCTGTTCAGTTGGAGTACATGCCTTTAATCCCAGCACTGGGAAGGCAGAGGCAAGCAGATCTCTGTGAGGCCAGTGAGTTGGAGGCTACAGAGTGAGTTCCAGAACAGGCTCCAAAGCTACACAGAGAAGCCCTGTCTTGGGGGGCATGGGGGAAGATAACAACTGATTTTTCTTATTTGTGTTGGAAAACATACAGGAAAATTTGTAAACAGTAGCTTTGAAGTCTGGAATATATATAAGTAAATATATAATGCAACACATTTTATTTTAGCATTGTGGGTATTGCATGATGATATTTATGTATTCATCCACATTAGCAATGCATGGAATATAAAGCAGCAAATTGCGAAGAGCATAGTTTACTAATGCAATATATATATGTTTTATTTTTCAGGGTATTTATCTATAACTTAAATAATTGGGGGTTTATTAATAATATTCAACATTTCAAAATACTGTTTTTGTTGTTCATAATTTAAGAAACAGAAGATACAGTTACAGTGGAAGTATTACAGTATTTGTGGCAGAATTTACTATAGCTATGTAACTATATGAGGCATGAATATTTTAAGCTAATATAGTATAGTTAGTTAGGAGTCCAAAATGCTTTTTTGATGTGAAGTGTCCTACAGTGATGCTGACCTTTAACTAACTATAAAAATGAGGTTGACCTTCAATTCCTTATCCTTCTGTCTTTCCAACTGCTGGGATTACATGCATGTTCCACCATGCTGGGCTAGAAGCTGAAAATATGCCCCTCAACAATTTCATATATATGCAATATGAACTGTTCACCCCCCAATATCTTCCCATCTTTCTTTCCTTCCCACTGAATCCCTTCTTTTTCCTAACAAGTACCTACCGCTCCTTCTTTTCATCCATCCTTCTGTCCATATCTCCTCCCCACACTCATTTAATTAGAGTTGCTCACATGAGCATGGGTAAAGGGTTTTTAATTAAGCAAAGAAAACTTGCCACTGGCTATACCACTAAGAAATATTGCTGGCCGTCCCCCCATTAGCCATTAACTGCCTATTGCTCCTTGAGGAGAGATGGGACCCCATGAGTTTCTTTCCCATCCATGATGGAAAATTGATGGGCCTAGGCTTAAACAGGTTTGTGTGGGTAAATTCCACTGTTGTGAGTTCATGAGTGACTGCCCTCTTACATATAGAAAGTAACATTTCATACTGATAATCCCAGCAATCTTCTACCATCTTTTCCATGTTCCCTGTGCGTACGTGTGTAGAACTTAGGTCTCTGCAAAAGCTGATTGCTTTTAACTGCTGAGCCATCTCTAACCCTAATTTTGAACTTCTGATCCTCCTGCCTCATT
The DNA here is from genome assembly GCA_033318265.1 of Phyllotis vaccarum. Taxonomy (NCBI): domain Eukaryota; kingdom Metazoa; phylum Chordata; class Mammalia; order Rodentia; family Cricetidae; genus Phyllotis; species Phyllotis vaccarum. The sequence continues at coordinate 129,970,562 of JARWLC010000004.1, read as the reverse complement.
TTATATATATACATACAAACATTAGAAGGTGCTGGACTCAAACCCAGGTCTTCATGCAGGAATGTGCTAAATAAACATTCCATGCACTGAGTTAAATCTCCAGCTTTCACTAAATGAAAGGTGTGTCCTTTTCCCACCTCACAATTTATATCATCACACATTTTAAAATCATGGCACAGTAAAAATTGCTCATATGTTCCTGCTACTGCTCTAGTCATTGTTGCCAACACAGTTTTCTGGGATTTGATTCTAAAGTTGTCCTTTAATAATTGTGCATATGTGGAGCAGTTAATCAGCTTTATTGTGTCTCATTTTTTTAGCATGTATAAAAGTGCTAATAATATGTAGCTTAAAAGGTTATCATGAGAATGAAGTATTAATAGGAAACATTTTCATCGTTATTGTCTGGCACATAGTATTTAGTGTTTGCTGATTGCACTTACAAATACATTACTGTCTTTTAATAGTATTTTCTTTAACTGCTTTGACTTTTTTTGTGGAACTATGAAATCCTTGAAAGTATTAATTTATGACTTATTTAGTCAAATAAATTACATTGCTCTGCACTAATAAAAGCTACTAAAAACTAGTGTGAACATTTATAAATAAATAAATAGAATAGCTTCTTTGATTTCTGCTTATATAAAACAAGAATGACTTTACCTAGCATTGGAAAGTATCTTAGACCTCTCGAGTCAGTGCTTCTTTTTCCTTAGGCAATCATTTTCTCTTGATACTAGCTATGGAACATTTCTGGTCCTCCTTAAAATTAGTGTACTTAGATATACTATTGGGACACTCAGTTATTGACATTATATTTACTATAGGTTGTATGTCCAGGCAAGTGTGGTCATTTATGTTGTACTCCCAGCACCAAGGCAGGAGGATTGAGAGTTTGAAGGCAGCCTGCACTACATTATGAGACCTCTTCTGAAATAATAATTGTGTGTTATGTTTGACAGAGTAGTTTGATTTACTTATCTACTTATTTATTTATTTATTTATGTATTTATTTATTTGTTTATTCATTCATTCATTCATTTATTTATTTATTTTAGTTTTTGAGACAAGTGTATTTCTGGCCATAATGTCCTGTGGCAAGATAAGAACAAGACATCACTTGTTCTATAATTGATTTGTATGAAACATTTTTTTGTACCGATTTTAGCACTGTCGAGATCAAAATTAACATTCATTCTTTTTCATTCGGTATTAATTTTACTCGCTGATTACTTTTTAAATAATAAAAATGCATAAAATAAAAATTGAGTTGTATTCAGTTGGTTAATTTATTCAAACTCATATGTGACAAGTTTTTTTAATGTGAATTTCATAAACTGGCCAAAGGGCAATTTCAAAAGAAAAAGATCTAGATTTTGCATTTGAGGAATAAATGTATAATGTCCAAAGTGATTACTTTAAAAGCCAGCTAAAGGTAGTGCCTGGATACTTGCAGCGAAGACAGAGAATATCTTTCATTAGGCAGTTTGAGACAAAGGCATTTTTTTCTTAAAAAACAAAAACAAAACAAAAAAACAATTAAATGACTGCCTTGAGAAAGTGATATTTGAATGTAGTTATTGAATATGTATTCCAGCAGTCCACTATTATGGCTTTTGTAGATTGACAATTTAAGTGAGATGACACCACTGCTCTCAAGCTGTAGTTATTTTCCTTATGCGGTTTTATTTTATAGCATCACTTTTTAACATGACAAGTTATAGTTTCTCTGGATAAATTATTAACTCTGGATAAACTATTAAGTAGTCCTTTGACTTTGTCATTTTGAGAACTACATTTTCTATTTGAATGAAATCATAAAAATTTCATTTTGTAGGAAAGAATATCCACCACATTTCCAAAAAGCTGAAAACAGCCCTGTAATGTTAAGTCATGTCCAAGGTGTAGGTAAGTGTACAGTATTGTTTGTTACTCTGTGAAGGGTTTTAAGTTTCTGAATGTGGATTACAAAGATACTAGTTTTATAATAGTTTCATATTATAATATTGAAAACCATACTTTATGACAAGTTTGAGGTTTTTTTATGTTATATTGTGGTCTTATATGGTCAGGGTGATTGCATAATCAAGTGAGTACAGTTTTAAATCTTGAGATTATGTTATGTTTTGTTAAAGATCTAAGTATTAATTATAGACTATAGCTTTTAAAGTTTTATATCAACTTTTGTATTAATGCCAAAAAACAAAAATGTATTTCACTATCAAATTTATTTTTTTATGTAAAGTAGTGATTCGACTTTATTTTTAGTGGATATCTGGGGATGCATGTCATTGGGTGTGTGTGAAGGTCAGATTATAGTGTTGGGAGTCTTCTTTCTCCTCGCTTTTGAGGCAGTCAGTTTGGTTGATTTTGCCACACTGTGTACGCCAGGACAGCTGGCCTCTGAGCTCCCAGCACTTCCTTCCCACTCTCTCACAGTAGGAGCTCTGGGATTGCAGATGTACACTCTCATGCCAGCTTTTCTCCTGTGCAGATAGATCCCAGGATAGAGGATGAGCTTGCACTGTGAGGGCTTTTACTCTTGGAGCCATCCTGCTGTCCCAGCATTATTTTGTTGATTGTTTTGAGATCTAGGTTTCTCTGTTGCAGGCTGTTCTTTAACTTAAATCCTTCTCCCTTAGCCTCTGAGGTGGATGGATCTTACAGGTGTGTGCTGCTTGACTTAGCCCAATTTAGAAAACATTCTTAATTTTTTTTTTTTTTTTAGAATTAATTTTGTTACTTTAAGTGTGTATGAACAGGGCATTTGTATATGTATTGGTGCCTATGGAAGCTGGAGACTTCAGATCCTTTTAGAACTGGAGTTAGAGAAGTTGTGAGCTGTCTATAACATAGGTGCTGTGAACTTAGCTCTGGTTGTCTTCTAAGCCATCTCCACAACCCATCTAATGGATTTCATAACGTGTCTTTGTTTACAAAGCTTTGCTAGTGATTTCTACTGCCAAACTTTTGTATGTGCATTTTTGTCTAAGTAAAAGTTTTTATGCACAATTTTATCATTTTTTATTATCTTGTATTATTCACTTTAAATTTGAATTATTATACTGACACTGTACAGTGTATAGTTATGTTAGTAAATTGAGTTTAGTAATAATGACCATTTTCTTCAACTTTATTCAGAATGAAAGTGTCCATTCTGTTACACGTTGATTCTTTATGAGCACTGATTCCATTATATTATTAAGTCATTCCATTATACATTGCCTTATTTCTTGTGGAAGATTCCTCTAAATTCAGATTTTTTTACACCTCAATTTTGTACGGAAGTGAAAATGGTTCCATAGAAGCATTAAATTATTTGCCGAGGCTTACAGAGCTAGCAGTGACAGTGGGCTTGAACTCTGGGTACAGTACAAAGTTACTTGGACCTTCATAAGAACAGTACAAATATTATTTCCATTTGACAAATGTGTTACAGAGAGACAGTGATTAGACCCACTAGTAATATTTTAGATGCTGTTTAGCCCCAGCCTGTTAGCATACTTAGTCTATTCAAAAACACTCATTAATATTTAATGATATTCATTCAGCTGGCCATTTTAGCACGCACCTTAATATTCCAGCACTCTGGAGGCAAAGGCAGGTGGACTTCTGTGAGTAGAAGACCAGCCTGGTCCACATAGAAAATTCAGGCCATCCAAGGCTACATTATAAGACCCCGTCTCAAACAAACAAAAACTATCGAACAGTATTCATTAAGGAATTAGAAATGATCTTTGGATTTCTTTTTCACTTTAAAATAACTGTAGATATACTTATCTATTATTACAGAAAATTTGCAAAGCCAATATAAAATGATTCCTATTTATACATCCTTTTAAATCAATACTTTTGTGAAAGTGAAGATTAGTATAAAGTGTTTGCTTGTTTGTTTATTGGATTTTTGTTTACTTTTTTGACACAGAACCTCATTACCTAACTTAGGCCTGCATAATACTCTATATAGTCCGAATTAGCTCAAAATAGTGATCTCCTGCCTTAGCTTTCTGAATGGGGGGATTAAAGGCACATATCATTATAGGTCTGTCTTGTTATAAGACTATTTGCTAAGCTATAGAGCTTGTTCAGAAGTAACTTGTTTGCCATTGATGCGTCTCCCACATTGCAATTAGTTTTCTTAGTTTTCTGGATAATTTTGTTGACTACAAGGGAGTTGCTGCTTTTGTAATGCTTCTTGGTTATGTTTGATAATGATTCCGATGATAAGGCTGCATCTCTAATGTTTTTTGACAACACAGAAATGAATGCCCCTTTTTAGTACATTGTATCAGGGATTGAATGATTTTAATTTGTTTGGTTACTGGTGATGTTAGTTATGGTTACTTTGTTGTATATTAGTTTATCCACGATTTCATCACTGTAAAATTACTGGTTTTCCTTTGGTAGTTAGTAAAGTTCTCTGGTAATGCTGAGGTACTGCAGATTCTGTTTCTCCTCAGCTTTTCACCATCAGATTTTATTATCCATTGGAGATTGTGGGTAGTGGTGTTGAACTCTTTATACAGCCTCATTTGGCTCAGCCTCACATTAATTATGTCCAATCCTGGCTTGAAATTTCAAGTCCTACCTACACCTTTGGTGGAGTGCTGGCATTACAGAATTGCGCTATTACTTATAGATTAGTGGGTCCTAATGTAGCTGTTTTTCATACGACAGTTATTACTTGATTTTTGTCTATGTTGAATAGCATTTATTTGATACATTCAAACCACCCATTTTTTTCCTGCTTTCATTTTGTTCCTTAAGCTTTATTTCATTTTGCAATTTTTTAGTGATCCACTAAAAGTTTAGAACTACTTGACATCTTTTATTTAATATGTACATTTTAATTACATTTTTCATGCAGTTATACCTTAGGATTATAACAGCTGATAAATCACTCCATAATTCACATGTATAGAAGAAAAGTAGTCTCCCCTATTTAACCAGTCCATTCTATTATCTTAAAACTTAAGCTCGGAGCTGGAGAGGTGGCTCAGCGGTTAAGAGCACTGTGTTCTTCCAGAGGTCCTGAGTTCAATTCCCAGCAACCACATGGTAGCTCACAAATATCTGTAAGGACAAACATACAGGCAGAACACTGTATATATAATAAATAAATAAATCTTTAAACAACAAAACCAAAAATATTAAACTCATCCTTCTATTCCTGTGCATTAAGCCTTCATAGGTGTTGAGTATATGCTTGCAGATTCAGCAACTATGATCAGTTAGTTGTATTTGAAAAAAGAAAATTGCATCTATATTGAACATACATGCTTTTTTGTTTTGTTTTGTTTTTATTCACTAAACAGCACAGTAAAATAGCCACTTACATAGCATTTATTGTATATTAGGTGATATAAGTAATCTAGAAGTGATTTAAAGCATAGACAAATATGTATAAGTCATATATAAATACTACACCATTTCTTACAGGTTAATAGGCATTTACAAATTATAGTCTTAAGGAATCCTAATTAGGCCCATCTCAGATACAAAGAGAACCCATATATTCATTTAAAATAGTATGCAGACTGTTATATTTACTTATATTTTAATTAAATGTTACTTGCATTTAAGATGTGTTTGACAGAGATCTGAAACATGCTTAAGATGAATAATGTGCACAAATCTTGTGTTCAAATTATAAGATCTAATTAAAAAGTTATTTTATTGTGGATCTTCCTATGTTCATAATTGAGTTTAAGAAAAAAAATTCTGAGTAGGGCCTGGTATCCCAAGGCTTTAACACCAATACTTGATAGGAAGAAGCAGGTAGATTTCTGTGAGTTCATGGTCAACCAGGACTGCATAGTAAGACCCTGTCTCAAAATAAAATAAAACAAATATGAAGAAGCATGTTTAAAGGGATTGGGGTTTTTGGGTTTTTTGTTTTTTTTTTTTTTTTTTTTTTTTTTTGAGGCATACTCTGTGTTTGTGAAACATACTCAGTCTGTTCTGTTTACTCCTGGGCTCAATTTCTTTGCCTTGGCCTTTTAAGTACTCAGAATGCATATTCCATTGAAGGCCATATTTTAGACTCTTGCTGTAAATTAATTTTACAATTAATTTGTTATATTCTGGACACCTGTGCTTATAAACTTTATGATTTTAAAAAATGTTGTCTTGTGTGTGTTCTTTTTTATTCAGAGTAGAATAGTATTACTCTTAGTGAGCATTTGTTTAGAAATAGCAAAGCAAACTATCCCTTATTTAAAAAACCAGTCACATCTGGATGCTCTAAACTAGCATGTTTCTCCGTGTAACCTTAGGGTAAAACCTTGATTTTTTTTTTTTTAATCTTTTATGTTTTTTGGCTGTAGGCTAAGTCTTTGGGTTCTAAGTTTTATACATGGCTTATTATCTCTATTGTAAAGGGTACATCATTTTCAAAGGTGAGTTCAAAATAGCTCTTCTAAAATCCCCTACTTCTGTCTCCCGAGCACAGAATTAAAGGCATACCACATCTCACTGATTCCATACTTACATAATTTTGTCTTCATACAGTTTATTGATCTGGTAAATATTTGTCCGATTTTATCTTTTGTAGTTTCTGGGTGTTAAAGAAACATGACTGCCAGGTGGTAGTAGTACACCAGCACTTGGGAGGCAGAGGCAGATGGATTTCTGTGAGTTCTAAAACAGGCTCCAGAACTACATAGGGAAACCTCTTCTTGAAAATCCAAATAATAATAGACATTTATATATATGTATTACATACTTATATGTTATTTATATATATATTTATATATTTATATATATAAACCTTCTCACAGCCATATTAGCAAAATAAACTAGTACAAACAAAAATTTTATTGTTAAATGAACGCTAATATAAATTGGGTGTCATGGCAGCTGTGGATTAATTTATCAGGGTGGGTCAAAGACAGATAAATTGAGTAGACTCTGCTAGTATGGAGAAGAACATGGAAGAGAATAAAGGAAAATACTCTGGTGAAATGAACCTCTGTGAGATGAAATACAGAAACAAAGTTGGCTTATTCATGAAGTTTTGAAGTCAGAAGAGAAAGAAGAAAAAAGGAAGCTGGATATGGTAGTCTGTGGCTGTGCTAGCATTTGAGACTCAGAAGCAAGAAGAAGCTCACAAGTACAGGCCAGCTTGGACTACCTAGTAAGTTCATAGCAGCCAGGGTAACATAGCTAAACCTCATTTCAAAAAGGGGGCAATAAAAGAAATAATTAGAACTACTTAGCAAAGTCATGAGTATGCCAGTAGAGTGGTTACATTGAAACATAATAAAGACAATTCTCTTAAATTTCTAGGGGAAAATACACTTCTAAACAACTACTACTCCTAAAATAATTCATGAGTAGCTTAAGGGTTAGTTTAATTTTATTTTATCTAAATCTTTGTGCCAAATGTTTGAATTCCTATGTTTTCTTATTAGTAATCTAAGGACAAAACTAAGTTGGAGGGAAAGGGGCATGTGTGGTTTAATACAGTGTTTCTGCTGCCTTATTTCAATTCAATAAAGCGTTGCCATGCTAATGAAGTAGTGTGCAGTGTGGAAACCTGCTGAGAAGGAAAACCATTATTGCCTTAGTCTTAAAGTTCTTGGTTTTGTTCTCCCGCCCCCTTCTTTGTACATGTATTTAGTGTGGGTGTGGATGTGCTGCTGTATGAGGACATAAGTCATTAGTGAACAACTTCTGGAGCTTTCTTATTCCATTCAGCATGTGGGTTCCGAGAGTCAAATTCATGTTGTCAGTATTGGTGGCAAGCACCTCTGCCCACTAGCCTTCTGGTTATTCTTTATCATACATGTTTATACACAATTCCATTTTAACTAAAAATTAATATTTGAAAATATGGACTTTAATTTTTCTATATAGAACAAAGATGATGAGGAACTTATTACGTTTAAATTCAGTGCTTTTTGCCCTGCTGCTTCCTTTAGACCGTATAATGAGGAAAACAGAAGAGTCGGAATCATATGTAGAGCCTGAAATTAAAAGGAAAGTACAGCAGAAACGACACTGTGGTACTTACCAGCTGTCTCCACTGTCCCCTGCCTCAAAGAAGTGTTTGACCCATTTAGAGGTAGGTAGAAAAGTTATTCTTCTTACTAATCACATAGTATTTTTATTACTGTTTTAAAATCTAATTTTATGACTGTGTGTTTGTGACAGTGTGATCAACATGCATACACCATGCATGGCATCAAGTGGAGGTCGGTGAACAGCCTTTGGGAGTTGGTTCTTTCACTCTGGATCCTCAGGCTTGCAGGCTTTCCTTGCTGAACCATCTTATCATCCCTCACATTGTCTTTATTGCTTATTATATTCTAGGTGATCTTTCGTTATAGAACCAAAAGGAATCTAGAGAAATTATTTAAGTAAATGTTTTTCTGGCTTAAATAGACTATTTTCTCTACTTGTCCAAAATACAGAATTTTTTATGTAAAATAACTTATCAGTGCATCCCTGTAACACAATTCAAACTCTTATACTCAGCTAAAAACTAAAGAGACAATTATTATTCTGTTGGGTTTTGTTTTGGGGGACAGGGTCTTATTCATTACCAGTTGACCCGAAACTCACCTTAGCTAAGTTAGCTCAGGCTAACATCCAATTCATTGCAGTCTTTTAGATTTAACTTTCAAATTGTTGATTATAGGCATAAAGCATTATATGTAGCTATAAAGTTTATAAAATCTGGGGCAGGAGAGATATCCCAGTTAGTCAAACTTGCTTTCCCACTTGACAAACAACCTGAGGACCTCAGTTCAAATCCTCAGAACTATGATGGTCCGTATATGTAATACCAGTGCTCCTAGGGCAAGATGGAGGGTGGAGATGCTTTGTCTCGGACTGAAGCCCAAGGTTGTCCTCTTGGGTTTCTGTTTATTCTTCTCTTTCCTTTACTCCTCCTACTACCCCTTGGCTCACACAGACATATTACTGCTCTGGCATATACATAATTTAAAAATAAACTAAACCTTATAGGAAATACTGATTTTAAGCTTACTATCTGTTTCACAAAACCCAGCCCTTTTTCTTTCTGTGAGCCTAGGACGTTGGCACGCTGGGCAGGTACCAGATCACCGACTTATATCCTCATTCAGATTTCTTATAAAAAGTTCTTGGCTTTAGACCTTATTTCCCTATTGTGTGTTGTATTTATTTGCCACAACTCTGTAGACTATTTCTATCTGGTGTTTTTCAGTGTGAGAGTGTTGGATTCTTGAGTTATAGACAGCTGTGAGCTGTCATCTTGGTGCTGGGAATTGAACCCAGGCCCTCTGGAAGAGTAGTCAGTGCTCTTAACCACTAAGCCATCTCTCCAGCCCCAACTTCAGTGTTTTGAAGTGTTAAGTCATTACTTCAAGGCTCATACTGCATTAATGCATTATTTTATCATAGTTAATATATTTTCATTGTTTATCTGGAATACTGTGTATCTTCACATGCAGCATATTTGGAGGCACATGGTATTGATTTTCACCTTAGTTATGCTGTTTCCTTACACATTTCTGTTCTCTCCTTTTCCTGTTTACACGGGATCAAATCCTGAGCCTTCTGTATGTGTGCTAAGCTGATACTTTACCATGAGCTATAACTGTATTACCAGCTCCTTATTCATTTATTAGTAAGAGTTTTAAACATATGGCAGAAGATTGATTAATTGATGGTTTATTTGTGTGTGTTTATGTTTGTATGAATATATGATCACTAGGGCCAGGAGTGTTGGATGTTGCACAGACCTATGTTTACATACACATAGGCCAAAAAAGATGGTCAGATGTCCACTCTGCATCTTTCTTTAAGACAGTCTTTCTCAGGAACCTAGAGGTGGCATTTTCATGCCTAGGTTGGAAGCTGGCAAGTCCTAGTGGGACTACCCAATTCTTAAGTGGATGCTGAGATGTGAATTTCAGACCTGATAGTAAAGTAGTAGCAAGTGCCTGCCTTTATTTAATTGTGTATCATCATGAGCCATTGATTCTTTACTTGAGTTATAGTCTTCAACATTCATATATTTTGATGCTCAGATGATTCCTCTTGTTATTGTTGTTTTTGCTTTTTTAGGTGGTGGTGGGGACACCTGCCGCCCAGCTCACAAATAAGTCATACACATGGAGGCTTATTCTTAGTTCTAAATGCCTGGCCTTAGCTTGGCTTGTTTCTTGTCAGATTTTCTTAAATTATCTTTTGTCTCTGGACTTTTTTTTTGTTTATTACTCCGTAGTTTGCTGTGTAGCTGGGTGGTGCCCCCTTGCATCCTTCTTCTCTGGCTACCTTCTTTTGATCCTCTCAGATTTCTCCTATCTATTCTGCCAGCCCTACCTATTCTTTCTCCTGCCTTTGTACTGGTCATTCAGTTCTTTATTAGACCATCAGCTTCACAGAGTTAAACAAATGCAACATAGACAAAAGTAACTCACCTTAAAATAATATTCTACAACAGATTTCTACTATTGTTTGTAGACTATCCCTTCAAGCTAGTCTCTTTCTTTAAAGGCTTTTTTACTTGGTATAACAGGGTAGTCTAGACTTTTTAATTTCTCAGCGCAAGAATCATACATCTCTCCAGGAAGTAATTTTTCCTTTACATGACAGGAAGACATTTGGGCTCTAGTTATATTCATTGATACTGAGATTTTATTTGTATTCCTTATTAGACAGGACTAGGAAATACACATATATGTGTAGTAAAGGCCTTGAGTTTATTTCTGTGTTTATATTTTGTCCTTTATAGGATTGTAATTCATTTGGCCATAGAATACTGATTGCCATCATCTCCACTGCATTTTTCTGTATTTGCTCAGTTTTCCCCTATTGATGAGTCTCCTGGCTTGCCAGCCTAAAGTTAGCTAAGACAATACTGATGTCTCCTAAAAGGAGAAAGGGAGAGGAGGAAAGTTCCTTGTCATAGCATCTCCCACTGCCCCCAGAACTGCTTTATGCCTAAAGTCCCCTTTTAACTCTGCTTCTGAGCCAATTGATTGTATTCCCCAGAGAGAGGAAAAAATGGAAATCTTTAGTTTACAAATAAGATTGGTGATTTATCTTTTTGTCTAAGATTCAGAGACTCTATACACTGCATTGCTTTTAAGAAAATAGGAGCAATGGTGGGATAGTGGCACCACACACGTTTAATCCCAGCACTTGGGAGGCAGAGGCAAGCAGATCTCTTGAGTGATAGGCCAGTGTGGTCTACAAAACAAGTTCCAGGACAGCCAGAGCTGTTACACAGAGAAACCCTGTCTTGAAAAACCAAAAAAAAAAAGAGAGAGAGAGAGAGAGAGAGAGAGAAAGAGAGATGGGTGGGAGGGAGAGAAGAGAGGGGAGAGAAAACAGGATCTTTGAAGTTAACAAATTGAACATCTTTTGCATACATAATAAGAACAACATTGTTTGAGACAGGCTTATTTTAATTAAGTAAGGTGTTTTTATGTGTAGAGTCTTGGATATAGTATGAAATATTAAATTTGTAGTATGTTCTTGTTGGAGTTTTGAGGATCAAACTTTATGCCAAAAGAACCTTACTATCAAACTACTCCCCTAACTCTGTAATTTGAAGTTATTTAACTTTGGGTTTTTTTTTTTTTAAATGACCAAATGGAACAAAATTAGGTTTAAATCAATTTTTATTTTCATGAAAAATTATAATTATGAAGTTTTTACCTTTAGTACAGCCTATGATTTTATCACTTATCAGGCTGAGAGAGGCAGTAAGATTGCCTCAAGCAGAAGATCAACCTGGTCTACAGAGTGACTTCCAAGGCAGCTAGTGCTTCATGGTGAAACCTTTTCTCAGAAAATCAAAAATAATGAAGTGGAGGAAGGGAGGGTAACATAAACCTTAGGAAAACAAAATAGTATTTTATTTTGAAAGTTATTTTTATTAGTCTCATTTGGGCCTGAGTTTCCATGGTGCAAAAGATACACTAGGGCTGAGCTTTGTCCCCAGCTCCATTTGCAGGTGGGGCATGTTCATGTGCATGTTCATGTGTCTCACTGTATGACTCAGGCTGTCCTTCATCTCCACTCTTCCTTCTCAGCCTTACAAGTACTATGCTCACAGATGTACAGCACCATGCTTTGCTTGAAATTATTTTTATTCCATTTTTAATATTTATTTTTAATTTTGCATATGTGTCTGTATGTACTTGTGAGTACAGGTGTCCTCAGAGGCCAGAGGTGTCAGATCCCCATGGAGCTAGACTCTATAGACTAATTGAGCTATGTGAGACCTGAGCTCAGATCCTCTCTATAAGAGCAGCGTGTGATCTTAACCACTGAACCATGGCTTGAAATTCTTAACCTCTAGTTTTTATCATTAAAACTTTAGTGTCTGATTTGGTTCATTGATTGCGTTTTTTTCTGGTTGCTGCAATTTTATGATGTGTGTGTCTTAGCTGATGAAAGGTGGGGTTATGCTTACTATGTTTTAGTATCATTTTTCTATAAAGAATAACTGGAATTGCTGTTCTTTCCACGTACTTTAAGTATTTTTTGTTTATCTTTATTGTAGACAGTAAAATTGTTGTTTGTGGTACTGAGAATTAAACCTAGGCTTTATTGTAGCAAAGCAGTGTTTCAACCTCTCCTAGCTCTTTCCGTTTTGATTCTTAAAAATTAAAAATTAGCTTATCATAACTAACTGCTGAATAGAATGACCTTGAAATTTTTTTTAGCATTCTGTTGCTGACCCCAAATAGCCTGACTCATTAAAGATCTTAGGGAGCCATGGTAGTGATGATGGAAAAACAAAGACTTCATTTTGAGACTTTTTAAAGGAGTGTTTTGATGCTATCTTAAAATACCAACGTCTTTCTTTCTTTTTTTTTTTTTTTAACATAGGTATCTGAACAGCGCGAATGTTGCCCAAAATGTGGAAAAGAAAAAGAAAATCAGACTAAATGCCAAAGTTGTGGTATCATTTTTCATAATGATTTGCAAAAAAATTGCAGACAAGCTATAACTTTGCATGAATCCACTGGACCATTACTAAGAACATCAATTCATCAGAATTCTGGAGGACAGAAGTTACAAACCACAGGATTAACAGCTAAGAAATTTTATGGTAACAGTGTGGAAAAGATTCCAGTTGATATTTTGGTGACTTGTGATGGTAGTAGACATAATTACATACAGACTAATGGAAAAGTTATTTTACCTGGGGGAAAAATACCTAAAATCACAAACCCGAAAGAACAAAAGACAAGCGTATCAGATCTAAATGATCCAAGTAAGTATCTTTAGTTTTTCCCTCTCCTCCTAAGACTCTGAATGCTATGGGTTCACTCCAGTGGGCTCCAGTGGGCCTCCTGCCCTCACTCTTGAGCATCTGAGGTCCAAGTGTGTGCTACTGTGCCTAGACTAACTGTTCTTCAGTAACAATCCAATGTTTTAATTGTATGATTTTTAACATTCTGGGAAGCACAGTTTCTAGAGGTATCTTCTTGTGCCAGATATACAGCATGTGGGGATCATGTGATTAAAACATGTCCATGTAGTTGTGAAAGCAGTAACTGACTTTGTTTTTATTCCCTTCATGTTAAAATAGTCAATAAATGCTAGCTTGGCCCCAGTTTTTTCTCATGCTAGTTATTGCTCATTTTGACTTAGTCTGTATCTCCTGTCTAGATTTTTTGTGTGTATACTTGGTGCTTAGGCTAGGCTAGCCATCCAATGACCTCCAGAGGTTAGCCTTTCTCTCTCTTCCCATGCAGGGGCTAGAAATTACCGTGCCCAGCGTTTTTATGTGGGATTCTGGTGATCAAACTCAAGTACTAGGTTCTTGCTAGGGCTTGCAAACCAAACTGTCTCCCCACATCCTTTTGTTAGTGATCTAAGGAGATAAAATAACATGAATGACAGATAGTTCAATATGATATTTGACACATAGAAAGGACTCACTGAAAATTAGTTTTTTTGTTTGTGTTTTTTAAACACAAGGCAACATAGTTTGTGGACATTTTCAAATCATGTTAAAGGAGTGCATACACAATTTAAAAGTTTATAGGTACCAATAACTGTACTAGGATTTTACATATTCTTGCAACAGTCCTGTAAAATAAGTAACCCTTGTTGTCTTTGATTTCACGGAGGAGAGAAATTGAATCAAATAACCAGCTTTTGAAAATAATAATAGGCCAGTATTTATTATGAAACTAGATAACAAAATCAAAGAGATAAGTGGATATTTCTGGAGTGGTAGCCTTCTGGGGCATGTACATTACTCAGCAAATATTAACTGAGCATGTATGTGGGGTGCTAAAAAGAAAACTGTCCATGTAAGTTTATACATCATGCCTTCTTTTAAAATCCCACCCCTTTTAGTTATTAAAGTTATTTACCAGGAGTAAATAATTTATAGGCAGCTCTGTCACCAGAATGTCTTTAACCAACTTTTTATTCTACACAAGAATACTTTAAAGATTATGTAGTATTTTAAATTTTTTTTCTTGTGTAAAGCACAGATTTAGTTTTTTGGGGGGTTCTTGACTATAGCAGTGAGCAGGACATTGTCCCTGTTAGTTGCCTTACACATCATCTTGTAGTTAGTTGTAAGTGAACTTCTACAACAGAGTATACAGCATTGAAGTCGGTAAGTACCTGACTGTCTCTGTGCTTGCATTAGTTTAGGTTGTCCATCAAAAAGTGATTTTCAAGCTAATACTTTATGACAAAACATGAAGAGTGTTGAAGGTAGAGTAGTCAACAGAAATTCTTGTTAATGTTCCTTGAGTGAGTAAGTGAGATTTTACTCAGTACAGTGTAGTTATGTTATAGATTATGATACAAGAATAGATTTGATAATTGCAATTAATTGTCTTGTTCATGTTTATAAAACAAGACTTATTGAACGTTAGATATAGTATAATTTTTATCATTTTAGTGCTTTCCATTGTAAGGCAAAATTATTTGGCCACATAGTTTCTGTAACTCTGAAATAGAACTTACGGTCTGTGTGGGTTAGTGGTCACTGTACTGTGTTTTATTTTTTTTCTTTGGCGATACTGGAGATTTGAACTCTGTGCCTTATACATGCTAGATAAGCGTCCTGCTGCTGAGTTGTATCCTGATAGTGATAACTATAGAAGCTAAAGCTAGAGAGAGAGTGGATTTCATATTTGTTTAATATTTTTATAAAGATTATAAATCATATGCTTTTTTTAACCTTTCATGAGATACTGTGTGTGTGTGTGTGTGTGTGTGTGTGTGTGTGAGAGAGAGAGAGAGAGAGAGAGAGAGAGAGAGAGAGAGAGAGAGAGAGAGAGAGAGAATTCTTCCTTTCAAGTTTTATGTGGATTCCAGTGATCAAACTCAGACCACTGGGCTTGTGCTGTAAGCAGTTTTATACCCTTAACTACCTGACTGGCTCCTTCATTTGCTTTTATTGATCTGTGGAGAAGACAAATTTGGTATATTTCCCAGTTAAGTTTTTAACTGACAGAAAGGAACTATAAATGTAAAATTTTTGCATGTAAAATTTGAATTTTCTTTATAATTTTAGTCATTTTGTCCAGTGATGATGATGACGAGGATAGGACTGATAGAAGAGAGAGCATATCCCCTCAGCCCGCTGACTCGGCATGCTCTTCCCCAGCACCATCTACTGGAAAAGTAGAAGCTGCACTAAATGCAAATATTTGCAGAGCAGAGCAGGAATCCAGAGGCAATCCAGCAGAATTGGAGTTAAATACAGTTGTCATACCAAGAAAAGCAAGAATGAAGGACCAGGTATGTTCAGATTGAAGTCTTCCCTTTGAGGGTATAATCTGGTTTTCATGAGTAATTAATTAATGACTGCAAGAGAAGATTCCTTATTCACGAATACATGCTCAAATACCATTAAAAGATTCTTTTAGACGATCATTAAACTATATACATAAATAATACATTTCAATTAAAGGCTTAAGTTAAAAATCCAGTAATAAAAAGACCCAGTATTGAGTGGTAGTGGCACATACCTTTAATACCAGCACTCAGAAAGGCAGAGTCAGATGGATCTCCTTGAGTTTGAGGTCAGCCTGGGCTGTAACACCCTGTCTCAAAAAGCCAGTATTATTCTTAACAAAATGTCAGTATAGCTCTCTTTTCCAAGATGTCTATAACCAGAAATGTTTTAAATTTCAGCTTTTTTTTTTTTAAAAAAATGGAATATTTACAAATATATAATTAGGTATTTGGAACTGGAATTTAGTTTAAAATGAAATTATTTATATTTGTTATTAGTTTATACTTTTTGTAAAATTTTCCATTTTTATTTGTGAGTATGTGTGTGGGTATATGCACAGAGGCCACAGGTCATATCCTTTGGAGCTGGAATTGCAAGCAGTTGTGAGGCACCTGGTGGAGGTGCAGAAAACTGAGCTCAGGTCCTCTATAAGAGCATATGAAACCCTAACCATCTTTCCAGTACTTCACCCGTCAGTTTAGTTCAGGTGTGCAATGTTGGTGCTCAGAAAGGTTCAAGGCTTGAACTAGTATAGATTTCTTAGAAAACCTAGTAGGCTAAAGTTATTTTAATTTCAGTGTATGTCACCATAGTATATAATTATATCTTACCATATATTTTTAATTTGCTTAAGTTTCCTAAGGATTCAGATGGGGAAAAGATGTAAATAAAAAGATTTATGGAGATATTTATAATGCAAATGATATACATATTTAAGTAGACAGTGTTATTAAAAGTAATAGACTAAGGCTGGCAAGATGACTCTACAAGTAAAGATGCTTGTTGACAGCATTAGGTGATGGTCACTGTAGGGTGATGATGGCCACTATAAGATGATGGTCTCTGAGATAAACTACAGAGTTCGTGCTGGAGACTTGAACAGTTGAGTTGTTATTGTTTGTTTAACTCATACAGTGTTTTAAATAAGTGTACGGTTGTATTCATAGCTGCTGTTGGAAACATATGGCCATCAGTATAAACTGGACATGCTGTCAGATATAAAATGTATAAATTAATAAGGAAGAACTACTCAAAGAAAATGAAATGTAATTTTTTACTAAGTAGGTGTTTAAAATTAATACAAAGTAGTATTTGTTCCTGGTAAGAATTCATGGGTATAGGAGGGTACTTTGCTGTTTTGGCAATAGAAAGGAAAACAATGGGGTTTTTTTGTTGTTGTTGTTTTAAAAAAAACTTTTACGGTTTTTAATATATATCATTTGACCCCATAGAACTCTTCTCAAAGGAATTATTCCCTCTTTCCCAAGGTGTGGAGTATTTAAACAAGATTGTTAACTGAGCATGGTGCCTTTTGCCTGCAATCGCAGCACTTGGTAAGCTGAGGCAGAAGGATCACTGCACATGTGATTGAGAATTTTCTGGGGTAGAGTGAGTCCTATGCCAACCTGGGCTACAAAGTGAGACTCTGTCTAAAACCAAAACGAAATAGAAGAAAACAACAAAACCGTATTAGTAATGAGAAAAGTCACTGTTCATTAGGCTGGACTCGTGCAGCTGTTTGAAGATAGAAATTAGAGCTAAATCAATATATAGTACTCTCTAAAGAGGATAATAAGATATAGACTATGAATTTATAAGAAGAACATGCTTTAGAAAGTCAACATTCTTTTTTTAAAGCAGAAGTTTAAGCAGAGTATCACAGATTTGCTAAGGGAAAAAGAAAAAAATGGAACTTTAAGAAATGAAAAACAATACAAGGAACTCAAAGATTACTTTTCAAAATAGATTGGTAATTTCTATATAATCTTACTGCCTTGCTAAGCATAGCAACACAAGCACATATAAGTAGTGGAGGTATAGGTACATTTTAAAAAAGAAATTCAGATCAGTGTATGAAACATGATCAAGACTTGATAGGTTAGAATTATAAGTGAAAAAAAATACTTAATCAGTTAAAACTATTGGTTGAGTCTTTATATATTTGTAATTTCTTAAAGTTGAGAGGGACTAAGGAGAGGAGATAGCTTTGATTGACATGCCTGCCACACAGCCTAGCACACATGTAGAAAGTCAAGTGTGGATCATAATCTAACACTGGAGAAGCAGGTACAGGTACATCCCCAGGCTTACTAGCCAGCCTTACCCAGTCAGAGAGCCCCTAGGGTCTAATGAGATCATTGCCACTGGTGCATGCTGGCATACAGGTGCTTCTTACACACTGGTGCACATGTGCGTGCACAGGAACATTAAAAAATGAGTACAGAAAATGAATAAAGTTTAGGAAAAGTGATAATCAGTGACTATGAAATGAATTGCTCCTTGTTAACTGTACTGATTGCCAAAGATTTTCTGACTGTGGTAGTGTTCCTGTGGTGTTTGGAAAAATGGGTGTTAGGACTGTAAATTGGTATAAATCCGCTGGAGGGCAGTTGAACAATAATTGCACATAGGAATTCTTAAGAAATACTTACTGAAGACAATTTGCTGTAGGACAGACTGGAAGTACATGCAACAAAGAAGTATTCTATTAAGTGGGTTGGACTTGCATGTGATAGGATTACTCAGGTTTTTGATGGGACACTGACCAGAAGACTTCTATTTCTCATTTTAGTGATGCTCTGTAGCAGGGTCTTTGAGACTCCACCTTTCTAGAACTCTATTGGGAACAGCACTTAGATTGTCATAGTGAGCAGAATAGCTCTCATTTCAAAAATGACTATAAAGCTTAAAAGGCAAACCAACCTAAAACAAACATGTCCAAGATGATTTTTTTAAGTTTTTGATATGTGTCTATTAATAATTTAGGAAAATAGTCATAATAAACAGTTTCTTAGGTTAAAAAAAATCAGTGTATAGAACCATATCTATATGGTATGTGCATGTTTTATTGGAGGACTTTG
Source organism: Phyllotis vaccarum (assembly GCA_033318265.1). Lineage (NCBI taxonomy): Eukaryota > Metazoa > Chordata > Mammalia > Rodentia > Cricetidae > Phyllotis > Phyllotis vaccarum. The sequence continues at coordinate 129,951,767 of JARWLC010000004.1, read as the reverse complement.
GTGATGACAAATTTATGACAGAGTCTCACTTTCCAGCCCCATATGACTCAAACACACTTGAGCCCAAGCTGGCCCCAAGTTGTCAGATGTACTTCTGCCTGAGCCTCCCAAGTGCTGAGGTTACAGAAGTAGAAGAAGCCTGGTTCAGGCTTACTTCAGTTAAGGTAATTATCTCTAGTTTCAAATGACAGAATTTTAGTGCTTTTATATATCTGAGAAATATTTTACTATGTCTATGTGCCGTAGTTTTGATTTCCTTCATCAGTTGATGTGCACCTAAGTTGTTTGTCTTATTTGTTGTGAATAGTGCTGTAATGAACATGGGAGTGTAGATAGATGTCTCTTTGACAGACTGGTTCCATATGCTTTGGATTGTATGTTAGTATTGATTGTTTTATTTTTGATTTTTTGGAAGAATCATCATGTTTTTGTGATGGCTGTAGTAATTTTCATTATGCATGCCTTTTATCCTTGCCATCTTTCTAATGCTGTTTTGAGACGCTTCCCCGTGGTCTTGATTTTCCCTTCTCTTGATTAGTAATACTGAACATATTTTTCCTAATCCTATAGCTTAGCTGTTTATGTGGTTAAATCTATTGCCTATGTTTGTATGTGTGTGTGTTTGTTTGTTAGTTTATGAGACAGGATCTCACTTAGCCCAGGCTGGCCTTGAACTTCCTATGTAGTTAAGAATAACTTTGACCTCCTGTTCTTCCTGCCTACACCTCCCCAGTACTGGAATCATAGGCATGTACTTCAGTGCCAGCATGCCCTATTTTTAATTGGGTTGTTTCTGTCTTCATTGTTTTAAGTTCCTTATGAGTCTAGATATTAACCCTTTGTTGGGTATATAGCTTGAAATTTTTTTTTCTCAGATCATTGGGCTTTTTTAGGGATGTATGTGTGTCTTGTGTGATGCCATTCCATCACTCCCTTGTATTTGTTTGTACATATTTCATAGTTTTTAGATTGTATATTAGGTCTTTAATCCACTTAGAGTTGTTTTTTATATAGTTACAGCTAGTGTTTTCCATTATTAATTTAAAAATATACTTAAAAATTTTTATGTGTATGGGAGTTTTGCCTGCACATATGTCTGTTCATCACTGGCTGCCTGATTCCCACAGAGGCTGGAACTGGAATTATAGATAGTTGTGAGCCACTATGTGGGTGCCAGGAATTGAACTCAGGTCCTCTGGAAGAGCAGAAGTTTTTTCAACCTATGAGTCATGTCTCCCGCCCTATTTCATTCTTATGCCTGTTGATACTGAATTTTCCTGCACCATTTATGAAAAAAGACTGTCCTTCCCCTGTTGAATATTCTTAGCATTTCTGTCAAAAATGTTACCTGTAGTGGGGTACTTGGAATGTTGAGGCAAGAGGATCCTGGGTAAGAAGGTATGAAAGATAGCACAAAGATCCAGTCTCAGAAAACCAAAACAAGGGCTGAACTGATAGCTCAAAGGCTAAGATCAGTCCAAAGTTCAGTATCAAAACTCTCTCTCAAGCTTTCCCTCTCTCCCTCTAATAGTGTGCATAAAAGGAAGAAACAACAAAAATTATTGCCTATAGAGGCATGAATTTAATTTATTTCCATGAATTTTATTTATTTCTATTCTGTTCCATTGGTCTATGTTACATTGCCTGGCCTGTTGGCCTAGGTTTATTTTACTACTGTGCTATTTTTATTACTGTGGCTTTGGGTTCAAAGTCAGATGATAGCTTTGTTTGTCCTCAAGTGACTGTAATTCTCTCTCTTTTCTTTTTGCTTTGTGATTGCATAGTTGCATATAGAGTCTTAACATTTGTTTTAGGTTCTTGTTTTTGTCTTTTTTTTCCAAGTTCTTCAAAAAGTGGTACTTAGAGATTGCATTAATTCTGTAATTACCTTCTAGTTGATGTGTATATTGTAACAATACTGATTCTTTTCTATAAACCTGACTGAGATGCATTTTCCTCTGTTTGTATGTCTTCAGTTTCTTCATTATAGATATATTAACTTCTTTGCTTAATTTATGCCTAGGTGTTTTATTTTCTTGTAACTATTGAAATTTTTTTAAAAAATTTTTATTTCAGATAATTAGCTGTAGGTATATGGCACACTCTTAATTTTGTTGATTTGTTTCATATCCTAAAACTCTAAATTTGCTTACACTGATAGTTTGGGGGCTTTGTATACTTTCTGCTTTAAGTATGTTTTTTGTTCTATGGCAGACCCTAAAAGCATCTCTGAATGGTCAGGGACTACTGCCTGTCCTATATAGGTACATGGCTTTTGTGGTTGGTTCTTTGATGGTAATATAGTTATTGTGGGTTTAGAGTCATAAGTTCTCCAGTGCGTTTGGATTGGGGACTTTGAGTTCAACTAGTGAAACCTATGCAAACATATGCCAAGATCTGAAACACTTTTGATACCACTTACTCAGATAAGGTATATGTAATTTATATAAACACAATTTTAATTGAAATTATAAACATCAAATTGTTTATATTGTGATTTGCTTTCATTTGTGAGTATGAAGTAACTCTGGTATTTACTCAGCATGTATTTAATGTGTGTGGGGTTAGAGGAGAACTGGCAGAGTCACTTCTTTTTCTCATCGTGTAGATTGTGGGGTTTACCTACTGAGCCACACCAGTGGTTCCAGACCAAGTAATTGCTCTGTGTGAATATGTATAATATTCTTCTAATTAATATTTTCTTAGTTGCTTTGTCTTAAGTTCACCTGCTGTTACTTACCAGTGGCGTCCATCCAAGCAACTTGTCTGTGCATTGTTACCTCTGACTTGCTTTAAGGGCGTTACTCTTTGGAGTAGGACGTAAGGAAGTTACTCATTTCTGCAAAATCATTCATTGGTATTTTGGTAGTGATTTGAACATATCCAGTGTGATTTGTGAGTTTCATTCCTGGCCACTGTACTCAAAGTTCAACTCATAACTTGGGAATTTATATTGTAACCATAATTTCTATTTTCTCTCACATTGAGTAAGGACAGCCAGTCTGTGTAGTATTGTACACGTGTGTTTGGTTTGCAGCCTTCTTACAGTACCTCACTACGTGAAATTTTCTTTTTTAATTTTTTTTCAGCTTGGCAATTCCATCAGCACACCTCTAAAACGTCGCAAAATAACTACTGGAACTTTAATTCACACTATGTCACTGCCACACTGCCAACCCTTTGAAAGTGTCATTTTAAACTGCCGAAGTATACGAGTTGGAACCCTCTTCCGACTATTGGTAGAGCCTGTAATTGTAAGTACTTTCTTAAATTGTGACTCTATTAATAACATGACTCAGATGCAACTGACATGGTTAATCAATAGTATTTAAAGTTTTTAAATCAAATTGTTGAAGTTAATCTAATATCAAAATTATTAAAAGAGTTAAATTTACTGCGGCAGAGATGCATGCAACTCTCATATTTACAGTTAAGTTCTGTCATTTAGTATCTTAGTATGCAGTTGAAAATTCAAAAATTCAAAACTCTCTGAAGTCTGAGACTTTGAATGCTGACAGTAACTTAAGTTTTGTGTTGCTGATGGTGAATGTGCTCTGAGCCAGATATGCTAGTGTACACCAGCCCCTTTGGAGGCTGATGCATCAGGATCACCAGGAGGTTGGTATGGTGGTATAATTACAAGTAAGCAAACACAACAAACCAGCTTGAATAATATAGTAAAAAGCACATCCCTCCGTCTCAAAAAAGATAAAAAGGTCAAGTTGGTTGTAGGGGTGGAGCTCAGTAAGAGACCTTGAGCTTAGCATGCCCCATCCCTTCTATTCCGTCCTCAGTACTGGTTGAAAGAAGGGAGTTTTAGATTTTGGAGCATTTAATTTTTAAAAAATTTTCAGATTAGAGATATTTAAACACTGAAGTCTACGTAAATATTTCTCAAGACTATCTCCAAAATCTGAACCCCTTATGATCCTCAACATTTTAGAATTGTGGACTAAGAACACTTGGTCTGTGTTTACTTTTCATGTATCATGTATCTGTTTATTACTGTTAATATTGATACCTGTTATTTTTCAATACATTTCAAAATATTTGCCTCCTTTTGATTCTTAGTGTCTCTAAATATGAAAGGTGACTTGATTCAGGTTTATTAATTAGGCTCCACACTGAAATAATTAGAAAATTAAATCCTTGTTGTTGTTTTGTTTTGTTTTATTTTTGAGACAGGGTTTCTCTGTGTAGCCCTGGTTGTCCTGAAACTCACTCTGTAGACCCGGCTGGCCTTGAGCTCCTGACCTCTGCTTCCTGAGTGTTGGTATTAAAGGCATGCGCCACTAAACCATTCTGTAACCATCAATAAATGATTCAAGGAAGAAATGTTGATGGATGCTAAAACCATTGGGTTTTAAAAGATGTCCACACACTTTAAGTATCTTAGCTCAGATTATTTACTTGCAAGTGGACAAATATGGAAACAATACAAAAGCCTTGCGCAGTCACTACTGAGGCCAGGTGAATAAGTTTTCAATCACCAGCAAGACAGCCTGATACTTGCAGCATGATAGTGTGGGGTTTCAGCATGTCACTCAGGTGCTACTTTTACTGAAAATGTATGGCCTGGATTTGGAGATAAGGAAACCCCTCTAGGAAATTGCATGTTTTGTATAACTTAGATCTCATAAAAGCTATGTCATGAAGATGGGAGTGGCAAGTTTCTAGACTAGACATGTATAATATTGACAGAGTAATAGCTGAGTGAAAGTAAAAAAAAGGATCAATGAATAATTTTGAGCATTTATGGAAACTTAAGTGTAAGCTATATGTTGAAGAAGTTAGTCTTGATAATTTAGATGTACTGATGATATTTTAGTTGCATAGGAAAATGTTTTTGTTCTGAGTAGAACTGAAGGATTTGAGGATGAAGTAATGACTGCCACTTGCTTTGTGTGTATGTTTTTTTAAAAGTAAAAATATAGTGTATAATGAGTAATGTAGTAGATATGTTAAAATACTAATGACTCTGCTCAGGTAGGTTTTCGCTGTTTCATTCTGTCAGTTACTCTTATAAAAGTTCAGAATAGCTGTGTATATAAGTTCAGAATAGTGTGTGTGTGTGTGTATTAGGGGTGGATATTTGATCTTATATTTAAGTACATGGTATCTGGCTTAATTTTTCTGCTCTTTGTATGTTTATGGGCTATATTTGCCATTTAAAGTATGTAGAACAAAATATCCGTAAGTCTAACATTAACACTAACTTGTCTTTTTCTGTTTTAAAGTTTTCTTTAGAGTCAATCAAGATACATCTAGATGGTAAGCTATTATTTTATCTGTATATGCACTAAAGCTTTATCTACACTGATTCATTTTCTATAAATAAATATTCATAGAATTCAATAATTAGTACATCTTATAAAGGGCCTGAGTCTTTATATAATTTCATTCTGTATTATAACAAAGTCTAATACTTTAGACTCCCATTTTTATTTTGGCAAAAAATTGTGGCTTTTGTTTTGTTTTTTATTTTGGTTTTTCAAGACAGGGTTTTTCTGTGTAACAGCACTAGCTGCTTTGGAACTTTGTACACCAGGCTGGCCTCAAACTCAATACCTCAGCCTCCTGAGTGCTGGGATTAAAGGAATGCACAACCATGTCCAGCTTAAAGTTTTTAAGAATGGTATATCTAGTGTAGTAAATGATTCATTTTAAGCTTGTATTTTCTCCGTTTGTGGTTTGCTAGCTTAAAAATGTAATCCTTTTTTATTTGTTGTGTTTCCTTCTAGGACCAGAAAGTGATCCTGTACAGATTATTTTAAATACCTCTGATTTAACTAAATGTGAATGGTGTAATGTCCGGAAATTACCAGTAGTGTTTCTCCAGGCGATACCAACAGTTTATCAAAAGCTGAGCATGCTGCTGCAAATGAATAAAGAAGATAAAGTTTGGAGTGATTGTAAAGGAACGAACAGGTTAACAAGTAAGTTTTGTAGACAAATTACAACTAAGATAGAAGGTCTACTGCTAAGCAGAATAGGAGTGTTTTGTGGAGTGAACGGTTTGATCAGTCCATCATGAGAAGTTGAAGGTGGTTTTCATGTTAATCATCACTTACTGCATTTGATATTATGTAATATACTTACCATGTGAAATGAGTATAGCAGCCTCTGAGAAAAGCCCACAGAAAGTAGAATACTTGAAGATAAAACCTGGATTTATGTAAACCATTTAGAAAGTTTCAAATTGGGTTAAAACTCAAAACATCTGAAATCTGTAATGCTAAGTAAAATGAATTTGACTGATGTGACTGCTGAGTTCAGTTCCTCTAAGAAGCTGGAAGCACAAAGTACATGGAAAAGGTTTTTATCCTTTAAATAGGTGCAGTTCTTTACTTTGTGCCATAAGAACACAGCTGTTCATATAATAAGTACATTTTAGGCTGGGGAGATGATTCAGTAGTCAAGAGCACTTTCTGCTCTTGCAGAGGATGTGGGTTTGTTTCCCAGCACCCACATTACAGCTCACAATTATCTGTAGCTTCAATGGGCACCAGGAGCATAAGTCCTACATGACATACATGCAAACACACACATATACAATAAAAATTATCTGGAAAGATAATACATTTTAGCATTAATTGTAGCTTTAGCTTAGCAGTGAGTAAATGGTAATATAACTGTAAAAATTGACACATTAGTGAGCACAAGCTTTTCAAGTTTCATCTAGAGATAATACTGTGTGTTTGGCATTTTCCTAATTGTTCTTGGTAGAAATGCTAGTTGATATCAATTTCTATTATGAATTAATTTAATCCTTTTAGAACTGTAGTTTCTCAGCTTTCCTAATGCTGTTCACCCTTTAATACAGTTCATCATGTTGTGGTGACCCTCAACCATAAAATTATTTTATTACTACTTAATAACTGTAATTTTGTTACTGTTATGAATCATAATGTAAATATCTGATATTCAGGATATTTGATATGTGACCCCTGTAGGGATCATGACCCATAGGTTGAGAACTGCTTTTTTTTCCCCCTTGATGACTCAGCAGCAGTTAAGAGCATTGACTGAAGTACAGAGGTCCTGAGTTCAATTCCCAGCAACTGCATGTTGCCTCACAATCATCTAGAATGAGAATTGCTGTTTTAGAAGGAGCGGATTACATAGGTTTTTAAATATCTTTGTTAATGTGCTACTGCTAGATTGGTTCCTTTGTTTGATAATTTAGAAAGCATTTCTAGGTAACACTGCTCATTTTCTCAGTATTTATTGTATGTCCCCTAAATATTAAACACTGTTATGAATATATATCCCAGAACCTGTAATTGCCTAGGAAATAATTAGTTGTACTCCTCTTATTTGTGTGTACAAAAGCATGTGCTTGCAAGCCTGTATGTGCTTGCACAGATGTGGAAGCTGGAGGACAACCTTAGGCAGTATCTCTCACTGCCCTGAGACTTAAATAGACTAGACTGGTGGGTATACAAACCATGGATTTGCCTGCTTCTGTCTGGATCCAGGGATCAAACTGAGGTTCTTTCTCATGCTTGGGTGGCAAGTACTTTATCGACTGAATTATCTCTCCAACCCTCTTTGGCCTTTCCCCCCCCCTTTTTCTTTCCTTTTCTGAGAAAGAGTGTTTCAGTAACAAGTGCTAGAATTGCTGGGACTGAAGTCACAAGTCACCATGCCCATCATTTGTTGGTATGCTCTTAAATTGTTTAGTGCTTAATTTTTTTTTATTTCAGCCTTATAGTTATATTTATTTCTTTACAGGTTTAGAAGAACAGTACATTATTTTAATTTTTCAAACTGGCCTTGATCCTCAGGCAAATGTGGTCTTTGAAAGTATCATTACTGACATTGGTATAAAGAATAATGTTTGCAACTTTTTTGCGAAAATTCCTTTTGAAGAAGCCAATAGCAGACTTGTTGCCTGTACAAGAAGCTATGAAGAGAGCATCAAAGGAAATTGTGTGCAAAAAGAAAACAAAGTGAAAACTGTAATTATGTTTAAAAATCTTACAGTAATGTTAATAATGGGTAATTCTGTTTGTTTTTGTGATGCTGGGGATCAAACCCAGGGCTTCTACATATCCTAGGCAGATACCTTGCCATTGAGACACACCTTCAACAATAATGAGTAATTTTAAAATGAAATGTTTTAATATTGCTCGTTTTAATGTTAGACTTCAAAAATTCAGTTTTAAAATTAAAGAAATTTAAATTTGAAAACAGCATCTGATAAAAGTTTGGGGATCTCTTTGGTTGCTCCCATACTCTGTTCTTTTCTTTTTCTCTCGTGTATCTTTCTGTACCGCATTCTGAGCATACATATCCAGACACTGCTCATCCAGATAGTTACCCTGTGTCCTAGAGCTGAGTACGGGTCTCTGTGCACGGTACACATTTGTTTTAACATAACTGACACATTGGAAGTCAGGGAAGTACTCTGACCTTGTCAGAGACTGTATGCAGTTAGATATAGTCAGGCAGTGTGAGCCATCTAGAGGCCATGGTAGAACTGCACCATTTCTATAGTTGACTTCTAGTTTTGAGGTTTGAGGTTTGCTTAGTTTCTCGGGAATAAATCTCTCAAGCTGGCTACAAACTTAGAAATGTGGCCTATTTAAGACTTAATTTGATGGGGCCTGTTTTTTTGTTTCAGGGTCTTGCTTTATAAGCTGACTACAGACTGGTCACCCTGCCTGTATTACACCTGTGTCTACCACACCCAGCTGAAAACTTGTTTTTGTTTTGATCATTTAATTATTGAAATGGGTTTTTCCAAGTTCTGGGTAGCTTCAAATTCACAGTAATCTGCCTACTTCCACCCCCACTTCAAAGGGCCAGGATTAAGGGTGTGCAACAGCACGCCTAACAAACTTTTTTATTGCTCTCCTGGACAATTATTCTTCATCTCCAAGGAGCTGTTGTATATCCATCCCCAAGATACTCTCTTGATAACTAAACCAGACCTCATACATGTAGTTGGAGGCAGGGAAGGGGAGATGGAGAAATTCTGCCTCTTTTGCAGAGCTAAAACCACTAAGCAGATGGTATGGTAATTCTTAAGCTCTCTAAACTGTGTGTTCTCAGTGCCTATGCCCCCAGTTCTGTAGACTGCCTAGCCTTTGAACTAAGGTAGGCTTCCACTGCTATCAGAAAAACAAAACAAAACTTGGAGTTTGTTTTACTTTGGAGGTTCTTCAGCTCTGACCAGGCTGATTTGATATGAATAGTGGAAATAAGAATATGGAAAGCCATTATTACATATTGTTTGGAAGCTATAAGCGAAAGTTGCCCTATTCCTGGCCTTTTGTTGTTTTTTGAGGCAGGATCTTGCTGTATATCTCTGGCTGCCCTCAAACTCACTTTGGCTATCTGAAGCCTGCAGTGAGCCTGCCCATGTCTCCTGAGTGATTCAGTTATAGGTGTACATATTTCACTTGAAACACCTTTTCTGCCTTGCTCTTTTTATTAAAAAACAAAACAAACCCAGTTAACTCCACAAATTGGTTATTTTCTCTAACAGGTGTCCTTTGAATCTAAAATTCACCTTAGAAGCAAACAAAAATTGCAGTTTTTTGATGATGAGGAAGAAGCTGGAGAGAGCCACACCATCTTCATTGGCCCTGTAGAAAAGTGAGAAAATTCTTTTATGTTTGCAGTACTTAAAAAATATCTGTTTCTGTGTTTAGTAATGCCTTTTCCCCCTTTTATTATAGATTAATAGTGTATCCACCACCTCCAGCTAAGGGAGGCATCTCTGTTACTAATGAGGACCTGCACTGTCTAACTGAAGGAGAGTTTTTAAATGATGTTATTATCGACTTTTATTTGAAGTAAGTTAGCTAACTACTAGTACAGCTTTAAATATTCTGCCAAAGTATATCTTTTTAAATCTTTATTTTCTAAAGTCAGACTATTTTGATTGGAATTTTTATCACTCTAATATACTGTGACACTTAAGAGTAATCCTCTATTCATGTATTTTATTGTACCTATGTTTCCACATTCTAAAATGAGAATAAAGGGTTGTAGGACTTGAATGAAGTAGTAATATATGTGAGGTAGTAAGGACAGTCTAGCACAGTTTTCATAAATACTAACTTACCATCTGTATTTATTGGTGTGTATACTGAAAAGGGCCCACATACATGAAACACAATAGAACTTATGTCCTCCTTAGACCAACGCTGTTGTTTCTAGTTTATTTCAGTATGTCTCACAATTCAAAACATGTTTTGAAACCTGAGGAATTGATTTAATAGACTAGTAGTGGAATTCACCTCATACTTTAGGAGGGAAAAGCTGTGTAATTCTAGCTCCAGGGGGTCTGATAACCCCTTCTGGTTTCCTGACACCAGCACTCAGGCACACAAAACATAAAGCTTGAATAGCATATTTTTAATGATGTTTTGGATGGGCTGATATAGCTCAGCTTGGCTTAGATAAAGAACATCTAGCCAGCATATGTGAAAACATTACCTGTTTACTGTGTGATCCTGACTTTATTCAGGACTCACATTTATAGTTAAGTTTCTATTTAAATTTTATACAATAAATGTTGCTGGACTTTGTTTGGACTGCCAACTCCCAAATAATAACACAAAGACTTCTTATTAATGGTAGAAGCTGGGCTTTAGCTTAGGCTTGTTTCCATCTAACTCTTAAAAATTAAGTTAGTCTATTTATATTAATCTACATTCCGCCATGTGTCTCCTCTCCTTCCCTCCCTCCCTCTCTCCCTCCATAAATATGTCCAGTTTCTTCTGTATCTTGCTGGCTAATCTCTACTTCTCTGAATCTTTCCAAAGTTCCCAACTCTGCCCAGAAGTCCTGCCTATCCTCTCCTGCCTAGCTGTTGACTGTTCAGCTCTTTATTAAATCAATCAGAAGGTGCCTTGGCAGAGACACTTCTTCACAGTGTACAAATAGACTATCCCACAGCAAATAAACCTCTGTTGTAAAACATTTGCAGTTGATAAAGGAAACCTAGGAAAATACATACACACTTTTAGATTTTTATTGCTATGTAATGATGTTTTAGAAGTGAAATAAAAGGTTAGTTTTTCTCATTCTGTGGGGTTTTGTTAGTTTTTTTAAAAGGAGTGTGTGTGTGTGTGTGTGTGTGTGTGTGTGTGTGTGTGTGTGTGTGTGTGTGTGTGTGTGTGTGTGTGTGTGTGTGTACGTGTACACGTAGGCATGTGCACCAGTACCTCCAAAGCCAGAAAACTAACAAATCCCCTGGAATTGGAGTTATGGGGAATTGGGGTACTTATTTGAGAAAGGGTCTTAGGACTGGGGAGGTGTTCACTAAGAGTGCTTGACTGTAAGCAGGAGACCTCAGCTTAAATCCACAGCTCTGTGTACAAAGCCTTACCTACCTGTACTTGCCTGTGACCTGAGCACCAGAAGAAGGTGAGCAGAGACAAACAGATCCATAGAACTTGCTGGCCAGTTAGTAAAGCCATAATAGAGTGGTAGAGGAGAATTTATGTCTTTGAAAAGGATGGATTTAGAAGTTGGAAAGATGCCTTAACAATTAAGAGCACTTGCTTTTATTCTTGTTGTTTAACTGATGACCCTGATTCAGTTTCTAGCACTCATGTGACAGTTTACAGCTGTCTTTGACTCCAGTTCCAGGGAATCCAGTACCTTTTCTGGCTTAACACACAAATACTTAAAAAATACATGAAATACTTTTTGTTGCTTAAAGGTAGTTTAGTGACTATTGCATGTAGTACATGAAATAAACTTCATTTCTTAACGATAGTGATGATGGTGGCTAACTAAATGTATATCACTGCTTGATTGAAGTGTATATCACTCAGTAAAGTGAGCTATGATCCATTATATAATCATTGTTTTTGCCTAAAATAGATACTTGGTGCTTGAAAAACTGAGGAAAGAAGATGCTGACCGGATTCATATATTCAGTTCTTTTTTCTATAAACGCCTTAATCAGAGAGAGAGGAGAAATGCTGAGACAAGTAACCTGTCGTAAGTCAAACCTTCTTCCTCAGTGTCCCCACCTTACACAAGATGTCCATGGACGAAATGTTGCAGTATTTGCATTATTTTAAATACTATGGAAATTTTTCTCTATCCTGCCTGGTCCCAAGATCCCACAGCTGCTTATAACATAATCATTCAGAGTCTTAATATTATATACAAACTGTGAGGCCTATGGCCCAGGCTATTACTAGCTAGCCCTTGCATCGTAAATTAACCCATGTCTATTAGTCTGTGTATTGTCACATGGCCAGTAACTTACTAGTGCTTTGACATCTTACTTCTTGGGTGGTTTTCTGATTTTTCTCCTGATTCTGCCCCCTTTCTTTCCGTATCTCTGCTTGGATTTTCCGCCTGCCTATCTCCTATCTTGCCATAGGCCAGAGCAGCTTCATTATTAACTAGTGCTAGCAACATGTATTCACAGAGTATAGAAAGACCATCCCACATCACTTGTTACTGTACTATAACACATTAAATGTTTATTAGACTGTGTTCTTTAGTGGGTAATGACAAGGAAAGGGGTCTATATGTGTCTTATGGGGGTGTATTTTTCCTCAAAAGCCCCTCAGATCTCTGTATCCATGTGGTTATTTCTTGAGTGTCCCAGCTCAAGTATGTTGTTGTGATGGATTTGTGTTTGGCTACCTTAATAGACTTGCACTTGTTTTAAGGGATAACTTTTTCATTTTACTAATGTTCAGCAACATCATTTATACAGATTGTAGGTCTAATGCTAAGAAGAATAGTGCCCAAATAAGATTTATTTGTATTTTTTAGATGATTATGAAGCGATCTGTAGTGGGATTAGATTGTTACATTGTAAATGATTGCCCCCCCCCCCCACTGGCTTAATAAAAATGCTGATTGGCTGAAGTGTAGGCAGGGCTAAGAAACCTTTGAGAACAGGAAAAACAGGGCAGAGCTACTGCAAAGACACCAGAGAAGCCAGAAGGTGCAGTGGACAACTATGCTGCTCTGAGAAAAGGTACTGAGCCGCATAGCTGAACAGGATAAGAATCAGAGTTAGTTTAAGAGCAAGAGCTAGCTAGCAGTATGCCAGAGCCATAGGCTGATCAGCATAAAATTAATATGAGTCTCTGGGACTACAGGTCCGGTTGACAGGCTGGACAGGCCGGAAACCTAATATAACAGTGATTGTTGTTTTGCTTTGCTTTGCTTTAAGTGTTCCCTCAGTGATATTGAGAGGAAATTTGACTCTGTTTGTTTTTTGTTCTTTTTGTAGGCTGGGGACTGAGCTAGAGTTTTGCTTGTGCTAATCAAACAGGTGTTCTTTACCACGAGGTTGCATTCCCAACCCTTAATTTGTACTTTTAATAAGCTCTTAGAATGATTGTTCTCAAAATAGTTAAAGATATTCTGCTATCACACCTAGTTCTTTACGGTTCCCCTCTATATAGTGATGGCACTCGGGTCTTATGCTTAGCTTTAATTGGTTAAAAGATTCAAGAGTTGGCCCATCTTTTTTAATGTGTAGCGCAGGCGGCTGGGCTCAAACTCATGATCCTCATACACCACCACAGCCAGCAGCACATCTTCTTGTAACTGCAATATTATGAGTTGGGGCCGCTATTGCCAGGTATAAATTCTATTTGCTGCTGTTTATGAAGTTCTTAATTTTGTATCAAAGACTTGAGATAGATTTTTGACATCGTATTTGCTCCCTTCCTTTCATTTGCCAGTAAGTCATGCTCTGATAAGTATCTCAGTATAGTTGGTAATAGGTACACTACACCATTACAATGGTAGACACAAAAGAAATTCATCCAGGAGAAGTACTGACATTCCCTGGAATGTTGTAAAATGAACTAAATAACCCTCCCCTGCAGATTCAGTGATGAGGTTTCATGCCTTCCTTTTCTGGCTTCATCTAAAGATACTCCGTTCATGGGGGCTAGAATGATGGCTTGGTAGTTAAGGACACTCACTGCTCTTGCAGAGGGCTAGGGTTTGGTTCTTGGCTCCAAGTGGCAGCTAACAGCTATCTGTTACTCCAGTTCTAGGGAATCCAATGCCCCCTTTTGACTTGAGCACACCAAGTGCACATGTGATACATATACTTGGGCAAAACACTCATACACATAAAAAATAAATATATTAAAAAATTTTAAGATACTATGTTCTTTCCTCAGCTTGTTAAAACATCAAGTGGAACTGTGAGGTATTACAACTGAATGTTCTAATTTATAAATTAATGCATATTAGCTGTTTCTGTAATGACACTTTAGAAAGTGATTATCTCTTTCTTACAGAATACAACAAAAACGACATGGGAGAGTAAAAACATGGACCCGGCATGTAGATATTTTTGAGAAGGATTTTATTTTTGTACCCCTTAATGAAGCGTGAGTAAAATTCTGTATGTACTAAAAATACTTATTTTATGAAAGTAAACACAGTTCTCTGTTGATTCATAAGGTACAGATTTTGAGCCGCATGCCTTTAATTCTTCATTCAGGGGGCAGAGCAGGTGGACCTCTGAGTTTGAGGCCATCAGTCTACAGAGAGACAGACAGGGCTACACAGAGAAACCCTGTCTTGGGGAGAAAATACCTGACAGAATTTTGTAGAGTGTATTGGAGAACTTCTAATTTTATCTTATTGGACAAAGAATAAGAAAGTCATTTTTAAAATGATGCTTGTATGATATAAGATAGTCTTTGGAGATTACTTTGTTTGAAGAAATGATTGACCCACATAGAATAAGTTGAATCTTTTGTTTAACATTCACTCACAATTAATAGGAAAGGACAAAGTAGATGAATATATGCTGTTTCCTCAAACTAAAGCCATGCTATTAGAAGCAGTCTTCTAAGTACTTCAGTAAAGATGCTCAGATATGTCATCACTGTTCACAGTGACAATGACAGTGTTGGTATATAATACAGCTTTATCATGTGATTAGTATTTGAGCATTGGCTTTCTTTGTTTGCTTTTACTTTAAGGAACCTGTTTGAAAGAATTTGCTCATTTGTTGTGATCCAGGGAAAGTGAGGTAAAAGTAATGTGTGTGAGTGAAGAAGCACCATTCTTATTCAGCGTGAGTGGTGTTTGTTGTTGGACAGCACTATAACTTAGTACTGTGCTCTGCCTAGACGTACTGTGCCCCTTTTTATCTCTGTGACTGAAATTAGAATTATGTAGGATTTTTTTATGTAGTAAGACTTCCTGTGTTATACTAGATTGTAAATTTCAAATGTGTACTATTTATCCATTCTTTCTTTTCTTTTTTGTAAAGTAAATTCACTTTGTAATATGAGCAAATCCTTTCTTTAAAATGTTTATGATATGTATGACTGTAGTTATGGCATCTTGGGAGACTAAGGCTTGAGGATCACTTCAACACAAAAATTTGAACTTAATTTATACAACATATAAAACAGATAATAAATACTATGTTTTGGGGCCTAGAAGCTCAGTGGCAGCTGCTTGGCTAGATTGTGGAAGGCCCTCAGTTCTGTTTCCAGCACCTTGGGGTGTGTGTGTGTGTGTGTGTGTGTGTGTGTGTGTGTGTGTGTGTGTGTGTGTGTGTGTGTGTGTGTGTGTGTGTGTGTGTGTGTGTGTGTGTGTGTGTGTGTGTGTGTGTGTGTGTGTGTGTGTGTGTGTGTGTGTGTGTGTGTGTGTGTGTGTGTGTGTGTGTGTGTGTGTGTGTGTGTGTGGTGTTAATTAGAAGAACTCAGCTCTCTTTAAATCAAAGCATCAGCTATAACTACAAAGCACAATTTATAGAAGACTATATTCATAGCATAATAAAATTCAAAATTAAGTTTAAATTTATTTTGCATAAAGTAGTTTTCTTATAGAATTTATCATAAAAATAGCACAAGTTTCTTAGGAGGAAAGAGGAAAGCTGTAAGAAATAAATAACATAAGTGTTAAATTGAAATATTATTTGAGTCATATACAATTTATAGCCACTGTAATCACTATACCTGTCAATAGAGGTCTCTATTAATCTTCCAGTCATCTTATACAAGATGCAGGCTAACACAGGATTCTTCAAGAGGGCTACACCCATGAGTTGATGGAGATATTCTACAAATGACCCTTACTTTAATTTTCTTAAGAGGTGAAAGCCACAGATATTTTATATGTGTAATTAATTACTAGATAGACCACCATTAGTTTGTCATCTGTTTCACTTTAGTAATGATGTTATTTTATTGTTTTTTGAGAATAGGTTTTGTGATGTATATAGCCCTGGCTAGGATAGCTCCCTATGTAGCCCAGGCTCCTTGAATTCAAAAAAGTGCAACTTACATCTACCTGCTAAGTGCTGGGGTTAAAAGCATGCACCAGCGTGTCCAGCCTGATGTTTAGTTCTTTAATATATATTTTTATTTAATGTGTATAAGTGTTTGCCTGCATGCATGTGTACCACCTAGAACTGGAGTTCTAAGTGTTTGGAAGGTTCATTTGGGTGCTGCGAACTGAACCCTGGGGTCTCGACCAGTGAGCCATCTCTCTAACCTTATGATGCTGATTTCTTTTTTTTTAAGTTAAGTTTATAAGTTGTTTGTTAGAAATCACCACAGTATTTGCTAAAGAGTACAAACCTAGAATTTGGATATAATCCAGCCATAGTAAAATTATCTATTTAGCCTCTTCTCATACCCCTGATTTATATAGTTATCTGGCTAGAGGCAGATCCTGAGTTCTAGGCCAGAACTGGTCTGCACAATTGACTGTTGTTGTTGTTTGTTTGTTTGTTTGATTGATTTGTTTAAATGGCTTTAAATCTAAAGCCCCATATTTTTGAGGCTAGTCTTAGCACATATCCTTTCAGTCAGGGGGGAAAAAAAGGCATTTTGCCTAGGATTTAGTGAGGTAACAGAAAATGTATGGCTTCTTACATTGGCATAATTTCAGAATGGTAAAGCTGTTAGACTACAATCATCACAGTTAAGGTTGGAAATCAGCACATTGCATCATAAATACTGTTTTTCAAGATCTCATGTATTCCAGTGCTGTCTTCAGACTTGATGAATAGCCAGCATTGGCCTTGAACCCTTGGTTATTCCTCCTCTTAAATGTTAGAGGACATTCTTTTGCTACCATGCCTGGCTACAACATCAGTATTTGAAGCATACTTTTTGCATTTGAACCTTTCTAAAACCGAAATGGAACTTAGGATGTTTTAGTTATTGAAATGAGAATATTGATGTACTATTTCTGCTGCTTTAACCTGGCATAAGTATGTTGTATTCTGAGAATTAATTATTAAGAATAGGTAAGTATTCTTCCATGTTGCCTTTTGGTGGTGATAGTGGGGCTGTTTTTTAATCACAAACGTACGTACATATGTAGATATATAAATATTTTTTGGAGACAGGGTCTCACTATGTAGCACTGGCTTGCCTGGAACTTGCTATGTAGGCCAGACTAGCCTCAAACTCATAAGAGATAGCTGTCTCTACCTCTGCCTCTTGAGTGCTGGGATTAAAGGCACGCACCATCATACCAGGCCCCATTTGATCTTTTTAACACTTGAGACCAAAATGAGTCTTTATGAACTTTGTACTGAATGTTGTCAGGTAAAGAAATAGCACTGCTTTTAATACCAACTGGGAGTCATCTAATACATGCAGAAAAGAAATACAGAGTTAACCTAATGATGTCATGGTGTTTGGGTTGGCTATGTAGGTCAGTGTTAGCATACTTGCTTAACATGCTCAAGGCCCTTGGATTTATCCATAGCAGTGGATGCAAAGTGTTTTCTACTGAGAAGATACCTATTGGACATCCTACTACATGACAGATACTGTACTCAGCTAATAAGTCCTCTTTTATTTATAGCCTATCCATTGCATGTTGGCACAGTCCTGTGGCTAGTAAATAAAAAATTGTTAATAGCTATTAGGCCATGGTACCTGACTATAGATAGCAACATCATGAACTTGCACTTGATAGCTAAAACTCCTTAATAATATTTGAGATTTTATAACAATGACTAGATTAGATGTGCCATTTCCTTGTAATATTGATGTACTTACATTTCAACATAGCATAAGGCTCTAGGGATAATTATGTATATACTTTTTATAATAAGCCTTTCCAAACTGTAGAAAGAGACATGATAAAAAAAATTTTGAATGGATCTTTCATTTCTAAAACAGATTCAGAAGATAGTTTGAATGTAGGGTACATAAATCCTAACAATAGCAACACAAAAGATTAGTGGTCATTATGGTATGTTAACCACTGATAAAATAAACAAGTGAGAATTGTTATAAACAATACAAGAATTTGAAAAGATGAGTGTTTGTTCACAGACTTGTAAAGATAAGGTTTCAGTTGATAGTTGTTGAGAACCATGATGAGCTTCTCCAATGATGTGTTTAGTGGTGTTGTTTGTTTTTACAGAGCACACTGGTTTTTGGCTGTTGTTTGTTTCCCTGGTTTGGAAAAACCAAAATATGAACCTAACCCTCATTACCATGAAAATGCAGTCATGCAAAAAAGTTCAGCTGCAGAGGACAGTTGTGTTTCTTCTGCCGGTGAAATGGACAGTAGTACACAGAATTCTTCTGCCAAGCCTGTGATTAAGAAGATGCTAAACAAAAAACATGGCTTAACTGTAACTGAGTCCAGTGCCGGACAGGAAGAAAGTGAGTCTTGTTATCGGAGAAATACATACAGTGTGAAATGTAGTGTGAAAAAAAAAAATCATGCTATAAGTGAAAGCGAAGAATCAAATAATGGAGAATCTGCATGCCAGGAAATTACTGATAGAACTGAAAGCGAGAATGGCCTACAGGATGAATGTTTAAATTCTGTACATCATCCAGGTACGTACTGATATATGGGAAACAGTAAACATTCAAAATAGAATTATTAAACTTACATATTCTCTCTTGTCAGGCTTACGAGGTAGAATTTACTTACAATAACATTAGCTCATTTTGTAGGTGTCATTTCAGTTTTACTGATGTGTTCAGTTATGTAATCATGACAGCCAACATTTAGAATCTTTCCATAATTCACAAAACCTCCTGCTGTCTCTAGTGCAGTCAGTCTCATCTCTTTACCAATAGAAGCAGAGCTAGCATCTCTAGTCTGGAATTTATGTTACCACTGAAAATACACTTCTACCTTCCTGTAGTACATATAAGATAAATGAAAACTAATTTTATATTTACGCTTGAGTTTTATCTGCTTGAATATAAATAAATCAAAATTTAAAGGAAAAACAAACCTTGAACTTTATAATTTTTTCCTGGATATTTCTGTAAGAGATACTCAATTTAGATCTATAAGTTTCCCATTTTCCACTATGAAGAGGTTGACATTTTCTTTCATAAAATATTCCCTCTCTTCAAAATATACAGTAGTTGCACAGATGTAGAAGGCATATATGTTTAGTTTTCTCAACTTTTAAATTGGTAAATTGAGTTCAAATGGCCAAAGGCAGAAAGTAAAGCTTTCTCCTTCAAACAAATTGGGGATTCCTGTTTCTCGTTCTTCACTTGGTTCTGCAGAAAGGGGATACTAATGCCTTTCAAATTTCCTTTCAGCTCTCACGAGTTGGTTTTCATTTTCCTCAGTTAGAAACTATAGTTTCTAACCCCTTTAGCAGAAGTCTAAAAATTATGATCAAAATTCTTTGATGTCAAGTCGCTTTCCCCTCCAACCTACAAATATTCATGTGTTGACTTCAGTGTTACTATTGCTGTGACAGAACACCATGACCAAAAGAAACTTGGGGAGGAAAGGACTTACTTGGGTTATGCATCCAGATCACTGTTTTGAGGAAGTTAGGACAAGAACTCAAGCAGGGAAGGGGCTTGGAGGTAGAAGTCTTTGAAAGATGCTGCTTACTAGTTTGGTCCTCCCCCATCAATTACTAAATTAAGAAAATGCTCCACATGCTTGCCTACAGCTCAGTCTCATGGAGGCGTTTTCAGTCAAGGTTCCCTCCTCTCCAATGACTATAGTGCGTGTCAAATTGACATAAGCTAGTCAGCACAGGCATTATTCAAGCACATGTGCATCAAAACATCTTATTCTACCCTGTAAGTTTTTGCAGGGTGTCCCCTTACACTTATTGCTGAGTGTCAAACACAAGGCCTCTTACACACTAGGCAGGCACTCCACCACTACAATCTCCAACACCAAGATATGTTCAGATATTATGTGTCAATTAAGAAACTTAAACTGTTCCATAAAAATCCGTAATACTCAGTGTAGTCTCTGCCTTGCAAACATTAAACTGCATAGATCTATGTAAGTTTTTGTTAAATAAGGGAGGCTATAGAAGAATGGATTTAAAATTGTGAGAAAAAAAAAACCCATATTTTTGGTGCTCTACCACTTTGTTTCACATCTGGCATGATAGCACATGCCTTTAATTCCAACATTTGGGAAGTAGAGATAAAACAATCAGGAATTGATGACCATCCCTGGCTATATAATAAGTTTAATTAAGGTCAGTCTGAATTACATTGTGACTCTGTCTCAAAAAGCCAAAAAAGATAAAAGTTATGGGAAAGAAGACATTGCTGAGCTTTTGTAAAGATATTTTGCATAAGTTTCATAAGATCCTGTAGGTGTGAGATGAAATGGAAAGGGAACAAGAAAAATAAAATTGGTCTTTAAAAACCAAAAAGATCAAAACTTTGTCTAGGTTATTTTCCAGTCTAGTTCATTAAGATACAGTTAAGCAAAGTACATAAGTAATCAAGTATTTAACCTGTAATATTTTAATTATTGATTTAAAAAATAATTATTTGCATAGAATTTCCAGAACTAGAAAATGTATAGAGTAGTGGTTGATTGCTTAGGGTTTTTAGCAGGAAAAGACAAAAGGTAGGGGAATATAGAAACAGAATGTTAACATGAGATTTCTTCTGGAAGTTTTGGAAGTGATTTTGAGGGTTGATGATGGAGCTCAGTGGTACAGATCTTGCCTAGCTTTTGTGAGGCACTGGGCTCCATCCTCAGCACCACCTGCATGAGAACATCAAAACAACATTGTGATAGTGGGTAGTTAAACATTCTTGTGAAATTATGGCCGGTTTTGAGTGTTTTGGGAAAATTGCTTCCAGCTCCATTTCCACCCAAAAAGATTACCCAAATCCACGGATGCTCAAATTCCTTGTGTATATACTATGGCATAGTATTCATTTATGGTGTGTTTGCATCCTCTCTAAACTCTAAAACATCTCTAAGTTACTTATATCATCTAATTTGTTAAAGTTTCTAAATGGTGCTTTTTAATAATACTTAAGCTTTATTTTTACTCTCTTAGTAAGACTGAGATAGGACCTGTATATTGCTAGACAAACTCTCAGTTAGTCCCTGTAATGTATTATTCCAGGAACTGGAAGGAAAAAGTACAAACAAAATTTTCCCCCAAGTATCATTTTTAGAGAAAGGGTCTCACTGTGTACTTGTGCTGGTATTAAAGATGTGCACCACCATGCTGTACCCCCTGCCCTCCAATAGTCTTAATCATATTTGATCTAATTTACAGAAATTTATAGAGAGGGCTAACTATACTAAAAATCACTGGATTGTACACTTGAAATGGATGAATGTTATATGATTTATATTTCATCACAGCAGTTTAAGATAGACTAAGGAATATCACTCAATGAATAGAACACAAAGTCCTGAATTCAGTCAGCAGCACCACCAAATTATAAAATAGTTTCCTTTTGAATAATAGTTTTACACACTTTAATGTGAATGACGTTTTATGCATTGGAGCACAACTTAGGACTTTATGTACATCAACTGCTGAACTTCCAAGTGCCCACTGCAAGTTATTTGGTTGAGTAGACAGTTATGTTTGAAGACACAGTCTCAAAACCCTAGTGGAGACTAAAGTACAAAATTATGTTTTATGTAGGTTTCATAATTAATATGTTTATTTGTCTTTTTCTTGAAGCTGTGTGTTTATCTTTCATGTGTATACACCTACATCAATTATATCTCTGTAGTTAAAAG
This sequence comes from Phyllotis vaccarum, assembly GCA_033318265.1. Lineage (NCBI taxonomy): Eukaryota > Metazoa > Chordata > Mammalia > Rodentia > Cricetidae > Phyllotis > Phyllotis vaccarum. The sequence goes on along the minus strand of JARWLC010000004.1, from coordinate 129,929,822 downwards.
GAAGATTTGTGAAAGTAGTGCTTCACAAAAAAAGATTTTTGTGTGTGAGTGCTAACACTAATTCTGTTTTTTAAACTTTGTTTTAATTCAAATGCTGACAGCCTCCCACAGTTTAAGAAGTGGTGTTGTTAAGTGAGATGGCTGATAAACACACACACACACAGAGATAGAGATGCTTTGAAGAGTTCATTGGCTCAAAAGTACACTAACTTAAGAGTGTTCTCTAAATGTGATTTCCTACCCATGAGAGGATGACTAACAGTTTTACAATGATAACACATGAAAAATTAGGAACTTAAAGTTTGTGCACTGATTACCTCCTAAGTAGCTAAATTCTATTTGGTCTGGCAGTGTAATTTAAACAGTGCAATTTAAAAGATAGTTCACATAATTTGATCCATGTAGTTAACAGGTGTTCACTAATAGTGTCAGATAACATAGCACAATAAATAAATGGGATGATGTCTATAGTCTTAAGGCCAACTGTTGGAGAGTTATATACAGTAACACTTTGGCTATTTTGGTTTTTTACCCGGACATCATGTAAAATAATTGACCAGATAAAAGACCTGAGGAACATGTGGGTTTAAAATTTACAGTCACACTCAGATAGGTAGATACTGGATTACTGAGATGGCTCTACCAAGGCTGGTGACCTGAATTTATTCCTCAGAACCCAATGTTGGAAAGAGACAACTGACTCCTGAAAAGTACGCATTAATCTGCACATAAAGACATATGTGTGACTTACACACAGTAAATATGTAAATGGTTGCTTTTTTATAGAATACTTTTATTTTTGTCTTAAAATCATTTTTAAATATGTGGGTTTTCTGGGTCTGCAGGTGCCCCTGGAGGCCAGAGGTGGAGGCTTCTGCCTCATGATGTGGCTGCTGGGAATTGAACCTGGGCTCTTACTGTTAACTGCTCTGTCCTCTCTCCAGCACTCCTCCATCCACCTTTTTTTTTTTTTTTAAAGACAGCCTTGTTGTGTATCTCTGTCTGACCTAGAACTCACTGCACAGACCAGTTGTGCTCAAACTCAACAGAAATCCCCTAGCCTCTTCCTGATCACGGGGATTAAAGTATACACCACTATACCCATTCAGAAAGAAAGAGAGTTTTAAAAAGTTGAACTATTTAAATTACTTTCTCCTATTCAAGCCTGATTCCACTTAACTTCTGAGTTCCAGTGAGAATTAGATACATGCAGAGTGGTGTGGCCATAGACTATATTATTTCTTGTTGGTTTTTGAAATATTTTGTTGATGCAAGGTAAGTATTAATGTAACAATACTTTATAGATAGGAATGATTTGCTTCTAGAAATAATCTGATTGTGCTGACTTTTTGTCTTGTGTATTTGTACAGATTTTTAGATTTAAACAAATTTCTGGAACAGACAAATTGAAGGGGTTATTGAATGTATAACAGAAGGCTTACCATTGTGCTTGGTTAGTTAAAGTAGTCTCTGACAACAGCATTTTGATTTATGTATCTTTCAGGAATATATTTTATCTTCTTTTTCAGGATATCTTGTTTATAGTAATAAAAATAACACTTTATAGTTTTGTAACTTAAATTGATATAAACTTACTTTTCTATCTAAAATACTTAAAAGTCATTTTTTGTGAATTTTTGAAATGTCATACACACTTTTAAACAATACTGTTATATGTGCTATTAAAGTCTCTGACTCAGTTTTTGTGTAAATTTTAAATTTCTGTTAAATACTTGGTTTGACAAGCTTCTTTTAGCAAAATAATTGATTTTTTAAAATAGTTTTGGTTTTTAGAATGATCTTTTAAGAATATCCATTCAGTTTTATTTTATGAATCATTAACTTTTGTGACACCAACCCAATTGGTTTGTGGACTCCCCCTCCTCCCACTGGTAGGGGGTTTTTTGTGTGTGTAACAGTCCTTGCTGTTCTGAAACTAATTTGTAGACCAGGCTGGCCTAGAACTCACAAAGATTCTCCTGCCTCTGTCTCCTGAGTACTGGGATTAAAAGTGTGTGCCACCACTAACTAGCATAGTTTTCTTTTTCTGATTTGTACAATTTCTATTTATTTCTGTTTTTAACCCTTTGTTGATTTCACAATTTTAGTTTTAAAACTATATTCTTTATCTTGTATTTTATTCTATGGTTTATAGTTTTGTTTAGGAATTACTGTTTTTAGACTGCTAGGGCTTTTTATTTGCTATCTGGCACACCCTTACATATACACAGACAGGTTTTTATATATATCTATCTATATATAGATGTATAAAAATCTTGTTTTTATTTTTTCATAAGTTTTAGGTAATAGAGTAATGGAACAATTCTATAAATTGACATCAATCCATGTTTTTATTAAAAAAATAACTTACTTTATATTTGTTGTATTAAATGCTATAGCGTATTTTTGTACCCTCGGCTCTCATTTATTACTACTATTCATTTCATTATTCTACCCTCTGGGTCATAGGCATGGGCTTTTATCATAGAATGTTTCCTATTGATACAGATGCTTTAAGCAAAATCAGACTTAACTACAGTGATCAGTCAGCTGAAGGTGGCAAAATGCTTGAAGACGAACTCATTGACTTCTCAGAAGATCAGGATGATCCGGTAAAATCAGATGCTTTGTAAGAATCTGTTACAGAATCTTAGAAGCCATTCCTTCAACCAGCAATGAAGGCGTTGTGGCTTCTGGATTTGGGTTGTATTTCAAAACAAAACCAGTTTTCTAGTTAAAAATATGTAATATAGGGGTTGAATTCTAGTACTACCTGGGAAAGTGTAAACATAATTTTCTTTGACTGGGGACTGTATAGCTCAGTAGTAAAGGGCTTATGTACTATTATTAGGCCCTCAGTTTGATGTCCAACATTGGATAAAAGAAAAAATTAATCTTTTTTTAAGCTTTTTTGAGCTATACTTGATCTTTTGTCTAATAATATAAGAGGCAAGTGGTAAAATTTTAGTTATGTAGTATGCGTAAGAATAGCAAGATTTTAATTTTTCTCCCATTTTCCCAATATCCCTTTTCTTACTTATCCAGTGACTTTTTCCAATTTATTGTGCATGTATTATAAGAGAATATATTTAATTAGCACCATAGGGGAACTATACTATTTTCTGGATCTTACTGCTCTAATAGACATCCTAAACACTTAAATATAAATTATAGTTTTGGAGATGGTTTAAGTAGTAAGGAAAGTTTACGAGAAACTGAAACATACTGTTTCTTAAATTTTCATTTTAAGGGGGCTGGAGAGATGGCTCAGTGGTTAAGAGCATTGGCTGCTCTTCTTGAAGTCCTGAGTTCAGTTCCCAGTATGCACATGGTGTCTCACAGCCATCTGTAGTGGGATCTGATGCCCAGAAAGACAGAGCACTCATACACAGAATAAATAAATCTTTTTTAAAAATTCTATTTGTTTTGTGTTGGGGACACAGCCATGTCCCACAGTGTGCGGGAGTCAACACAGTTGCAGAAAGACGTTCTCTCCTTCCCCATGTGGGTCCTTAGATCAGACTCGGCTTCTGGTTGTAGTGTTAAGGCAGACTTTGAGTTGTTTGCCTAGTAGTGAAGATACTTTATGCTGTACAGATTTCCTTGAACTCAATCTGATGGGGGGATGTTTTGTGTGTTATCCTTAGTTTATAATGTATAAAATACGATGCTCATTAGTTTACATAACAGGTAACTGCTCTAAACAAAGGAGATTAAGTGTTCACTATAAGCTATGATTATAAGTGGTGTAGGCTTCAGTGTTCCTATTCAAAAATATGGACTGAGATATTAAGATTTTGAAATTTTTTACATTTAAACAGTTTATATCGACTTTACGTGGTGGTGATATAATACAAATATCAGAAATCTGAAACATTTTTTTAGCATTACTTTGCATGTGGTGGAAGGGGAAATAGCTTATATTTTCCAGCCATATATTATAAGCCAATGGATAATTCAGAAATGACTTTATGTCACAGGATTGAGTGGAAAGGAAAAACTAGCATAAACCATCTTCACCATATATAAACACCTGAATGTCTGTCCTAGCACTAAAGGCCTGATGAGATGGCTTATTGGGCAAAGAATTTGCTGCACCTGCTGACGACCTAAGTTGTCTCTAGAACCCACATAAATTTGGAAGGAGAGAAAACGGTCTTTACAAAATTATTTCCTGACCTCTACCTGCATTCTCACATATGTTTATATACTTCATTCACACATACCATGATAATGAACAAAATCTTTAATGTTAGTGCTTTAGCATTGGATAAATTTAATTGGGTAGCAGGCTCAATTTTCTAGATCAGTTATCTCCCTGGACTAGAAGTGTTGCCATTTTGTTGGAAGGAGATTATTAGTTATTTTGATAGCAGATTCTTAATAATTAACCAAAGGCTCTCTTTTATAGGATGATAGCAGTGATGATGGACTCCTTGCTGATGAAAACTACAATTCAGAAATAGGACAGTGGCATTTAAAGCCTACTGTCTGTAAACAGTAAGCATTGACTATATCCTGCAAGCTGTGCGATTATTTTTTTAAATTTTTATTTTATTTTATTTTTTGAGTCAGAAAAAAATACAACAGAACAATTCTTTCTTTGGCAGAATTCACAAGTGCTCTCACGGGCAGGAAGGAAAAGTGGCATGCTGTCCAGAGATCCAACAGGGAGGCCATTATTGGTTTCCTCTTTGCAATTTTCTCAGCCTCTGCTCCCACAAATGCCTTCACACCTTCACAGTGAACCGCTATAATGTTTCTGAGGAGAAAACATCATATATAGTCAAATAGTAACATGAAGTTGGCGGTTGATGTTAGTTCCGAAGCTGCTTCAAGTGGGCAGAGAGTGACTGAAGGTGGTCCCACCTTGCACATGCTTCCTACTTAGAGACTCAGAATTGACAGAATTCTAAGAAAGGAAGTTCAAACTTGTACCCTGTCATGCTTTATATCCTAGTGTATCTGAGACTGGGTGCATTACTGAAGGGAGTGCAGGTGGGAACCCTGAAGATAGAATAAGTCCTTACCAGTTTTCAGAACTACATGTGTGTCCTAAATTATCCCCAGAGACTCCCAAACCCATTAAGTGATACAGTACTGCCTGGTACTACACTTATCTTCTTTTACTTTGCCGTGGAAAATTCTAGCAAAAAAACTGCATTAGTGGACATTCATTTATAAAAGAAAACAAAGATACTTAGAGAAAATATAAATGATAGTTAAGAGATCTATATCAGACATGGTCAGTACAGCTGAGTTAGATGTGTGTTTAGCACGTCGAAGGCTCTGAGTTGAGTCTTTAGCATAGAGGGAGATGGCAGATAGAGAGGAGGAAAGAGAACATGAACACTTTGGACTTACTTGGCACATTAGATTTCCTCATTTATTTTGAGTTTATAGCATACGTCTACAGAATTAAATCTGAAGATTAGATCTAAGTTGTGTAGAATGTACTAAAATAAAATCTTGCCATATATTACATTGTGTCAAAAAATAAATTGTGTCATACATAAATTCTTGGGATTACCTTTTTGTTTTTCTATAATAAGCTGTAGTTTAGTAGATTGTTAAGCAGGTAAGGGTATTTGTTGGCAAACTTGATGACCTGAGCCTAGTGATCTTCAGAAGATAGTAGAAAGGGAGAGCCAGCCCCTTCAAGTTGTCTCTCCACATGAATGTGCATATACATGCTCACACACAATACTTTTGTAGGGTTACTTTTTTACTTTGCTGAAGTTACATTACTATTCTATAACATAGTGTTTAATATTATTATGAATTTCCTATGTCTGTAAGGTTTGCTTTTCCTTTTGAGTATTTACTGAAACAAAAATTTTTATTCATATTAATATGGTATTTTAAAATTTCTTGTGCTTATATAACTTTGTAATTCATTTCTATCCTGCAGGCCTTGTATCCTACTTATGGACTCACTCAGAGGCCCTTCTCGGTCAAATGTTGTCAAAATTCTAAGAGAGTAAGTTCAAAACTTGTAACCTACCTGTTTGATATTCTGTAACTGAGGCAGTAAGTATTTATATGTATGTGTATTCTTGGTTCGTGTGTGTTTAGGTATTTAGAAGTGGAATGGGAGGTTAAAAAAGGAAGCAAAAGAAGTTTTTCCAAAGATGTTATGAAAGGATCCAACCCAAAAGTTCCACAGCAGAACAACTTCAGCGACTGTGGCGTGTACATCCTGCAGTATGTAGAGAGCTTTTTTGAGGTGAGTTTCAGTTCATTATATCTGGTGAAATAATGAGATATGTATTTGACTTTCATGTAATGAATATAATAAGAAAATAATTCATCTTTAAAATGATTCTGAGGAACAAAAGCTCATAGAGACCTTTTAAGATACAAAGCTTTTGTAATTATTGATCTCAAAATCTCAGGCTTGTCATTCTCTCTGACCAACCTGCCCTCTCCACCAGCTTTCTTTCTACCTTAGCAAATCTTACCTAGGATTCATGCTGTTTTATTTGTCCATTCCCATCTACACACACACACACACACACACACACACACACACACAATTGCTTCTCAAGCCTTTAAAATCTGCTCTCCTACCTACCCTTACGTCAAAAGCTTACTTCACCTCCAGCACCCTTCTATGTTTTCTTTGCTCTGTCCTGTGGCCTGGCTCTCCACATACCTCTCTTAGAACTCTTTGCGTTCCCTTGACTCCATAACTACCGTTCATTGAATGAACCGCTGAATGGCTTTTAAAGTCATCACTGCATTCCTGAGGATCCTGGTGTCATTCTCAGCTACAACACCAGAGATTCTCATGCTCTGCTCTTCACAGTCATTTTTCAAAAGCTCTTATTAAGTTACATTCATCAGGCTTATATATGGTGGCTCCCTGGTGCTATTCAGATAAAGAACAAAACCTTCTGGTGTCCTATACATAACTTTATCAGCCAGGTAGGAGTTATTCTGTTTCTCACTGTGCCATGTGTCCTGGCCTTGAAGCTTACTTCTCGGTGCTTCTGTCATTCTTTGGCTGGCTGACATCTACTTACTTACTCTCCACATTTGCCTAAGTGTCAGACCAATGGTGTTTATTCTCATTACACTTCATATTTTCTTGTCATAATGTTTGCCAAGATCATCTGTCTTTTTATCTAGCATGGTGCTGGCATTCTTTTCCTAGGCAGGGTGTGTTATCCTTAGTTTTGCTGCCGTGGAAACTCTTGCAGCTCTCAGTTCTACTGTTGTACAAACAACTGTAAACCATTTGTGAATTTGTTTGCTTCTGCTTGTAAAAAAAAAAAAAAAAAACTTGATTGCAGAAATAGGGTATGGGCAGTAGTTTGCCAGCCTCTAATCTAGAGAGTAAGCATCATAAGCCAGTATGGTTTTTATCTCTGATGCCTAATTTAGTACCTAGCTTGTGAAATGTAGTGAGTAGATATTGATACTTAACTTTTGAGTGCTGTTGTAGTTAAAAATTATACTTTTCTAACATGCCTTTAATCTTTTTATTTTCAGAATCCAATACTAAATTTTGAACTACCTATGAATTTGGTGAACTGGTTTCCTCCCCCCAGAATGAAAACAAAAAGAGAAGAAATCCGAAACATAATTTTGAAGCTGCAGGAAGGGCAGAGTAAAGAAAAGCAGCTGAAGGGCACTTCCTCAGCAGAAGCATCCTTAGGGGAAGGAGCAGAGCAGTACCCTAGCAGTATCTCAGAGTGACCAGAAGGCTTGGGCTTATAGGTTCAGAGGTCACATGGCATTCAACTATGCTTATAGACAATAAAGAACTGAAGTGCTCACTACTCAGATTTGGGCGATGTTAATGCTGTAAAAATGTCACATAAGTAATTTCCAAAGGAGTATGTATTAAGTAAAAGTCTGTAAATATGTTAATGAGGCCAATTTTTCCAACATTTATAATTATTTTTTTCACCTTTAGGAAACCTTTGTTATGTATTTTTTGTTAATAGTACTAAAAACTGCAACTTCTAAACACAAATAAACTATTTATAGGAAGAAATGATTAATTTGATATTCTTTAGTGAACTTGTATAATTCCTCAGAGTGTGACTTTATTTCGTGGGAATATATGTAAGTATCTATCGGGTTTTTTTTTGTTTTGTTTTGTTTTTTGGGGTTTTTTTTTTTTTTTTTTTTTGCCTCTGTTCTAAAATACTCAAATGTGAAAATATAATTGTTAGAGACATTTTAAACTAAAAATGCATCTTTATATGCTTGCATAGCAAGAAAATTAACATCTTTTCAATTCATGCTCTTTCATGTGTCCTGAGAAACTATAAAAAAAAATATGTATAATTTTACGTAAATACTTAAAAATATTAAGAGCAATCAAAGACAATGCGCCTTGACTTCTACTAGTGAAGCATAACTGCACTGGCGTACACTTTGCGACTCAGGTGAAAACTACCCTGGCAAGTGCAGCTTGCATCTCAAATATCCAATATTACCTATGTACTTTACCTTACGGTATGCTGCAACCTGTATCATAGAACTAGTTAAGGAACATTTTTAGTCCATATAAACACAGGAATTCAAATAGGAATTTATTTTTTGTAACTTCTATTTTTTCATTATTTTGTTCTCATTGTTTTGATAAAGAATCAGACCTTTTGCTTGAGTTTTTCTGTGTAAATTGTTTTAAATGAAAACATCGTCTCTTTAATTTCATAATGTAGCAAAAGCTCTTATTTTGACTTTTCAAAATAAGAAAGGTTGAGAAAATGTGGGTTTGGGCCTGTAGTTGAGTAGAGTGCATGCTTAACAAGCTGGAAGCCTCATGTTTCCACCCCCCAGTAGCATACAAAAATATAAAAATGTGAAGCTTTTGGTGCCACATCTGTAATTCATGTAGAGTTCTCGTATATGTAGAAACTGTTATTTTCTCAAATGAATGATATCTCTTTCAAGTTAAATGTAAAACTTTAAAACTGTGTTTTAAGTCAGTTTTGTTAGTGAATTTTTAAATGCCCATATAACAAAAAAAATGATAATAAAAGGCCAGTTTATCATCAGCTATTTTATTTCTAATGTGGCTGTCTCTGACTCCGTGAGCCACAATTTAGACTGTTAATGAGTTTAGCAAAGTACTGGGAAAGTTGATTCGGAGTGGGTGAGAATGTTAATAAAATAACTTAATGAGACTCCAGTGACAGATCAAAATTGAGGACAAGGAAAGTCACCATTAGTGCCGACAGATCAAAATTGAGGACAAGGAAAGTCACCATTAGTGCCGTCGGATTGTGTTTCTTTTTTTACTTTGGCCTAGCTTAACTTTCATATTTTTGATTATTCCTTTTTAGTAAGACTTTACATCTGCCAGGCCATATAATTTGCTCAAATATGTAAGACAAGTGTTTTCTAAAATCTTATTTATAACTGAAAAAGTCAAAATGTTTTTGTTCTCAAGCAAAGACCAAAAACACAAAACAAAGGAATTTTAAAAAATAGAAATTATAAGCAAGGTTGGCAAGCTTTATTTTTTTAAATGAACTCTATTGCCAAAATTTGGGGGAACTAGAAAAGTTACTGTAAGGACCAGGTATTCTGGCACAAGCCAGAATATGCCAACTGCTTAGGGGCTGAGGTACTTGACTCCTTGAGCCTGAGCCTGGAAGTTCAAAGTCAGACCACGATATGGTCAGACACTGTCTAGAACTGAACAAACTGTCCTAAAAGCCTGTGGTGTTTGTGTTTGATTCTTACTAGTTATATTTTATAGTGTTAGATAACTTGATAGGGTAAAATTACAGCTTGTTCCTAGGGCTAATTTTGGTCAATATTTTTTGTTTTAACATGAAAAATAAAGATTGTATATATAAAGTAGAGACCTACCTTTAAAATGTGTGGTTAGAACAAGCAGTGAGACATAGCTTTGCAGTGAGAAGTCTGTCATTCAACACCAGAACTGCATGAGGATATCTGGTGACTTCACTAATTAGATAGAGCTGCTGTATTGGTTTTCTTGTTGGATAGAATAACAGTTAATCATTTTTAGAAGAGTTTTAGATTCCTTGCCATAAAATTTGTATGTGTCTGAGCTCCTGGTAGTTTAGGAGGAAAGGTTGTGTTTAACTAGTCTCATCCTTTTGGCATCACTGACATGATTTGTTTAGACAGCCAAGAACATGATGGAGTTACTTCAGTTTCACTCAAACCTAAAACAGCTCTTCTTTGCATGCAGCTTGTGCTTAACCAGTCAATTAAATGTAGAAGGTTTTATTTGAAAGCATAAAATGATTTGCATTGTGCTTTGTCTCCACAATTATTTTTCTCTGTAAAGCCTATTTGTAGTCTCTGAAGACTATGTCAAGATAGAAAGTAAATAGGATAACAATTCTCTCAGAATTATGAAGATTTAGAAAGTTCACTGAGTATGCTTTAATCAGGAGTTAGTGGGATGATGTGTAGGAGAAAAGTAATCCTTTAAGTGATGAGGCCGGGTGGCATTTGTCTAGGACATAGATAGTCCTCAGAGCCGCTGTATGGAGTGAGGACAGGAGACATTATTGTGAGGGCGTACAGGGCGTACAGCTTCATGCAAGTTACACACTTCTCCACAGGACTTCTCAGGCTTCAGTGTGGGTATGCAGGATTATTAAGTAGAATTACAGACCACTATATGTAGTTTGGCCATGTTTTCTGTTTCAGGAACTCCTAGAGTGAAAAACTTAAGATCTTGTGTGAACTGAACTTCAAGAGAAGATAGTTTGGGGAATGATTTGAGGGTTTAAACAACTTTTTTCAGTAGTTGAGTTTATTTTGAATTTGAAAATAAGTAACTGGGCATTGGAGAAATAAAGTTTGATGAGAAGCTTTTGTTATAACCACTGTGAAAATAATCTTTGTATGGAAAATTAATTTTTTCACATTAGTGAGTTCATCTAGGGAAAAGAGAATTGATAAGTAGAAATTTTGTGAAAATATGGAGGTGAGTTGAAGAGCTGTTGGAGCTTTCCCTTTCTCTGCATATTGCTAGGCTGAACTCGACCCTGAATTCTTCTCTGTCTTTTGTTAGAACTGGTTGCAGTTGGTGAACTTCATATCCAAAGACATGTTTTTCTTCCATCAAAATATGTGCAAATAAGCTAGAATAGTTTATTAACATTTTAAATATTTTAAACTTGTCTTACTGAAAGTTGTTCAAATTTATAATAAAACATGTTATTATAATTAGCTTTATTAGGTAACAGAAGACTTTTTAATTCGGTTTTAAAAGTCTAAACATTTCGGTGTTTTGAGTACCTAGTATGTAGTAGAGGACCAAACAGATGCCATCTTCCTGGTGGGAAACATTAATTGGCTTCACAAATGAGTGCTAGCCATGAAGAACAGTGTGCATAAAGACAGTAATCTCTGGTCACCTGAAGGGGTGACATTTGAACCACTGATCTAGGAGAAGAGTAAAGGTAAAGTTTGAAGTAGAAAGATGCTTTGGCTTAAAATGGTAATTGCTTCATTTATAAAGCATGTACTGAATATTGTTTAGAACATTTTAGATGAATGATGCACTTCCTTAGTGATCTTAGATTTGTATTCTGCTAGTACTTTGATTTTGTGAGACAGATAGGTCCCAAGAAAGTTTCCTAAATTCACAGCATTAAAGTTGCTAGGTTAACCTGTACTTGATAAAATTAGGTACAAGTAAGACACTGGTGATCTAGAGAGCACTGTGGTAGTCTTCATCTCTGAGGTGGGATATCAGGGGCCGCTCTGAATTAGCTATTTTTAAATGATGTGTAAACATTTGCATAGTTTCTTAGAATGCTTTGTGTGAAGTAGAAAGGGAGGCTGGAAGCTAATCATGCAGGGCCTTGTAGCCATGTTCAAGATCTTGATCATTACTATGAAAAGTTATGGAAGCATTTCAGACGGGAGTAACACAGTCAAATGTGCATGCAGAAAAGAGTGTGTAGTAATGAAAATGGACCAGAGTGAAGTAGTCCTGGGATGAAATGAGTTCCCAAGGTGAGCTATGGAATATATACCTGTGTGGTAGGAATGCCGGAGAGTCATTGATCCCATTTGAAATGTTCTTTTTAGGAACATGCATCAAGAACATGAAAGGCTGTTCTTTATCTTAATCAGAACTTTTGCTGTTGTTTAAGAACAAATGATTCAAAGATAGTGTAAGCGTATACTGCTTAAAATAGAAAAAATGATTAATGTTAGACATTGCTAACATAAATTGTAAAAGCCAAATCATTCCTAAAACTTATGACACTACCAAAGAGATAAAGAGCATTAATTTTTTAGACAAAGCTTTCTATTTTTAAATACAAACCTCATGAAAGGAAGATGTAAAATTAGAATTAAATTCCAATGTTCCTTCACAAAAAAAAAAAAGACTAGATAGGTTTAATTTAAGAGCAACTCGTGCTTGACCTAATTGTGCAAGATCTCCAAACTCTAAGCTACCCAAGTGCTTCTATGCTCTGCTTTGCTGCTCCCTGTCCCTGTCTGTCAGCTGATTGAGCCCCAGGAAAAAGAGCAGGCAAGGGAAACAGAGGATCTAGGTACTGTGAATTTAGGTTGAAAGTAGTGAATACTTTGCATATTGGAAGAAAAGAAAATGTTAAATGACACTAATAAATGACCTCATTTCTAAGAAGGATTTTCTTATTTTAACCTGATATAAGACTGTATCTTACCAAATAAACTTGACCTTGTCTCAAAATTAATGGAAAGCATAAACATAAGTTGCCAAGCCTGGTTCCTGGTAACTGACTCGGGTATGCAGTGCAGTTCACAAATTTACAGCCCTAACAGATAACAGGCAAGAACACACTTGAGAACTCTGATGCGCATGACTTCTTCGTAAGTTGCAGTCGGCTGTGGAAAGCTTAGTGCACCAAGCATCCCCACACTGGCTTGCTGAAGTACTGTATGAGCTTGTCTTCTCCTACCTGTGTTTTATACCTGAACTGAGACGTGTAATTAAAGTTTTGATTTTTTTTTATTATGCTCTGAACTTTTCTTTCCTACCTCTTTTGTGTTTCCCCATATTCATAATATTTTTCTATGCATTTATGTAATAAATGTATTAAAGTACAATTTTTCTTATGGAACTAGGATAACTTTTATAAACACTATGGACTCTTGCAGTGTCTCATGGGAATTATTTAGCCTGGTCTCTCTCAGTTGACCACTCTAGTTCTGCCTGTGCTGTAGAAACAGTTACAGAATCTCAGGACTTACCCCCTACAAAAACGTTTCTTTGATCAGGATAGGTGTTCAGAGAAGCAAAGGAAGAGGAGGGGAGCTCTGCTTCTTTGTCATTGAGCTCTGTCTGATGTAACTTCTTTCCTTCTTAGGGATGGAAAGTGGTGGACAGCACATCAGTTCAGTAATCTCGCTGCCATTCATGTTCTGCACACATCTGCATCTTCTAGCTTCCTAGTGAACCACCACCAAGCTTGCTTACCATTTCTTCAGGAGAGGAAGGGGTGTGTGTGTCAGAGAGAGAGAGAGAGAGAAACTTCCACAGCAGTGGGCATTGTTTCCCCCCCTGAAAGTGTTAGCTCTTTATCTTGAAGTCTTGCATGAAAAGCTCTTCTTTATTGCTACCATTGCTTTTCTTGATCACTGCTTAGAATGGTCTTTTCCTGACAATGTCTGACTTTGTGCAGAGCACACTGCCATTGTGTAACATGTACAGGAGCTTGCTATGGGGTGCCGGGTGTCCTTGCCTCAACCTCCCAAGTACTGATATCGTAAGCATATCTAATCCATACCTGGCTACAAATGTACTTTTTCATTACCATTTATTTTTAGATTTCATGTATTTTCTATAGAATTTTTTAATTATATGTATATTTTATTTTTAAATCTTGGTTAAAGAACTCCTTTTTGACTTAAGGTAGTAAACAGAAATAATTCTTAAAAGATTTTTAAATTGTAAGTAATGAAACAAGTTCATTTCCGTATATGGCAAAAGATGGGTGTTTTATTCAAAAGGGATTCTTCGAGACTAGCTTGTTCTAGTACCAATTATTAAAAATAGCTGCTTTACATTTAACTCATTTCTTATGCTAAATTATTGAGATTTCTGAAATTTCTACTTTTTAAACTTTGCTCATTTCATTAAACGAGGTCTATAAAGCAGTTATAGACTAAATATCTGTTATTAGGCAGTGAATGAAAAATGACAGGTGAAAACTGGTGTCAAAATAAGACACCCAAGCCAGGCAGTGGTTGCACACGGCAGAGGCAGACAACATCTCTGTAGACCAGTCCAGCCTGGTCTACGGATCGAGTTCCAAGACAGCCAGGACTGTACAGAGAAAGCTTGTTTCGAAAAACCCTAAATGACCAAGTAGGGCAATCTAATTATTTTGTTCAACAAAGTAGAAAGAGAACAAACACAGAATCAGTGAACTGGAAATTATTCTACCACACTACCATACTCCCTCCAAACTCAAATCTGGTTTTTAAAAAAAGATAAATACATGAGCCTGACAGGAAAAAAAATTAATTTTGAAGGAAAAGAGTCATATCTAAGAGACAAAGTTTAAAAATGAGACATCAACTTACCATGTTTTGAAAGCATTGGAACAGATTCAAGATTCAAGAATTTGGCTAGGATCTCCACGCTTACTGGCAAAAATGCTAACAAAGATCCCATACCAGAAATGTGCACTAAGTCGATCAGTTAGTTAGTTCATCTGTTTGAACTTTGAGGCAACATCAGATTGTTCCAGGTCATAAAAGATTTGAAAAGATTTCAATTCACTTATGAAACCCATCTACCTGTGATACAAATTTCTGTTGGAGTTGGGGTGTAGTTGGTTACCACACATGAGAAGCTCTGAGCTTGCTCCCCAATGCTGGCAGGAGAGGATATAAAGAAGTAACAATGTACTAAGTTGTTAAACACTTAAAACCATTAGGTAGAGTCTTTGACAATTGTTGCACATGTACAAAAAAAAAAAAATTTTTTTTTCAGGGAGAAAATGGAACATTCCATTTGGAGTTTTAAATAATAATGGAACAAATAAGAGAATCAGGTACAGTGCCTGGATAAATACACCCAAAATTAATTCTGACAATGAGAATATAGAAAAGTGATTGGAGAAGAATGAAATATTCACACTGGTGGCAAAGAACTGTAAAGGACACTATAAATAAAGTTAACATGTTGCCTTGGGTTGGATGCACCTGCTACTTAGCTTGACAGCCTGTGTTGGTTCCCAGAACTGACTCCTGTGAGTTCTCTGATCTCCACGTGCATTACCCTACATCCACACAAAGTTTGTTACCTAGAGAAAATACAGAATTTATAGACAACTATAAACCATAATCCTACAAAAATTGAAGGGCAGTTTTTTAAACAGGAAGGCAATGCTGTAGAAATGCTTGTTAGTGGTAAACCTTCCTAATACAATTTCATTTAATGATAGTAGTTTGTATTAGAACTTTAATAAACATTAGAAGTTTATAGGAGGGGAGAAATATCAAAGAGACTCCATAAAGATATGAGGCCAGGTTTGACGCGACACACCTGTAATTCTAGTGTGCAGGTGTCCAGCCTGAACAACACAACAAGGACTGAAAACTGAATTAACTGGATGGGCAGGATAGCTCAGTCAGTTAGGGCACTTACCTGCCACCAAACCTGAGCTCAGAATGACCCCTGGGCACCATGTGGTAGAAAGAACAGACTCCTACCATACATATGTGCACAGATGTACACAGTAAATAAATGTTAAAAATAATAATGATTAAAAAATAAGACAAAATCCCTAAATTAACTAAGATCTTCATGTATGGCAAAGCCACTGTGAATATATGGAATCCAGAGAGAATTAAGATTAAAAAAATGACATGCATTAAAAGGAAAGAGCTGGAGTAGAGAAAATCAGAGCCCTAGGCTGTGGGTTGCATGGGGGGGGGGCAGTCATATAGCCAAGAACTTAAGTAGTTGAGGATGGCCTTCTGATCCTTCTGCCTCTATCTGGAGTGCTGAGATTACACTACTATGTCCTTTATGCGGTGCTGGGAATCCACTGGGGCTTCATGCTCGCTTGGTAAAGCTCTCTACCAACTGAACTCCATCCTAAACCCTGTGGTGGGTTTTAACTACCGTTAGATGTTGAAATGCTAGTTGGTAGATTATTGTAACAGTTTTTAGCTGTTATTCCTTGAATCTTGAGAGACTTGGTGACAAATAGGATAACCTCAGGAGAAATTATCCTCTAGCTACAACTGCTGGTCATAATTCCAAGTTGCCAGGTAACCAAGAGATTAACTGGAGTTTAGTGTAAGCAATAACTTCAGACTTGAGAGACATTGCTGACCTTTACCCTCCTAGAAAATAGACTTCCTGCAGTTGCTTGCCTTTGCCACTGTCCCCTTCTCAGCACACAGCTGAGAAACAATTGTCTTTCTGAAGCAATGACATTTTTTAATGTTCCTTTGAAAGTTGATTACATAAAAGCTGGCTGGGATGGCACATACCTACAAGGAGGCAGAGGACTGCTGCAAGTCCATGGCCAGCCTGATCTACAGAGTGAGATCCAGGCCAGCCAGAGTTACATGGTAAGACTGTGTCACCACCCAGCCAGCCGTCCAACTAACAAACATCCATTACTTAATATGACTATTCACAATTTGAATATTGCCAACACTAAGGCTTAACTATAAATGGCACAATATTTAAATGTACTGAGAGTGATATTCTGTCTAGGAGCAACTTGGGTGCATTGATTTATATATATACATACACATACACACACACACATACACACACACACACACACACACACACACACACACACACACACACACAACTGTTGCATAAGCTATAAAAGGTATTTAAATTTTTCCCACTGGGCCAATGAGATGGCTCAGTGGGTAAAGGCACTTGTGAAACACACACACACACCCCACAATAATAAATAGATAAATATTAAAATGTATCAGTTTTTAGTTTGCTTGCTTACTTGTTTGAGACAAGCCTTCTCTGTGTAGTCCTGGCTGGCTTGGAATTCACTAGATAGACCAGGCTGGTCTCAACTCACAGAGATCTGCCTGCCTCTGTTTCCTTCCAAGTGCTGGGATTAAAGATGTGCACCAACACTCTCAGTTGAGGAAGATATTTTTGAACTCTGGACCATCTCCAGGATTTATATTGAGGATAATATTAAATTAATTAACCCAATTCTCTGGTGAATTTAAATATTGCTGTTGGTATGATCAATTTCTATTCTTTATCGGGGCTTTGGGTTTGGATTCAGGGTTTTGCTTACCTTACTTGGGTGTGTAGTAAGAGGTTTCTGGCCCAGACTTTCCAGCCTAGACTCAAGGTTTATGCCCGCAGACCCACAGACCCACAGAGACACACAGATGCTTACAATAGTTTTAGGCTGATTGGCCTAAGGCCCAGGCATATAACTTGCTAACTCTTTACCCTTAATCTAACCCATGACTCTTATCCTGTTCAGCCATTCGGCTCGGTACCTTTTCTCAGAGCAGCATAGTTGTCCTCTGCTTCTTCTGGCTTCTCTTTGGCATTCTGCTCTGTTTCACCTGTTCCTAGAGTCTTCTTAGTCTGGTAGCCCCACCCACACTTCCTGTCTGCCTTTGGTCAATCTGTGCTTTTTATTAAACTAGTGGTGGGACAATTATTTACAATGGAACAGCATAATCTCCCTACATAGGTGAATGCTTTCAATGCTGAGTTACACTCCAACTCCCATATAAAAATCAGACAATCAGAGTATCTCAATGTTGCCCACTCTGGTTTCTACCCCAGGTCCTTAAGCAATTTTGCTGCCTCAGGCTCCTGAGCAGCTGGGGCACATTCTTATGTCACCACACCTTTGCACAATTAAACACATTTCTCTATGAACATTTGTTTTTAAAACATCAGTGTTGTGGGATTCAGGTGTCAGCTGACAAGGTCAAGGGACATTTATACAGAGCACCGGGCCCCCCGACCTGAAGGGGGCGGGGGAAAAGCCCCATTAAAAAGGGTCTGCGGATACGACACGCTCTCTTCCTGGTTCCTGGCTGCTGGAGGAAGGACCCCTTCGTCCGTCCGTCTGCAGACTTCGGTCCCTATTGTACTTGGTTACCTGTACCGTGAGTGTTGGTTTATATTCTAATAAATATCTATAGAGTATTTGTGTCCTTGTGGGTAAGCTCCGCCTACACATCAGAAATAAAACTTTAAAAGTTTATTATGCCCATAAAGTACCTTAGATGGTTTTTTTAAATTAAATTGAGTTAATTTAGTTTGATTGTCTTTATATAATTAAAAAACATTCCATTAATTTATGTCAGGAATTCATGCACAATACATCTGGAAAAGCACAAGGTTTCCCACAACAGTTTTTAAGATATTTTTTAGGGTATGCATGTGAATATTTTGCCTGCATATATATATGCACAACCAGGTCTTTAACCCCTCACAACATTTTTTTTAACTATTAATTTTATAAGACAGGCTCTCACTATATTAATCTGGTTAGTCTGGAACTTGATATATAGACCAAGATGGCTTTGAACTCAGAGTCAGGCAGATGAGCTGAAGCCGCCCAAGAAGAAACATGTAAAGGAGCACAGGTGAGCCACGGGCCACGTGGCAGACAGATTAATAGATATGGGTTGATTTAAGATGTGAGAGCAAGCTAACAAGGTACCTGAGCCATAGGTCAGACAGCATAGAGTTGGTATGAGTGTCTGGGTCATTTCAGGGGGTCTGAGTGGCTGGGCGGCTAAGAGGTCTGGCACAGCAAGTCTGTGGGTCCAGGTCCATGGCTGCCTGAGACCAAGAAACCCCACTACTACAGGCATATATGTATATATGTATGTATATACTTATATATGTATATATATAAAGCGCTCATACATATAAAATAATATATAAATTAATACACAAGTATATTAATGGTATGTTAATACATGAATACATATTGGTCTCTGTCTCCATTTTTTGGCCTGGAGGTTCTAAAACCTTTCTAACTTCTTGAATGGTTGAATAAACAAACATCTTTTATTGTCATGGTTGGCCTTTTTGGTTTCCTCCACTTTTATATTTTAAAAATGACTACATTTATTTATTTGTGGGGTGTAAGGAGTGTGCAGAGGTCATAGAAATCTTTCAGGAGTGTTGTGAATCCCAGAATAGAATTCGGTTATCGGGCTACCCTCTAGCCATGTCACCAGTGCTTCCTCCATTCCTCATCAGCTCGGCAGTGATAAAGCAAGAAGGAGCCTGTTAGCTGAGGTAACTAACTAGTCAAGCTATAGGCTGAGGGCTGGATGCCATATCAACAGGTAAATTCCTTTTCTAGTAAATCAAACACAAAATCTTTATGTAAAATCGATTTGTTTGAAACCAGTCAGGACAGCACACACCTGTAATGCCAGCACTTGGGAGGTGGAAGCAGGAAGATCAGGACTTCAGGGTCATCCTCTAGTTACTTAATGAGGTAAAGTCCATCCTGGATTGTATAAGGCTTTCTTTCAAGACAGAATACTGAAGTCACAGGGGCACATGCCTTTAATTCCAGCACTTGAGAGGTAGAGGCAAGCAGGTGTCTCTGAGTTTGAGGCCAGCTTCAAACTACACGTAGTGAATTCTGGGACACCCTGAGCTACGTAGTAGGACCCTGTCTTGAAAACAGCAAAAGACAAATAAACAACAACAACAACAAAAAAAACCCACTTCTCTTGGGAATCACAGGAACTACAATTTAATAAACATGAATTCAGATAGCTCTAGGTGAATGCTTCCAGATTAAGGAGGCAGCAAGTAGAACAGACTTCGTTATGAAGCAATGAACATTCCTTTGTAGGAAATGTCTACTGAACGTTGAGAAAAATCAGTTGCCATGTTCTAGGAACTACATGACTGGCAGAAGAAACAGAACTGTATACCTAGTGTCTTAGTTAGGGTTTCTACTGCTGTGAGGAGACACCATGACCTTGGCAACTCCTATAAAGGAAAACATTTCATTGGGGTGGTGGCTTACAGTTTAGTTTAGTCCCTTATTATCATGGCAGGGAGCATGGGAGCATGCAGGCAGACATGGTACTGCCCATATATTGATCAGAGGCAAGAGGAAATGGTCTGTGACGCTGAGCAAAGGTTAAGCAAGAGACCTCAAAGCCTGCCCCCACAGTGACACACTTTCTTCAACAAGGTCACACCTCCCAATAGTGCCACTCCCTATGAGTTTATTACATTCTAACTATTAGACCTAGCAAGCATCCACAATGCAAGCATAACCTCCTGCAGGCATCTGAGCTTTTGGACACTGTGTGGAGACCAAAACCTCCACATGCCTGCAGTCAAGGTCAAGGCGACCAAGGTTCACACTGGCTTCCCTTTATCTTTAAATATATTCCCGATGTCACTTTCACTGTGACTTTCCTTTTATTCTTACATTCCAGACACAGACCTCCAGAGAGGAGGAAATGGCTGGACATCGTCGCCAGTACCTAGTGACTAGCTGAATTGTGCCAAGAAATGAAGCCTTAACAAACAACAGAACTTCAGGGCCCACAAGCTTCTGGGTTGGTAAAAGAATTTGTAAATCACAGAGGGCATGTGCCACACAATTTGAATGTGTTTGGAATTCACACTGCGAGGGCAACAGAGCAGGAGGGTCACTTGGACCCAGTTAGGATTAGCCTGAGTAACAGAGCAAAATCCTGTCTCTTCAAGCAATCGGGGAGAGGGAGTCTAAATTGGCTTTTCTCTATTATAATATGAATGAACACCCTAATTGCCATTTTAGAATCTTCATCCAGGACCTGATGGAGGCCTATGCAGAAATCCATAGCTAAACACTGGGTTGAGCTACTGGTCCAGCTGAAGAGAGAGAGGAGAGATTGCATGAGCTGAGGGATTGGGATCATGATGGAAGATCCATGAAGTAGGCAGTCTTGTGTTGTTGGGAGCTCACAGACTCTGAAGTAACAGCTGACTAATCTTCATGGAAGGGATCTGGACCCTCTGAATGTAGATGACAGTCGAATGGCGTGGACAGTTTTTGGAACCTCTTGAAATTGGACCCGAGTCTATTCCGGGCCCATGAACTGGCTTCTCAGAGCCCATGTTTTGCTGCAAGTGTGTGTGTGTGTGTGTGTGGCGGGGGGAGGTGTATTACACCTTTCTCAGCCTTGATACTTGGGGAAGGGACTTGGTCCTATCTAATCTGGATTTGCCAGTCTGAATTGACTCACCTTGGGATTCCTTGCTTTCTCGGGGAGTGAACAGGACATGGGGTGGGGAGGGACAGGAGAGGCCGAGGGGGAACTGGGAGAAGGGACAGGAGGGGAGCAGCAATAAGCACCTATGTGCCAGTAAGCATCTTTAATCTCGACACTGAGGATGGAGGCCGGCAAATCACTAGGAGTTCCAGGCAAGCCAGGGCTACACCACAAGACGCTGCCTACACAACAAAAAAGAAATGGGGAGAGAAGGTGCAGGGCAGAGGGAGGGAGGGAGGGAGGGAGGGAGGGAGGGAGGGAGGGAGGGAGGAAGGGAGGATGAGCAGAACAATGAAAAGTCATAATAACATGGTCTTCCCAGGTTAAGAACAAATAGACCATTATTAGTTACTTTATATATATGTGTGTGTGTGTGTGTGTGTGTGTGTGTGTGTGACAAGAAGCACCTTAAGGAGATACAGCCCATCATGGTGAAGAAGGGTGAGAGGGCCACATGGCATCTTCAGTCTGGAGCTATAGTCAGAAAAAGGAAGGCCCAGCTACCTCCTCCTCCTCCTCCTAAGAGTCTCTACCTCTTAAGGTTTCCACGATAGTCCTCCAAATTGTCACTAGCTGGGGGCCAGATATTCAAAGACATGAACCTGTGGGGGACATTTCACAGTCAAAAAACATTTAGAAAGCCTTCCACATGCCTTTTGGAACTGTGTGCTACTTTATTTACTTGCTTAAAGTTTATTTTTTATTAATGTGTGGGAGAGGGGAGACGATATATGTTGTCATTACAAGGGTGTGTGTGCCATAACATGCCTGAGGATGTCAGAGGACAGTTTTGAGGGATTGATTCTGGCTTATACCTTGTTAAGCAAAGTAGAGTCTCTCTTGCTTTTATTATTATTATTATTATTATTATTATTATTATTATTATTATTAATTTCACTGTGCAGCATACTCCAGGATAGCTGGTCCATGAGTCTCTTGTGTCCATCTCCCCTCCCACTATATATGAGCTGGGATTACAGAAGCACGCCGCTACACCAAGCTCTCCATACATGGCTTCTACCTCATGCTTTCAGGTTTGCAGCAAGCGCTTTGTGCTTTCTCTTGATGAGCCATCTACCTGGCTCTGTATTTTGGTTTTTAATTTTTCGTTTGTGTGTGGATGCTCAGGTGTGTTGGTGCATGTGTGTGAGTGCATGCACGTATGTGTTGGTGCACACACCCCTGTGCCTGTGGGGGAAAGAGAAGGTCTTCAGCTGTCTTGCTCTGTTGCTCTCAGCCTTATTCCCTTGACACAAGGCCTTTCACTAAACCTGAAGCACACCATTGAGACTAGACTAGCTGGCCAGCCACCTCCTGGATCTGCCCATTTCTGCCATCATCACCCCCAGCTTTGGAGTTACAAACATGAGCAGTTATCTATTGTCATTGTTTACTTGGGCACTGAGAATCTGAACCCAGGTCTCATATTTCTGCATTAAATGCTCTTAGCTATGGAGCCATCTCCATAGCTTTAATTCTAACCTTTTAAAAACAATCAACTTGAAATATACATATGATTGCTAGACTATAATTATTTGGTAATATTTAAATCTCCATATATCTATGCTATACATTTTTATTCTGTTGTTCATCATCTGATTTTCTCTGACTTCAAGTAGTACCACATGAACCCTCCCATATAGCCACTGTGCCTTTCATTATCTTGAACTCTGGAATGAGACATCTAAAACAGATGAGACTGACCAGCAACTTGAACTACAGTTTCCCCAAATGTCTGAGGAGGAAAATGAATGCTTGTTGTCTTTGTCGTTGAGATTTTTACTTTATTTGTGCATGGAAAATGTAAAAAGCATTTTTAAATGGGGTAGAAAAATAATATTACCTAAAAACCACACACACTCACTCGCACACACAGACACATGCACACACAGACACACACGCGCGCACACACACACACACACACACACACACACACACACACACACACACACACGATGAGAGGGAGATGGGGAAGAGGAATAACAGAAGAAGAGAGCTATGGGTGAGTACAGTAAAAGTACATGACCTATTTAAAGAATTTCTCCTTAGGAACCCATCACCATGTGCAATGAATAGATGCTGTAAAGAGCAGCAGTATCTTGAAATAGATCAAAGAAACATCAAGAAATCACTGCTCTGGAAGTTCCTAATTGAATAGGTTGAAGTTGAATGTTATCCTCTAGTTAATAATAATCTGAAATTTGAACAAAACATGAAATGATTTCAGAGTAATAACCTGCATTCACTCACTTACACTTGGCTGAGATTTAGCCTATCATCATATTTGTTAGCTTTGCTGTGAAGCCTGCAATCTCAGCACCAGGGGGGGTAGTAGAGAACCAGGTGTGCAGGACATGAGGGCCAGCCTCAGGATGTCACTGTTGCAGTCCTTAGCATCCCTGGCTGGCACAGCAGCCCACACTACTGTGAGTCATCTGTCTCCACCTCGAATCTTTGTATGGCTTTGCCCAAGTTTCCTGATGACTTAGGTCAGGTCCAATGCCAGGCCTCTGCTCCAGCTGCAGGTATTGAAAAGGCTTTGGCCCAAATCATTTCCCCAAGTGAGGTGGTCTCAGCTCTGCTGAGATATAAAAATAAAGGACTCTCCACAGATGGAATGGATGGGAGTTCAGAGAGCTGGTGGGCAAACACTCACTATAGTCTCGATTATAATCATCTCTCTAAAGTGCTTAGCATGGTGCTGTCATGTAATGATTATGCAGTGTGTCAACGTTCAGGGACAAGAAAATAAAAAGACATAATCTGGTTTTCTTTTTCTTTCTTTCCTTCTTTCCTTCTTTCCTTCCTTCTTTCCTTCTTTCCTTCCTTCCTTCTTTCTTTCTTTCTTTCTTTCTTTCTTTCTTTCTTTCTTTCTTTCTTTCTTTCTTTCTTTCTTTCTTTCTTTCTTTCTTTCTTTCTTTCTTTCTTTCTTTCTTTCTTTCTTCCTTTCTTTCCTCTCTTGAGACAGAGTCTCTCTACACAAACCTGGCTGATGGCTCTTCTGGAATAAAGCATAAGAACCTGTTTGTTTGGTTTTGCTCTTTGGGGGGCCCACTCCCCAAAATAAATCACACACAGAGGCTTATCTGAATTATAAATGCCTGGCCTTAACTGGCTTGTTTCTAGCCAGCTTTTCTTAATTTTAAGTTTAAAAGGGTCCTTTTACTTATGGGCTTTTATCTTTTCTTACTTCCACTGTTACTGTGTGGGTGGCCAGGTGGCCGGATGTCTGGGTGTCTGGGTCGCCGGGTGGCCTGGTGGCTATGTGTCCGGGTGTCTGGGTGTCTGGGTCGCCGGGTGGCCTGGTGGCTATGTGTCCGGGTGCCTGGGTGTCTGGGTGTCTGAGTGTCCGGGTGTCCAGGTGTCTGGGTGTCTAGGTGTCTGGATGGCCAGGTGTCCGAGTGTCTGGGTGTCCGGGTGTCTGGGTGTCTGGGTGGCTGTGTGGCTGAGTGGCTGTGTGGCTGAGTGGTTGTGTGGCTGTGTGGCTGAGTGGCTGTGTGGCTGAGTGGCTGTGTGGCTGAGTGGCTGTGTGGCTGAGTGGCTGGCCCCTGTCATCCTCCTCTCCTTGTTCTCTTGTTCATTTGTTTTTCCCCTCCCAGATTTCTCCTTCTCTTTATGCTCTCTCCTGCCTTGCTATGGGCCATTCAGCTCTTCATTAGACCATCAAGTGTTTTAAACAGGCACAGAAACACAACTTCACAGAGTTAAACAGATGTAGCAGAAGAATGGAGCACATCTTCGCATCATTAAACAAGTGTTCTACATCACAAATAAATGTAACACATCTTAAAATAATCCACAACAGAGACCAGGTTGGCCTCAGACTCACAGAGATCTGCTTGTCTCTAACCTTCCTCCCCCAATGCTAGGATTAAAAGTAGCAGCCACCATGTTTCCTTAAAATTCTATCTTTAAATGTTTTTATTTTGGAAATGGAGTGTGTAAAATGTCATGCCATGAGTGTGGAAGACAGAGGACAGTGTGTGTGAATGTTTCCCCCTTCTGTCATATGGATTCTGGAGTCTGAACTCAGGTCATTACATTTGGAACGAGCCCACTTCCCCATGGAGCCATCTTTCTGGCTCTTGTTCTATATTTTTTCTTGGAGGTAATCTTATTATGTTGCAGAGGCTAGCCTGGAATTCCTCTTGATCTCAAACAGATGGAATTGCAGGTGAACGCCACTGCATTGAGAGAGCAGAGCTAAAGCTCAGTATTGTGGGCTGGATGGAGCACCTCAGCAGTAGAGTGTATGCTTTGAATGCAGGAGACTTTGGGTTTGAGTCCTAGCCCTTTAGAAGCTACAAACCAAATTCGGTACTTTAGGAATGAGAGATTGGACTCTGCACTGAACTCACGGCAAGTGGGAAATTACAGCCATGACTAAAGTGAAGCCAGAGAATGACTAAAAGACACCAGGGGAAACAGGACAGCCGAGGGGAAGCCAGGTGGTGAGGGGAAGCCAGGTGGTCAGACATTGGCTGAGGGATGGTGGAGGCTGAGACTCTGAGGACAGAGCTTCTTGTGGAAGGATTCAGCAGTGTTCTTGCTAAAACCTTATTTCATAAGGAAGAACACATTCAGGGCTATGAGGCATTTTAGAAGACAAGTTTGGCGAAGCCAAAAAAATTGCTGAAGGTGCAAGACACGGTAAATGGGATGATGTAGAGTGGAGGTAACTCTAAGAATGGAGGAGAGAATGGATGAGGAGAAACAACATCAGGAGTTCACAAATGAGAAGATGATGAGTCATCCAAGATGGAATGAAGTATCAACTTGGGGATTATTTATGATATGGAATGAACTGGATTTGGCGACTCTGTAAGTGGAGAAAGAGAAGAGTGTACCGATATATTATGTAGGCTCGAAAGAAACTAAAGATCAGAGGACAGAGTCAGCTACAGAGTTAGCCAAAGAGGCCAGGGAATTAGTAGCGCAGGCCTTTAATACTAGCACTTGGGAGGCACAGGCAGAGATCTGTCTGGATCTCTGTGAGTTCAAGAAGAAAGAAACAGAGCCAGGTGGTGGTGGCACACACCTTTAATCCCAGCACTTGGAATCCCATGCCTATGCTCCCAGTACTTGGGAAACACATAGGCCTTTAATACCAGCACTAGGAAAGTTGAACCAGGAAGTAATATGACTGGGCAGAGAAAGGAGTATAAGGCGAGAGGAGACAGGAGATCTCCCCTTGCAGGAGATCTCTCCTTGCTTCTCCCATTCAGTCTGAAGATTCCTGGAGACAGGATCTTCCTCTTTCATATGAAGAGCTGCCTAGGTGAGACGTGGTTGTGGTTTGTTCCTCTGTCTCTCTGATTTCTCAGCTTTTCCCCAATATCTGGCTCTGGGTTTTTATTATAAGACCCATTAGGATTCGAGCAACAGAAGAGCCTGGATGCTGTAATTCTACAGATTCTGGGTGCAGGTGCTGTTAATGCCAGCTACAGCAGGGTCTGTCAACATTTGCTGAGGAAAGATAATGAGTTTCTGCACTACACCTGCAGGTACGCTGCCTGGATTACTCTAGAGTTGGCAACACAAAAGCAGACTCTTCACACACACATACTCTGAATTTCTATAAACACACACAAATCAAAACTCAAAAAATTTTGCATATGGTTGGGAGGGGGCAGTTTGTGAAATTCTCATTTATATAGATCTCTGGTTAAGAATTCTTGAGGTGGGGGGGACAGTTGTAAAGATGGCTCAGAGCTTAAGAGCACTGGCTGCTCTTCCAGAGGTCATGAGTTCAATTCCCAGCACTTACACGGTGGCTCACAACCATCTATGAGATCTGGTGCTCTCTTCTGGCAAGCAAGCAGAACACTGTATACATAATAAGTATTTAAAAAATTAAATTTAAATTAAAAAATTAAAAGTAAAAAAGAATTCTCGGGAGTATGAGCCAAATGGGCTTAGTTTAGTGGTAAAGGTGTTTGTCATCAAGCCTGGGGAACTGAGTTTGAACAAGATCTCTCTCATCATCTCATGCTCACATACATACAAAATAGGTATGTCAATATTATTTTGACAAAATAAAATTCAAAATAAAAAACAAAGTAATTCCTGGGATAGCCTCAAAACACTCAGGATGGTGCTGTATCATGGTTGATAGAGCACTTGCCTAACAGGCACTGGGCTCTGGATTTGATTCTAACACTCTAGGAGACAGAGGGAGAAATTCAAAACCCTCAGTATGATCATGTTCATGTATGAAATTGCCAAAGAACTAACTAAATTTAAAAAAAAAAAAAATGAAGTTCATTCTCAGCTACAAACAAGTTCCAGGCCTGCCTGAAAGGGGCAATGGGAAAGGTCCAAGCACGTTGTAGAACTTAAGACACATAAATACTGATAATAGCAAATGCAGTTTCCAGAGCTGTCATCTGTGCATCCTTCCATTCCATTTTATCCAACAATATTACTAATTGTAGGTACTATTTACTTACCATTAAGAACTTTACCAATGACCTATATCCCAGTCCCTGTGGGCCCTACTTAATGAGAAAGCTACTGTACTTGACACTAAGAATCCAGAGAAGTCTACTGTGCCCTCAAAGAATATACAGGGAAACTAGAGAATACATGTAAGTAAGTAGATAGAGGTGATTGTGGTGATATCTAATAATGTTTGCCTGAAAATCAGAGACAGATGAGCAAGCCGTGGCTACTCCTCAGTGGCCACATCTCACACGAGTGCTCAGACTGAAAGCCTATGAATTCTCAGCTGAAAAGGTATGATTCCTGCCTAATCTTTCTTTCTCTGCCCAGCTATCTCACTTCCTGATTTAACTTTCCAATAGCTAGAATTAAAGGCGTGTGTGTTTCCCAAGTACTGAGAGCATAGGCATGGTATCCCAAGGGCTGGGATTAAAGGTTTGTGCTACCACTGCCTGTTTGCCTTTGAATTCACAGAGATCCAGACCTATCTCTGCTGAGATTAAAGGTGTATTTACTTTATGACTTCTATGACTTCAGACACTCCCTGACTTCTATGGCTAACTTTGTGGATGGCTCTGCCCTCTGATTTTTCAGGCAAACCTCATTATATATACAACATATCACCACAGGTGGTAATGGTGTACTGTAAGAGAAATTTGGACAGTGGATGTTAAGTGAAAGATGGGAAAAGAACTGAATTATGGCTAGGATTTACCACCAGGGGGGTTAGGGGAAATTCTTAGAGAGGACAAACAGGCCTTGTTCTACAGAAATAATTAGGTTTAGCCTGGCTATGCTCCAGTGTAGCATATAGCATAGAGTGTTTGTTTGGGGACACAAAGGCCCTTCAGAATGACTTGAATGTAAAATATGAAAAATGGAGGCTGTTGGTAGGAATGAGATTGGGCAGCCAGGCATGTAGAAGACAATGATTCCCAGGACAGATACCTGATGCTGCTCAGATTGTGGACTTGAGCACAATGGTAAACTGGGGATCACATGACCAGTAACAGAGCTTTAAAAAACAATTGATAAAATGATAAGAGAAATAAACTGCTACGCCATTCAAACATGAACAACCAGTTTTGCGAAAGGTGGTTACCTCCAGGATCTTACAAGGAGTTTCAGGACTGGTGTGAATAAACTGTGGTGGTCTGGCCTAGCATGCTTCTGCCCACAGACTCACTCTCCCAGTATGTAAAAGTCCAGGGAAAGACATGTTAAGGGGTTTGGACTTTATATTAAGAGCAGTGATGAACCATTCACTGTTGGATTTTGTCTGGACTGGTGATTATGATTATATAAGAACTGTAATGATAGTGGCTTGGAAAAAAGACAATGGTAGCATGTAGGAAGAGGAATTGGGCAGAGAGAGATGGATCTAGCAGCAAAGGGACTTAACAGACTAAGGAGGAGAGAGAGGAAAGACTGTGTATCAGTCACAAGCAACTGTAACAAAATGCCTCTTACTGGCTTGCACATCGATTTTTACATTACATTCAAAATTAGGTAGAGGCAGTGAACAAATCACACAGTGATCATTTTTGTTCCTTTAAAGAGAGTTATTTCTATTCTATGCCTATGGGTGCTTTGTTTGCAGAAACTTGTCTTCTCCAAGAATCTGTGTACCACATTCATGCAGTGCCTGTAAAAGCCAGAAGAGGGTATCAGATGGTCTATAACCTGGAACTTAGCCACCATGTGCTCCTAACTGCTGAGCCACTTCCAGTCCCATGATGTTCATTTTATTATTTATTTATTTATCTTACAGTATAACAAAAATAACTTTAGTTTTATACCAATATGCCAAAGTCTATTCTAATGTAAAATATTTGAGGTTAATAGTTGTCTTCTTTCTCCCTGTATTCTGCTATCTCCCTGCTTCCTGTTGTCTAGGGACAATGGCAATTTCAGGGAATCCTGAGAAAACTGGGATGACAGTCAAGTGCTGGGAAAACATTTGTTCTCCAGTCTCAGAACTGTCCCATATCAAGGGATCAGCATATACATCACCTGTCTCATCGGTTTTCTTGGTTTACTTCTTTATGTCTTCAGCCAAGATTTTCAAGAGGTCTCTGCCAATCAAACCTGATCTCTATTAACCTTGAAGGAATCCACAGCCTTTTGTTTACCGTGGAAACAAAAGCATGACCTCTTCCCCAGTACAATATATTTTTTGAATTTCATTTTAAGGCACCCTAAAATATCTAGACTGGTTTTTATAATCTGACGGTATACTTCACTCACCAGTATTCAAAAAATTCAAAATCAACACAACACCTACAGGATCCAGACTCTCTGTGCATTTCCCATGTTTATGTGGGAAATTAGTTTACTATTACATTAGTATATTAGTTTACTTTCTCTTTTTAAAGACTTTATTATTTTTAAACTATTTTTCTTAGGACTGTTTATACCTATTTTCTTTCTTAAGCCAATATACATTTTAAAACACACTATAACCTTTTCAGAGATTTTCTGTCTGGATCTGTCTTTACTGCATGCCTCGAGCCTTTTCTGATGGAGTGAGCCAAACCTTAAACTGCGAAGTGGCTTTCGCTGGTGGTTGGCTCTGTCAGCTCCACTGGGTTCTATGAAAACCCAGCTTTAGGCCACGCAAGCCTGGCTGAGAGCTAGCTACATTCAATTGGGATCTGCACCTAAGGAGGAGCTGCATTCAACTACCCCAGCTCTAGGAATCTGGTACGTGCACTGTGGCAAGAGCTTTTACTTGGCTTTTTGTTGGTCTTTAGTTTTAAAAGTCAATTGTTTCTGGTTTTTTTTCGTCTTCTTTTTTTTTAGTCAGGCACAAGAGTAAGGGATCCGTGTGCCTGCAATGTGTTTGAGTGGGAGCCAGAGGTCTATGTTAGGCTTAGTCTGCTTTTCATTACTATGATAAGGCATCAACCAAAAACAGGCCAGGGAGGAAGGCTATCATTTTATCTCTCAGATTACAGTCCATCATCAGGGGAAGACAGTACAGTAACTCAAAACAAGAACCTGAAGGCAGGGCCTGATGCAGAGGTAATGAGGAATGCTGGCTTACTCATCCTGGCTTCTTCAACTGGAGCTCACTATTTTTGCTACAACAGCTGGCCAGTGAGCCCAAGGATTCCACTTGCCTTCTCTTCCCCTCCCATGCCAGCACCAAGCTTATAGAGTGAGCTTTGTCCCCGCTTTTAATTTATTCTACAATCTTTTATATATTTGAGATTTACTTCTTGACAATCTGGAGCTAAATTCCTGTGATTGCTGTAAATTACTTCCGTTCTTGGTTTCTCTTCCTCTTTTTAACTTCCCTACTGTAACGTACTGTTTCATGAATTTGAAATGTTCCCACTAGACGGCAGCTTTTTCTTCTTCTTTCTTTTTCTTCCTTCCTTCCTCCCTCCCTCCCTCCTTTCTCCTTCCTTCCTCCCTCCCTCCCTCCTTTCTTCTTCCTTCCTCCCTCCCTCCCTCCCTCCCTCCCTCCTTCCCTCCCTTTCTTCCTCCCTCCCTCCCTCCCTCCTTCCCTCCCTTTCTTCCTCCCTCCCTCCCTCCCTCCTTTCTCCTTCCTTCCTCCCTCCCTCCCTCCCTTCCTTCCTTCCTTCCTTTTTTCTTTTTCAACACAGGGTCTCTCTGTGTAGCCTTGGCTGTCCCAGAACTCTGCTCTGTAGACCAGACTGACTTCAAATTCAAAAAGCCCCCTGCCTCTGCCTTCCAAGTGCTAGGATTAAAGGCACGTGTCACCACCAGCCCACCTTTTCATCAAGCCAATTGTGTCCTCTCCGCATATCTGACCCTCCCCCACCACGTGTGTGATGGTGTGGATTGAATTTGCATTCTCCAGAGTATCTGGAGTCACAGGCATGAGACATCAGGCCCAGTTTGAACACCTGAAACTTGTCTTCTCCAAGAATCTTCCAGACAGCGCCCCTGTGGTCACAAGACAATTTGAGGAGTTGGTTCTTCCCTTCAACCATGTGGGCTCTGGGGATTGAAAACTGGGCTATAAGTATATTCTTACTAGCTTGTTTTGTTTTCTTAGTAGCTTCTTTTCTTTATAAAGGCGATATTTGTTTTCAAATTTGCATAGATGCAATATTTAATTCAAAAAGATGACTCATATGACCTTATACAGTCAGTAATATTAAGCAATTGAAGAGATAAAGCCAGGCAGTTGGTTCAGTTCTATAAAACTAGCCCACAAGGATTATCACTGCTTTGAGGCTAGCCCAGGCTATATGGCAAGTTCCAGGGCAGCCTCTTCACACATTGAGACTCTCAAGAGTCCAAATAACAACAAAAGGGGCAGGGTGGAAAGGCAGGGGCTCTAAGAAGGAAATGTGACCAGTGCATGGAAGACCAGTCAAGGTAGGGAAAACTTCCTTCTGTGGTCCAGTCCTCTAAAGGCCAACAAGAAGTTGACTCAGGTAGGTGGAGAGCTGTGTGGGGAGCGCAGGCCTGGTTGCCAGGCTGTGCCACCTAGCGCCCTGCACCCTCTGCAATACGCCTGTCCCCACTCACTCTCAACTTTCCTCCAACTGACTCTTTGAGGTGCAGATCCATAGGACCCGCGCTGCAGGACTGGAAACAACCTTTACTGAGACAAGGGGAACTTCGTGTGGCCACCTGCAACATACTCCTAGTAGGGATGAGCTCAGACCCTCGGTTCTCCGCTCCTTCTGGACCCTGTGACACCGCCCTTCCCAGGTCCCACGCCATTAAGCTCTGCCCCTTATTCCCGAGTCCTGAGGCCCAGCCCTTCTCAGCGGAGTTCTCAGAGGCCTTCCCATCCTAGACCTCCATGCCTCCAGGGACCCGGCTCTTCCCAGCTCTCGGGCTCGCCGTCCCCACCACACTTCTTGAGACCCCTCCCTTCCACTCCTTCACTCCTAAAACCCCCACGCCTCCAAATCCGCTCCGCCCTCTCATCCCTCACTCTTCAAGTCCCCGCCCCTTAGGCGGCCCCGCCTCTTTCCATGAAGACCCGCCCTTTCCTCACTCGCCCCGCCCCCTTCCACTAAGTCCCGCCTTCGACCCCCCGCCTCCCGCCCCCTTGGGCGCCCCGTAGCAGTGACGTGGGAGGCAGGCTGGGCATTCAGCAAGGCTCTGGCCCGCGGGCGGAGACCGATCCGGGCTCTGTCCCAGCAGGAAGAGAGTCCCGGCGGTCGTCGTCTCCCGTGCTCGCTCTCGGCCGAAGCGCTGTGCCTGCAGCCCGGCAGCTTCCCCGCGGCCGCGACCCCTCGCGCACCTGCCTCGCCGGGTGAGTGTAGGCGCTTGCCCGCCCGCCTGTCCTCGCCGCCTTGGCCTCTGCTTGGTCGCGCGCGGACCCGAGCGCCGGCTTCCCTTTCCCGGTCCCGGGAGTTTCACCCGACATTGTGAGATGGTTTTATTTCCTCCCTTGGAACCACAGTGAAAATTCTACACAGACCAGTTTGTTGTCAGAAGGAAAGATCAAATGAGACCATTAATAATTTAGTCGTGTCGAAGGCTGTGGTGGCATTCTACAGAGTCCGGGAGCCGTCTAGTATCTTGAGTGTGAGTTTTACGGATGTTACTGGAAAAAAACAAAACAAAAACAACTTATTAGTTAATTCCAAAACGCCTTAAACATGCTAGCTCTGGGTTGTATTTTTAAATAGGAAATAATTTGATAAAGCCATTCCTAGATTATCTATGTCAGGAATATTTACAGTTACATTTTATCTGGTAAAAAGTAAGTACGGCGGGGCTGTTTAAATCCTAATGTGGAGATAGTGTTGGGAGGCTACACAAATGCTGCTCCGATTTCCTATGTGCTGAGTAAGTTTCATTTGCTCTCGTGGTAGAGTTGTAGGATGTTCGAATATAATCAGCTTGGGACTTTTAACAGCTCTGGAGACTCAGCTGTAACTATCTGCACACCATAAAATGTGAGTCTTGCTGGTGGTCATGGTACAAAGGTTGGCCGCCGAACAGCAGCATTTCTGTACAAATTAACTAACTTCAAGATGTCTTGGCTTGTGGTTTTCCAACTGGGAAATGTTTAGTGAAAAAGTTACCTTAGTGCCTGCTTTCTAGCATTAATTTTAGAAATAGCCACAAATGTTACAACGGGGCCAGAGGAAAAGCCAGAAACAATGCAGCTCTTCAGAATAGTTCATTGACTTTTAAATGTCTGCTCATTTTTGGTGTTTTCCATTGCGCAGGAGTAAACATGCACAGTGGCAAACAGAAGTCATTTTAGTCTGATGCTCATCTGCCCATAGTGTTTTTATTTTGTGTATGAGCTCTGTTAACTGTTTTTCTCTTTTTTTCAAGTTATGCTTGTTTTCAAGAGTTACTTCTAAATGGCAGGGACCTAATACTACCATTAAGAAAAGATTATTGTGATTAAATGTATAGTTAAAAGCTATGTAGTATAGAATATAAATATGCTCCGTATCACCAAGAGCAAGAAAAGTGAACAATTATAATATTTAATGGAAACAAGATATTAAAAACAAAGATGGTAAATTATAGTCCAAAGGGGCTTAATATGAAAGGGATTTTCCCCTGTTTATGTGATCAAGTTTTAAAATAACAGTGGCCAGGAAATCTGAGAGAGGCCAAAGGCTCTTCTCTCTTCCTGTTGTGGCTTTGCCTGGAGTCTGTGGTGGATCATTTATTGTTTAGACAACTGGCCTGTATCTGGGTTCTGGAAGGTTTCTACCATGCAAGGTATGAATAAATATATAACTAGTTTTTAACTTTCTATTGGTACCTAAAGCTCCACTTAGCATACATAAAATATCAGTTTGTAAAAGTCAGTTTTGGGAGTATAATTCAGTGGATACAGCCCTTGCTTAGTGTATGAAAGGCCCTGGGTACTAAAGTTTTCATTTTACTGTATTAAAACATCTTATTTAATCATAAAAGATTGACAAAAGGGTTAGAATTTGATTAAGTCTTACAGTATAATGGAAATTCCCAGAAAGAGATACTTTGTGGCAATTTAGTATCAGTGTGACACACACACACACACACACACACACACACACACACACACACACACACACACACAAGCTGAAGGTTTGATTTACAAAATAATTTTCCAGGTTGATGTTAGAGAGGAGAAAATGGAGGCTCAGAGAGGTAAATACTTGCATGTAGCTTTGGAGGGGCAAAGTCCAGGCTCTGGATACACATGGGAGTCTTCTGACAAGGAAGTCCCCTGCCCCGGTTCACCAGAAGTTGCTTTGTATTTTGTTCATTTGGTCAACTATTGAGAGTCTTTTGTAGAACTGGTGTGGAGATTTGAAGACGTTGATAGTCCATGCATGGGGTCTGGAACTAATTGAAAATTCTGTGTCTTCTTTTTCAAAGCCTTGAGCAGTGACCTAATGCTGAGGCATCATTTCTGGTGTAGTTCCAGCATGTAATAAGTATTATGTGCTTTTCATTTTGATGGGCTTATAGGAATTAACCCTGCAATCTAATCCTGGATTGATTTCATTATAGCTGAGCAGTATATGATGCTTCTTTTTAGGGTAGAACTTCAGTTTTTTCTTTCATGTGTGCTAGTTTGTTGCACCCGAATACAGTAGCTGCCTCTTAAATGTTATTTAATTAACTCTAATTTTGGGGGGGGGCATGCTTCAGAATTAAGATATCCAGGCCCATGAAATGGCTCAGCAGGTAAAGCACTTATCTAGAACCCTAATGCCCCGAGTTCGAGCTCATGAGAAACAGCCTCTGTAAATTGTCCTCTGACTTCCACACATATGCCATGTCATATAGCCATAAACAAATAATTGTGATTTAAGAAATTAAAAAAAAGATTAAGACATCCACCTGCCTCCACTTCCTGAATGCTGGGATTATAGGCTTGCAGCTCTGCCCCTGTGTTCGTGGTACTGAGATCAAACTTACTTCCATGCTAGGCAGGCAGCTCATTAGGGAAGCTACATCTTTAGTCTAGGACATATTTTGTCTGTCTGTCTCTCTGTCTGTCTGTCTGTCTGTCTATCTATCTATCTATCCATCCATCTATCTCTGTCTATCTACCTAATATCCATCTATATTTTTATTGTTGTCTGTATATAATTTGTGTGTGCATACATGTGGCATATCCATGGAAGTCAGAGGACAGTTTTGTGGAGTCAGTTTTAATCAAACTCGGGTCATTATGTTTGGGTGGCAAGTGTTTTTAACCTGCTGAACCATCTTGCTATGCCCCACCCTCATTTTTGAGATAAGGTCTCACTATGTACCTTGACTGGTCTGGGCTACATAGTTTAGACCCTCGGGTGTATACCATCATACTTATATAATCAATGTTTTTTGGTCAAAATGATTCATGGCTTTTTAAAGAAAATTCACCTTATGTATGTATGTATGTATGTATGTATGTATGTATGTATGTATGTGTGTGTGTGAGTACACGCATAAATGTGGATGCCTTTAGAGGTCAGAAGAATGTATCACATCGCATGAACCTAGAGTTAAATAAAGGTTGTTGTGAGCTGCCTGACTTGTCTTCTAGAAACCAAACTTGGGTCCTCTGGAAAAATAGCAAGTGCTTTTAACCCCTGAGCCATCTCTCCAGCTCCCCAAATTGTCCATCCATCCGTCCGTCCATCCATCCATCCATCCATCCATCCATCCATCCATCCATCCACCCATCATCCATCCATCTTTTCCTCCTTCCCTCCCTCTCTCCCTTCCTTCTTTAGCTAAAGCTTCAAGAGTATCCCTTGAGCTATAGTAATGAAATGGCAAGTCCAGGAAAACAGAGACAGTGGAACTGAAGCCACCTGTATAGGAGGGTTTCTTATTGGAAATATTAGGAATTTGCATTCAAGGACACTCATATTCCAATATAAGTGAACAAATAATCCAGTGGCCTAAAGATGAATCATAAATGTTTGATTGCAAACATACTTTTCTTTCGGGCGGAGGTGAGGGTACAGATAATTAAGAATTAACCAGAGTGAAATAACTTAATTTTATATAATTTAATATAAAATAACTTATTTTTGAGACATTAGATAATGTTTAGAGGTACTAGGATCTTTTGTGTTTATAACAGTATGTTTTTATTTGATAGATTTTAGTGGGCTGGTGGCCTTAAAGTATAAATATTACTATAACAATAACATAAAAGTTTGAGAAATCACTACAAATCCACCAAAATTTTCTTGTGAGTACTGAAGCATAGGAAGTAAAAAAAAAAAGCACAATTCCAGCATCATTAAAAATCATGTTGGTGTTAAATAGGGAGTAGATAATTGGCTATGCAGAAAGCATGTGTCAAGTGAAACCAAAACACCGAAGCACATTCTTTCAGTGTATATTCACATAGGGCGAACACTGACATTCATGCTGACTAATGTGCACCAGGGAAGCTCCCAGCCAAACACAGACATCTTTTGTGTGTATGTGTTACGTCACTTGTTATTGTCTCTGAAAGTAACCAGGGGTTGGAGAGATGGTTCATCAGTTAAGGGCACTTGTTCTTTCAGAGGACCAGAATTCGGTCCCCAATATCCTCGTTAGGTGTCTCAAAATCACCTACAAATTCAACTCCAGGGGACTTAGCCCTCTTCTGACCTCTGCACATGCACACACACATATGTTGCATATACTTGCACAGATACATACACATAAAACTATATACTTTTTATTAAAAGTAATCAGCTGATTATCCCTCATAAGTTGAGCTCCTTTGTGTGGCAGAGTTTTTGTTGTGCTGGATCTTTGAGTCTGGGAACTATCAAGATTGGCAGATATATAGCAAGATAAATTGAAACCATACATTTAAAAATCCACAAAGAGAGGTTCAGGTACAGGAGAGGCTGATGGGCAGGAGAATGAACTCAGGTTTTTGCAGCCAATCTGGGCACTATGACAAGAACCTATCTAAAAAACAAACAAACAAACCCCAGAACAAAACAAAAACAAAACAAAATGAAAGCTCTCTAGCATGTATGGAGTCCTGGATTCAATGTCTCCCATTGT
Organism: Phyllotis vaccarum; assembly: GCA_033318265.1. Classification (NCBI taxonomy): domain Eukaryota; kingdom Metazoa; phylum Chordata; class Mammalia; order Rodentia; family Cricetidae; genus Phyllotis; species Phyllotis vaccarum. The sequence continues at coordinate 129,892,202 of JARWLC010000004.1, read as the reverse complement.
ATAATACTGGATGTAGTGACAGTCTATAATCCCAATACTCAGGAGACAGAAGCAGGCAGATCCCTGTGAGTTGGAGGCCAGTTTTGACTATGTGAGATCATCATGCTCCCACTCAGGTTAAAATATGAAGGTGTTCATATAAAAGGAATACCTTCCTTTGTATTAATATCATCTCCCTTCCTCCTCCTCCTCTCTCCACCCACACACACACACACACACACACACACACACACACACACACACACACACACACACACACACACACGGAAATAATTTAAAATATATTTTTCTCCCTAAAACAACTGGACAAAATAGGCTTAGAAAATTAGTCTTGTTTTGCTTAAAGTTAACTAACTTATGTAAAGTCCAGTAGTTTTTTAGAAGCATCTCTGAAGATGGAACATATCTGTATTCCCAAGGTGGTAGGTTCTCCTTGCAAAATTTCTCTACTTCCTAGTGTTAGGATTAATCTGTTAGCAGTAACATATTTCATATTGTGATTTTAACCCAGATACTTCAAATTCCAAAAAATGAAGGTCAGTAAATTTTGTAGAGAATCTTGCCATGTAGCCAGGCTGGTCTTTAATTTGCCATTCTCCTGCCTCAGTCCCTTTAGGCACCATTAGGCTTTGTGATTGCAGGCTCTTTTGTGTGTGTATATTTTGGTTTTCATCTGTTTGTTTTTTGTTGTTTTTGTTTTTTGAGAGACAGGGTTTCTCCGAGTGGCCCTGCTGTCCTAGAAATCTCTTCCTGCCACTGCCTCCCAAGTGCTAGGATTAAAGGTGTGTGCTACCACCACCCTGCCCTGTTGTGTGTTTTTAATGGCAAGTAGATGAACACAAAGGATTAATACTTGTCATATATCTGTAGACAGGTTGGTAATTAACTTTTCTAGTTAGGTTTTCAGAAAGATAAACAACTGGTTAAAAATAAAGAAGAAAAACATCTGGAGAAATTTTGAAAATAACTTTTTTTATTACCTACTGTGTTGGTATTGATCTAATGGCTATGACTCTTTTGGAAAGGAATCGTTGAAGACTCTGTGTGTGTGTGTGTGTGTGTGTGTGTGTGTGTGTGTGTGTGTGTGTGTGTGTGTGTGTGTGTGTGTGTGTGTGTGGTGTGTGTGTGATGGTTCCCTTATGTCTTAATTCATTTAAAAGATGTTTGAAAGGCTAGAGAACTGACTCAGCAGTTAAGAGCACTTGCTGCTTTTTTAGAGGAACTAAATTCAGTTTGCAGCACTACCATCGGGGCGCTCCTTAAGCCCCTGAAACTCCAGTGCCCGGAGACCCAGTGCTGTGTTTTGGCCTCAGGCACCTGCACACAAATGGCACACACACAGAGAAACACACACACATATTTTTTAAAAAATGCGCGTGTTTCCTAGAGACCAGGCACTACTCTCAGCTCTGAGGAGGAAGTGATTATACTAAGGTCAAGTCCTTGTGCTGAGTGACATTTCATTGTTGTTTTGAATTAAGTTAATTATAGACTTCTCATTCCAGTATGTAATCAGCAGGGCTGACTCTAAAGTTGGGAAATGACAGTTGTCAAAGCAGTGTCATTTGAGGGCTACTGAAAGACTTCTTTGCCCTAAAATATTCTCCTCCTGGAGACGCCCAGTGGACAGGGTTATAGTACTGTTTCATCTCTGCTGCACCTAAATACCGGGCTGTATCATTACTCATCCCAATATCAGGACACAAGGCGGTGAAAATAAGTAGGACCCAGGGCCCATGAGTCGGTATAAGAGGAGTTGGTGTAATTTAAATTGTAGCTCTTGCTTGTTGGGCTTTTGCTATGTGCCAGATACTACACCTGAAGAGTAATTGAGTCACATTGGTTAGTCACAGTGTCACCACTAGGTATCGGCATTGTGACTCACTTTACATATTGGGAAACTGAGACAGTGATAAGGAATTTGCTCGGGCTCTCAACCATCATTCAAATTCCCTTAGCGTATGTTCGGTATTTATGTGGACAAGATGCTCTTACAAAGGCCAGCTTCTGCTCTCCTGTGTGGCACAAGGAGAAGTGAAGGAAGAGGGTGGAGAGGAGGGGAGGCGTGGGAATGGGTGCGCAGGTAGGGGGCATTCCTTGATAACTGCTTGCCCCTTAGGCTTATGCCTCCCTGTGGAAGCCCTGGGGCTTTTATACACGAATGCTTATAGGTCTTCACTGGCAAGGGGCCATAGGCACACCCAAGAGGTCTTAGTTTTTTTGCTAACCTTTAACTCGGTCAAATTAATTTATTTGTGTTTCAGCTTTCTCGCTGTGAAATGGAGGCAATAGTACTTACCGGAAATGTCTCCCTCCGCCACTCCATCAAAAAGTTTCCCCTCCCTCTTGCCAATTCACCCCCCCCCCCCCCCCCCCCCGTTTCTTTTCAGATACAGTTGGGCCTATCAAGTTGCAGTGGAACTAGGCTTCTCTTCCTCCTCCTCTTCTTTTTAAAAAAATATTTTAAATGACTTTACTTCAGACTTTTTAATTGGCAGCAGTCCAAATACAGAATGGTTCAGAATGTCCCCATGTTGATCATTGACTCTCCTGCCTTTGGTCATGGGTAGTGGGGGACTTTTCGTTCAAAAGCAAAAAAAAGGAATGTGCTAGAGAGTTGGGTAGAATGTTGAAGGTGGCCACTGTTCATTTTGTAATTTAGCTGTGCCTCAGAATTTCCCTAGGAGCTGGTAAAAACACAAAGGTGGTGAGGGCGGGGCCCAGGTGTCAGCATTTAATAAGCTTGCCTTATTTACAGGCATACCAACACCTGAGAAGCACTGGCTTAAAGTGTTTCTTAGTTCTGTTCTTAGGAAGGGCTTTAACAATGAAAGCAAGTGGTTTGGATTATACAGGAGATGCGGGGAAGAAGGAAGTGAAATTTCCTTTACTGGAGTTGAGTGGTTTTTTTTTTTTTCTTTTTTTTCTTTTCTTTTGCCTTATTTGAAGCTTACAGCATTTATGTTGAGCCAGTATTAAATTTCTTAACTAAATTAAACCATAATGATTTTTAGCTTTAACCAGTTTTGTTTAGAAGTGAATTTATATGTAACATTTAAACTGTCATAAAAAATAGCAGGAATAAATATATTCTTATATTGGTTGTAAGAAAGAAAATTTAAAGCCTTAGTTAGATATTTTTTTGTCTTTAAGCATGGGCAGCTGAATAAGCAGAGTCAGTGGTACCAGTCATATCAGGCAACATACTAATAGGAAAGAAGGTTTTCCTTGATGATGCCAATGACAGTAGTGTTTACAAGAGTTAGAGAGCAAACAAGGGTAGCTAAGCAGTGAGGGACTAGCAACAGCGAGAAGGCCACCGATCTCCAGAGACTGCCAGCTGAAAGCTGGCGCTGTGGAGGAGGGCCAGTGGGAGCTGTGGCTTTGAGGCAGAACTAGAGGAAGGGAGGTTTCCTCACTTCTGCCTCAGGCCTTGGCCAAGGACTTCCATTGGCAGAACCCAACTAGGGAGCTAAGTGATGCTCTCTGCAGGCTTATCTTCCCCACAACAGCTGAGTAGATGCTTCAGCTGTGGGAGAGCAGATGGAGAGAGCTAGAAGATAAATTAGAACCTTTGGGAATTAGTAGCATTCTCTTGGTGAACTTTAAATAACTTGTTAGCATTGTGATATATCTGTAAAATGCTTGGGATTACTTGTATATGACATATTAGTATATGAATAAAGATAGTTTATTCAGTTTCTTATTTAACTAAAGATCTATCATCTGTCATCAATCATCTATCTGTGTACATTTCCCAGTGAAAAATATAACCTACATAATTTTAAAGAACTTTTATTAATATATCATTATGCCTTTCTATGTCTCTGAAAGAATTTTCATTGCTATACTGTTTTTCATCATTTACATCATTAATTATCATTTTCATCTTGGTTTAGTTGAATAACTGGGTTTCAAGAAAAAAAAAGCCTTAAATAAATTATTTGCAGGCAAAGTCCTTTGTACTCTGAAGCTTGTATTTCTTACTTACCAGGTGATTGTTTGAGGCAGGGTTTAACTATGTGTCATGGGCAGTCCTGGAACTCTGAGAATTTCTCCCTGCTGCTGGAGATTACTGCTACGAGCTGCTGTGCCTGCCTTTACCTGGACTTTCCTGATAGCAAAATACTTGACGGGGTAACAGCTAATAGAAATAAAGAACAATAAAGTATCCCTCCTGCTCACTCCAGCTTCACTCACCCAGTGAGTCTATTCTTTGTATGTCCTAGAGATTGAACCCAGGTTCTCTAGATTGAACAGATGCTAAGGGCCACTTTTACCTCAAGTCAATCTTAATTCTAGAAAAGTTTCTCCACTCAGAGAGGTAGTTAGGATACAAGCAATATTTCCCTCTAAAATAACAGATGATTCACATTTTCTTTCTTCTCTTGGGGGACCCACTGAAAAAGAAGAAGCTCTGTTGGATCGCTTTTAGAAAGCCATGTTAGGTACTTTTCATCCTGCTGGGGCAGAACAACAGACATGGGACCTGAAGTAGTTGGTCACATTGCTTCTGCAGTCAGGAAGCAGAGGGATGAGTGTGGGAGCTCAGCTGCTTTCTTCCATTTACTCTTTCTAAACTCTTTTCCAGCCCCTCGTCCATGCAGTTGTACTGCCCTATTCAGGGTGGGTTTTCCTCCTCAGTGAAACCTTTTGAAAATGTTCTCACTGAATACAATCTAGGTGATTATAGATAAGTAAATAATTGTTTTTCCTCACTTTCATGTGTATGGCTATGGTGTTTTGTCTGCTTGTATTTCTGTCCACAACATTCGTGGTGTGTCCTTGGATCCAAAAGAGTATGTTATATCCCTTTGGATTCAATTTACAATTAGTTGTAAGCCACTATGTGGGTGCTGGGAATCAAACCCTGGTTCTCTGGAATTCAGCCAGGTTCTTAACCAGTAAGCCATCTCTCTAACTCCCAATTTCGTCATGTTTAATGAAGGTTAGTTAGCCGTCATAGCCATCTTGCCTAGTATTGAGAAATTAATCAGACATCTGGCTATGAGAATTTTGCATACAAATAATTGTAAATGCTGTAATTGAGATTTTAAAAAGTATATCTCTCAGCTTTTTTTTTTTTCCCCCTATAGACTGATCAAAAGGAGAAGATTTGGTAATCAGTTCATTAGCACTGCTGTCTGGAATATCTGGGTGTTTTCTGCGACAGCCATTTTCTTTTACTTTAAAGAGGTGACTCCCAGTGTTTGTAACTACTTCTAAAAGATCTGCTTTATTTACTTTATTTGTTATTGCACTTATTTTGTTTGTGTGTGGAGGAGAGTGTCCAAGTATACCAGTGTGTGTGTGTGTGTGTGTGTGTGTGTGTGTGTGTGTGTGTGTGTGTGTGTGTGGATCAGAGGATAGTTTATGGGTGGGACCCAGGGATCAGACTCAGGCTGTCAGTCTCAGCAGCTGGCTGGCACTGTCACTTAGTGGTAGACTCTCTAGGCCCTAGTGTTTATTTGATGCTGATAGAATTAGCATCCCCTTGGAGAGAGTGGGGGTGTTGGTTTGCAGCCAGCTCCTTTTTCCCTGATTTGAGGATTGAGTTAATCCACGGAGTTGTTTTTTTTCCTCTCCCTTGTTATTTATTTATTTAATTTTTTTTCTAAAATTAGATGAAGCGTTCGTGTTTTGGTTTGTGGGCACAGTTTACTGTCTGTTATCTTTTTGAGGTTAGTATTTGGCGAAGGAACAAAGAACATGTGTGTGCTGGTGAGGACCATATGTGTTCCTTTACTTTTCCTGTTGACATATGATCTTGGAGGTTAGAAGAACAAGATGTTGTCTGTTCTGATGGTGTTCAGACTCCAAACAGAAGCAGGTCTTGTGTTGGCCCCTGAGATGACGGAGGAAACAGATGAGCAAAAATCAGTTACCATTTAGTCCAGTGGCTAATTGAGAAGGTTAATGTCGGGGAGGATGAAGAAGCAGGGATGGGAGTTGATGAGTTTGACCATATGACTAGACATCGCACAAATATTTGAAAAACCAGAAAGTGTGTGTTTGAGTCAGAATTTCATATTCCATTTAGTAGTTGATTCTAATTTTCTCCCTTCTTCCTCCTTCCCTTCCTTCTTCCTTCTTCCTTTTTCCCTTCTTTCCTTCTCGTTCAACAAGGAAAGCCACACAAATTAGGAATTTAGAAATGAGCTGTTTATTTGGGAATTTTAATGAATTTTTAAAAATAGAGACCTTCCAGTACTGGGCATGCACGATGTTGCATGGGAATACAGGCCACTCTTTTCTAAAGGTGTCCTTCTGGATCCAGTCCAGGATGCATGGACTCTGGTCCTTCGGGATCTTTAGATCCTGGCTCCTTGGCATACAACATTGAAATGGATTAACATGTACTTTTGAAACAGAAGAACACACAAGATTTATTACTGACCCAAATGGAAGACTGTTAGGCTCCTGGGTCAGCTTCAGGACATATGGTCAGCACAATAACACACTGCCAAGTGTATTTCATTGTGCTCCCATTTTCTTTTTGCAGCTGAGAGCTGAGGTCTGCATAACCTGCCGAGGGACAGAAGTAGTGGGATTCAGAGCTAAACATGCTTTCGGCTGGTCTGGATCCAGAATCTTGTTAAAATTTTAAGTTCTTCTTCTTTTTTTTTCCTGTTCTTTTAAAGACACAGGAGTTTGAAAAATTCTTTAAGTTTTTTATCTTTATTTTTTAGAGAGTTGTCTCACGGTGTAGCTCTAGCTGGTCTAGAACTTGATATAGACATCAGCCTGGTCTCAAACTCATAGAAATTCTCCTGCCTTTGTTTCCCTGAGTGCTGGGATTAAAGACATATGCCCCATTGACCCTGGGCTAATCTGCTCTTTACACATACCCAACAAGGGATGATCATATTGTGGCTCCCCACTTTCTGCTGCTGCCCACTTTCAAGTCCAAGGCCTCTCTTCAGCACCCATGTTTCTGTTGAATCTGGATTTCCCCTCAGTTTCCATTGCTTCCCAGCTCCTGGAGCCTCCACTGCCAGCTGGTGAGAGAGGGGAGAACTGGCCATGCAGAAACTTTGCCATTCCGCCCAAGTATTGGTTTTAATATGTACTTGGTGTACCTCCTTTAAACAGTTGTTTTCTTGTTTCTTTGAATAAATGAAATGATGAATTGATTTATATTATTTAAGACTCTGGGAGGCTTCTCATTTGTGCAGAACCCAGTGAGGCTGACAAGATTCCTCTGCAGAGTGGGAAAAGGCGCTTGCTATGTAAGCCTGGTGACTGGAGTCCCGTCCCTGGGACCCATGGGAAAATGGAAGGGAGAGAACTGATACACCGAGTGTCCTCAGAGCTGTACCTGGCACATACACTCACCTTCCTCAAGAATATAGTTTAAAAGGGACTCAATAGCGACTTATTTTGTAAGAGGAAGAATCTTTTTGAAAACAAATCATAAAATACATTTTTGTATTTTTGTAATAATTTGCTGTAATTTTGTATAATTATAATTCTAGTTACATATGCATTTGGTTTAAATATGCCAAAATGAAATTTGATCTCATTTTGCATTTCATATTATCAATAGAGTGGTTGGATGCTAGTATGCTCCAAAGTGTACTTCAGTAGGCTTATCCATGATAAGAACACTTCTTTTAAGTAATAGTTTTAGCTTTAGCATATAGTACAGTAGTAAATTATTTTTGTGTTGTAAAGTTTCTTAGTTATGTGACCACAAGATAGATCAATAGATAATGTCTGAAAACCAGAATTTAAACCTCAGGTTCTATTTGGAAGAAATGGGTTTCAGGAATTGTCCTCTGACCTCCATATATTCAAATGCACACACACACACACACACACACACACACACACACACACACACACACCACACACACACACACACCACACACACACACACCAACCCCACCCCCCACCACACCACACAAACCACTCAACCACTCATTCCCCATCCCCACCACACATACAATAGGCCAGGCATGGAGTAGTTCACCTTTAATCTCAGCACTCAGGAGGCAGAGGCAGGTTGATCTCTAGGAGCTCAAGGACAGCCTCATTTACATAGTGATTTCCAGAATAGCCAGAGCTGCATAGAGGCCATCTGTCTAAATGACAATAACAATAAAAATATCTAAGCAAAAATAAGTAAAACTAAGTTATAGGTTTTGTTTTTTGTTGTTTTTTTAGTTCATAAGGTATAGAGTTCTATTTATGTTAAAGTCACTGTTTCCCATCTCCCATCTCTGAAATGAATTTTTTGAGAATGGATAAGTTTTAGAAGATAATTTATTTGAAGTTACTAAGTTGAAAAGCTGATCAATTGTTTTCTAGAATATATTCTGATATAGCTGTTGGTAGAATAGTCTCCGTACCTAATATCTTGCTTACAAGGCCTTGGTCCCAAATTTATTGCAGCCTGTATTCTATCCAGAACACTTCACAATGCCTACTCTGTAAGCTGTTAATTAATAGATCCTGTGGCCCCATTTGGACTATTTTTCTTTTGGAGCTCTTTGGCTGGTAAGCAGACTCCCCTCCTCCTGTCCTCTTGTTGCCCTCTGAGGCCTTTTCTCCTTCCCAGCCCATTGCTTCTCCCTCTCCAGCAGTCTGCACTTGACATTTTGTTCTCACACCCTCTTCTGTGGTCATGCTCAAGCTCTTATTTGATGGAGAACTTTCCAGAATTAGTTTTGGTATCATCTTGACAGTATTTTCAAACTGATGGATTATTAAAAGCTTTACACATTTCTTCCTGAGTCCTCTTCTGCTTCTTACATGGCTCCACTCCTGTCCCAGAGCTTCTGTTCAGAACTCATATTCACCCTTCCCATCGTCACTTGGTAGATTTCACTGGTTGCCCAGCATTGTTTGGTCTCCGGAAGATTAACCTTGGCTTTTATACCTTCTGATCTGAGTACCAACAGTCTTTCCCAAGTTGCTTTTGGTCATGTTGTTTATTCCAGCAACAGAAAGCAGGATTTTTAAAGCTCTCTTTGTTTCCCTGTGACCCTTGATCTACTGTTCCACCACAGCATCATCATACCCCTGCCTGTATTTGGTCTAGCCTCATGGACCTACTTTCCCATCTTCCTATTCTTGCTCAAACTGACCCTTTGTTTGGAATGAATCAGTATTACCTATGTTTTAGAACTTCTTGAATGAACTCTCCCAAAGTAGACTTTAGCGGTAAAATGCTTGCCCAGAGTATGTGACTTAGTTAGGGTTTCTATTGCTGTGAAGAGACACCATGACCTAAGCAACTCTTATAAAGAAAATATTTAATTGAGGGTGGCTTGCTTGCAGTTTCAGAGGTTCAGTCCATCAAGATCATGGTGGGATCATGGCAGAATACAGGCAGATTTAGTGCTAGAGCTGAGTGCCAAATCTTGCAGGGAATAGGAAGTTGACTGACTGTCACACTGAGAGAAGTTTGAAAAAGAGAAACCTCAAAGCCCACCCCTACAGTGACACACTTCCTCTAACAAGGGTATATTTCCCATTGGGAGCCATTTTCTTTTAAACTACACTGTATGCAAGACCTTTGTTTAAATCCTCAGTATTGAAGTCAGGTGGTGTGAGGGCACATACCTATAATCCCAGCATTTGAGAGGCAGGGGCAGGTGGATCTCTGTGACTGGAGGCCAGCCTGGGCTACAAAGTGAGTTCCAGGAGAGCCAGAGCTTTTATACAGAGAAACCCTGTCTTGAACAACCAAAACAAAAATAAAAAAGAGAGAAAATCCCATTATTGAGAAGACCCCACCAGTATTCTTTAAAAGCTTACATTTATGTTACTACCATATAATAGCATCAGTAACAATTGTGTACCATGCATCGCCAAACACTCCCATTCTTACTAGATTGTGACTAGAGGGTGGGAGTCTTTTCTACTCTTATAAGTTACTGAGAATGCCACAAAGCTTTGCAGACTGTCTGTAATATTTACTGCAGTAGAAGTTAAAACTTAAAGAATTCAAAAATATTAATTGTGCCAAAATATCAGAAGTAGAGTATATTAGTGAAAATAGCAATGTTTTAGAAAGATGATTTCCAAGAAATGGAGGAGATGGTTTTGTTTTCCATCTTAGTGGGTCTCTTAAGAGAGGCCATCTAGGTGTCACACATGCTCTGGCTCTCGGCTGGCTGAATATGCTGCTTCTGTTGATGTACTTGATATAAAGAAAATGTGCCCTTACACTTGCACGTTGCTGGGAAGGGAAGTTTTTCATCTCTTTAGATAATTCTTTTCTTTTTGGTCCTGCACCAAAATCTACCAAGTGCTCCATCTACTTCAAGAGGGACTCATGAGCAGCCGTGAGCCTTCTGTGCTCGGCCACACTGCTGTTTTCAACCTGTTTTGCACGTCTTTTCCCCAGGGTTAACTGAGTTGCAGATGATCATCTGGGAACACCATGTTGCACTGCATTGTGTAAATTTTTCTCAGGTTGTATTGTATGAGAAACTGCTGTTCACTGTCTGGAACGCTTGAGTTTGTCATTGTCAGTAAACACAGTCAACTGTTTTTCCTAAAGTAACAGGTTTTACTTGGAACAAAGAACAGGACAGTGAAAGTGTTTAAGTTTGCTAGGCCTCAAGGTTGACTGGCCATCATAGGTCACTTTATTTATTTTCTAGTTAGAATGGTGTTTCTTAAAATAAAGGGCAGTTCCTGACAATCATAACTCAAAACATTATTCACACAAGGCCTTTTCTCAATGCAGATGTGCCCCTGAGTGCTTCCCATTTCATCCTGTGGAACAGCAAACACAGGTCAGGATATGACAACACAAGTTTTTCCTGCTTCACCAAGGTCATTCTTAACATGCACAGTGCTTTCTTTTCTCCATGTGCCGGCCACTGGCCACTGTCAGTCACAACTTGGTGCCACTGCCTTGCTAACAGCTCTAGGAATTTTACCATGGTAAGCTGGTTTAGAGGGAACCATTTGGAATGAAGCTAGTGTCCTAGTAGTGCTCTGAAAACAGTTTGACTTTGCTCACTCTAAGGCAGTTATCCACTTGAATTGTGGCTGTGTAGCCCACAAAAGTGGGATTATACCTTGCCTTAGAATTCATTCAGTTCTCCAGAGGCATTGAATCAGTAAGCCTAGAGTGCCTTAGGCATGGCCAGTGGCCCACTGGGAGACTTGAGGTCATTCACTTCCTGTCAGACTTTTGAAGTTAAAATATTTTGAGGCAAAATAGCTGTTGTGATGGGTCACCTTTGTAATCTCAGTACTTGGAAGGCTGAGGTAGGAGGACTGCTGTGAGTTTAAGGACAGCCTGGGCTACAGAGTGAGATTCTATCTCAAAAAACAAAGCTATAAATCTTTAGAGATAATTTCAGACACAGTTTTTGTGAAGCTGTAGCTAAAACTCCTTTCTGTTGCTCTAAGGTAGACAATGTCCAGATCCCTTATGGGACTTTGACCTCTTTTATCTAGATGGTCAATATCTATTTTCTTTCACCTCTATCTAGTTGATGAGAATAGCTTGCTATTAGGTAGAAGATTAAGTGATAAACTGGGGTAATTAGACATTTACCGCATAATCTCTACTGTAGAGAACATTAGTGTACACCTGGTAAAAACAAGCCCCATAAAAACTGAACATTTAAGAAAGAGGCATATGTCGATAAATAAAAGAGAAAATTATTTGAAAAAAATGTTTTTCATGTTGGAGAATTAACTCAGGGACTCACCAGGGTTTAATACTCTACCACTCCCACCCCTCACTGGACATTTTAAATAAAGAACTTTTAAAAAAGATTTATTTTTATTTGTGTGTGTGTGTGTGTATATGTGTGCATGTGTGTATGTGTGTATGTGTGCTGTGTGTGTGTGTGTGTGTGTGTGTGTGTGTGTGTATTTGAGTGCCTGTGGAGGTCAGAAGTGAACATGGATCCCTTGGAGATGGAGTTATAGGCAGTTGTGGAGTCATGCGATTTCTGGGGATTGAGCTCAGATCCTCTAGAACAGTAGCCAGTGAGTTTAAGTGACTTTAACCACTGAATCATCCCTCCAGTCTCGAGAATATTCTTTAAGAATCATTTTGCTGTTGAAAGTTTTAAGTGTATTGAAAAGGAAAGAAGAGAGTATAGTCTGCTGCGTTCTTACTCAGGGTCAACTTCCCAACTCTAGACAAGCTTGCTTTATTTTTTTTTTCTTAAAAAGATTTTTTTTTTAAAAAGTTTTTTTGATGCCTAGTGGTAGCAGTACACGCCTTTAATCTCAGCATTCAGGAGGCAGAGGAAGGCTGATCTCTGGGAGTTCAAGGCCAGCCTGGTCTACATAGTGAGTTCCAGGACAGCCAGGGCTTCACAGAAAAACCCTATTTCAGAAACAAACCAAAGCAAGGTCCTTTGACAATTTCATTTGTGTAGACAGTGTATTTGGTCACTTCCACTCCACATTACCCTCTTCCACCCGCTCCCACTGGACCTGAAATCCTTTCCAACAAGTCTGCCTTCTACTTTCCTATCTTTGTTTTGTTTAGTGACCCGCTGCGTGATTGGGTGCTTTCATGTGCATGGGTGGGGCTTGCCTACTGTACCCTGTCCAGCTTCCCAGTGGGTACACCACTGCAGAAAATGACCCCCCCCAGTCAAAAGCGCCTCAAGAAAGGGTGGTGCTCACAGCTCCCTGCTCCATGGGCTGGGTGTTGATGGTTCTGTCTTGTGCAGGTCTTGGCAGGCAGCCAGGGCGTCTGTGCATCAGGAGTATAATCTCTATGACTTCCTCCTTTCTTTATAATTATTTTTGCTTCTCATGGATGAATTTGAATCGGACCTCAGATATTTAAAACTTTCTTCCTGGCTCTCCATTCTTCCTTTCAGCTGTGTTTGGAGTTTCGATTCTCTCAGACCTTGTGCTTCCTTTCAAATGATTGCTTTATAATGCCCCCTCCCGCTACTGAAATTAGTGGTCAGTAAAAACTGCATGTATATTTTATGTGTACCTGTGCACATAAGAATGCACATAATCCTAGACGATGTACAAAAGAAAGTTATTAAGTTATTCATACTATTTAACTTTAGTGATTAATAGATTAAATGATATGTTTCAGTAGATGAAGGCTCTGGCACACCTGAACTACAAAGCAGAATAAAATAATCAGATGCTGCATCTTTTATGTGGAATAATCACAAATGCAGCATCTTCAAATTAGAGAACTGGAGAGGTGTGTCCAACTGGTGGGTAAAACTATGATCAACACTGTTTCGTAACATGACAAATAGCTTTTGAATCAAGTGTTGTCACCTTTCGATGTTTGTGGACTACATGACTAGAAAAGCAGAGTGCATTAAAACAGGCTTAAGAGAGACATCCATGGATTCCCTTAGGAAGAGAACATAGTGAAGATCTCCTTAGCAAATTGGGGTCATAACGGGTAGTGACCAAGAAGAGGTGGGAACTAATCATGAGAGAAGGAGATGGTTGAGTGAGAGGAGCAACAAAGAGGGAGAAAACAGATGGATATCTTGATAGAGGAAGACAGTGTGGGGTTGGAAAGAGACCTGGTACTAGGGAAACCTTCAAGAACTCACAGGATGTCCCTGGCTAGGTCTCCCACCAATAATGGAGGGGGTGCCTAAACAGGACTTCCCCTAGAATCAAATGAATAACCACCCTAAGTGTCATCACAGAACCTACATCCAACAATGAATAGAGGTGGAGGCAGAAATCCATGGCTGAGCACTGGGCAGAGCTCTGGTGCAGCTGGGAGCAGGGGAGGAGAGTCTGTATAAGCAAGTGGATAGGAATTAGGAAGAAAATTCCCACAGTGATGGCTGGCTGGAGCTCTGGGGAGCTCACTGAATCAAGAACAGCCACGGGAGATCCATTGGGAAAAGGAGCTAGGCCCTTCAAGGGTAGGCAACTGTAAACTGGCATGGGCAGTGTGTGGAGCTTCAAGGGGTGGGATCAGACTGTGTTGCTGTGCATGGGTTGGCACCTTGGAGCCCATTCTCTGCAGAGGAACACCTAACCCAGTCTTGACTTTGGGATGAGGAAATTGAACTTGCTTGGAGTGGATGTGCCACACTGAGCTCACCCATCTTGGGATTTCTAGCCCTTTTTGGGGAGGGGATGGGGGATAGGGAAGGGGTAGGCTGAAGGTTCACTGGGAGGAGGGAAGGGAAGGGGAAGCAGAGGGATATGTGGGTAAAAAGACATTTTTAAATAAAAAAATAATAAAAAGAAGGAAAAAAATTAAAAGAGCCCCCCCCCCCCCCCAGTGTGATGTGTGTCCGTAGATAACAGCTGAACTTACAGGTCCAACTGTCCTTAAATCTGTTTTTGTTTCCTGCCTGTGAATAATCAGTGTATCAGAGTGACTTGAAAATTCAAAATAATAAACAAAAAGTGTTGGGCACTTTCACAGCTTGGCATGTTTGCTCATTTGTTTTGGCTAAAATATTTCTATTGTGCTTTCTTCCTTGGTTCATTTTGGAGTGGTGTTGTATGACTATTTCCTCTTTTCTTTTCTTTTTTTCTTCTCTCTCTCTCTCTTTTTTGAGAGAGCATCTCATGTACCTGAAGCTGGCACAAATGTCATTGAGACTAGCTCTGGATCCCTGATTGCCTTTATCAGTCTGCCATGCACCACCATACTCAAAGCGACTTCACTAATACTAGTGTAGACTAGGAAGTATCAACAGTATATAGTTCTGGTGGGAGACATGGTCAGTGGTTAGGAGCACTTGCTGCTGGGTCTGACTCCATCACCACATGCTGGCTCACAGCCACCTCATATCCTAATTTCCAAGGATCCAACAAGTATGCCTACATGCATGCCAGCAAAATATTCATAAACATAAATTAAGATAAATATAAATAATTTAATTAGCATATGGTTCGTTTTTAATGTTAAACCTTTGTTTTGGAAAACCTCAGAGTACACCCTGGTAAAAATAGGCATCATCAGTTGGGGATGAAAGAGGGATGTACATAATTATACACAAAAGCAATAACTTAAAAAGGATAACATGATTTATAACTTTTATCCCTAAAGAACTGATGGAGTTTTTTTTTTTTTTTTCATCTTAAAGATTGAATTGACTAGGAAAAAAAATCATAGTTTACCTACTCAAACATGTTACTGTCAGCATATATCAGTTGTAAAAATGTAACCATATTGCTACTTTTGTTGTTTGGTTTTGAGGTGGGCACAGTATGTGCTTATTGCTGGCTTAGAACTTTCTGTGGGGACTGGGATGGTCAGGCTGGTCTCATAGAGATGCATCTGTTCTTGCCTACTGAGTGTTGTGCTGGGAATAAAGTTGTACTTAGCCTTAAAAAAAAAAAAAAACAAAACTAATCTGGTCTAGTTGGATGTAAATTTGAATATGAGAGATTTCCTTTTTTTGCAAAGTAAAGTTTCTTTCCAACTATTTAAAATTTTATTTTAAGACTGTCAAAGGATTGAGTTTGGGACTGAGCAAAAGGTGGAAGTAAATTATTACTATAAAATGTATGAGTTACTTTGCAATGGACTGTCATAAATACTGTAAAGAAGTATGTATTTGAAGACATAGATTATTTTCTGTTATTTTTTGATGGTAAAGGTTTATTATGTATTTTTGTTCAGATTTATAATTTAACTTCTAAAGTAAGCTAATGCCTTGAATCTTATAAGCATTTTCTAACAAATGTTGGTAGTATAATAGAAAGGTAGATATTTTTGATTGTTTTGACTTTACTGATTGACATTAAACTAACACGTTATAACAAATTAGCTGAGTCTTCATGTATGATAGGGATTTTAGTGTAGTTGACAAGGTGGTATAGATGAGATTCCTTAGGAAATAAATGGAGAGCAGGCATGGTGTGCACCCCTTTAGTCCCAGCACTTGGGAGGCAGAGGCAGGCAGATCTCTGAGATTCAGGCCAGCCTGAGCTACAGAATGAGACCCTGTCTCAGAAAATCAAAGAAATCAAACCAACCAACAAAAAGCCAACCAAGCAAAAAGAAATCAGTGTAAATATGAAACACATGCACTTATGTTAGCAGTGCTTTTTCTTGTAGACAGTTCTTTATAGAAGAATTCTTCTAATGGAGCCTATACTCATGAGTCCATGGGGTCTGTTGCGAAAATCATACCAGCTGGTGTGTGTCTCATCCAGTGTCCCTTTTTTCCTTTTTTTTTTTAACTTGTAAGTAGGGTCAAACAGCTGTGACCTGCTCATTTGAATACACGACAGACACACGTTCTCCAAATGTTTTGTATTTGAGCTTAAAGTTAAAAACCCCCAAACAATCCTTAATGTTGTGTTCAAAGAAATTGTTCCTATATTGTCCATAGTTGACAACAGGTGGCATTTAACAGCATGGGTATTGGGATAGTTAACTGTGTCCACTTGATAGGACAGGAGTATCACAAGCCTGTAGAGATAATCTAGATTATGATAATGGAGCTGAGAAGACCCTCCTCTCAGTGAATTGGGGACCAGAGTAAATGACAGGGAAAAGGAATGGGCTCAGGACAAGTGTTCATCTCTTTGCTTCCTGATTGTGGCTGCACTGCCGCATGGTCCCAGTTCTGTGTCTTCCCCCACTTGATAGACCCTCAAACTGTGAGCCCAATAAATCCCTTCCTTTGTGTTACTTGTGGAAGGTGCTTTGTCAGAGCAGCAGAGAAAGTAACCGGTTCAGGTATGTCTTAGGTGCGGTGGGCCAGCATGCAATGCATTTGAATGTTCTGGTCTGCTTGGCTTTTTTTGTGATAAGAATGTGCCATTTGAAATGAAGATATTAATAAAAGCATTTGACATAGGGACATACTAAAGTGTGCAGTTTCTGATCCAAGACGTTGATGAGTAAGCCGCAAGGGAAAGAATAGATATGTCTTTTAATTTGGGATGTTTTCTTCAGAGCTATATAGTCTTCAAAGCTATAAGGCCGTTCTTTATAATAAAAATTAAAGAGAAAAGAGCTATGTAAAGATAGATTCTGAGCAATTAAAAATACTATCAGATTTGTAATCCTATCACTTGGGATTCAGGGGGATCACCAGATGGAGCCAGGTTATATAATACTGTTTCAAAAACCAGCCAACCACACTCATGTGCTGCACATACATGTATAGACAAATATAAATACACACAAAATAAAATAAATATCTTGAAAAAAATCATCTTATTAACTATACACCCTCCCAATGTCAAATCAAAGAACGCAGAGTCTTTACTTATTCCTCCAATGTAAATGAGAATTTGGAGTGATTTTCCAAATAATTACCGTAAGCCCAATAGAATTAATATTTTCTGTTGCTATAAGTCAGAGAGCAATGCTGGGTTGTCATGGCTGCACTCTAGGCGGACTCATTAATCCCAGCTCTCAGAGGATGAGAACTTCCACGTTATCGCTTTCTTAAGTAGCCTTATGTAATTTCAGCCTGTGGGACAGTTGCCTCCTCCCCATGTCCCTCTCTGCTCCTTGCTCCTGCCTTCAATGGCACTATGACCAGGAACCTGTGTATGCCAACGGAGTGCCCCAGCTCTCTCCATTGCTGGTGGTGCCACCAGGAACATGTGTGTGCCAATATGGTGCCCTGCTTTGTGCTGTACACCAAGCTCTTACTTCTGATTAAAAAAATCTGTGTAAATAAAATGTCCTGTTAAGTATCAAGAAAACCATCGGTGACTCGAATGTTTAAAAAATTCAATTACTTAGATAACTCATATCCTAGACCTTACCATCAATTATTTCACCACCCCTGAAATTATAAATTCAAGCCATTTTTTTCCTTTGGCATAACATGTCTGAGGCATGTAACAAACCTTCAGTAATAACTGGTAATTATCAAAATATGTGTTGTCTGTTGGAACAGTTAAAAAATACATCATATTTCATATTGGAGATGAAATAATTAAGATTATTCAGATGCTATACTCGGAACAGAGCATCAGAGTAGATGCGCCCCTGGTAGTGTGGCTCAGAGTGACTTTGAATTCCTGATTCCACTGCTGCAGTGCTGGATTATAGCCATGTGCAACCATACACAGTTCCTGTTACTTATACCTCATCTCTTTCTGGACACTTTGTAGACCTGTCTGGTTTAGTATCTGCAACGTAAATCAGGATGCCATCACAATCTCAGAGATCTGCTTGCTTCTACCTCTTGAGTTCTGTATTTAAAAGTGTGAGCCACCATGCCTGGATAGCTCTGCTATCCTTTTGATTTTAGATGTTATTTGACTTTTAAAGATTTACTTATTTTATTTTATATGTATAAAGGTTTAGCCTGTATATATCTATGTGTACCACATGCATGCATAGTGCCCTCAGAGTTAGAAGAGAAAGTTGTGGCTGTGAACCACTATGTGGATGCTAGAAACTGAACCCAGGTCCAAGAATTTTAACTGTTTTTTTTTAAACCACTGACTCACCTCTGTTTCTGCTGTTCATTTTTTATAACTTTAAGACCTGTCCATAAAAGTTCTTCATGTCTCACCTGTATACATGTGCCACTTGTCCATCGCTAAACACATGCAATCAGATATGATCCTACACAATCAAACATATTGAAAAAAATAAAATTACATTTATTATTAACTAATTCGTGTGTGTGTGTGTGTGTGTGTGTGTGTGTGTGTGTGTGTGTGTGTGTGTATGTATGCCTGTGCATGCATGAGAGTCATGGAGCATGGTGCCAGTATGGAGTTCAGAGGAAAATTTGTAGGAGTTAATTCTCCTCTACCATGTAGATCCTGGGATTTAACTCAGGTCAGCAGGCATTGCCAAGTACCTTTAACTGCTGGTCTCACACTTTAAATTTCTTCTTCACATATTTACCAAAGGAAATTATTGTTTTTCTTATATCAGTAACCTCATTTAGATACTCATTAAATAGCCATAAAAATCACTATTGGGACTGATTAAGTTTTTTATTTTTATTTATTTATTTTTACTTTTGAGGCAGCTCTGGCTGTCTTAGAACTCTCCCTGTATACCAGAGTAGTCTTGAACTCACAGAGATCTACCTGCCTCTGCCTCTCAAATGCTGGGATTAAAGGTGTGTGCTATCATGCCAGGCCTGGCCGCTTAGATTTTAATGTAAAGAAGGTTTTAAGAAGGTTTTTCTAACCTTACCAAGGAGTACTTAATTAGTACTTACTACTCAGTGAGAAGTACTGTCCAGGAAATGACTAAAATAAGTTCATGTGGCTCAGCTTGTTCCTAATCCAAATGGACAGGAAACAGAACCCAGAACATGATGGGAATCAGTTCTGCTGGAGTTTTGGGGTGCAGCCATCTGTGGATGAATCAAGTTACATATATCTTTTCAGTTGAAGAGGTAGAGAACCAAGGGATTTTTTGCTTGATTGCATTGGTTTTTTTCTATCAAGTAGGCACTGGGACACCATGAGTTTTAAAGGGACAGATATTGTATCAGGATCTTTAAAGAAGTGCTAGAAGTTTGTGATGTTGTTTTGAGTGGTTCTGGGATTGGAACAAGGATCACGTGCATTATCAGTTTAATGAATTCATATTAAATAATAGCTCCTTACAAATTTAAATAAATGATGGATTTCCATAAGCAGTTTGAATACCTTTATCTTTTATTTTTAACATTTTCCGTATGCTTTTTAAGCTTTCATAAGCATTTATGTATTTATCTACTTATTTATGGGTATGTACATGCAGAACACACATACATAGGTGGAGTCAAAGGATAATTTGGGGAGTTGATGCTCTTTTATCATGTGTCTTCTGTGGCTTGAACTCAGGTCATCTGGCCAGGCTGCAAGGGCCTTTACCTGCGGAGCCATCTCTACAGCTTCCATTTCTTTCTTAATTGACATTATTTTGATAATTTCATACATGTATAGACTACATTCTGGTCATGCTTGTCCTTTGACTCTATCTTCTTCTTCCCATTCCTTGCCCCCCCTCCTACCCAGTCCCCAACTTGGTGGACCCCTTCTTTTTTTCCTTCCTCTTTTTCTTTCTTCCTTTCTTTCTTGTTTTTTCTTTGTGAACCACTGAGACTTAACCAGGGTTATTTGTTTAGGCATAGGTATGACGATATTAACTGGTACAAGAGTAACTTACCAGTAGGCTAATCACTCAAGGCAATGAGTAACTTCCTGTATTCTAGCAGCTCTGGACTGCCCTTTGCTCCTATGGGCTGAGTGGGGCCTCATGAGCCTCCCCCCAATGACCGAACATTCACTGGTTTTGTCTATGTAAGCCGTATACAGGCTACTGCAGCATTGTGAATGAATGGATGCCTTAGTCATGCCATGTATGCAAGGCAGCATTTCACAGCCTTCTTTATCTTCGGGTTTTTTACATACTATTTGCCTCCTCTAAGTCCTAGATGGGGTGATAAAGGTGTCCTTTTTAATGCTGAGCACTCAACAGTCACTGTTCTCAGGGCCTTGAGCAGTGATATGTCTCCACATTAACCACCATTTTCTGCAAAGAGAAATTTTGATCAAGGCTGAAGACAGCTCTAGTTTCTGAGGTTAAATATTTGAGAGGCAGTTTGACAACATGGTCCACTTAGCAGAGCTTTAGTAATAGGTTCACCTCCAGTGTCTAGCACCTTGGCAACCATAGGTCTTTGACCAGATCTGTAGTACTATGCATAAACTCTCCTGTTGAGTGGATCTCAAGCCTAATAACAAACCTCTATAACATTTGTGTCACTATCCCATATTAGCAAGTTGGTATAGTAACATGCAAAGCTCAAGATGGGAAAGTCAGTGCTGCCTTCTCTCCCTAGCTGCCTGTATGACAGCCTCTCTCACCATGGAGTTTAGTCAGCAGGGCAGAAGTTTCTAGCTTAGAATAAATTACTGACACTATTAGTTCCCACTGGATGTTCCCCTGCCAGAGAGTGGTTGTAGTCTTTTATGTGTCTTTTTATTTTATTTTACCGAGAAAATAACATGTAGCCGGAGTGGTCAGGAACTTGCTTTTGAGGCCAGGCTGTCCTCAAAGAGAGCTTGACTCTGCCTTCTGAGTTGCTGGGGTTGTAGCAATTCAACTGGGTTCTTAAGTAATATTCAACATTCTACAGTATATTTCTAAAAATAATTTTTAAGGAAAACCATGGAAATGAATTTTCATAATCTTTTAGCTTTTGTGAAATGGTGCTAAAAATTTTGGGTTGTTCAGATGAGTTTTTGTCTTATATACAAGACTGTACTTTGATATCATTGTTTATACACTGTGAAGAAGGTACCTACCGTTCCTTAGTCATATCTCTGCAGACCTTCTGCTAAATATGATCCTCTCAGAACGTGAAGCTGCAGTCACTGTGTTACCACTGGTAAGGTTAGAGTCTGCTTAGTAACTGGGCTCCACTTCTTTTGTCTCTAGTAACAGGTGTGAGAGAAGGCTCGCGGGTCACCTCTGGGTCTCAGGAACGCATGCACAAAGTGCTGCTCCAGCGTGGGGTGCTGGGCTGGCCCCTGTCCATGGGTGCTTTGTGTGAGGTGCCTTGGCAGATGTCCAGATTGGAAATACACTCTCTCAGGTTGCAGACGTACCTGGCCTTGTCTGAGGGCAGTGTATGGAATAGCAGTACCCACATGCTTGTTTGCTGAAAGATCAGCCTCCAGCCTTGAGAACTTGCTGCTTCTCTGTTGACAGTCAGGGATGAGTGGGGATATTTGCAGACTTTTAGCAGAATTTTTACCTCTTCCAATGAGGCCATTCAAATCTTGAATTTTTTCAGCTATTTGTTTAATATTACATCATTGTTAGTAATTTTGGTGCCTAGCCATTAGTGATGTATTGAGGTTACTTCCCAAGTCAGTGACTATAATGTTCTTTTAAAGGAACAAACTGTAGCTTTTTAGTGGAGATGGCTGGGAGAAATTAGTAACATTTACAAGGTTGTTTGAATCTTGATATACAAAGCATACCGTATTTTATATTTATGGAGTATGTAGCCTGTCGTGGCTTTAAGAATTCACCCTACTGATCAGTGCTCAGTCCAGAGCAATTCCCCTTGCATTCAGCATGAGTACTTTGTGTCAGCGTTTTAGATTTTATTTGTTTTGATTATTTTATGTTTATGAGTAAGAGTTTTTGCCCACATGTATGTATGTGCACCATGTGAGTGCCCATGAGCCCCTGGGGTCAGAAGAGGACATTTGCTGGATCCTCTGAGACTGGGGATACAGATGGCTATGAGCCACCATGTGGGCACTGCGAATTGAACCTGGGTCCTCTGAAAAGCAAGCAAGTGTCATTAACTGCCTAGCCATCTTCCTGTCTCTGCATGAGCATTTTAAATAATGCTATCACACTGTAGTGAAGTTGTTCTTCAGCTCATGAAGCTTTTATTTGTGGCTTTGGTGCCTAGTACTTTGCCCTGCTATAAAAGATGCTCAGTAAATGTTGCCCCAGTAAATGATCTTGTCATAAGTTCAGTAGTGATCAATTCTGAGCCTGGTTAGGACAGTTAAGGCAGAGAGCTGTCTAGCTGGTTGTATGTGCTGTAGGATGCTCTAGAGTCCAGATGCAGCACAGTTATTAAGGCCTCCCCTTAGGATGCTTCCACCCTTTGCTTTTACTGTGTGGTGATGATGGTGCTGGTGTCCAGGCCTCATCAGCAAGAATAGCTCACTGTGCATAGTCATTTGGTTCTCTTAGTATTACAGTGGGAGAAAAAAACATTAATTTTATTGTTACAGTGATTTTATATATCAATATCTTTCAAAGGGGGAATATCAGAATTTAATAATAAAGATGGATAAATTGTTTAGGGGCATAGTCTTTACATAGATCATGTTAGTTCTTTTATACCAAATTTTATATTTGAAAGGTTCAAAATAAAGTTTTTCTTGTGATATTTATGAAGAAACACTTAGTTCCCTTCCCCCACATAATTTTAGTTCAGTTTAAATTAAACTTGCATAACAAAATTACTTAAGTAATTCAGAGGGAAAAAAAAAGAATTTAGTGCTCTTCAGTTTCCAGAATCAGATGACTTGAAGGCTAAGACCTGAGGGAACATTCTGAAACTTGATAAAACAGTTTGTTCAATGAAATATGGAACAAAGACACCGTAATACAGTTCTGAGTCATTAGCTTTTATAGGCGTACAAGTTCCAAGGCGTTGGGGAAAGCACAGAACTCAGAGACATGTGGGAGTGTATCTGCTTTGGGCTTAAGTGTTGTGCATTTGTGTGGATAGTTTAAAGCAGCTTGATGTTAGACCGGGTTTATCTCGCTTCTCTCTCATCTCTTTCCTCTGTGTACAAGGTTACAGTGTATCTTATTGTTGCTCCCACGAGACTTTTTGTTTTTCTATAGTTAGCTACTAGTTAAAAGGAGAAAAGATGAAGGTTTCCTTCACTGTAGGAATCTCCACAACCAGCCCTTTGCCTGCTGCCCCCGGGGCATGGCCTGGGGCTTTGTAACGTCCTAACCTGTAGCTGGTCTGGATGGACACTTTTCATCCCCGTGCTGTAGTATCCTATCCCGGGATTCACATTACCTCCCTCCTCCTCTTTTTCCTTTCAGGCTGTTTCCGTCTGTACTTCTTTCCATGGCCCATATCGGTTATTTCTGTGCTTAGGATTTCTTAAGCTGAAAACAAATTCTCTCTGTTTGGCCAAGAATTCTGCCTTCACAGACCTCTCTGAAATCCACCCACTGCAAATTTAGCTTTTCACAAGAGAACAAACAATAGTCTTTGATATCTCCAGATAGCTTTTAAACTACCTCCTTCAGGTTCTAGCTTTCTTCTAAGGTTTTTATTTTCTGTGTCCTGGCAAGCATAAGGTCTTGTTTTGATTTTGGGTGGGAAGCATTACAGGAATCACATGGTTCGGCTGCTGAACCAGAAACCCAACCTGTAAAATTAGGACCTAAAAGCCAGCTTGTTAGATGGAAGCTTCAGCATTCTTCTGTGTATGCAGGTGACAGCTAGTAGGATGCAGTTCTTTATTGTAGTAGTGAATTATTGCATGGAGCTGGTGAGTAATTCTTACTTTTAAGATCAATATTGGAGCAACTTTAGGAGTCAGTCAATTGTTTTGACAAAAGTCCAGAACCGTCTGCCAACATCCTGCTCATCTCCTGTGATCATTTTTATTGTCATTCAGTGTTTTCTTTTATTAGAAGGGTTAGAATTTTATCATTTAAATAAAAACATGGATATATTATTTTTGCATTTTGGCCAAGAATTTGCACATACTCTTGAACATGTATGGTAAAAATATAGGCTAAGTTTTAGAGATAAGTCTGGTTTCTATCTTAAGGTTAGAGATGGTTAGAAGGTTGGGTATACTATTTACTATTTTAAAATTTCTGTGTATGGGTATTTTGCCTTCATGTATGCCTGTGTACCATTTGTGTACACTGCCTGAAGAAGCAAGAGTTACAGGCTGTGTGAGTCACCAAATGGATGACTGGGAATCAAACTCTGGTCTTCTGGTATAGCAGCAAGTGCTCTTCTTAATCACCAGGACATCTCTATAGCACCTAGTCATTGTTTGCTTGGTTGCTTTATTTATTTGATTGTTTGTTTTTGAAATGAGGTCTCACTGTATTTCCCTGGATGTCTGGAACTCACTGTGTAGATCAGGCTAGTTTCAAACTCAATGAAGGATTTTCCTGCCTTTTTCTCTTGAGTGCTGGGATTGTAGGTGTGAACCACACACCTGGCTCTTGGATAGACTTATTTCTCATGGGATGGCCTTTTGTGTGATGGCATGGGGAATGTCAATTAGAGAGACTCAGTGAAAGAGCTGGGTATGGGAGGGGAAGTTTGAAATAACCAGAATTGCAGGCAAAGAAAGATAAAAGCAGCTTTCTGTTCTGTGGAATGGAACCAGGTTGCAAAATCTGAACAGGCCATTTATCACGGTAGCCACATGGAGCAGAGCAGAGTGAAAGGGAAATTTGTATTTGAGATAAGGAAAAAGGAGAGGAGAGCGAAGGAGTAGAGCACATGCCTGCCGGCAATGGTGGCAACCACTGCTTCCAGCTCTGCTTCATGCCAGCAGGAAGTCCCTTGCTTCTCTGCAAGCCCTGCAGTTAGCCAGGCAAGGCCCGGTGTAGCTGGGCAAGGAAGGGGCCACTTTGTAATTTAAAAGTCAACCCTTTTATTTATCTCAACTTTATAGGCTTATTCTGTGTTCTCTACTTTTCATGGAGTATTTGTATATTTTTACTTACTCATTGAACCATTCATTCACTGGATATTTTATTGGGTGCCAACTCTTGGCAAGTCTCTGACTCGGAGCAGGGATTGCTGTAAATAAATACAGGCCATTGTATTTCACATAGGTACAGGAATGCATCTGGCATAATATTCAAGTCACATTGGTTCATATGAGGATTTTCCCAGGTTAATGAGTTCAAGCACAAAGCATCGAGTTTTCTCAGCGCAAAGGAGCTGTGTCAGCAAGCACACCGTAAGTGAAGCTGGCGTTTCTGCTGAGGTACATTCCAGTGGGGAAAGCATGTATAAATGAGAACGCAGCACCAGATTTGTCAGTTTAATAGAGTCCTCCCTTCTTTCCACCCCTTCTCTGCCCCCCGCGTCCGCGTCTTTACTTGTCTTCCTCGTTTTAGTTCAGTCTGGTGGTTTCACCCACACAGTCCTCCTGCTGAGGTTGCTGTGCGTACGTACTCTGCTTCCCTGCTTTGATCTCTGTCTCTTTTTCTCTCCCCTCCTTCCTTCCCTTCCTCTTGTACATTGACATACACCTTTGTTCTTGAATGGACGGTCCGACGATCTAACACATGTGCACAGATGTAGTTAACATTCCACCTTAGATAGGATTATTTCTATGAATGGGGAGCCCTTGGATTCTCCAGTTATTTTGAAGTGTATGGTCATTGCAGTCTCTAGTTATCCCACTGTACTGTGGAATTATTGGAGCTGATGTCTCCTGTTTAACTCTTTGGATCCCTGCTCAGTCTCTTACTTCTGCCCACCCTCCTAACCTCTAGGGATTTGAATTTGTTTTTTTACTCCTATTTTATTATTTTTGTCAAAGCTTGAGTGAAAGCATGCGTGATCAGTCTCTCTGTAGTCAGCTCATCTTACTTCACATGCCCACATCGCCACACTGACAGGATTTCCTTTTCCTTCTAAGTTGTATACTATCCCATTGTGTTAGAATACCACCTAAAAGTTTACATTAACCAAGTAAAGAAGGCGCTTCATGATGGCGTCTCCATGCTGGTGTGTAGTGTTCTTCAATCACTTTTCCCCCCTTCCCTTCCCACTGGTCTTCTTCCTGCCACATACCTTTCCCTCTCCCCGACTCCGCATATAAGAGCAGACATGTCATGCTTGTATTTGTGAAATTGGCTTATTTTAATTCTTTATGATAATTTCCAGTCACACATATCTTCCGGCAAATGACATGATTTTATTTTCCTTTATGGATGAATAAAGCTCAGTGTACATTTTTCATCAGTTAATCCTCTGCTAGGCACCTAGGATGGCTGTGTAACTTGACTATTGTGACTGCGGCAGGGATAAATGTGAGGGGTTAGGGTTTCCTTTGAGTATATATCTGTGCCCAGTGCTGGAATACTGTGATCACAGGGAAAGTTTGCTTGGAGTGGGTTTTTTTCTGAGTCATCATATCAGCACTTGTTATTTGATTATTTAATTTTTACTGTAACCATACAACGTAAGGTGAACAAATTATCATAAGGGAACAAGAGGGACCCTTCAGACATTGTTATACGCAAAACTTCTTTTAGATAGAACCCTCCCACAGAACAGGCAAGAAAGGAAAAACTAGACCAATGCAACAACCCCAACCCCAGCAGCTTCTGCTCAGTGCAGGAGTCAACAGCCAGAGTAAAGAGACAGACAGCCCAGAGGATGCAGACAGCACTGGCTGGCTATGGTGCACAGGGGCTAACATCCAACAGTGAAAATCAAATAAAATGGCTAATAAGTAATAAGTAATAGATAAAATGGCCCACACAGATACTTCTCAGAAGGAAACACACAACTTGGGCTACAGAAGGACACCCTACTAAAAGGGAACAATGTGACATGTGCTGTTCTTCATATGCAATGTAACCCTTAGCTAAAAATGATAATGCTATTCTATAGTTTACATTCAGGCACAACTGGCGAAGTAAAAGGGAGATGCTAAGGAGTCCCCAGCCTACCTTCTCAGTTACTCCTTCAGGCCCTCTGCAGAGTTTTGTGCCTTTAAATCTGTGTCTCCTCAGTTCACAACCACATCCCACTGAGTCTACACACAGCCAGTACTCAGGTCCGAGGTTAGGTGCTTTTAAGAAAAAACAAAACCAAACAAAATACCCTGCCAATTAGTTGTTAAATGCAGCCTAACTTTAAACGTTTATGTGAAAAACACATAGCAGAATGGCAGAGACAGGTGATGGGCCATTTTCCCCTCAAGAGTTTTGTATAGGTGCTGCCTGCTTTATATTCTGGCTTTTCAGAGAGGAACTTAATAATGAAATCTTTTTATTTTGATTCTTCAAATCTGAATTACTTGGTATTGTAAGTTTTTGTTTGTTTATTTTTCTTTTTGTCTTTTGAGACAGGGCCCTTTATATAGCTGTAGGTGGCCTGGAACTTCCTGTGTAGACCAGGCTGGCTTGTAACTCAGAGATCCACCTGCTTTTGAATTCCAAGTACTGGGATTAAAAGTGGGTGCCATCATGCCTTGCATGGGCCTGTAATTTATTTATCTATGCTTGATTGTTAAACAGCATGTAGTTATATCCCCCTTTCCACTTTGACTCTCCTGGCCTCTACCTCTCCCTCCCCTCCTTCCTCCTCTGTCTTTTTTTTTTTTTTTTTTGGCCTCCTTTCCTTACTAACCACTTCAGAGAGTAACCTTAAAAATGTTTCGTCATGTTTGGTGTGTACATGCCCATGCCTTCCTGTGCATGTGGAGGTCAGAGGTCAGCCTGGGGTGCTGGTTCTTCTTTCACCATGTGGTTTCTGGAGATGGGACTTAGTCTGTTAGATATGGTAGAAAGCCCCTTTACATGCTGAGCCCTAGAGAATAGCTTTGTGAATAAAATATGATTATTTTCTTAAGAGTTCTTGCCAGGGAGTGAGAATCAGGTCAAAAAGTATAAACATACTTAAGATGCTTTATACCTTGCACATGCAACCACAGGGCTTTTTTTTTTTTTTTTCCTGAGACAGGGTTTCTCTTCATAACAGCTCTGACCCTGTAACTCAGCTGGCCTTGAACTCACAGAATTCTGATTGCCCCTGCCTCCCTAGTGCTGGGATTAAAGGCATGCACCACCACTGCTCAGTGACATTTTGTTTTTCAAAACTGTTTTCATGACAACAGTGTATGACATTTCATGACGATGCTTTTATTAACAATAAATACTGAAGTATGTTTTTTTAATTCTGTAGTGTAGTAAGAGGTTTCTGGCCCTGACTTTTGGGCCTAGTCTCAAGGTTTAGACCCACAGACACCCCCCCCCCCCCAGATGCGCAGAGGGACACAGATGCTTTCATTAATTTGAGGCTGATTGGCCTAAGGCCCAGGCATATAGCTTGCTAACTGTTTACCCTTAAACTAACCCATGTCTCTTATCTTGTTCATCCATGTGGCTCGGTACCTTTTCTTAGAGTAGCATAGTTGTCCTCTGCTTCTTCTGGCTTCTCTCTGGCATTCTGCTCTCAGAGTTTTTCTTAGTCTGGTAGCCCCACCCACACTTCCTGCCTGCCTTTGGCCAATCAGCGCTTTTTAGTAAATCAGTGGGTGGGACAATTATTTACAATGAAGCAACACAATCCCCCTATACTGTAGGCAAAAGTATCTCATTTTTTTTAATAATTATTAGTTAGATGGACACTTGATGACAGTAATTTTTATAGGAATCTATTATTGTTGCATGATTATCTGGCACTTTTTGTGACTAAAGCAAGCAGTAAATTAATTATAGGTGTAATTATGTAGATGTTATGACAACTTTAATTACTAGATTTTTTTTAAATTAAGTTGCATAATAGATTTTTAAAAGTATTTTGACACAGGACTTTGCTATTCATGTGTGTGTGTGTCTGGGTGTGTGGTGCGTATGCAGAGGTCAGAGGACAAACTGGCCTTCCACTGTGGGGGGGGGGTTTGGGTGTGGCACTCTGGTTGTCAGGCTTGGCAGAAGTACCTTTGTCCACTGAGCAACTCCTGAGCCCTGGGATAAACACTGTAAAAGGACACTTTGAACTAACTAATTCCAATTTCAAATCACTTTCCACAATGTATATTGTGGTATTTGAATCACCTGCCTGTCACACAGGGTCTCATTTACCACAGGCTGGCCTTAGACTTCCTGTCAAGATGATCCTGACTCCTGATTTTCTAGCCTCCTATCCTTGAATCTGGGATTTTAGGTAGGTACTATCTTCCTGGGTTTTATTTTTTGCTGAGTATTTTATATAGCTTTGTTGAGACTTTAATCTTCTTTCATTTATAGCCTAGTTCTATAAATTTGGCTACCCAAATGAAGCAAACACAATAAAATTAAAGAAGAGTAGGATTTTAAGCATGCGCTGACCATTAACATGTTCAGAATTATAGACATCATGGTTCTGATAGTTTTGTGTGCTTTTGCAGTATTGTGCCTTTTTATTATTGATGTCTTGTGTGCATCTCTGGTAACCTGTCTGTGAAGCCCATTTCCATCTTAAGAAACTGAGTGGAAAGAGGAAGGACCACAAATTTTAACCGTTAGAAGCCTCTCTGCACAATGTGACTGGCCTCACCTAGTACCTGATAATAAAATCATTCAACTGTTTTTTAGTAAGCAGAATGGAATATTGACTAATAATAATACTGACAGTGAATTATTAAACTTTCTGAGAGAACAGCAAACATAAGATAAAAGAAATAATATCAAGACATTCCTCAGCAGGTATGGGTATACTTCCACACTGATTGAGTCTCTAGAGTGTGTAGGACAGTGAGGCATCATGGTGCACATCTATAATCCCAGAAGATTGAGGTGAGCCTGGGCTACGTAGTGGATCTGTCTGAAAAATTCAAGGGAAGACAAAACAAAACAGTGTGTACCACAGTGAAGTTAAACAGTCACTACTGAGCTACATTATCATGGAAGCTGAAAACACCCAAGATGAAGACCGGACCTGGCATGGTCCTCCAAGCCTTGTAAGTCTTATGGGAGAGACAAAAGCGATACAAAGGATGGAACCTGCAGGCATAGAGATTGAACTTGCCATAGATACTTGAGTATACCCTCAACATCCTGAAGAAAAAATATCTTTCAGCCTAGAGTAAATTGCATACTTAATAAATGTGTGTATTTGTGTTCAGTCCATCATCTAATGTCAAGTAGGAGAAGGATCCTGTTGGCCATTCAAGGACTTAAAAATGTACTTAGTAGAGAGCAGTGAAGGCAGGTCCCAGCAGCTCCGGTATGCATCCAGGAAAGGAGGGTGCAACACTGGTTTGGTTAGACAAGCTTTAAAGGTTGCTACCCTTGGATATTTAAAAAATAAAGTATGTCTCTTTACGAACTTCATACAAAACTTGTAATAATGCAGCTTCAAAGGACATCATCAGCACGTATGGTTTTGTAAGAGAGTTTCTGGGAATACTACTTTAATATGAATAAGTTGTAGAAACAAAGTAGGCTTCCAGCATCAAATGAAAAAAAAAATGTCTTCTTTGAGAAAGTGTTACTTAGTAGTTCCAACAGTCTATCCCAGGATGGTAAGTCCTGTGAATTGAGGCCAAACTGTAGCTGAGTTGAATTTTAATTGTTGAGTAATCATTGTGTAAACAAGTCTAAGAACAGAGGAGATGTGAAACTGTAACTGAGCCATTGTACTACTCCGATTTAGGGTTTGAATTTAGCTTAACTCTGTAACTACTAGCTTTAGGTAAAGTTGGTAATATAAAGACTTCAATTGGACTTTGGTGTGTGGGAGAGGGAGCTGGCTTGAAGGGAGTCATGTGCAGCCATGTTGGCAGTTAGAAGTAAAGGCACAGTGCCCACAGCACAGCTAAAGAAAGTGTTCACTGGGAATGTGCTGAAGAAAACGGCAAGCAGGCCCCTTGCTTTTGACTGGGTTTGGAGAACGTGAAGCCCTTTAGTCTTCATGCAGTTAGCTGTCACTGTGTGCTAAGCCGGGAAGACAAAAGCTATCATGTAACTCTCTTTCATATTTTATTGTGAGAATTTCTGTTTTCAAGAAATTACTATTTCAGCAACTTGATTATGGTTTGTAAGAACTCACTGCTATGGAGAATTGAAATGAGAGCCACATCACGTTTGTGTGAAGTTTTGTTCTAAAGAAATCAGAAGTCCAGGCAGATTATTCTACTCGTGGAAATTCTTATTGTAATGCTTGGCTCTCTTGGTGAAGTGGAGATGTATATGTATATCTATTGAAAAGCAAAGCAAAGCCTAATATCTTACCTAATGTTTGGCTCAAGCTTGTATTTTTATCTGTTTTTAGACTATCTTATATTTCATTCAACTCAGCACATTAATGGGAAATGCTGTGTTGAATAGCAAGCAGTGAGTCTGATTTGAAGAATAATTTTAGTTTATTTTAAAATTGTGTGTGTGTGGTGTGTCGGGTGTGGTATATCCATGTGAGTGTGAGTGTCCTCTGAGGCCAGAGGCATCAGATCCTCCTGAAACTGGAGCATAAGTACTGATCTATCTTTCAATCCTGAAGGGTGTTCTAATCCACTTGCTCACAGGAAGCTTCAGAGGGGCTCCAGGAGCAGAGACACAGTTGCAACAGTGGCATGGAACAACAGTTCATTAGGAAAGAACATAGATACACTTCCAGAGGAGGAACCCCGATGGGCAGGAGGCTTAGGACCTAAGTAGGGCCCTCTACAAAGGATTGGTGCTGTTTTTAATTCATTTGTTTAGTGTGGGTGTTATGTGAGACTTTTTCAGGGAGACAGAACACACACAGAGTCCTCTCTCTCTCTCTCTCTTTCTTTCTCTCTCTCTCTCTCTCTCTCTCTCTCTCTCTCTCTCTCTCTCACACACACACACACACACACACACACCCCTACTCATTTCAGACAGGGAATTCATGACAGATAAAAGTAGCTGTTCTACCAAAACCCACCCTGGTGAACCAGTGAGTTTTTATTTGTGTTAGTTTCAAGAGTATATGCTAGGGGCATAGACAACTCATATGTAGCTACGTCACCAGAGAGCTCATGTCAGCATGGGTGACAGATCACAAAGGCTGAAACTGAGGCTTCTCAGTGGACTTTTCTGGCAGCCAGGCAGGTGTGAGAGCCTCTTCTCCCAGCCTCGGCCCCCAGCAACTCTCTACTGCTTCCATAACCTCTGGAAGAGGCCTTTGTGGATCTTGTAAGTTTCAGCTTTTCCAGATGCATGAAGTTTGTTTACTTCCTTGTTTCAAGAGGATCCTAGCTTCTTGGAGAGAACTGTGCTACATAACAACAGGTACAATCTGTGCCACATGGGAATCTCCTTCCACAGCTGTGTGTTTTAAGATTGCAGCGAGCTGTGGATGCCACTTTGCACTTACACTAGTGACTCTAGCTGGTCATAGTCATCCTTGGTGTGGATTTCCAGCTGTCTCCTTTGTTAAGTTTTGAAGATTTTGTGTAAGTCACACCGCTCCCCCACATACACTTGTGAATCAGTTCTTCAGGTTCCTTCGTGGAGCTGAGAGATGTTATCATCTGTAATCATTTCGTTCTGTTGAGGAGCACAGCTTTTATCTAAGGACCTCTGCCTCCCCAGTGTGGGAATGAAAGGTGTGTCACCACCACGGATAATTTCATTTAAACTTTTTAAAAAAATGTGTATGAGTATGCTACATGTGTACAGGTGCCCAGGGAGGCCAGAAGAGGACATCAGCTTCCCTGGAGCTGGAGTTATAGTTTTGAACAACTGATGTGAGTGCTGGGAACTGAACGCAGGTACTCTGCAGTAGCACTGCACACTTTTAACAGCAGAACCATCTCTAAAGACCTCCAGCTCCTTTGAGGTCTTTTGAAGTTTGCATCTGTGAGCAGTGTTGTCTCTAAGATGTTTTTGAGGCTGTGGAGCCTTGAAGGCAGAGTTTTTAATCTATCAAATAATCCACTGAGTTCTTTCTATCTAGGTGAGATTGGCTTCTGTACACCCTGAAAAAAATGTCAGCAAACATTGCTGGATGGAATCTCATTGTGTGCCCTTTCTCTGAAACGCTGTCTTTATGCCAGGTTATGGGAAAATGCTGGCTGAGCTCTACCTGCTGGGTCATTATGGAGAAAGAACACAAAGGCTGTAAAGCCGTTTGAATTGTGGATAGCACAGTCTCTCTTTCCTTTTTTTTCCTCACTAAGATGTGAGTGAGTAGAACTAAACAGTAAATGTCTTTTTTGCAGAGCCATGAGTCATGAAGTCCTTTAATATTCCCTTAGGAGTTTGCTTTGCGCAACACTGCTTTATCTCCCCCATGTACCAGTCATTTTCACTCTGTACCTCTGTGGGTGGCCTGCTCCCATGGAAGAGGCTTATGTCTAACTGTGGGCCCACTCAGCACAGCCAGTTTCAGAGTTGTGGATGAAACAACCCTCATTTAGGTGGATTCCCTCCTTGTAGAAAAGGTAAATCCCTGTTTTTATAGAACTCCGTTGAGAGCAGTTCTTGCCTTGTACCTTGATCCCCTGCAGCTGTGGCTGGTATGGCCTCTTTAGAAGTCTCTTCTCTCCTCGATTTCCTCATGTGGCAGGTCAAAGTATTATCCCTCACTAAGGTCGTCAGTGACATTTATTTATTTGTTCGTTTATTATAATCATGTTCCCTTGGTCTTTTGTTCTGTATTTTTCTGTTATTGAAAACTCTAAAAGATAACTTGTTTCTGGGATTTTGATTCTGTCTTCTGTAGCATCCTCCTAATGTTTGGACCATACTGATTTATTAAATAAGTATGTAGCAGTATCTGACTATAAGACTTGAAAAATAGTGTTCAATTACAATATACTAATCATACACATATATGCACAACGCATACACACGAACACTCTCTCTCACACACACTCACCTCATCCACACTCACATACACTTGGACTATCTTTTTAAAAATTGTATCTTTTCTAAGCCTTATTATGATTTGACTGTAATATGCTTAAGCCTTCTGGTTTTGACCTTAGTTTTTCCTATTTCCATTTTGGAGCATTTCCTTACCCTTGGGTAAGGATAATTTATCATCTAAAATTTACCACCTAAAAAGTATTTTCCTCTTTTAATCAGAAAGGTTATTTGTGCCTATAACTCTTGTAAAGCAATTATGCTTGAAACACAGGGAAGATATTTTGATAACCCTCATAATATTTCTACTTGTTCTTCAAGCAAAGGCAGGATGCATTTTACAGTTTACATTTAGATGCACAGACATTTTAAATTAAGCATGCCAAGAATAGTCACTTAGCTTAAAATAACCTAAAATATGTAAAAGTGAAGTAAGTAGCCACAGATTTTGCTGCCCCATCATTAGAAATTCTGAGGGTGGATTGAGTTTTACCCCATGCTGTTTTAGAGACAGACAAAATGACACAATAACAGATATATGAAAGCAGTTATTGTGGTGAACAACCACTGATTACATTACCTGTTACTTCTTGGGCAGCTGGATCACGTCTCTCCTGACCCCGGCATCCTTCCCCTGGATATCCCTGGATGCCTGCTTCTAAGCTGCTCTGCTATAGGCCAAAACAATTGCTTTATTATCCAATGATATTCATACAGAAAGACATCCCACATCAGACAGTTCATATCTGTGTATCTTTGAGGTGTAAGGAAGGCTGAGTGAAAGCCAATTTGCTAGGAGATAAAGCTTTATTCTCTTTTTTCCCCTGTTTGAGAGATGCCCAGCAGAGAGCAGCTAGCCTAGGTGAACTTCACCTTCTAGAAGCTTCAACTAGCCTGCTGAAAACAGGATAGATTTTCCTTTCTTCCTTTGGTCTTATCATTATAGTTTTCTTTCTTTTATAAATATTTAATTACATTAATTTATTATTTGTGAGGGGGACAGGGAAGTGCACATGTGCCATACATGGTACATGTGTGGAGGTTAGAGGACAGTTTTCAGGGAATGTTCCCTTTTACAATGTGGGTCTCAAGAATTGGACTCAGGCCGAATGGTTGGCAACAAATGTCTTTACTATAACTTGCCATGGCAGTGCTCTGGAGAAGATGTACTGCTGTGTGTTCAGGGACCAATAAGGAGCCATCATGGATTGAAGCTCAGGGATAGAAACAGTGAACATCAGAGGGATTACGAACAAGAGTCATCATATCTGAAAGGTTTGTGGGCTACTGCAGAGTAAACCTTTTAAGTGAATAACATGGATGGTGTCAAACCAAAATGTGATATTGTGGTAATATGTTATATATTTAATAAAACCAGCCTGGAATATCAGAGGACAGAGCCATCTCTCCAGCCCTTTGTGTTTGTTTGTTTGTTTTTGTTGAGACTTAGGTGATGAAGTAGTCAAAATTGATCAACATTCTCAGAGCTGACTGTGAATAGGTAAGGGAAGATGCAGGAAACTCAGACAGAGCCCTTCTTATTATCTTGGAATAAGAATGTATGGACTAGGGCTTGGTAGGATTTGGTTAAGTCAGATTCTGGATCAAATTGGAACAGAGGCAACAGGGTTTGCTCAAAGACTGGATGTATATTATGCAGGTAGAAGTCAAAGATGACTTCAGAGAAGAAGAGTTCTTCCAAGAGAAGAACAGATTTAAAGGAAAACAGAAGTCAGGGTGTTGGGTGGGGGTGGGAGAGATGGCTGTTGTAGGAAGTGAGGATGTAGGGTAGGCTGAGTCAGAGATGGATGTTGTTTAGTAGTGATTTTGAGCAGTCCATGAACCCTAGTTCACCTAAGAGGATTCTGTTTCGGCTAGAACCTTGAGCATTAGTAACCTGTGTTAAAAAGGATTTTTATTGTATATATGAAACAAAAAAATGAAAGTTGATGGAGAAAAAAAAATCCCAAGAACTTAATCCTAACGATTTCTGACTTGAACAGATCAGGAACAGAGGAACAGGTAAGGAATGAAGGAAGATTTTGGCCAAAGGAATCCAAAAAAGGATTGAAGTACAGTAGGAATAAAGCTCGAAGAGTCAAATAAATGATAACTTGCTTCAAGGAGCAAAGTATTCAGCTTGTCGGGCGGTGCCTCATATTCTTGAGGTTGAAGATTGAAACTTGACCATGTGATTAAGCAACGGCCATTGGTCATCATGAGGGGTTGATGTGCACATTGAGCAGGAATGGGTTTAAGAGAAAATGGTCAGTGAGAAAATAGGAACACTGGTGGAAGATTATGGAATAGCTCAGTAGTAGGAGGGAAAATTGACCATGAGATGTTGGGCAAGAGGAAAGGAGGAGAAAAAAGGAGAAGGGGAGCCTAAGATTCCATGAAGTGTACTTTTGTGGTTGGGAGGGAATGGGCTAAGTGCAGTGGATGAAGAGCTGGGGTCTTAGAATGATCGCCAAGAATAACTGGCTCTAGTAATGGAACAGAAGTTTGAATATATGAATATATATATTCACTGAAGATGAATATATTCATCTATGTTAATGAGTATATAGTGGTATGAAAGTTTGAGGAATATTTAGCTATTTCTAAAACAAAAAGTTCGCAGTTTTAGACTTTCCTTAATAGATACTGTTTCAATGGATGCTACACAGTAGAATTAAAAATAATTCAAACGGCCTTTGAAAAGAAACTTGACAAAAAAAATAAGTTTCTCATTTTGAACAGTATCTGATCTGAACATATTTGTGATATTATGACATAGGACATACATAATACACATTCATGTACAATGCATATTTTGTATATATTTTGATTTTTATGTAGTCAATAGGAGCTAGAATTTCTCTTCTCCAAGAAGGTAATACAGACTCTAATCTTCCACCTCACTGGAATTTTTTTGTTTGTTTGTTTGGTTTTTTTTCCCCCTTAGATCTGACTATGAAGAGATTCTCTGGCTTACTCTGCCATACAGTGGTGAGACCCTCACCTCAGGGCATCCTGCCCCATATGTGAAAGGTGAAATATTACACCAGGCCAGGGTGAATGCTGCAGCAAGCTGGCTCTACTGAAGTTCTCCAGCCAGTCTCTTAGCTTTGGGCCACATCCTTCATTCTAAACATGTTTTGATTGAATGTCTTATTGCAGTCATACTGGTGTTAAGTCTTCATAAAAGCCCAAAGGATGAAGGAGACTCTCACACCTCACCTCATGAATCATTTTATCTGTGTCCATACTCTGTGCCTGTTGACTGTGTTTTATGTGTGTATTCAGGAGTGCTTGTCCTTGTGTGCTCATGAGGTTAATATCATTATGCTTCACCTTTATTTTTAATTAATTGATTAATTAATTAATCAGTGACATAATCTGTCATTGAACCTGAGACTCTCCAGTTTGGCAAGGCTGACCAGCCAATGAGTTCCAGAAATCCCCCTCCTTCCCTTATCTCCCATCCCCAGAGCTGGGGTTACACATGCTCACCTCCACACCAAGCTTTTTTTTTTTTTTTTTTTTTTTAAAATGGGTTCTGGGGTTTCAAACTGAGTTCATTTACGAGCATCAGACATCTTCCCTCTGAGTTGTCTCCTTGGCTACCTGTTAATATATTCTATAAGCCCTCATGTGTAAATTGGTGCTCCCCTGACTGACGAGAGCTGCTTGAGCAAATCACGAATTTGTTGGTGTTTTATGACTATAAACTCTAGTTTATAGTCATAATATTAGAAACATCATCTAAATAGTTTAGGGCAAACTGTCCATGGCACTGTGACTCTAGGCAGGCAGGTCAGAAGTAAACGGGATGAGTGGGTATCCAGCAAGAATTGATAGGCTTGCTGGCTGGTAGTGTGAGTCTCAGCACCTTTTTAGGTCACAGGAGTCTTTTGTGTTTATTGTAATGTAAGAATAGAGGAAAAAACAAGTGCAGTCACTGCTGCCTGATGAAGTCAGTGAACCCAGAGGCAGAGGCTGTGAAAGAAGCTTTATTGACAACAAGCTAACTGTTGGGATATAGCAGGCTCTTGTCTTCCAATGACCATTTTACCCTCTGCCCCAGGGAGAATGTTTTATGGGGTTTTCAGAGGAAGGTGTATGGGTTCCAGACAGGTGGGCTGTCTCAGTTGTCCACTGTTCCTAGCAAGGCATCTGGAGAACAGGCTACACATATCCCCTCTTGCTCACTTAGGTCAGTGGGCAGTGCTGTCCACAGCATCTGAACAAGACACATCAGTTTCTGTGCTGTGTCTGTTTGTGTTGGTGCTTCAGGCAGCACACTTCTGGCATGACCTTCTCTCATAACGTGGGACCAGGTTCTGCTCAGGAAGAGAGGGTCTGTCTGTGTTCTTGTTAACTTCAGTGCAATGTAAATCAATAAAAGAAACCAGACTTCAGCAAGCATTAATCCTCCAGAGGAAGGGTAGACAGGAGTGAGGAGAAACTCTTTATGATTGGATCTTGACATGAGGAGCTGTCCTGTGCAATTACAAGCAGTTTATTGTTTTTTGACGTAGTACTTTATTGTTATGACATTAAACTAGGGAACAGTGTATTACACAAACAAATCCTTTTCAGCATAGTGACATTAACCACTGACAACAGACAGGAGTTCCCTGAAGCAAAGTCATATTGTATAAGGGCTGAGTCAGATTTGGATGACTGTCACCTGTCAACTTAACAAATCTAGACTCATTTGGGAAAAGGGAGCCTTAGCTGAAGAATTGACTCAGACAAGTTGTCCCATGAGCAAGTCTGAGAGGCATTTTCTTAATTGCTAAGTATTGCAGAAAGGACTCAGATTACTGTGGACAATGCCACCCCTTGGCAGGGGCTCTGGCTTGTAAAAGAATGCTGCTGAGGACTAGCAAGCCAACAAGCAGCGTTCTTCCATGGTTCCTGCCTCTGTTCCTGCTTGAATACCTACCCTGACTTCTTTTAATGATGAACTGTGACCTGGCAGTGAAAGTCAAATAAACCATGTTCTCTCCAAGCTGCTTTTGATCAGAGTGTTTACTCACAGAAACAGAAAGCAAACTAGGACAGTCACTCAGCATTAGTGGTCCTTTCTACGTTTCTTTCTTAGTTATCTCTGTTTGGACAAATAGTCTAAACCTCCATACCTCAATTTCTTATAAGAATGGATAATAACCACCTGGCCAAGATTTAATAGTTAAGTGAAACAAAATGTTTGCTTCACTTATACTATCTATTATTCATAGTTCTGAAAGGTACTTTGCATGCTGCTAGAGGAGAAAGCGAATCATTAATATTGCCCAGCTACAAACCTTGTGACCTACAACAGTGACCTGCCTTCAAGGTATACTGGTGGCACAGATGTTATGGGAGTAAGCAACCACTTTTAGATTGAACCTTAGGCACAGTCTATGAGATGAAACTCATAATCTGACACTGCTAACGTTACCAAGAACCTGAGACTATGTGGGTCACAGGCCTAGGGGAAAACTTAATACTCTTCTGCTAACCATAGCAATAAAACTAAACCAAATGACACATCGCTATATCCAGTGCTCAGCCTTCATCAGAAAAACTTCTTGTAGTAAATGGGATTAACAGAGACCCACAACTGGACAATAAACAGAGACAGAAGGACTTTGGAGCACTCAGCTATACATGAGCTATCTTCAAGTCCCTCCCCTCGAGGCTCAGGAATCTATTTAGAAGAGGCAGAGGTAGGCACTGAATAACTCCAAGGAAATAGTGTATCTTCCAGATACAGTAGGATTAATGCACATATAAATGTATACAGTGACTGTTCCAGCACCCACAAAACCTGCACAGGTTCAAGACAGATAAAAATCTCAGCACTAAAAGGGGAAAAATGGATAAAAAGTCACACCCATAACCAAGAAACTATTTGCAATTGATTCTTGCTAAGAAAGGGAAAAAAAATCAATTTTCTCCAATGGAGCATACTGGGTACATCAGCCCATCAGCCCTGTTCTAAGCCTGGCCCATGCCCAGGAGTAGTTGGCCAACACAAAACTAACTAACTCTCTCTCTCTCTCTCTCTCTCTCTCTCTCTCTCTCTCTCTCTCTTTCTCTCTCTCTCTCTCTCATATAGTGTGTGTGTACCCTTTTTGTTTTGTTTTGGCATTTTTTCATCTTACTGTTTTTGTTTTGATTTTCATCTTTTTGTTAGAGAGAGGGGGATAGAGAGAACAAGAAAAAGAGCATGATGATTGGAGGGCAGAGAGGTGTAGTGGATAGAGGAGTTGGAAGAGAGAAAAGTGTGATCAAAATGTGACATGAGTGTGAAAAGCCTTAAAAGAATGTTCAGAGTATCTTATGTCGTGTCTAGGATTGTGATACATATGACTTTGTTTTCTTTCATTAGCTGACTACCAGTTGTGAGGAAAAAGTTGTTTTATTTCTTTTTGATTTGATGTGTGCATGCAAACTCATACCCACACCCAAGTTAGCAGAGTTGCAAAGCGTCTTAGACTTGTGAATTATGAGAGAACTTGATTGCTGTCCAATTCCGGTTTTGTGATAACCGTTCACACAGGAGTTTATATAGAAAATATGATTTGTGATCTTGTATTTGAAGATCTGTAAGAAAAGTAATATAATCAGTCTTAACAACTCAGATTGTGTGGTATTTGTAGTGATTTCTTAAATGGTGTCAGTTAGCCTTGGCCACTACCGCTGTGCACCAAGTGGCATAGATTTAACTTTAGACACTGAGTGATGCCTGTCAGGGTCTCAGTGGTCAGTTACCAGGACCAGTGCATGCCACTGTCAGCCAGACCTGCAAGAGAGTTGTTGGAGATCTTTCCCTTTCTTTAATGGCTTACACTGGAAAACAATTGACCTATGTATTTTCCATCATAACTTAAACCTAAACCAGTGGTGCGTACATAGTTGGTGTTCAATAAATAATTATTAAAAATATGAATAAATGAGTATTATTGCAAATTCTTCATTCAATTGATGTCATTTTTGGAGCTTGTTAATCTCGAGATGTTTCTTATTTCTTTTTCCTTATCTGGATTTAGTAATATTTTCTATCTATAATTTTTAGAAAACCAGTGTGTTCACAGTAAATGTCAACCTTAATGTTTAAGTAATGTATAATACCATGTTATAATAATAAACAAACCTCGTATATTCCATAATGATCTGAAGTAGGATGGTGTTTTCAGAGGAAGTTTAGTAACTGAGGGGGATATTGCTTTGAATGGGCTAAGGAATTTAGGTGTACAATAATCTCTTGTGGGACAGAAATACCTGCTGGAAGACAGCATTGGGTGCATGCAGCATGCACCAGCAGTGGCCAACTGTTAGCCAGTGCCCAGTTTTCTCACGGTATCTGGGCACCAGGAAGCTAATAGCCCAGGGGTACACTGATACAGGTGAGAGAAGTTGCCAGTCGAAAGCTTTGTGCCAAAGGTGTATGCCAGGGGCTACCAGATAGAGGAGTCATCTTTTCAAATGGCAAATTCGATACACCTTTCTTCTTGTCACGCCCCTGCTCCGAGGTCTGCTACCACAGGGGTTGTACCCTTTTGTTTATCTTTCTTTTCCCCAGTTGTCTTCCCTGAGGCCAGTCATCGTTCTCTTTGTTCATTCACTGTCTATCCTGAGACCCTCGTTATCTGCAGCACATAGTAGGTGCTTAATGAAACAGAAAACATGAAAGTGTAGGCAGGCCTAGGAGTTTCTGCTTGTTCTGCTTAATGGGTCTTTCTTCCTTTTTAGTTATTTGGTTCTTTGAGCTCAACCTCAAAATACTTCTAGGTGATGCTTAATGTGCAATGTCTAGCTAAGAAAACACAGGCATTATTCTGCCTCACAATTTGACTCTTATGGATCCTTTTGGAGGTCCATTTTGTAGAATTAATGTGCCCACTTTGCACATAGCACATGGACACTGGTGAAGTCATTATGAGTCTAGAGGAAGATGAGTGTGGATGTGTTCGTGTTTATGACTCCTAACTTCCAGTACCTTGTATCCTAGTTAGTCTTCTGGTGCTGCCTTTTTAATCTTTCAACAAGAGGGGAAGGCCCCTTGGAAAGGTCAGAAGTGCACCCCGTAGCTTCCTCAATGCTTCTAGTGCTTCCTTTCATGCTTACTTAAATACCGCTCAGACTCGGGTACATTTGCCTAGCCAGTGTGAGGCCCTGGGCTTGATCTCAGCATCTCTATGCAATCTACATAAATACGTAGTTTTCAGCTAATGATGGTGTCTTCCAACAGTGACTTTGGGAATGTTGACAACTTGAAACTTCCACAACGAATACCAGCAAAGCTCACCGACTTCTTTTCTTTCCACTTAGTATTCCTGCAGGCAGCTTTCCGCGGAGTTTAAGACATCCAGCATGGTTGCACTGGGAATCGAGATGCACTTCAGTGATCACTTTACAGAGTCTGTTTTCTGTTTATTTGATGTTATTGAGAAAGGTCTCAATATGTAGCCCGGGCTGGACCGGAGTTTGTGGTGTGAGCCTTATTGACTGAGCTGTCTCACCAGCCCTAGCAGATTTCTGGAAATCACTCACTGTAGATTTAGGGTGGTGATGAAGAAGCAGGGCAAGATATGTGCCCTGAGAAAGCCATTTGAATAGTTCAACTTACCGTGTTTTTTTTTTTTTTTTTTTTTTTTGATTGGGAAGGAGTTGTGCTTTGCTGTTTTTTTTTTGTTTTTTTTTTTTTTTTTGATGTTTTCAGAATTTTTAAAAGGATAATTATTCTTAAATGATTACTACGGTCCATTTCTCTTTGTTTTTAGAAGATTACCTTCAAATTATTAGTGGTTTCAATGAAAGGATATGGGGCGGGAATGGGGGGTGGAGGGGTGGAGAGGTGTGATTAGGGTCTATTAGAGCGGTGATCTCAGTTTTATGTCACTTAATCCCCACAGCAATTCTGTAAGGTAGGTGATACTATCCCACCACTGAGATAAGGGCCGAGATAAGATCAGGGAGACAGCCTGCTTAGAGCAGTCAGGGGAGCTTAGTTTCAAGCCTTGGTTTGAAGAGAATTCAACTCTTTCTAAGCTGTCATCTCTGTTTACTCTGGCCGATGGTGTGAGCAGTTCATTCATGCACCAGTGACTGTCAAGTTGTGTGCATCAGGCTAGGCCTTAGGAGCAAGCAGCAAATAAATGGTCTATGCCCCATAGAGTTACAGTGGATCAGTGAGGTGTGTGTTTTAGCAAGATCAGTGCTCATCTGAAGAGTGGCAAGAGTAGGCGCAGGTATATAAGCACACCTCGGAAAACCTTGGTAAAGGCGGTGTTTTGGTTTGGATTGAGATAGAAGAGATGCAGAAGAGAGGGTGGATCTCAGATGTCTGTGGCAGGGAGAGCTGGTAAACTTAAGGGGTGATGACAACTGGGAAGAGTTGTGAATGACTCCAGGTGTGATTTGGTTTGAGTGGTGTTGCCTTTACTAATGCAGGGAAGAGCAAGGTAGAATGCAGACCAGAATAATGATGACAATGTATCCTTTAGTTGTGTTATGTTCCAGTAGGCTGGTAGCATCTGGGAATTGCATGGGGATCTGGGATGATGAGAAAAGTTTGAGTATCACTCACCTACCGATGGTATATGAAGCCATGGGAGTTGTTGATTATCTAGGGAAGGCTGACCTGAGTATGGCAGTAGAAGTCTAAAACAGAGTTACTGATTTACCTTCTATGGAGAATCTTTTTTCATTTGATATCTTAGAATTACATGTAAATGCAATAGCCTTTCCTACATAGAGAAGGTAGCTGATTCTTTAGCCACTGCACAGGAAAGTTTAACTACCGCGCACATGCTAAGACACCTGAGCAGCTTTCAACTGGACTGTATGTCTCTGTGACTCTGAGAACTACATCTCAGAGTTCACATGGAATCTTTGATGGAGCTCCCAGGCACACCGAAACAAAGAGTACATTACAGAAAGCGCCTGCTCTTTAAGTATAGGTGAATAGTGAAAAAATTAGGTGCCCATTGAAATATTGAAAGTAGAACATCTAGGTTCAATTTGCTGGCAGATTGAATCACACATTAGTCTTATAATGTAGAAGCTCCTTCAAACAAAGCATTTTGAATAGCTTGTGCCCTTTGGGTTGCTCAGTAGACAGAGCTATAAATGTTAATGTCTCAGAATGCCAAGAGTGAAAGCCCCATAGGAGCAGTGGAAGATGGGATGTCTTCAGTGGGCCCTACCTGGAAACCATTAAATTGTAAGATAACAGGTAAACAGTTCATTGTTCAGTAGACCCACACAGCAGCATGACTGACTGTGCTTCATATAGAAAT
Source organism: Phyllotis vaccarum (assembly GCA_033318265.1). Lineage (NCBI taxonomy): Eukaryota > Metazoa > Chordata > Mammalia > Rodentia > Cricetidae > Phyllotis > Phyllotis vaccarum. The sequence continues at coordinate 129,847,973 of JARWLC010000004.1, read as the reverse complement.
GCTCTCTAAATGAAGGAAGCCAGACACAGAAAATACAGCCTGTGTGAGATCATTTATATGAAGTTCAAGAACAGGCAAAAACCGAGGACATCTGAGATGATGTCTGAGCAAAGGGAGGCGTGAGAACTGTAGGGGACAGAGATGCTCTGTGAACCGAGGACGGTGCTTCTTAGATTGTGCATTCATCTGTCCAAGCTCATTAACTTACATACCCAGATTTGTTCACTTCACTGTGAGTTTCAAATAAGCAGCAAAATAAGGAAATGAAAACATATGCTGAGCAGTTGTGTGGGAATGGGCCTGGGGAGTACATGTCTACTATCTCAGGCTCAGAGAACCCAGAGGAAGCGCCCCTCTCCCAGCCCTTCAGGTTCAGATTTTTTTTTTTACTAGCTCTTAACTTTGAACCATAGATATCTCTTCCTACATCACCATTGCACAACTCAGATTCCTTGAGGTAATAGTCTAAATTACCTTCAGATGCAGGTGTAAAGTGTAAGCATTTCCATTCCAATACTGTACTCTGGTAAATACACAGCTGCAGGAGCGAGCTTACAGGCTTTACCTGAGAGCAGAGCAAACTCTGCCTTATTTAAGGTAGACAGAGGGCAAGAGGTAGCAGGTGTTTTTATGACAAGATTTACATATGCATATGTGAAGGAGACACATCATATTGTTTTATTTGTTCCTTCGAACAGGAGATAGTGGATAACGTCCTTCAAAATGGAAGATGGAAAGCCCGTTTGGGCCCCCCACCCCACAGATGGATTTCAGATGGGCAATATTGTGGATATTGGCCCTGACAGCTTAACAATTGAACCCTTGAACCAAAAAGGCAAGGTGAGTTTCTCAGAGATTTCAAAAAGTGATCTCTTTTGATACAGACATAAATATGTAATCTTCCAAGAAAGGTGAGGATGAAGTTAATATTCCTGCCATGATAGAAGGGCCAAATGTCTGGTAATGTAATTGAAGATTTGGACTGACTTCCTTGATTAGATGGGAAGTGTGTGCTATAGGAAAATAGGATCCCATGATAATCAGAAATCTAACATTCTTGGTTGTGTGATAGAATACATCAGTGGCAGCATTTTTATCATAGTCTCCGGTGTGTAGTCAGTGTGTCACTGAGTTACAAAGTAAATATGGACCACGTGACTGATGCAATGATGTCAAGTTCTGCTTAGAAGGAAACTTCAGCTTTTCCATCTTTTTTTTTTTTTTTTTTTTTTTAAGTTTTCCCTTTTTTTAAAAAAATTATAGTGTGGAATTTAGGCAAATATCTTTCTATTAAGTAAAGATATTTGACTCAAGCCTCCCACATATTATTTTTTTTGTGATAATAGTGTAAAAATACTTTAATTATATACACTATTTACTTCCTTTTATATAATCTTAGACATAGACTAATCAGGATTTCTAAATGGAATTTGGGAGAGTGACCAGGAGCTGTGACTTGCTTACAGCCAGAGCCTCCAGTGCAGACATGTTTTCTTTCAGTCTTCATGAAATTGGCTATTTTTTGCTACCACAGCTTTACAGTTTTAAGTTTAACAAGTAATTCTATTAAACATTTCATTTGATTAAATGTGCGGCTGTAATTTCTGCTTCAGGCTCTGAAAATATGAATAATTTACATTTCTACTGAATCATGGTTAACTAATGCCATATGATTGCCATCCTTCTGGGAACTGTAGAAAAACAAGGTGGATCTCTCATGAGGTCTTTTCAGAGAGAAGACTATTCTGTTACTGTAAACAACCCAGGAACCAGAATTCATAATATATGTTGTGCCATGTTAGTGGAGGCCAATTAAAGATGCCTTCAGGCAAGGAAAGATAAAGTTCTCATTTCCCCTCATTAGCAGTACCTGTGTGGACTTACAGAGCACCGCCTACTAAAAAATAAGTTTTTAAAACTTCACACACAATAAATTTTGAAAGCTTTTGCCTTTTGCTTACCATGTTTTTAATAAGCACAGGAAGCTAAATGGCCAGAATTAAGTAAGGGCTGTGCCTCCTGAGTGTGCTCTGTTGAGGTCTGTCACATCTGTAGGTGACAGAATAATTCAGTTCACAAATAAAAGGAACTTGACTTAGAGGGATGTCCTTTTGCATATTTCAATGTGTCTGAACTACGTCATATTAGTGCTTATAAGGTATATATATATATATATATATATATATATATATATATATATATATATACATAATCAATAGAAGTGCAGTTTAGCTTAGTTATTTTTGTGTAATTTGTTTATTTGGTTATTTGGTGTGTGTGTGTGTGTCCCCGTGTGTATCCGTGTGCGTATGTGCATGTGGAAGTCAGAGGCTAGCTTCAGGGCTGGGCCATTTCTTGAGCCTGGAAGCATAGTTTAAATTATGAAGCCACATAAATGTTATAGACCTACAAATAATTCTATAAACTAAAGTCTGAATTTTTAAAAATATTTTGGAGGATTAAGCTATTACATTTACAAAAAGCTATTTTTATTATTTGTGTGTGTACAAAATCCTTTTGAGTAGAGCTCAGAGGACAACCACCGGGAGGTGGGTCTCTGTCTTCATTACAGGGGTCCTAGGAGATTAAGCTCAGATCCCTAGATTTAATGGCAGGTACCTTTATCTATGGAGCCATCTTGCTGGGCCCTGGTTTTCTTTTTATAATGGAAATACTTTCCTAACAGAAAAATAAAAACTTATTGATGAAAATAGTTTTTTTAAAATGAAACATTTTGTTTTCTTGGAGGGCTGGTTGTTAATTTGGAGGACTGAAGGAAGAGGAGAGAGACTTCTTTTGGACTTGTCCTAGCTTGCTGTCTTAACCTTCTCATTTAGGGAACTCCATTGCCCCTGCCCTGGAGCATTCATTCCTCATGGAGCCTTGTTCATTGTCTATAGCTCCTGCCAGGTTAGGACCAAGCCCTCTGTTGCTATGGCTGTGACAAGTGTATACACGGTTTTGAGGCATTAGATGTTTCAGAATGGATTTTCCTACAGAGTCATTGCTATGAACTGATTGTGTTATGCTGTCTAATTTTATATAATGTTTACTGTCTGGCTCATGTTGATCCAAGTGCACTTTTGAAAGAACAGCCTCTCCTCCAAACCAACATTGAGAGCATATATATGAGATTGCAAAGAATTAACTTTCCTGAGTGTTGAGTTTAGCAGTTTTCTACATTGGGTATACCTTTGTTATTGTTCTTTTGTGTTAGTGGTACTAGAGATTACAATCAGGGCATCACATATTTTACACAAGAGCTTTATCAATGAGCTATTTCCACAGCACTAAATTGGTTATAACTTTATATTGGAATCATCTTTGAAGTCTGGATTTTACTTCATAAACTATGATCACCTCATTGTATATAGTATTCTTGCACACACAGAGTTACAGATTGCTTTTTATTTTGATACTGTAGATCAGGCCAAGGTCCGTGCACATGCTGTGCATAAACTCTACCACTGAGCTAAATCTCCAGCCCTACAGATATTGTAAAAGAACCAAACCATTTTTTCTTAAGAGTTTAATGTGATACAGTTGGCAGTGCCAGCCAGAAGAGTTAACTGTAATTATTTAGAGGTATAAATTTATAAATAACTGTTAAGATAGCATGAATTAAAATTTAATTCTCTTTAGATGTAATTTGAGATCATTTGTTCTCTGTTACAAGATGCTATCTCCATTCTGCAGTGTCTCCATAGCATTCTTAGTGCTGAATGAATGCAAGATCTTTATGGGTTAATTTTTTTTTTTTTTGTTGTTGAGACAGGGTCTTAACTCATTATGTAGTTAAGCATGACCTTGAACTCACGATCCTCCTGCTTATACCTCTCAAGTGCTGGGACTGCAGGCATATGTCACCACATCTAGTTATTTGTGGTTCTTTTAAGTATATGGACCAGATATTTTTATATTTTGACACATTTGTATGTAGGAGTTGATATCAAATATACTTTTAAAATAATAACATTAATAGTTTATGTTAATGTAAGTGATTGTGAATGCTTCTGTTTTAAAACAATAAAATTGCTTACATGCAAACACTAAAGTGTTTATAATTTTTGGTAACTAGCATGTCTCTAGATAGAAATTTAGGATTGGTGTGAGAACCTGGGATCCTCATTTGTTAATTGCTGCTATTGATTCATGTCTAGAGTATTAGGGGGCACAATTTTTGATGACAGTTATTGTCTTTTGAATGATGTTTTGTTAAGCAGTGGGATCTGTGTTATACTCAATAGGGAACATGCTGTTGACATCATTACAAAATATATAGCCAGCTGAACTCCTTATCTTTTTAGTATCTAAAAGTCTCAAATGCTCAAAGCTCTTTGTTTGTTTGCTCACTAGACATTTTTGGCTCTCATAAACCAAGTATTCCCTGCAGAGGAGGACAGTAAAAAAGATGTGGAAGATAACTGTAAGTATTAATTTCAAAGTATTTCTTCATCTCATAAAAGTATCTGCTTCCAGAAAGTAAGTTAGCGGTTATGTTAGCAGTACAGGAGACTAGGTCAGAGCACAGGGCTTGATAAGTGCTTGGAAGGCTGGGTTCATTCCTGTAGCCCATGTGCACACCTGTGAAAGTCTCTTGGGTCTCTGCTGCTGTTACTTCAGTTGTGTGTGGGAAGGGTGATAATTTAGTGTTAAGCTGCAACTGAAGGCTCTTCTTAGTTGTGTCTAAAGTCGTTATAAACCTTCACAGTGGATGGTGCGTTCACAGTCATTTGGAAGTTGACAGGAAGAGTCATGTAATATCACTCTTTGTATATGGCAAACCAATATTGAACAAAACAACCAACACTGCTGAATTATTTATAATTGAAAATTTAATGAAGAGCGTTATATTAAAACATGGTGTTAATTTGAATTATAGACATCTTAAAATACTTGGTGAAAAATGGTTTATGTATTAAAATGGTTATGTATTTACTTTATATGTTCAACATTAAGAGATAATCACATTTCAGTTGTTTGGTTCTTCATCACTGTAACAAAATATTTGAATTAACTTAAAAGGGGAGGCGTTTGCCTTGGTTTATAGGTTGAGGAAGTTCTTACGTTTGTGCCTTTGGTGAGATGCAGTTCATACACCATGGCAGGAACATTTGGTGGAGGAAGTTGCTTACTTCACTGAAGCCAGGAAGCAAAGATAGAGCTAAAAAATTTCAGTGTCCCCATCATCCCTTTAAGGCATTCCAGTGACAGCCCCATCTCTTAAAGTTCCCATCATCTTCCAGCAGCTCCAAATGAAACTCCAGGTCTTAAAAGAGGTGTCTTTCGAGAACATTTTAGATCCAAACCATAGTGGTGTAGGTGTGGTATTTGAAGATCATTTCTAGTTCCCATGGATTTCCTTAGAAGTATCTGACCTTAAATACTCTCCAGAGAAGACAGGAGAAAGACAGGTTTATTCTTACTGCTTTTAACTGAGGTTCACAATTGAGTAAGCCTGAAAGATTCTGTGTGTAAACATAGGTGTGAAATTGTGCTGGTGTTGGGGGCACTGTGGGCTGAGGGTGAGACAGTCAGATGACTTAGTGGTATTTTTCACAAGCCGGGGGCCACACATTGGGTGAACTGATTCCTACACATCATGGCTTGCTTTGTCAGCCGCTACAACACATATAAATGTAACAGAAGTTTGCTAGGGTATATAACGTAACAATTGATCCCCTTCATAAATTAACATGTTTTTTTTAGAGATAGATTCATCTGTTGCTAAACATAATGATTATTGTTTGTATTCTGTTTCTGAACTCTACAGTTTCCTTTGCTGTGATATGTTTCACCACTGTTGACTTTCCCTGGCCCCGGTAGGGCTCTCTGCCTTTTCCAGGTGCTCTCACCGATGATGATGATTGCTGTAGCAGTAATGGTACCATGTAGAAGCTAATTGTTTTCACCATGCAGTGGCCTGTCCTGACCTGAAGTCTCTTTCCCAATGCCCTGTCGTTTAAGTGGTTTTGGTTGTTAACTTTATAGTATGGATTTTAGCCGAAGCTGTTTCTTCACTTTAGCTTTTGGTCTAAGACTTGTCGTTATCACACCAATCTTTCCAAATGCTGTTTGCCTGTGTCGTATAGCATCCCTCTGTTCTGTATCACAGTGATATGTAGTGATCATCCCTCTGTTCTGTATCACAGTGATATGTAGTGATCATCCCTCTGTTCTGTATCACAGTGATATGTAGTGATCATCCCTCTGTTCTGTATCACAGTGATATGTTGTGATCATCCCTCTGTTCTGTATCACAGTGATATATAGTGATCATCCCTCTGTTCTGTATCACAGTGATATGTAGTGATCATCCCTCTGTTCTGTATCACAGTGATATGTTGTGATCATCCCTCTGTTCTGTATCACAGTGATATGTTGTGATCATCCCTCTGTTCTGTATCACAGTGATATGTAGTGATCATCCCTCTGTTCTGTATCACAGTGATATGTAGTGATCATCCCTCTGTTCTGTATCACAGTGATATGTAGTGATCATCCCTCTGTTCTGTATCACAGTGATATGTAGTGATCATCCCTCTGTTCTGTATCACAGTGATATGTAGTGATCATCCCTCTGTTCTGTATCACAGTGATATGTAGTGATCATCCCTCTGTTCTGTATCACAGTGATACGTAGTGATTAAATGCTCAATATCTGTAGTGGATTATGAACCACATGCTAAACGGTTCACTGAAAGAAAAGGTATAGGGATGGTCATGGTGCTGCATGCCTGTAGTCCCAGCACTTAGGAGGCTGAGGTAAGAGGACCACAAATTTACAAACTGAGTAGCAGGACCCTGCCTCCAAATCAACCAACCAACCAACCAACCAACCAACCAGCCAGCCAGCCAATACCTGGAGGTATTTGTTATCTTTTAAAACAAAACTCATTGCCTACTTTTAGCTCTAAGTTCCTTGTGTAAGTGTTTTATATGTAGAGAGTAATATATTAGTTTTGAATTTTTACTTGATTCTTGCATTAATAACAGAATAAAAAATAATTTAGGGGTAAATTCAGTAATCAAATAGAAAAAAACCCAGCACATTTTCATGCTCAGTTTAGGGCACTATTATTTTCATTGCCTGTAACATTCCTTATGAATATTATACTCACCTGCCAGATGTTGATAATGAGTACAGAGTGTAAGATCAGAAAGAATCCTAAAATTGTCCCTTTAGCCCCAGGGATGAGATGATGTCTACAGAAATGCCTATCATTGATTGGTTCTCAGGATGCTGAAATCATTTGTGCGTTCCCTTTTCCCCCTCTGTCACTGAACTAGAGTTGTAGTCCATAAATAGAATATGATATATTCAGATAATCTCTAATCATTATTGTATATTTATTGAAGTCACACTATCATTAAACATTTTTGGTATGATATACATCAAAGTATGTTCAAGGGAATAAATTGTGTTTACATTTCTATGATCTCTTACTTTAAAAGTCTATTGACTATCATACATGAGGCCCTGGTTTAATCCCTAACACTTCCAAAAAGGGGAAAAAATTGACAAAAAATAGACTCAGAGCTTTTGGTTCAGTGACATGGCTCGGCTGGTAAAAGTGCCTGCACTGCAGACTTGGCATCCTGAATTCCATTTCCCTGGTCCAGGTAAAGGTGGATGCTGAGAACCACTTCTCACTCAGTGCCATCATGCATGCATGTGTACCCTCCACCCATTATAATGTTCTTTGAGGTGTGGTGGTGTTCATCTTTAATCACAACTCTTGGGAATCAGAAGCAAGCAGATCTCTGTGTATTCAAGGCCAGCCTGATCTCTGTAGTGAGTTTCAGGTCAGCCAGCATAGTGAGACCCTGTCTCAAAAAATAGCTGTTCTTTTGACTATAGTTAATATATAAGTTCTTAGACATAAAAAGTAAGCAGCTAATATAAAGTAGTGCATGTAACTAGCCAAGCTAAGTAACCCTAGGGCTGGCTACCAGAAAAGAGTGGGGTGAAACTAGGTGGGGCAGGACATTGTTTCTGGGACCCTTGTGAACATTCTTGGATCATAGCACTAGGGAGGTGGTTGAAATGTAACATTTCCCACTTTGACAAACAGCAGATTTTTTCCCCACGAAAGTGAAATAGCCTGATCAGTGTGACTATAGGACTTCTTGCCATGGGTAGATATTGTGCCTGTTAGGGGTTTATTTGGTTGAATGAACAGATATCCTTGAGAAGGCAGGTGGGAGTAAGGACTGGGTGAAGAGAATAGAGTTAGCAGCCACCCACATGTCAGTATAGTGTTACATGGCTAGCTTTAACAGTGTGTGTGTGCTGAGAGGGAGCAGATGCTAGCGTCTAAGCAGGTGTTTCAGAGGAAACTGAGATGTAGGGGGAGGCTCAGCAGAGTGTGTTGAGTAAAGAGACAGCAACGTGTAGATTGGGCTTCTAGGGGATGAGGATGGAGGAGGAGCAGGGATACAGAATGAAGGTGACTAGATACGAAACCAGATGCACATCCTCTGCTTGACTCCTTCTGAGTCTTTCCTCAGTTCAAAGGAAAGCGACAACTCAGCTGTTAGCAGCCCCAGCCTACTTCTTACCTTCTTATTCTGATGTCATTGGCATCGGAAAGCAATGGGGCCCTGGAAAGTCAACTGACTGCATTGTCTAAGTGCAGAAACATGGCCTTTCTTTGCCCAGATAGTCTAGCAAGAGGCTTCTGTAGACATTATTAACTTGTACTCTGGGGATGCAGGTACTGAAGATCTATTAAGTCTTCAGTGAGGGACCGTGTAAAACAAGTGAACTATGCAGTCCTGAGTAGTTGGCTTAGTAACTAAACCAGATGTATAAAATTGTCATCCTAATCCTGACAGATGTGAAAAGCACAGGAGAAATTGCAAAGAAGAGACTAGCTCTGGAGGTGGTGAGGTTGGAGAGGTATCATTTTGAGATAGGTTTGTGTCTATCTCAAAGTATCATTTTGAGAAGTGATCTTAAAGGATATATGTATGGAGAGAATCTGTAGGTGAGACAATGCATGAAAAATTGTGGGTTTGATAATAGCTTAGTTTGTATACAAGTTAGGTATTAAAATAGGCTATAGAAAATCATAAAAAAAGGCCATTTAAATGCATGCTTATTGACAGCCTTGAATAGATGTTAAGGTGAATGTTTATAGTTGAGTCCCAGTAATGTTCTTTGAGATTTAGTTAGTGTAAAGTTTACCTGATTGACTCTGCAGTCTGGACTGGAGAGAACAGAGTTGGAGGCAGTAGACATAGGGCTCACTGTAACTGCCAAAGAGGACGTGTGGCCTGCACGGCAATGCAGCTGTAGAAAAGGAGGAAGGGACAAGCCGTGGATTCAGACTGTGTTAACATTACTATATTTACCAGGAGCCTGGCAATGGGCTGTATCTTTTCTATGTGATGTGAAGATTTAGAAACTAACTTTAGATGGGAAGACAAGAAGAGATAGCTTTGGTGCTGATTACTGGTTTCAGTTGGGTAAACTGAAAAAACTGATAAAATTATGGTCCCAACAGCAAGCACAGTAAGTAAGAGGAGTGTACTTTCTGCTCTAGCGTGTAGGAGAAAGGAAGCAGAGGAGATGGGAGTGTGTAGGGACTTGATAGGGAAGAACTTGGGATGGATTACTACAACAGAAGAAAAAACAAGGTATTTACTCTGATTTTGAACTTAACCCGTAAATATGTTAGGTTAAGATGTGCATGGTGTCTCCTGGCCTGACTCTCCCTATGCTCGTCATCAGGAGAACATTTCAAATGACTTGATGGTCCCTTACCATTATAAATCTAAATCACTTGTATTTTATCTGTAAGCTTCTGAGCACTGGACTGGATTAGAATCTCACTTTGTAAGATCATAAATGGCTACAATAGTTCTTTCTGCTTGATTGATAGTTGGTATTTAAATCTCCCCTCAGCAGAGACCATCACTGGTACTCACTAAGGTAACTTTCCTAGCTGGAAATGCATCATCTAAAGTTCTCATAGATGAAAGTAAACAAGATTCACTTTAGGCTAGTGTTCTCCCAATGCAATGTACCTTGGATGGATTTATGTTACCCTAGATCACGGGGTCTGTGTGTACCTGTGCTAAACACATGGGATAAACTCTACCCTAACAAGTGAATTTTAAACTGGGATCAGAGTGATTACGCATAACAAATTTTATTTTACCTTTTTATCTACTATCTCATTTAAATTTTTCTCTTAGGCTCACTAATGTACTTAAATGAAGCCACACTCCTCCATAATGTCAAAGTTCGGTACAGCAAAGACAGAATCTATGTAAGTATTTGACCGATGACTTTAGTTTTTGATGTTTCAAATCACATGCAACAGTTGTTTTTGCCCTGCTTGGTCTGAGTGTGAGGTACATGAGAGTTCCCATGTGTGCTCTCCAGCAGAACTCCCTACAAGCCTGGTACACAGTGGGTACTTAATAAAATCTGCAGAATGAGAGAATGAGTTCAGAGAACCAATGAGCCTACTTCAGGCTTTCAAAGATCCAATTTGAATGTTCAAAAAACCCACTATTTTGGAGTCTGATTTATTGTTGGTATATGTCTATAGATCTGTTTATTTTCACTTTTCACACTGCGAAGAATTTAAGGCAGCTTATATGTATTGAAGTTTAAACAAACTAAATGAAAAAAAATAAATAACTTGGAATAGAAGGCAATAGGTAAAAGTGTACCAGATAGACAAGAGTGCTGATCATGGAACCTAAATAACTGTAGAATTTCGTTAGCCCTCATGCTGGTCCTTAAATGTCCAGATCATTAAACACGAAGAAAGGCAATGCTTTTGGTGAAGTAGTTTGTATCAGATCATTCAGATGGATGTTTAGCTATTGTGTTTTAATTATAATTATTTATTGGACACACATAAGATTTTATTCTGCTCTGACCTGGTTGTAGGTTCTTTTGTTGGCTGGAGATAGATTACCACACTCTGGTATCCTGTTATAAAGATGGGCTTCATTATTTTTGAACGAAGGACGCACATGGCTTCTTTGACACTTACAAGATCAAATGACAGTCTTAATCTTTTATATCACTATCAATTTGCTTAATTGTACTTACTTAATTCTGACTAAATTACATCTAGTCTTTGCCATCTGTCCAAGTAGTGACAGCTGGGAAATAGAACTAATGTAGTCTGCCCCCAAAGAATCGGCTTGTCTCCTGATTGTGTATGCTGTTAAGACTCCTTGTTCCTCGATTTTCCCCCTTAACTTCTACTGAGTAAAGGCTATATTTAGGTGTGAATATAAGTATTCTTGGGTAGAAATATTTTCAGAGGGAGAGAGTTTATTCAATCTATAACTAGCTGTTTCACAGACTCTAATGTTCACTGTGGGCTGTTTAGAAAGTGAAGTAACAAAGTCTTAAGGTCTGTTGAGACAGTTTAATTCGTAGTAAATCAGGGAAAATTAATTTGGATATAAGCGAGAGGCTGCCTCTTCTAGTAGAGTGGAAGACCCAGTGTTGTCAAGGTTGTCCGAAGTCATGAGTGGCATGTTCTTTCCTCTTAGCCAGTTAGGCCTTTTAGTTATAAAGTCGTTAAATGTGGGCAATTATGAATGCATCATCTGTTATTATTATAAAATATAAATAAATGTATCAGTTACTATTTATATAGCTACATGATCATGGAAAGGAAGCAATTTAGAGTAATAATTTAAACTTGACAATTTTGTACTTAACAGAATCAACACCCACCCTTAGATTTGAGTAAAACGGTAGATGAACCTCATTTAACATTTTTATGTTGCTGAAATCTCTGCTCCGTTACTTTTTGTCTTCATTCTTAGAGATTTATTTTTATTTTATGTGCATGTGCATTTTGCCTGAATGTATGTATATGCAGCATGTATATGACTAGTTCCTGTAAAGGTGAGAAGAGAGGCTGCTGGGAACCAAACCTGGATCCTTTGAGTAGACAGTGCTGAGCCATCTCTCCAGATCCTTCTATTCTCATTAGCTACTTTCCTCTAGGGAACACCTCAGGGGATACTGTGTGCATTTAGCAGCTTAAGAGCTCAGGATTTTTACAGGACTTCTCTCCCACAGTTGGAAAGAAAAAAGCATGGCCTTGTATGCCCCAGTCAGTATTACTAAACTACAACTCTCTATATACCCAGGTAGTTTTATAAATTCTATTGATACATTTCTATGGCCTTTAAAAACCAAATTAAATTTCAAGTTTAAAAGGAAGCTCAAGTTGCTCATGAAACAGTTACCCACCAGTGGTAAGCATGTCGTACTCTATAGAACGCCCAAGACCAAGTGGTCACCTCAGAGCTAAGTCACTCCTGAGTATTCATTGACAGGGAAGGCTCAGGCCGAGCTACAAAATCATTTAAATGTTTTAAGAGCATGAATAGTCTGAGGATATGGGTGACCTGAACTGAGCTGTAGGACCCAGCATGGGGACTCTAAAGTCAGCATATGTTGAAGCCATCACCCAAGAGAATTATGAGAAGGAATTTTTCATTTTATTACTTTTTTGATGAGACTTAGGGAAGTGGGGAGGTATAAGCTAGCTTTGTGAAGGTGTTGACTTTGAAATGACTGGAATGATGGCCTAAAAGCATTTACTAGGAAGTAAGTATTTCTTTGGAATTTAAGAAATGGTGGGCTCTGTAGAATCAGAAAATATTTAATTTAGGGCTAGAAATGTAGATTTTTAAGTCTTGTTTGTATGAGAATTGATGTTTGTTGAATATTTCTGTTTGCCTTGTTTAGTTTAGAAGGAAAGTAATAATTGGACATTTTCCTTTTCTGCTTTTTCTACTTAGACATATGTCGCCAACATTCTGATTGCAGTGAATCCATACTTTGATATACCTAAAATATATACTTCAGATACAATAAAGTCATATCAAGGAAAATCTCTTGGGACAATGCCACCTCATGTCTTTGCAATTGGTAAACTATATTTTAATTATTGCCTTTTCTCATATTATACAAATTTACTTGATTTTTAAATTGTTTTGAGTTCCTTGAGTTCAAGTATATATTCATTGTACATGGTACTGAGTTATATAAGGTTTTTATGCAACTGTTTACTGTTCGTTGAATGTATGTGTCCTCCCCCACCCTCCACCTCCCCCCTCTTACTAGTCCGCTTTGTTCCCTCGACAGTTTCACCTCTACTTTGACATAACATTTACATGTATTTTATGGATCTATATATAATTTAGGAGTTGCATAGGAGAGAAAACATGAGACTTACTTTTCTTAATTTGATGTTCTCCAGTTATATCTATTTTCCTGCAAACGATGTGATTTTGTTTTTCTTTATGGCTGAAAAATTTTCCATAGCACATTTTCCTTATTTATTTTTATGCCGTTTTGACACGTAGGTTGGTTCCAGAACTTAGGTGTTGTGAATTATAAACATTGGTGTGCAAACACCTCTCTGGGCTCTTCACATGAAGTCCCTCGGGTTTTACCCAGGATTGGTATATCTATTGTTGTTTTTAATTTAAAACAATGTGTATATATGTGTGTAGGGTCGGGGTTGTATGTGGCCAAGTGTATGTGTGGAGGCCAGAGGACAACTTGGTCATATGTGGTCAGTTTGTTTCTCTTTTTTGACCTCTACACGTGTTCCAGGGATCAAACTCAGGTTGCTGGACTTGCATGGCAAGCACGTTACTGAGCTATGGTAACAGCTTTATTTATTTATTAGTTTTTTGAGGAACTGTTATGCTGATTTCCATAGAGGCTGTACTATTGACCTTCCCATCCAAAGTGTATAAGGGCTTCCTTTTTGTTTGCATGTGTTTATTGCAATACGGTTTTTCATATATGTGCATAATGTATTTTGACGATAGTCACCCCATTATCACACCCTCCTGCTGTTCCAAACTCACCCTTTCTGTTTTCATCTTTTTTTTGTATGTGACCCAATGGGTTTAATTAGTTTTGTTTACAGGAGCATGGGCACCTTATCATGGCTATATTACTGGAGAAAATGCCTCTGCCTCCCCATCAACCATTGACTAAGAGGTGGGGCTTTGTGAGCCATCTCCTCTTTGTGACCAGGTGTTTCTAACAGACCCAGTGTTGTGCAGATAATCCTAGCAGACAGGAGTTCAGGATTGGGACAGCCATGTCATACTTGGCAGTCAGTCAGCATCCCATTTTCTCTCCATCCCTTTCCCTGCCTCTTACGTTCTTTCTGCCCACCCTCCTTTGAAATCTTTGTATAATCTAGTTGTTGTTAGTTAGATAGGTAGCTGAAAAAGATTCCTCCCATGCTGTAGGATGTCTCTTCATCTAAATTTCTTGCTATGTAGAAGCTTATTAATTTCATGGATCATATTTTTCAATTGTTGGCATTTTCTACCGAGTGACTGGAGACCTCTTCAGGCCCCTATGTCTTGTATTTGACCTACTTTTTTCTCTTAACAGTTTCAGAGTTTCAGGTTTCACACTAAGATTTTCATTTATCTAGAGCTGATTTTTGAATGGGTGAGAAATAAAGATGTAACTTTATTTTTTTACATGTGAGTGAGAGACTATCTTTTTTCCAGTGTGTATTTTTGGCATCTTTAAAAAAAAAAAAAAAGGTTGTTTGTATCTGGGTCTTGCATTCTCTCTGTTGATCTACATGCCTGTACATGCTGCCTCTTATTATTAGTCTGTAATGCAACTTGAAATTAAATATGGTGGTCTTGACTATTGTTATTCTTGCTTAACATTTTTTGCCTACCTGGGATGTTTTGTGTTTTCAAATAAATTTTAAGAGTTTTTTTCTACGTATGTGAAGACATTTTATGGATATTGTTTTAAATCCGTAGGCTGCTTTTGGTAGGATAGCCTTTTTTACAAGATTGATTATTTCCATGTATAAGCACAGGAGGTCTTTTCAATAGTATCTCTTCTCAGTGTTTGAAAGTTTTCATTGTAGAGCCTCATTCCCTTAGTTAGGTGTTTTCCAGGTATTTTATTTTATTCTTTGAGGCAATCCCACATGGAATTGCTTTCTTGACTTATTTCCCAACATGCTTGTTATTGGTGTATAGGAAAGTTACTGAGTTTTGCATGTTTGTCTTGTGTCCTGCCGCATTTCTGAAAGTGTGTCTCAACCCTAGCAATTTTCTGTTGCCTGCTCTACACTCCTGTATACAGCCAGACCTGCTGCTAATGCGGATATGCTAATTAATGCTTCCATTTGCGGCTCCTTTACTCCCTTCTCTTGTGTTATCTCTTTGGCTAGGACTTCAAGCACTATGTCCATAAGGGTAGAAAAAGTGGAAACCCGCGCCTTGCTCTTGATTTTAGAAGAAATGCTTCCAGGTAGAATGGAAATAGAGAGGAGAATACACCAATCTAATAACCTAGAAGAGTTTCCGGCCTAAGATGGCTCAGATATGGAGATCCACACACTAGGCTAGCACATGGTCTGCAGGAAAGACAATCAAAAGTAAAACAGAAAGGAGAAATAATAAAGAAAACAAAAGAAGGGAAGGGGGGAGAGAGGGAGATGGAGAGATGGGAAAGTGGAGGAACAGAGCTTTCTTGCCAGAGTGACAGCTAAGTGGAGAGAAAGGACAGATAAATAAAGGGGAGAGAACTGGGTGGGGTAGAGTTTGAGCATAGTCTCCTTAGTGTTGGTGGTAATGTTTCTTCCCAGGCTCTCAGATTTCTGGCACACCCCTGGGCAGTCCTTCATGGGTCACCGATACTAGTCACACGCCTGGCCAGTCCTTCAGGTGCCAGGCCAGGTTGCAAATGCTGTTCTCTTAGTTAACTTATAATTTAATAAAAGATACGAAGCATTGAATACATATTTTGCAAGACCTGTGTGCCCTTTGGGTGTATTAGTGTTGTTAGGAGTGTGTATCCTACATAGGAAGGACCTAATACTTTTGTAGTCAGTTCATGGACCAGTCATACATTATTTATCAAATGCCTATGCCCTCTGAGGCGTGTTTGCCCCATTGAAAGTAGACACAGTAAAAGACAACTTAATAGTACTTGAGAGGGAGGGAGGGAAGGAGAGAGGGAGAGAGGGGGAGGGAGAGACTGACTCTCAAATACACCAGGCTAGTTTTGAGCATGATATGACTGGCTTTGAACTCCTGGTCTTCCTGTCTCTACCTCCCAAGTGCTGGGATTGCCAGTATGTCACCATGCTTGGTCCTAATGGTATTATTCACTCTTTATGATTAATCTCACCACAAAGGTGGTCTCCTTTACAGCTCGGAGACAAGGCCTCCTCCTCTCTTAGCTTGGGCATCATTTGTATTATGTTACCTGGGTCAGACTGGAATTACATTTTTTTGTTTTTGTTCTTTTTAAAGACAATTGCCCTGGGTGTCCTGGAACTCACACTGTAGAGCAGTCTGGCCTTGAACTCAGAGATCCACCTGCCTCTTCCTCCTGAGTGCTGGGATTAAAGTTGTGTGCCGTCATGGCAGGACTCAAAGAGCTGTTACAGCAGGCTTTTCTCTTGCATTATCTCGCACCATAGCATTGTGAAGACACTGGTTCAGATTTGGAGGCACAGCGGGGAAGAGCAACTGATCAAAATTAGGGCTTCCATTCCACTTGCATCCTGACAAATTCCAGTGTGTTGGTTAAGTCTTTATGGTTGGACCTAGCCAGCGGCTGGGAGTCTTGTTTGGTGCTCTTCCTTGTGGGTTCTTCTTAGGCTTTCCCTCGTTCTAGTGTTTTTGGCTTAACTAGGCTTTACTTCTAGATTTGGACATGCTAGCCAGAAGCAGTTCAACACCCCACTGACTTATGGTTCGCAGATGCTCTGGTGGACATTGGAATGTTCTCTTATAAGCCCACAAAATGCACAGTGATTAGAATCTGAATATGATGAAGTTCATCCCTGGAGATAAGTTAATCCTTAAAATGGAAATCAACTAGCATTTGCTTTTAGCCTTTACTACTGACAAAAATGGCAATTTATAACAGCAGTATGAGGGAAAGTATAAGAAGGCCTTTGTAAGTTGAACAGTGAGGTGTGTGTGTGGCTTATGGTGTTGTCAGTCTTGTGTTACTACTGAAATATAATCTTATGAAGAAGCAGGTTATTTAGCTCACAGCCTGGGAGGTTCATAATGCATAGGATGGCACAGACTCTGCAGTGTGGACTACCTCCTGGTTGCATCCCCTCATGGCACAGAGCAATGGCTATGGTAACACATAGTTGCTCTCCAACCAGAAGTAGAGGCTCAGAGAGTATTGTTGAAGAGAGGGAGAAAGATTGTAAGAGCAGAGTAGTGGATGATATAAGGACACAGTATTTTACTGGATACATTGGAGGTGCCAGCCTTGCTCTTCTTATAACAACCCTCTTGTGAGAACTCAAGGGGTCGGGTGAGAAACCACCTTCTCAAAGTATGTCTCTAGTCACCCAAGGGCCTCTTACTGGGTCCTCCTTCCCAAAGGCTCCTCTGCCTGCCAGCAGTGTCACTTTGCAGGCTGATGCTCCTATCACAGTGGACTGGTAGCAATACCCATTCAATACTGCTTGTACCTTATCCTTAGTGTAACAGCCATTTGTGAAGCTATTTTTGTTTCATGGGTAGCACATGTTTGGGGTGAAAAATAATTGTCTTCTTGAATCAAATTGCTTTGGAACTAATTATTTTTGGTGTTTGCTGTGCAAAGGTTAGTTCATGATGACATTTTCATAGGAAGTTGTATCATGTGTTTTTCTCTGAGTCTCCTCTCCTTTTCCTCGGCCATTTCTCTTCCCTTCCTTGCTGGCCCCTCCTCTTCCCATCCGTCCCCCTTCTGCTTTCAAGTCACACGAGAGAAAACGTGATATTTTTCTTTATGAGTATGGCTAATTTTGCTCAATGTGAAGACTGCTGGGGGAACTAATTTTGACTTTGTTTTAAGTTTAGTCACATTAACAGAATTAATTGTGCTTAATTTGTGTAATCTAGACATTTAAGACATAACTTCAACTCTTTTTAATTAAGTGATTAATTAATTTTTATTTAAAAGTTTTCTTTTTAACATACCCACCACTGTTCCGTATCCCTCTCCTCTCTACAGTCATCCCCCAGCTTCCCCCACCCATTCCTTAGAGAGGGTAAGGACTCCCAGAGTGAGTCAATGGAGTCTGGATGTCCTGTTGCGGCAGGACCAAGCCCAACACCCCAGTATCAAGGCTGAGCAAGGTGTTCCTCTGTAAGAAACGGGCTCCAAAAAGCCAGTTCATGTACTAGGAATAAATCCTAGTCTCATTGTTGGAGACCTCATAAAGTGCTTATGTCATTCAACTGTCATTCACATTCAGAGGGCCTAGTTCAGTCCCATACAGGTTCCCCATGCAGTCCCAGCTGGACTAGGAGCTCGATCCAGTGCTTAGCTGTGGATCTCAGCATCTGTTTCCATCAGTACTGGATGAAGGTTCTATAATGACAATTAGGGTGGTCATATATTTGATTATAGGGGAATACCAGTTCAGGCACCCTCTCCACTATTGCTTATAGTCTTAGCTGGGGTCATCATGTGGATTCCTGGGTATTTCCCTTGCACCATACTTCTCTCTAACCCCACAATGGCTCCTCTATCAAAGTGTCTATTTCATTGTTCTCCCTCTCTGCCCCTCCCCCAACTCAACCATCCCATTTCCTATGCTCTCTTCCCACCTTCCCTTGCCTCCTCCCCACTGTGGTCCCAATTTACTCAGGAGATCTTACTTATTTCTCTTTTCCAGAGACATTCATGGATGTCTCTTAGGATCCTCCTTGTTACCTAAATAGCTCCAGTTCTTATAGTATAAGGAAGACAGCTAAAAATTCTATATAAATAATGCTGTCAGAGAGATTTTAAGCAGTTTAATTTTGCCTGTCTTAGAAATGTTGACAAGCTCTATATAGCTTTTGAATTTAATAATACAGAGAGCAAACTTCCATAGATTCAGCTTTTAAATATTTTTATTAGCTCTCTGATTTTGTGCAGTGTATTTTGCCTTAGTTCACCACCCTCACCCCTCTCTCCTAGAGCACTTCTCACTTCATCCTCGCCCTCCTTCTGTCTTCATTTCGTCATCTTTATAAACTACACTGAACTCTGTCAGTGCTGCCTATATCCTCTTAGGTATGTGGCCATCTGCGGGAGCATGTTGCCTACAAGGTTCACTCTTTATGAAGTTAGCCCTCCCTCTTCTGGCAGCCAGTCATCACTAATATTTTCCCAGCTAGGGGTGTAACTTCGTGCCCACCTCTCCTCCTCCATGATGGAGTTTGTCTGGCCTGAACTTGTGTGTGCTGCCACAACCTCTGTGGCTTCCTATATGCAACTGTCTTCTTGTAACCTAAACTACCATGTCCTTATAGCCTTTGTTATTACAATCTTTTTGTACCTCTTCTGTAGTGATTTAGGAGGATGGGGTTGTGATATAGTTGCTATTTAGGGCTGAGAATTCCACAATAATTTACTCTCTGAACCTTGACCAGTTGTGGGGAATCTGTGTTAATCACCATGGAATACCAAAAGAAGCTTCTTGGGATAGAGAGATAGGTCAATGGTTAAGAGCCTTGCTGACCCATGTTTGGTTTCAGGCACCCCACACTGTAGCTCACAACCACCTGTAAACAATTGTTCTAGAAGGATATCCTCTTCTGGTCTCTGTGGGCATGTATATACGTGGTACACTTAACATAAATCCAGTTAACACACCAATACACATAAAATGTCTTTAAAAACTTTTTTTGTTGAGGTTTGAGAGCTGCAATAATATGTGGGTCTAGAGAGAAGTAGTTAGGAGTTGGTTTAATACTATATCTTATTAGCAGCATAATAGAAGGAGATTACCCCTGGCCTATGATCTATATAGTCACAGGTTCTTGGCCCTGATAACTGTGCCAGCCATGGGTTTCATCTAATGGAGAGGTCCTTAAGTCCATGAAGAAAGTGGTTGGTTACTCCTATGATATCCATGCCACTGTTGTACCAGTGGACCTATCTTGCGAGATGCATTGTCATTGAAGTTTTCAGGGTTTGCATCTGGATAAGATTGGATTACTGTTCTCCCCCAGTAGCATGCATAGCACCTCCAGGAAGTGGGAATATTGGCCAATGGGAATGAAACTTTTGTCCATGTCATTGTCATCTTGATTTCTCCATGTTTTATAACTCAAGTATATGATAGAAGGTCTTACTGTCAAGTTCTGGAGGGTAACCAAGAGCAATCACAATCTGCAGGTAATATTTGGGGTCTCTGGGACCTCATTGGCCAAAAAGTAACATATTTCTAACATGAGGCCTTTCATGTGTTAGCCTTTAGTATCTAGTAGAGACATTGCTGTCCCATTAAAGGGTAACTCCACTTAAGCTCTTCTTATATGTGTATGTTTATATTTTAGAAAGCTTCTGCAGTTGTAGATTTTCATTACTGCGTTTAGAAGGTCTTTAGTGTGAGTTATCACCTCTCCCCATATTCCCTCCTTTACCCTACCCTCTCATTCTTTACCCCATCCCCTATTCCCTCTTCTTATTCTGTCTTCCCAATTCTCCC
Source organism: Phyllotis vaccarum (assembly GCA_033318265.1). Classification (NCBI taxonomy): domain Eukaryota; kingdom Metazoa; phylum Chordata; class Mammalia; order Rodentia; family Cricetidae; genus Phyllotis; species Phyllotis vaccarum. The sequence continues at coordinate 129,827,481 of JARWLC010000004.1, read as the reverse complement.
CCCATTTAAACATTCTTATTCCGTTATTCCCTTTTATGTTATTGCATTGTATTTTCCCTTCCTTGAAAGGCCCACTTCTGATGATACCCTTCTAATTTCTTGAGTACTGTGGTTATTCCAAATGACATACAACATATCTAAAGATTCAAGGCTAACATCCACAAATGAGAGAAAACATGTTATGCTTATCTTTCTGGATCTGGGTTTCCTCAATAAGCTGTTAATAAAAATGTAACTATAATATTTACAGGTAAGAGGTTGGAGCTAAAAATAATAATTTCATAGATTGATTTTCAGTTGTTTTTCTCTTTACAGTGGAGTCAGTTGCCAGATTTCTAATTGGAAGCTCATGACTTCTTGCTTTTCACTGGGGACCTTGTTAGTTATGCACACTGAGCATTTTCTGTCCCTCTGCAGATCTTCTCTGGCATTTGGGCAAGCTCAGCCAAAGCTCAATGTGGAAACAATCTAGCATAATCTTGAGATGTTTGGAACATTGCAGTAAATACTTACAGAAATCTTTTGGATGACTTTATCTTTCAACACACATTCATGACTTCCTTAGGAGTAAAGACCCCACAGTAAACTCTTGTCAGTAACTTAACTTGCTATATTACTGTATTACTTTGTTTCCAGCTGATAAGGCTTTTCGAGACATGAAGGTACTCAAGATGAGCCAGTCTATCATTGTGTCTGGGGAATCAGGAGCTGGCAAAACAGAAAATACAAAGTTTGTTCTAAGGTCAGTATTGAGCTAATCTGAAATGTTTTGAGCAGTCTGGCATTATTTTCACAATAAAAACAAGTTTAACTCTAAGTTTGTCAACTACCCATTTTGAAGTTCAGCCATGTTAAACACATCCCCATCATCACACTCAGTCATTGCATTGTTTGTATTCCTCTTCTCACAAAATCTGGAACTATATTCAGTAAATAGTTCATAAATAAAATATTATTCCCCCACAGATGCTGTACTCATTAAATAGTAGCACATAAATAAAGTATGAATTTCCAGATGCTGTACTCATTAAGTAGCACATAAATAAAATATCACTTCTCTAGAACCATTGTTCTCTTCTTGGTTTCTGTAAGTTTCTCTGAGTTCTCTGTTTAAGTGGTATCATATAGTATTAATTTTCAGTGACTTCCTTATCTCTTTTAGTTCAATATATGATTAAATCATGTTTAAGCTGGTTATAGTGACTTGTACATGTGTACACACACACACACACACACACACACACACACACACACACACACTCATCTTGGGAGACTGAGGCAGGAAGAATTAAAAAGAATGGGAGCCTAGAGAACTTAGTAAGACCCTGGCTCTTAAAAAAATATAATCACTCATGTTATAATATGTGTTCTGTGTTATAGTATGCATTAGAATTTCCTTCCTGAATTTTATAGCTGAATAAATTTCATTGCAAGAATTTATTGTATTTGCTGTATATTATTGTATTGCTGTACATGTATTGATAGGCAGATTAAGCTGCTTGTTGCTTAGATATTGTGAATAACACAGTTTTGGGTTTGTGTGTGTGTGTGTGGGGGGGGTAATGTCAGGGTATTTGAGTAGATTGACTTTAGTACCATTACATACCTTATGGAATAGTTTGGAAGAAACAAACATATTATATGCAAAGCAATCTCTATGTTGTAGAAAGCTAGCTCTCATGTGTTATTTCTTGGAGGGTTCTGTAAAAAGTTAGTGCTAGCTAGGCAATGAGAAACCCATTAATATTCCTTAAAAATCCAAATGGACATTCTATTCTCAATGTTAGTGTTATAAAATCTTTGAAACCACTTTTTATTTAGACTTCCTCTTATCCTTTCTCTCATCAGATCCCCTTTCTACCATTATATTAAACTCTCAACACTTGGTGTTACAATCATAATATTGTAAAAGTGGAAGGATGCATTTCCACAGGACTATAGTGTTTTCCTTTTAATTTAAATACTATAAATTGTCTCATTGATGTGACAAAGTGTTAGACAAGGAATTAAGAGAGGAAGGGTTCATCTTGGCTCATGGTTCAAGGGTTCAAATACAGCATGCCATTCTGGCCAGCTGGTCACATTGCATCTGCACTCAGGCCGATAAGGACCGGTGAATGCTGTGTGTCCAGGGTCTTCCCACCTCAGTTAGCTAATCAGTGCCAATCCCTCACAGACATGGCTGTAGACCTGTCTTCTAGGTGATTCGAGGTCCTATGGAGTTGATGATCAATGTGAATCATCACACATTTAGCTAAATCTAGTGGTGAAGAATTTTTATCAACATTGTTTCTAATCTGTTACAGTTCTTAATTTTTTTCATTTTGGAGTCCCTTATGAAAGTTTCGATTATTTATGGGAATATAGATAGTTATTAAGTTAAATAGTTATTGAGATACTGTAAATCTAGTTGAACACTTCTTAATCAGAATATTTTAAAACAGCTTAAAAATGTAATCTCATGACCTTCACATGCTCACACAAGACATAAATAAATAAAAATATAAAGAGAACATAAATAGAAATATAATAAAATATAAAAACATTACTAAACAATTATAATGATGACCCATGTTTCAGTTTGATATGTACTAAATTCGTAAATGTATTGTGTTCAATATTATTCAAGTTTTTAATCCTATATTTTAAATAGATACCTGACAGAATCATATGGAACTGGCCAAGATATTGATGATAGAATTGTTGAAGGTATGTTGATTTTTATTTTTTAATATTGGGTATCTCATCTCTGAAGTTAACTTAAAAAAAATCTTATCTGTGCTCTACAGTGCTTTTCTCCCAGAGGTGTAAGAGACTTTCCACCTCCTGTAAACTTTGCTCAGATACCACCTTCATGCTGGTCTATTAACCTGTCTCTCTCTGCATCAGAGGCTTGTCTCTTAGATGATTCTGGATGCTGTCCACTTGTCAATCAGAAGTAACATGACAGTGGGTAAACATTTAACAGTCATTGGATTTGACATTACCTCCATATTAATATTCTTCTATATTAATATTGCTAAAAGCATTTTCATCATTTTCTCAATTTTTTCCCCTATGGTGATGTAATATGTATATTGTTTTAAGCTTTTTTCATGTCTTTATTGTGATTTTTTGACGAAGTATTTTTATTTTGTTTTTTCAATAGCTAACCCACTTTTAGAAGCTTTTGGAAACGCAAAGACTGTTCGTAACAATAATAGCAGTCGATTTGGAAAATTTGTAGAAATTCATTTCAATGAAAAGGTAAGTTAAAGTTGCTTTTGGGATACATTTGGGAAGTGTTTTTGGTAAGTGTAAGGGTCTTATTAGCACTGAAATTAGTACAGTTATTTCGAAGACTTTTTGTTATTATTATTGTAATTATTATTGTATATGTGGTTGTGTATTTACAATGACCAGAATTTATATTCAGTTTAAAATCAAAATAATGGATTTGACTGCATTATCAATTATAGCTTTGTAGCTAATTCTTTTCTCATACTTGATTCTGTTGTTGTTTTGATAACATATAATAATGTACACATTCATGGGACACAGTGTAATATGTAGTGATATGTATATCTATGGATCTGTGTAGTCTGTCTGATGATATTAGGGCAGTTAGTGTCTTCTCAGCATAAAGTAACTGTGCAGGCACCCAGGACTCTCCAACAACCGTCTGTTGGTTGCTGTGAGCACTGGGCCCATGACAGAGACAGTTCTGATTCTTCAAAGGCTCAAAAGCTAGAAAGGGTCAGAGTGGAGATGGGATAATAGTCCTTAAAGTGAAGGATGGACTGTAGAGATGCTCAAAGCTTATACCTTAGGTATTTTTTTGTTGTATTTGATAGCTATTTAACGTATTTATTTATCAGAAAAATTAAATTAACATTAAGTTATATTTCTATCCCATAGATTCAAAACTGCATTTTCTCTTTTGTCTTTTAGAGTTCGGTTGTTGGAGGGTTTGTTTCTCATTATTTGCTAGAGAAGTCTAGGATCTGTGTTCAAGGCAAGGAGGAGCGGAATTATCATATCTTTTACAGGTTGTGTGCCGGGGCTTCAGAAGACATTAGGGAGAAGCTTCACTTGAGTTCCCCAGATAATTTTCGGGTAGGTTGAAGGAAAATAAATTTTATATGAAACTTGCAAATTGCTTACCCTCTCAGTGCTAAAACTCACTGTATTTTGATACCTAGTTGTATTTGTACATAACTTACATTAAATCAAGTACAGTGGGCTTTCTGAATCTGCAGATTTTATATTTGAGGCTTAATTAATCATGAATTGAAAATGTTGGGGATGATGAAGAATACAACTGTACTGAGCACGTATTATTTCTTTGTTATTTTTAATAAACAACAAGGAATAATATTCCTTCACTGAGTGTTTACATTGTAGTCAGGCTTACAAATAATTTCCATGTAATTTGAAGTATCTGATAGGCTGTATATGCAGATCATGTTCAAGTGTGATGCTATTTTAAAGGGCTTGACAACTTTGGTATCTAGCATTCAGAAAGGGCCAAGGCATCGATTACTTCCCCCATACCCGAGATATAACTAGATGAGGTATTAGAATTATACTCTTGCTGACGAGATCTCTATTGAGATATATTTGTAAGTTCATCATGAGTTCAATATCTCTGATATGAAAACCACAAGTCTCAAGCACTGGGAGTCTGAGTCTTTGTAGATTTAGATTTGAGATGTTCATCAGCAAAAAGAAGTTATGCAAATATTTTGAAATGTAAGCAACTCTGAAATCTGGATCACTTTTTCAAAATACTTGAAATAAGTAGCTCTCAACATGTATAATAAATAGTATATGAGCTGTGTAATTCAGTAGGTAAAAGGATAAATATATAAAACCTTATGAATTTAAATTCAATTAGAAATTTATAAGGTTTTGTAATACTAGCCTTAAAATTATCTTTAGTGTAGCTGTAGAAACTTTGACCATTGAGCCGATATTAATAAAGAATTCATCATTAGACCTCTCAGTTTAATTCAGTTTAAATACTGCTGGGCTATTGGGTGCTAGACATTGTGCTAGAATTAAAAGATAAATAAGGCTTTGTCCTGTTCCTGGGCAGATTAGAGTATGGTGGGAAGTTCACACACTGTCTGACTGCTTTGCTAAACAGTAAGACACTATACATACTCCCTCCTCATTCTGTGATAATTAAGGATTTGAAAATCCTAATGGAAGAATTTATTACTTGGAAGAATTTGGGTGTGGGGCTGGAGACGTAGCTCCACAGTTTGGAGCGTTGGCTGTTCTTGCAGAGGACCTGGGTTCAGTGCCCATTACCCACATGGTGGCTCATAGCCTCCTGTAATGCTGGTCTGAGGGGATTTGACACCCTCTTCTGACATCTAATTCTCAACTTAATTGGAATTTGAAGTTAATTTCTTATCATATCGTCATGAAAACAGAAGAATTTTTTGAGTTCTTTTTAAAAAAGAGATACAAGTTACTAGAAGTCAGATGAATTATGATACTTGTCTAGATTTTGCCAACGCCTATTGGCCAGAAAGTAAAGAGATTACTATGACTGTAGTATTTCTTTTTGCTTGGAGGCTTGGGAGTGTAACATTCAGTCTCAGAAGTTACAGCCTTTCCCTGAACAAAGTGACCGAAGGCTTTCCTGCTTTTGTGGTGTGGGCCACCAGGAAGGATTTCATTTCCTCTAGGGCAGGAGAGAAAGCAGGGGACATACTATGCCATTTTGGACATTCCTGTCATGTTATAAACAACTATACCTTTATCCCATTCCCTAACTCATTCACTATAAATTGTATGAATGTGTTTTGATAATTTCATCAGGGGGATTTGTTGTTATCCTCTGTTCTTATAATTTACTGATCAAGTTGTAAACACAAAGGAATAATGTGAATGCTTTCAAAATGGTTGAACTCTATTTTGTCGTTACTTTAAACTGATTCATAGTCTAGAGATTTACTGGCTTAACGTATTTGTATTAACTATACATGTACCATGCAAAATAAAAAAAGTTAAAAATTCTCAACATTATTATAAATTTAAAAATATCTTTACACATTTTATGGAAGCATTTGGTGCAGTCAGGTAAAGATCCTGGAATATAGTGAAAGCTTGTGTAGACTGACAATAGATAGCAAGTACAATAGGCAGAGACTTTTTATGATACCAAACCTGAAAGAAATAGTCTCTTTCCTAGATCTTTAATGTTTTTGCAATCCTTAGACTAACGGAGGTGTGTGTGTGGTGTGTGTGTGTGATGCATATTAGATTAATCTTGGGTCACTAAGTTTCACCTTCAGGTCTCTAGTTTTTGATTGTTTGCTTAAGGCGGAGGTTCGTTATATAGTCCAGGCTGAACTTGAATTCACCATGAAGTCATGTTCTTCCCTGTGGATCCTATGTTAACTGTACCATCAATTCTTTATCTCAGTATTTAAACCGAGGCTGCACCAGATACTTCGCTAACAAAGAAACTGACAAGCAGATTTTACAAAACCGAAAAAGTCCTGAGGTATGGTAGATTATTTTTAATTAAAATATTTTATTTAAAAGTATTGCCGATTGATAAGTCTTTATTTTAGATCTTCTAGCTTTTCAGGTTTATGTTTTAAAACAACATGACGATACAAGATTCTCTTATAGTGTGGCGCTCTAAGTCACTGTCACAAATAGAGCAACAGGCTCTCCTTCTTGGGTCCAAATGAATTTATTTCTATGCCATGAAATTGCTCAGGAATCATCATATTTTAACAACTTACTCGGGTATTACTATCAGTAATTAAGTGGATTTATTAGTAAGCTTTATACTGCTGTGACAAAATATATGGGCAAATTATCCTAAAGTGGTGAAGATTTATTTTTGCTTATAATTTTATGTTTCAGTCCATGGTTAGTTGTACTAGGCTGTCCCTGAACCATCAAGGAAACCTCTCAAATCATGACATGGGGACTTAATTTTAGTTATGAATTCCTGGCCTTAGTTTATGCTTGTCCCACTAGCCCTTTTAACTTTAATTAACTTGTTTTTCATTAACCTGTTTCTCATCTACATTTTGCCTTGGGGCCTTTTACCTTTTTTTCATTCTGTATGACCAACTTCCTGTCTGGCTGACCCCAGGGGTAGTCTCCATCTCTTTGTCTTTCATTGTCTGTCCTCCCTCTTCTCCTGAGATTCCTCCTTTCTGCCTGCCAGACCCACCCATCCCTCTACTCCCTAGCTATTGGCCATTCAGTCTTTTATTAGACTGATCAGGTGCCTTAGGCAGACCAGGTGAAACAGCAACACATCTTTACATAGTTAAACAAATGAAGCATAAACACATGTAACATGCCTTTGCATAGTTAAAGAAATATTCCCCAACTGTTAGTGGTCTCCATGAATCTGGGCCATGTTGAGGCATTGGTAAGTCACAGCAGAGGGCAGGAGGTTAGGTAAAACTGCTCACCTCATGGTGGCCCGAAGGGAGTGGGAGGTGAGGAAAGAAAAGAGAGAGGTGTATGTTAGGGATAAGGTAAAGATCACATGACCACTAGTTCATTCAGCCAAGTCTCTGTCACCTCCTAATAATAACCCATCATATTTGAACTCATCAGTGGATTAATCAATTGGTCAGTCTTCATGATCCAGTCACTCTGCAAAGCCATTCCTCAGAACACTGCTACATTGGGAACCTTTTGAGGAACATCCCAATTGAAAGCATAAAGTATGCTTTTTAATTTACTGTCTATAGAAGTGTTGAGATAGACAGTAAATATTTTAATCATTCCTGTGAAAGGCCATTCACATATAACTTTTCTATATCTACAATATATCTGGAATATATTATGTAGTTTTATATATTTTGGTCTCACCAAATAACCTAAGAATTATGTAATTATTAAATGTTTAAGAATTTTAACCAACAGTATTCAAGTAGCCAGTTATAGTGTATCTCAACTTAAGTTATGAAAACTAAATCAGAATTAGTGATTGGTACTAATTTATCTTGGCTCTATTAGTTATTAAAAATTTTATAGCAGCTGGTAGCTTCTTACTGTTAGCAGTTTTTGATGGTTGTGTACTTGCCAATCAGATGTTTTAACTTTACTCAGATCGGGTAAGATAAATTATGTGGAAAATTCATTAATATAAATGTACAGAAAGAGAATAAAATTCTCATTTCAAATTATGAGCACATGAATCTACAGTTAATACTTGTTTGATTTGATACTTTACTTGTTATTTTAGACATAGATATCTGAGTTCTGGGTAGATTTTATGTCATAGCCATGGCTGAAACTTTTGGAAACAACATCAACATTTATCACAGCATTTACTTTACTATGTTTTTATAAAATACCATGGAAGTATGTAAGTTGTGGTCTTACCACTAAGATAGTGGAAACACTCCAGGACAATTGCAGTGCCCCTGTAGGAAAACAACCAACCAATGTAAAAGCATAGTAAAAAGCAATAGAGAGAAGAGAAAGCCTATGCTTACCTCCAAAGAGCAGAATGTACTCTGCTAGAGGGAAAAACTCCATCGTTCCATATTTTAGATTGGGAATGCTTTATCAGAAATCTTACATCACTGAAAGAGAATATGCATGTGTTAATGTAGAAAGGTGAATGGTGGATTAATATATCTACATTACTTTTTATGTCTTCTTTGTCAGGAGGATGAGGTGATCATTTTGACTAAAGCCTTTGCTTCATTCTGTCTGGGTGTCTTTATGCTGTGTGCAATTTTTAGGAGAATGCAGTATTTTCAGTCTGCCATGAAGCAAATACGCTCATGAAGTTTGATTAGAAAACAGTATTTAAATGCTGCAGATGCTCAGCTGGGAGACTAAAAATTCTGCATGATAGTGTTTCTTTAAACTTTGCATGCGATTGTTGCTTTTACTTCCTTTAAAGAATAAAATAGAATTTCATTTTCTAGACATTTTCCGGAAATCTGGCACACAAGCAGACATCTAAAGTTTCTTGTGGAAAGCAGGCAGACAGCTGACTGGAGAAATAGCTGTATACTGGGAGAAGAAAACTTAATCCTCATTAATTCTGATGCCGAGTTTTCTTCTTTTAACCTCAGCTTTTAATGCTTAAGTTCTGGAAAATTCCTAGATACATTTTTGTGTGTCCAGTAACTTCTCTTTTTGTTATTTCTTTGTGCTTTGCAGGCCTAACTTTCTTCACTCTTTGTCTGAGTTTGCTAGATCCTAACATATGAATGCTTGGGCTACATATTTTTCTAGGAGAGAAATTCTCTCTCTCCCTTATTCTCTCTAGTAATTCACCTTGTCTCATACATATAAAAGTGACAACACTCCTTGTCAGGCCACAGAGATACTGTTGCCTCATTTGCTGCATTTGCTTCTGTTTCTATTGATGTAATTGTCGGTGGTTGCCCAGTGCCAGACTTCTTGGCACGTTACATTCTTTATTACAATTCTTTTCATTTGTCTGGTTTTTCATATTTATTTTTAATTGACAAAATTGCATATGAGGTATCATGGAGCATTTTCTTATTATCTAATAATTATAAATCAACAGTCATATGAGTGAACACATCCATTACTGCTTTATTTCTTTTTCATCTGAGGCTGTTGCTTCATTTTAGCCAGCCATTCGGTTCCTTTACACTAAATTATACTTATCTAACATCCTAGACTTGCAATACTTTAGAGTAGCATCATACTTGAACTGCAAGACATCTTGTTCCACTGTTTTAATCCAAGCTTTTATTAAAATAATTGTAGGGTCACACGAAGTTTTAAGAAATAGTGCAAAGAGCTCTTGCATATACTTTCTATGCTATTCTGTTTGTAAATGTGTTCAAATGCTTACATTTTTCTGTTGACAGATTTTGTTTTTGCATGTTGTATATTGCATTAACAGACCTGCTGGTGTAGCTTTTAGTTTACTTGAATCACATAAAGATTATCTAGTTGACCCCTTTTTGTTTTATAGTATGTTAAGGCAGGTTCCCTGAAAGATCCTCTGTTAGATGACCATGGAGATTTCATTAGGATGTGCACAGCCATGAAAAAGATCGGTTTGGATGATGAAGAAAAACTTGATCTGTTTCGAGTTGTGGCCGGTGTCCTGCACCTGGGAAACATTGATTTTGAGGAAGCCGGAAGCACTTCAGGTTGTTTCTTTAAGTTTTTAACTCAATCATAAAATTGAATATGTTGTTTGTCATCTCCTAGCCATATGAATATTCAATCATTTGTGTGTAATTTTGTTGAAATTTCTGGGACATTCTCTGCTACATGGTGATTTTGCAGTTGAAGAAATTGTCTTGAACAAATTAGTAGCTATTATGTGGTTTGTACTTAAAAAAATTTCCAGCTAATATTGAACTTTTAATAGTTAACAGAGTAATCCTCTTATCTATTAATATCTATTTTTAGTTTTTCTCTTTTATAGATCTCAGCTTGAGTCAGTTAATTGAGGTAATTTAATATATAGCAGTTCATCCTTCTTTAGTGGGAGATAAAAATAAAAGTTTCATTCTTATGTAAGTCGAAAAGTATTTAAATTCAACCAAGATAGTAACTTTTCAGTTTTAAAGTTTCCATTTCTACATAGTCAACGAGACTTTTTTATATAACTGCAAATTTGATACCTGAATATAGAGTTGAAAGATGTAGCCCATCACCTGTTTTTGGAAATAAATATTTACAAAGTATTATTCTGGTGGAATATAGCCGTTTCCATAGTCTATTAATTGTTTATGCCAGTGTGCATGTTCCACTGTGCATGCTCCACTGTGCATGCTCCAGTGGCAAAGCTGTGTGCCTCAGAGATTTGTCCTATGAGACCAAAAACATATAATATGTGCTTCCTTAGAATGAAACATTTACTAGCCCTGCATTAATAAGTTTTGATAGAAACTTATACTAAGGATATATTAAGAATCTGAAGCATCACATAATGTGACAGCCAAACTATGGGCTTGGATGTCAGACCTCACAGGTGTATTTATTTGCAGAATAAGATAACCTATAAGTGCCTTTTAAAAGTACAATTTCTAGTAATAGTATATGTAGAAAGGTGGCCTCAGAGAAAGAAGGAAAGGCTGTTTAAGGAGCAATGCCTTGGGCTCAGTGTTATCTCAGGGTGGATGGAACACTTCCCTCCTCTCACCTGCTCTATCTCTGTCTTTTAAAAAATCTATGAGTGTATGTGTTGTGTGCCTGGTCCACATAAAAGCCGTAAGATGGTGTCAGATCCTATAGAGCTGGAAATAGAGGCAGTTATGAGCCACTTTGTGGGTGCTGGAAACTGAACCTGGGTTCTCTGAAAGAACAGGAAGTGCTTTTCTTAACCATGGAGCAGTCTCTCCAGCAACCTCTCCCAGTGATCTTCCAGCCTTCAACTCCCAAGTTCTGGGATTACAGTATGGACTATGATACCAAACTTTGCTTAGCATTTCTGAGGCCCTAAGTGTGATCCCAAGCACTGGGAGGGGGGATGTCTTCTATGCATAAGATTCTTCATAATTATAATTGAAACATAAAAATCATAGGAGGTGCCTCCATTTTGCAGATATGGAACTTGCACAGTGGTACTGAGCATGGCCACAGGGAACCTGGTTGTAGTCATGTCTCAGGAGATTGTCATAATTGTCTCTCATTATGGTCCACTGAGCCTTATCAGACTGAGTGAGCAGACTAAGACAGACAATCTTTAATGGCTTTCAGATCTATTGTTCTGTGATCTGTGAAGGTGAAGTCAATGTTAGACACAACATAGTATAATGGACGAGCACATGACCATCAATCAAATTGTTTCATCATGTGCTATCTGCTTGTATGACCTTGTTCTTAGCTTCCTCACCGTAAAGAGACAGTAGCCCCCCAACCTCATGCCCTGAGGAAAAGTCAACGAGATAAGTATTTACAAGATGTTCTGAATACTGGTATTTGGCATCTAGTAAGTGAATAAATCAAATAATATATAGACTACAATTCATTGAAATGAAGATGTATTAAAAACTAGATACTTGGAATATGCATCGATACTCTTTAGAGTTTTTTTTTAAAGGAGGAATTGTAAATTTTCCCTTGAAAATATATTGAAACATATATTTTGTTTGTATTTTAGCATTGTTACAGGAAGGGAGCTTGTGGGATAGGGTAAATAATACACAAAAATAATTTAAAGTATAGAATAGTTGACATGTGCAGGAATGTCAGAAGTGTGGTGAGTGGCATTTTCCTGTCGCTAATTACTGCCCCACAGAAGGACTATCCTAAACATTAGGACATTATGTGACAGCTGAAGCATGCTAAGTGTCAAAAGGGGCATGGCATGTGCTTTCTCTCTCTCTCTTTCTCTCTCTCTCTCTCTCTCTCTCTCTCTCTCTCTCTCTCTCTCTCTCTCTCTCTCTCTCAAAATTCCTTTCTGTTTTGGGAGAAGAAAACAGAACACAGGGGAGATTGGGGTGCAATAAACATTAAGTAATTTTTATTTTCATAGCTAAACTTTTGTTGTACTAATCTTTATTTTTTTCTGTGACTTCTCATGGATCCAAATCATTTTCTGTTAATTAACAATAAGGTGTTATTTTTTTCCTTCTTCAGAGAAAATTCAACTTTGTATTGTCGTAGTGGCTTGCACAGAAACCCAGTACTTCCATAATAATTTTAACATAAAGTTTATTTTCCAATAAATGTTTGTAAGGCTCCCTAACATTATAAAACTATTTTATTTAGTGGAATTATAGAAAAGACCTGTTAGGACTACCTATGTTTTAAAAATCTTATATAACAAATATGTATGCCCTAACAGTATATCACAATCTAGAAAATAGCAGTAATATAACCAAAAAGGACACTTTAGGAAGTAACATGAATGCTCTATTATTTTAAAGTTTTGCCTTGCTAAGATTAAAGAAATTCCTTATGTTGACCTGCCTTGCTCTTGTAATACCATAAAAAAAGAATCATTTAAATAATGGATTCTTAATGGCTACGTTTTTGTGTAATTTTAATGTAGATATATCAGAGAAAGGGTTTATAGTCCTGGCAAGGATGGTAGGAGATTTTGTCACACTGTTCAGAAGAAGGAACAAGTTAAAACTTAGGAATTGTTATTTCTGGAAATTTCCAGAATAGTTTTGCCTCAAGTTGGTAGCAAGTAACAAAATCTGTGGGTGAATTGCTGACAAGAAGGGTTGCTAACACCATGGGTTTGCCGCAGATCAGGGCTTTCTGTTGAACTTGTTAGTAGGGGTATCCAACAAGGGTGGAAAAAAGTGAGCTAGGAAGAAACGATCCTCATCTACTCTGTAATATTACATAAGTGAAGAAAATTCCGAGAAATGAATCTAGAAAATCTCATTCAGCTAGTGCTTATTAATTTCACATCAAAACATTTCCATTAGGAGGCTGTAATCTGAAGAACAAATCTGCCCCGTCATTGGAATATTGTGCTGAATTGCTGGGGTTGGACCAAGATGATCTGCGAGTCAGTTTAACCACAAGAGTCATGCTCACCACAGCAGGGGGCACCAAAGGAACTGTTATAAAGTAAGTTCTAACTCATTGCACTTGCCTGCAGTTTATCAAGGAAAAACATGTATTTTGAAAACACTGAGATTTAAGGTCAGTGTTTATGCATCATTCATTCTTCCCATTTTAATGTTCCAGGTATGCTTGATAGATCAGTCTTCTGTGCTTCCAACGACTGCAGCTCACCACACAAATAAATGGGGCTTTTCATGTGTGGTGTGTGCTTAAATTCCTACGTGTGAAACTCACTTTAGAGAATATGCAGAAACAGAGCTTCACCTTACACTTACTTTTAATTTAGAGGAAATAGCAAATGATAGAAAATAAGGTTTTAGCTAAGTCTTTCTTTTGTTTATTGTTCTCTAGAAAGTATTTATTCACATGGCTTATGTGCGGGTGTGATATTTGTACGTTAGGGGTTGTATACAGAGTTTGTGTACACTTGGTGCTTGTGTACTTGTGTATGTGTAGGCTAGCAATTGACATGGGTATCTTTCTCAATCATTCTCTACCTCCTCTTGTAAGACAGGGTTTATCACTAAAACTAGAGCTCATCAGTTCTCCTGGGCTGCCTGTTCACTGAACCTAGAGATTCTCTCTCCACAGTGGAGTTTCAGATGCAGTCACCATACCCAGTCTTTACATGCGTTCTGATCATCCCAATTTATGTCCTCACCACCTAAACCTTTTAAAATTAGTAACCGATCATGCAGTTTTGGTTTACTAGCATATATTTTATAAATTTTGCATTTATATACTGTAAAATAAAATTGGTATTTAGACTTACCATTCTCAGGTAATGTAATGCAAGATCTTTACTTTTGAGGAAAAAGTCAAGTCTGTGTCCTTTTCTAAAAAGGCAGCAATGAACTCAGGTGACTTAATCAGAAAAATATGTAGCAATTAAAACAAATCCAGGCACGGAGACAGAAGCCTGTAATCCTAGCATATGGCAGGTTGAGACAGGAAAATGACACCAAGTTCGAGGCCAATGTGGGTTACATAGAACAAAAACCAACAGTAAATGTTACAATAATGTTTCTGGACCAATGAGCTCCACGGTTCGGACCTGTCCACTGCCACTTATCTGGCCCAGCAATCCCAAAGTCCCAAAGAAATACACAGCTACCTATATTAAGTTCATGCTGTTTGGCCTATGGCTCAGGCAAATTGCTAGCTAGCTCTTACATCTTAACTCAACCTGTTGCCATTAATCTGTCTGCCAGGTGGCCTATGGCTCACCTGTGTTCCTTACATGTTTCTTCTTTGGTAGCTGGGTCAGTCTGTCCTGACTCCACCCTCCTCCTAACTATTCTGATTCCCCACCTACTACTTCTATGGTGCTGCCATGGCCAAAACAGCCCTTTATTTAAAGCTTGATCCGCACAGCACACAGAAAGACATTCCCACATCAGGTAAACTTGTGTCAATAACCACCAACAAACAAAAATTACAATACATTTTTTCCTAGTGATACAGTAATTTGAATTAATGAGTTAGTCAATTTATTTTTCAGTGGTCTTCCTGCTTCGAATAATCTCACCAAGAAAATCCCTGTGGGTGCCCACAGCTCACTTTGCAGTTGATTCCAGATGAAGTCAAATTGAATCCATATGCTTTGTCTGATATTTTTATTTTATTTATTTTGTATGTGGTGAGGAGATGAGAAGTACATGTGCCATGGGACATGTTTAGAGGTCAGAGAACAACTCTAAGTTCTGGAGGAACTTGCTCTGTAGACCAGGTTGGTCTCCAACTCACAGAAATCCACCTGCCTCTACCTCTGGAGTGCTGAGATTTAAGTAGTGTACCACCGCTGCCCAGCTTATACTTGACTAATTTTTAAAGTTACTAAAACATTGAAATTTTTTTGGTGTGTTTTCTCATGGTGTACTCAGTACTTGGGATCTGGTGTGACATTTGGAAATTCTCTTTATGATATTATGATATTCTCTCCCCCCCCCTTTTTTTTTTTATCAGGCTCTTAATTTTATTGAGGAAAATAGCTTGCTAATCATCCTGTATAATTACTACATACAGGAGTTGAAAAATTCAAATTTTAAGATGTCAGTATTTTTTCTAAGTTAAAAAAGTTACCAAACTTTAAAGTTAACCTCAGTTAAGCATAATTTGTTTCATGTTTTAGAAAAGTGAAATAGAAAAAATTATGTTTCTAAATAATTTTCATGTATTTAGTGTGTAAAGTGGGGTGTAGATGAAGGTTAAAATGAGTTTAAGCCATTGTTTTTGCCCAATAATATATTTTAGTCTAATTTTAATTGAATGTTTCAGTTTGTCTTTTGTAATTTTGTTCTTATGTTATTTCTGCTCACCTGAAGCATGGTCAGTATGTCAGATACACTGACTTTCTGCAGCTGACATTATTTTCACACTATGTCACTTTAAAGACTTTTTATTGGAGTATTTTTTTCCCCTAGGGTCCCTCTGAAAGTGGAGCAAGCAAACAATGCCCGTGATGCTCTGGCAAAGACTGTCTATAGCCATCTTTTTGATCATGTGGTAAAGAGAGTCAATCAGTGTTTTCCCTTTGAAACATCATCCTATTTTATTGGAGTCCTGGATATTGCTGGTTTTGGTAAGTATTGTTTCTTTTGCTAATTTGTATTGGACTTTTTTTTTTTTTTTTTTTTACAAATATAAAAATGTCTTCTCTAAAGCTGTGTGTTAGCCTTTCTTGTTGCTATAACCAAATACCAGGAGAAGCAAAGGAAGGCAGTGTTTATCCTGGCTTGAGGTTTCCATTTTCAGACCACCATTGTGGAGAAGAGCTGCTCACAGGGGAAAGGGAGAGAGAAAGGGGAGGGGAAGGGGAGGAGAGAGAGGTATGACTGTATTGGAAGATTTCTGTCTTGTTTCCTCTAAGATGGTACTTCTCATGTTCAGGGTAGGACTTTCTGTTGGGTAGCACTCCCTGGAAGACCCTCTCAAACACCAGAGGGTTTCTAGGTATTTATCAATCTAACCGAGTTGATAGTCAAGGTGAAGAATCCCAACCCTTCTCTGCTCACTTGAATTATTTTCTTTATACATTCATGTCTGCATTTGATTGCAGCTTCCAGAGGAAGCTGATTAGTGCTGAAATGAAAACATGTTCATCTAAGTTGCTACAGTTGAGAGGTTTCCATGTTCTTAGATGAGTACAGCAGAAATAAAGGTAAAGTGAGTGCTGCTGCCAAGCATAATAAAGTTGGGATATGGATCAGAAGCAGATAAACTCCCATAATTGATAAGATTTCATAATCTTTAGATACTTTTCAGCATGGCACACGTGTTCAGAGTGTACAATTGTAATCATGGATCTTAGAGATAATCCAACCCTTAACTTTAGGACAAATTGCTATCACAGCACTTTTTGGTAACAGATTAAACAGGGAAAAAATATCCTAAAACACACGAATTTTAAATCCCATTTATACATTAGGTAATTTTAGTACCCGTGCTTTAGAGATTTGTGTTAGAGAGAGATGATTTCTAATGTTATGATTTTTCACTATAGAACATTAGTGTCATTAGACATGTTTTTGTTTTGGTAGAATGAGGTATTTCTGATACCTAAGTGTAGTGCTTGACAAAAAATATGTCTTGGGTTAAGGACATTTTTGGGAACAGACAGAATTTTATATATTTTGCAAACCTAATTTTTAAATTTTATTTATTTTAAGAATTTTAAAAATTCATTTTACATAGCAACCACAGAGCTACCTCTTGTGTCTCCTCCTGCTTACCCCCAGCCTTCCCCCCATCCTATCCCCCATCCCCTTTTCTAAAAAGGTAAAGCCTCCCATACCGAGTCAGCAAAGCCTGGTACATTCAGTTGAAGCAGGTCCAACCCCCCTCCCCCCATCAAGGCTGTGCAAGTTATGCTTCTATAGGGGATGGGCTCCGAAAAGCCAGCTCATGCATCAGGGATGGATTCTGATCCCACTGCCGAGGGCCCCTTAAACAGACCGAGCTATACAAGTGTCTGTGGTATGCAGAGGGCCTAGTCTGGTCTCATGCAGGCTCCACAGCTGTTGGTCTAAAGTCTGTGAGTTCCACTAGCTTGGTTCAGTTATCTCTGTAGATTTCTCCATCATGATTCCCCCCACCCTCCCGCCCTTATAGTTCCTCTTCCCCATCCTTGACTAGACTCATGGAGTCCGGCCTGGTGCTTGGCTGTCGATCTCTGTATCTGCTTCCATCAGATACTGGATGAAGGCTCTATGATGTTGGTAGGGTATTCACCAATCTGATTACTGGAGTAGGCCAACACAGGCACCTTCTCCACTATTGCTAGTAGTTTATGTTGGGGTCATCCTTGTGGATTCCTGCAAACTTCCCTAGCATCTACTGTTACTACATTTTATCCTGGAAAAAATTAATGAACAACATTGATGGTGACAACTCTGCTGTTTTTGTTTTCAGAGTACTTTGAGCATAACAGTTTTGAGCAATTTTGCATTAACTATTGCAATGAAAAACTTCAACAGTTTTTTAATGAAAGGATCCTGAAGGAGGTGAGTAATGTCATCATTTAAATTTATGTTTTGTTTTAAGCTGCTTAAATCTCAAAAAAGGTAATCATGCTGCAATTCCCTTGGCTGATGGAGTCTGACATGAAATGGCCTGGCGGTCCAGCAGGCACTAGCAGCTCAGATGGAGTTTGGGGCCCTTGGAAGAGTTAACAGGCAGCTTTGCAGATGGGAGTGACTGTTTCTTACCAGTGGCTTTCATTAGTAAACTCAACTTGTGTTTTTCATCTTGATTTGCTTGTCTATTTTTGCCACTGCTGAAAGCTGTCTACTTCATCTCTGGCCTTCCTCTCTTGTCCTTTGCAGAGAGTCTGCTCTTGTTTGCTCTGCCACCTGTTTGCCCTCTCCCTATGTGCTCCAAAACCACCACTCAGGAAATTTTAAGCAGCCACTGGCTAGGAATACCTCTGGATAGAACTTTTTGTTCTGTTCTGCAAACTGCTTTTGAATGGCTCGTTTTTGCCTGGCTACTATTTCTTCTCTGGGAAGAAACTCCCTTCCTCTGCTCATAGTATATAATTCTGAGCGTGGCTGACATTCAAAATACCAAGATAGACTAGGAAAGATAGCTTCGGATAAATTGATTTGTTCCAAGGCTCATTATTTTCTCCCTTTAAACCTGAATTCTTCAATTTTTTCTGCCAAGTACCTTTGTTGCTTTTCCTCTGTTCCATCTGAGGTAGGATGAAGATGCTGGAATAGAGGTACTGGAAAGTATATCCGAGCCAGCCCTTTATCATTCAGATGAAGAGGACCGGTCCATAGGCATTTCATGACTTCACTAAGCTTTAATCTTCTGCCCTGGCTGTTGGTCTACACCCTGTACTTCATTAAGTCAGCTTTGCCATTCCTGAGTGTTTGAGCTGAAATATGCAGCATTTTGTTTTTTCCCCCATTCCCATCTCATCTATTTTTTTCTTTGCAAGATTTTTTTTTTTTTTTTTGCACATTACAGCTTATGTTCCTTTTTAAATAGCTAGTAGTTAATCAGTTGTAGCATAAACAAATGAGTAAAGCAAGTACTTCCCTCTAAGACAGTGTCTTATGCATTAGGCCTTCCTTGGTAAAATCACACTACATGCTCTGTTTTTAACATGTCATAATGCTTCCTTTCCCTACCAGCCCAGTTCACGATCTACCTAGAAATAGGGTCAATGTAAAAAGGTTACATTGTCTTCATTTGTATTTGCTTTTATGCACATGAATTTCAAATTCAGATTGGGTCCAAGTTGCCAGTGACTTCTAGAATGTGAGGAAACTTTCCTGGTATAGGTCGTGAGAAGAAATATTTAACTATTGAGGGGAAAAAAGTGCTAGAACACATCGACTTCATTTCAATGTATAGGTTACTTATATGATAAAAAAATCTTTAAGATTATTTAAAGATGATACCGACTTTATTTATAGAGAAAATATATTTTCATTGAGATACTATTGACATATTATTCTTCCTAATTATATATATTATTTTGATGTTGAGTCTCTGCATCCATTTGTAGTGATGTGCTATTTTCTTGATTTTAGTACTTGACTACAAGAAATGAAACTTTGTTCCATCTCCAGGAAACCATTTAGGGCTATACCTGTTCATAAAGCCATTACATTTTAACTGGTAACTGTTATGTAGAAATGACACCAAGCACTGGTGGCACTTTACATTGTATGGTATTTCCATATTGATGTCTATAATATTTTATTTACAGGAACAAGAACTCTATCAAAAAGAGGGCCTGGGTGTTAATGAAGTGCATTATGTGGACAACCAGGACTGCATAGGTATGGATACTGTTATTCTGCCTTTGGGAAGTAAGGGAGAGACCATGAATACATTTGCTGGATATACCCCTGTGTGCAGTGGTTCAGATACTAGTTATAGGACTTAGGTTGTGGCATTGGAGAGGCGGATGCTTTGGTACTTCTTGTCAGTTATTTTTCCTGGTAAGACATTCTTGTCAGCTTTGTTGAAAGTTTTCCTAAAATCTCTATTTATTATGATATATTATATTTACTAGCTAGAGGGCTATTTTGTGAACTAGGTAAGAGGGCAGCTCCATTACTCAGAGAACCAGCAATGTATGTAGTTTGGTGAGATTTGCCTGGGCCTCTTGGTTCTGTCTTCTATGATTGGCTGTTTTTTTTCACTGGTTGCAAATTGGCTTTAGACATTCCATGTTAAATCTAGATAATATTGTGCAACAGCAGAGCAGGGCCTCTGCTTTTCTTTGAGTTTATCATTAAAGAAACCTTATCTTACTGCCTTCCAGCTAGCTCTTTGACTATTATTTATTTATTTGCTTGTATGGATGTTTTACCTGGATGTATGTCTGTGAACCACATCATACCTGGCACCCTCAGAGGCCAGAAGAGGGAGTTTTATCTCTTGTGACTGAAGTTAAAGATGGCTGTAAGCTGCTGTGTGGGTATTGGGAATTGAATCCAGGTCCTTTTCATCACTGAGACTTCTTTCTCTCTCCCATCTTCTTTCTTTTCTTTCCCATTCCATTTCTAAAATCAAATGTTCAGCAAGTCTTGGAGTTGAAAACACAATTTGATAGATCAGTCAATAACTCATATGCTTGACTTTGACAACACAGCATAGTAGCAGTATTGCTTTATATCAATGTAGCTATTCAAAGGCTTTTTCCTTCTACTCCGGTCTAGTTAGTATTTTTTTAGTTACTGTGGCTTCTCTCACTTACGGGCCTTGGCTGTGGAGGTTGTTAATCTTGCTGGAATTCCTCCTCCTGTGTTGAGCCCTTGTGCCGTTTCTGTCTAATTCAGTACCTACTGGAATGCTTTCATTACAGCCCAGCTCAGCATGTTCATCCTTCACTACCAGTTTTCAAAGGAGTGTCATTTTCTGATTGATACAGTAGAACTTTGTTCTTTCTTTCTGTATTCCGGAACTGTATTCCAGCATATATATGGCTCTACTCTGCCTTGGACAGCCAATAAAAGGGCTTATTTATAGGAGAGGCTAATTTTTTCTTTCAAAACCCATTAGTTTCCTGTAGGTTTTTGTCTAAGGTGGGACCACACAAAATTTTCCCCTTTCTACATTAATGTGTCTATTGATATTGTTATCGTTACAGTTTGGTTTATGCGGCCATTTCCAGGAGAGATAATTTCACAGCATACTTCCTGACATTCTGGGTCTTAAAATCCCTCATTCCCTTCTGTGACCTTCTTGGGTTCATAGATTCAGGAGCGGGACAGTCACTTTCTTTGTGCAGTTGTTTTTCCAAAAACTCGTATTAAAACTATGATATTACTTTTAAATAAATGTTCATATTTGAAGTTAAACTTACCCATTTCTAGATAGCCTTTGATAGAATATGTTCATGATTCATACTTCTTGAAACTGAGTAAATATTCTTTAAAGTATTGTTTTACCACTATGAATGTTTCGGTATCTTGAATTAGATTTAATTGAAGTGAAATTAGTGGGAATCCTGGATATTCTGGATGAAGAAAATCGTCTTCCCCAGCCAAGTGACCAGCACTTTACATCTGCAGTTCATCAGAAGCACAAAGACCATTTCCGGCTCACTGTGAGTTTCTAGAATGGAGCTTCTTCTACTGGGAAAGGACATCTTTAAGTGAACAGATTGCAGTGGATTTTAGATATTATTAACAATTAGAGTTAAAAGTTATTCAAGGATTAGAGCAATTAGGTTATAACCAACAAACATTTCCTGTAGATGGCTGTAAATTTGTGTGTGTATGAGTATGGGGCACACACATAGTTGACATTAAGCCTTAGCTGAGTGTAGTAGCTCATACGCCTAGAGAGCTAAATGATACTGAATTGGTAGGAAGATCAAGTAGTAAAAAGGAAGAAGAGCCAAGGTGAGAAAACATGCAGAATAAGTGTTTAGGTTGCTGAAGGGCTGTTGGCTTTTGAGTCCTTGTAGAGGTGAAAGTGAAGCTATTTTCTGTGAGCCTGGCATGTGTGGCTGTTTAAATAGATTTTCTGTGTTTCTCCAACTCTGTGCTTATCCATCAACCATCTTCTATCATCTCCTGAGACAGTACAGACTTAGCTTCATCCCAAGTACAGAAAGCCTGACCAGCACAGAAATGCTGACTTGAGTTTCAGTCATGGAGGTAGATGCCACTTCATGTCAGGAAGAATCCATCAGGACTTTCCCCAATTTCCTAGAAAGAAGACAGAAAAAGAAACAAGAGAGATTTTTTTAGAGTTGCTTAGTGGGCTTAGGGTACAAATTGTTTAGAAGTTGTAAAATAGTGTAATGGTCATTGCTTCGATGGTTCCAGTTGCTTAAATGAATGGTAACAAATACTGTCATTTGTGTTCATTACTAACAAAATTACAGTGCATATGTCCACCAACTGTTACTAGAGAGCCCATTGATATGTTAAAAAGAGGCAAATACAATTTAAAACCCAATAGCAAAACTGACAAAACCCAAGTGGAAGAGTCGGTAGCTTTACTGGAAAAACTCGTGAACCACCTCTCCATTGACTTACAGTAGTTATCATAATGCTCAGCTAGAATAAATCTATAGCCTCTCATTTCCTTTGGAAACAAAAAGAAAACCTCTTCTCTAAAGTAACACATCTTTGACTTCAATTTTGAAGTCAAGGCATTTATAAAATATACAGGTTGGATTAATCTAGTAGTGTTATCAAATTTCTCTAGTTCCTTTCTCAACAGTCAATTTAAAGACAACATAATGTACAAAATTTAGAATCTCTGTGTATTTTTCATCTTTACATGGCATATGTAGATATTTATTTTAAAATCTTTTATTTTTAAATCTTTTTTCCCTTTTCTCTCTCAAGCCTATGTATATTTTTAAATACATTGAAAACCATTTATATTTTTGTTTGTTTGTTTTTGTCTGAATCTGTCTTTATTGTATATCTTTTTTTCTTCTGTTTCTGATTATACCTTTAATCTGCTAAGGCATGGCTAGGTTTAACAAAGGCTTGCCTATGGTGGCTGATTATACTCAGCTCTACCAAGCTTCTTGGTGTGTGAGAGCTTAAGCTTCATAGCAGAGTCACTGGCAGGAACAGTGTTTACAATCCCAACTCTGGGGAATTTTAAGAACTATACTGCCAACAAGTAGAGCACCACTGCTCGCTGTTCATTAACACCATTTAAGTGTTGGCAGCAGGGCCTCTTAAAAGAGCCTCAAGGGTTTTGCTGTTAAGGCTGAGTCAGGAAGCCTCATAAATTAGCCAGCAGAGTCCTCTTAAGAAAATGCTACTACCAAGAAACCATGTTTGATTCTGTTCCCTTTCTGTCTGTAAGAACAGAAACTTTAAATCTATCATATGCAGCTTGTGCTTAAATCCAGGCTCGGCTTCTTTTCTTTTCTTTTCTTTTCTTTTCTTTTCTTTTCTTTTCTTTTCTTTTCTTTTCTTTTCTTTTCTTTTCTTTTCTTTTCTCTTCTCTTCTCCTTTCTTTCTTTCTTTCTTTCTTTCTTTCTTTCTTTCTTTCTTTCTTTCTTTCTTTCTTTCTTTCTTTCTTTCTTTCTTTCTTTCTTTCTTTCTTTCTTTCTTTCTTTCTTTCTTTCTTTCTTTCTTTCTTTCTTTCTTTCTTTCTTTCTTTCTTTCTTTCTTTCTTTCTTTCTTTCTTTTTCTTTCTTTCTTAATTTTAGGCTGATCAGCCTATGGCTCACGTATATAACTTGCTAACTCTTAACTCTTCAACTACCCTATGGTTAGCCAAGTGGCTTTGCGCCTTTCCTCAGAGATGTATTTTGGCCTTGATTCCTCGGTGTCTGCTGGCGTCTCTCTTGGACTCTTCCTTTTCCCAGAGGTTTCTTAGTTTGGTAGCCCCACCCACACTTCCTTTCTGCTTTCAGGCCATTCAGTGTTTTATTAAACCAGTAGGAGGAACAAATATTTACAATGTACCAGAACATAATCTGACAATATTTCTTCTCTTTTTTTCTTTTTAAAACAAGAACCTCCAATCTAATTTCCTTTGTATAGTTTTTATTCACTATTATAACGACTTGTAACCAACACTGTAAACAAAGACAAACAGCCATAATCCATTTTTTGGGGAATGTGGGTGTCGTCTTCTAGACTACTTCCTGCTGAATGGGGATGCTGGAAAACTTAAGTCGAGTAGTCTGTAAGGCTGGGTCAGCTTAGCCAGTCTCCTTGAAGTTATTTTGGATGCAGGGTTCAGAGGAAACTGTAACAGAGGTGCTCTGAAATGCTGGATCATTTGAGCCATCCATTCCATTGAAGACTTTTTTTTCAGAGGGTCTTTCTTGATCAAACCTTATTTTCTTTAACCAGAATAAATCCACAGCCTCTCATTTTCTATGGAAATAAAAAGAAAATCTTTTCTTTGAAGTTACATATCTTACAATTTTAATTTTAAAGTCAACACATTTACAAAATATATAGGTTAGATTAATCCAGCAGCATTTATAATCAAATGTCTTTTAGCAGTTCTTTTTTTTTTCATTTAAAAAGTTTTCCCTTATCTTCAGCTGCTCCCCTTCCCATCCCTCCTCCCAGTTCCCTCCAGTTCTCCATCTGCCTCCCCGCATCCCATCTCCTCATCCATTATCCCAAGGAGGGCAAGGAGTCCCAAAGTGTGTCAGTTCGGTCTGGCATATCCAGTTGAGGTAGGTCCAAATACAGTATTAAGGCTGGGTTAGGTGTTCCTCCTTAGGGAATGGGCTCCAAGATGCCAGTTCATGCACCAGGAACATACTCCGGATCCTACTGCAAGAGGCTCAGCAAACTGCCCACGCCATTTGATAGTCGTCTACCTTTAGAGAGTTTAATTCCTTTCCATGAAGGTTCCTCAGCAATTGTTTCTGAGTCAGTGAGTTCCCAGTATCTTAGGTCAGCCATCTCTGTGGGTCTCCTCCTCATGATCCTGATCCCTTAGCCCATATAGTCTCTCTCCTCGATCTCACTTCAGCTGGACTGAGAACTTGACCTGGTGCTTAGCTATAGATCTCTGCTTCTGCCTCTATCCATTGCTGGATGAAGGTTCTATAATTAGGGTGGTCATTCATTTGATTATAGGGGAAGTTCTGTTTAGGTGCCCTCTCCACTATTGCTTGGAGTCCCAGCCAGGGAAATCTCGTGGGTTCTTGAAGGTTTCCTTAGCACCAGGTTTCTTTCTAACCCCACGGTAGCTCCCTCTATCAAAATATCCATTTCTGTTCTCTCTGTATCTGTTGCTCCTCTTACTCAACCATCTTCTTCTTTCACAATTTGTTCTTTATATCGAGGCTCTTGAGAAACTTCAGGAACCAGCCATGTTGCAGCTTAAACTGTGTATCACAAACCCAGAATTTTGTAGCTCAATTAGCAAGCTGTTTTGGGTTCTGTTTTTTATGTTTAGAACCCTTTTTAAGCCTTCTCAGTCTTTTTGTGGATGTATGTGCCCCACACTGGGTGCCATTTGTAGCATGCAGTTCCTGTGTCCTATCCAGCAAGTCCCATAGCCGTTCAGTCCCAAATAAACACACAGAGGCTTATATTAAGTACAAATTGTTTGGCCTATGGCTCAGGCATATTACTTACTAACTCTTAAGCTAATCCAAATGATTAACAATTAAACTTAAGGGATTCTTATCTTCTTAGCCATGTGGCTTGGTACCTTTTCTTAGAGCAGGAGTCTCATTTTCTTTCCTCTGTGTCTGCTGGTGTCTTTCTCTGTTCTTCCTCCACTCAAGAGTTTTCTTAGTCTAGTAGCTCTGCCCATACTTTGTCTGCTTTTTGGTCAGTCAGCATTTTATTAAACCAATAGGGGTGACAAATATTTATAATGTTCAAGAGCATAGTTGCATAGCACAGGTGTATGCTTTTTGTGTAGCAGGTTGTGCATGTGTGTATGTTTTTTGTGTGTCAGGTTGTGCACATGTGTATGTTTTATGTATATGAGGTATGCATGCATGTATGTTTTTTATGTAGTAGGGATGTGTGTATATGTTTAATGTGTAGCAGGTGTGCATGTGGGTATGTTTTGGGCTTAAACAAAATTTTTTTTTTTCACTAAGACATAAGCAAATGTTAATTAGATTCCACAAGTTCTTTAATGTGTATTTTATGTTTAAATGTAGTACAATTATGAAAAACATGACAATTCCTTTTATTACTTTAGATACTTTGTATCTGGAATTGTATAAGGAAAGTCACTGAAAGTCTTTTCATAATATAGTAACTTCTATCTGTCCTCCTCAGATTCCCAGGAAGTCTAAGCTGGCAGTGCACAGGAACCTCAGAGACGATGAAGGCTTCATCATCAGACACTTTGCAGGGGCAGTGTGCTATGAGACCGTGAGTACACCATTGCTTAGGAGAAACAGTTGATCCTGAAGCCACTTGGCAATATGGTAGCCTCTGGCCATTTAGCTTGAATGGCTTTAAAAACTCAGTCCCTTGATGCATTAGTCACCCTTAAAGTGCTAAATACCCACACTGAATTGGTCTGCTATCTTGGTCAGTGTGAAAACAGAACATTTGTGTTTTCTGAGAAAATTCCATGGGACAGAGCTCAAATAGAGGATGTTTATCACAATGTGGATGGAAACAGTTTATTTATTTTTTTTTCAGACCCAATTTGTGGAGAAAAACAATGACGCACTACATATGTCTCTTGAATCCTTGATTTGTGAATCCAGGGATAAGTTTATAAGGGCATTATTTGAATCCTCCACAAATAACAACAAAGATACAAAACAAAAGGCAGGAAAACTTAGCTTCATCAGCGTGGGAAACAAGTTCAAGGTATTTGTGCTAATTAACTTAATTGAAGGTTTTTGTTTTGGCTGTATTTAAAATAAAAACCACCATTTTATATTGCAAAGTGAATAATGTAGATCATGGAAATACCACAGGTGTGTCTCAAGAGAAGACCTGTGTTATTGATGCTTGTATGTATGATCTAATTGTGGTCATAGCAACTGATTCTACAGAAATGCTTATATTTTCAGACTGTGTTTGCACACAGCGTATCTGATCAATTCTCCTAATGTTCTTGCTTCTGCATACTACCTGGGTGACTTTCAAGCCTTCTCTCTCCCATGTGTTTTCTGTCTCCTTCCCTCATTCAGCAGTTTCGTTTAGCTGCAGTAGTTCAGCTCGGGATGGCTAGAGAGGAGTAGTTGAGTTGAGAGAGGAAAAGCAGGCACATCCAGGGGCTTCAGGTAAATGATCACCTTCACAGACTCCTGTTTACAGCATGGCTGCTATGTTAAAGAGCCTGTGTCAAGTTAATGGTCCAGTTTGTGATTCATCTGCAATGCGTTTTCTCTCATGGCATCACCAGCATGTGTATTACAGTAAAATTTAATTAAAGCTTTTTTGATAACTTTTATAAGGTTATCAAAACCACTCCTCTGGTGTGGTGAACTCTTTAACTTGCTTATTTGAGCTATTCAATTTGCTTATAATTTATTCTGTTAATTTTTAATCAGAAATTAATTCCTGAAATCTAAAAAGAATATTTTAAAACACGGTGTGTGTTAGTAATAGAATACTATTAATTGCTTGTAAGTATTGTTTACTATTGCTTATAATCATTGTTTAGCATAGAATGTTAAAAGCTTTTAATAAATAATTGCAACACATACAACAGAAATATAATTAAATCCTCTATATATTTACAGTATATATTTCCTATATAACTGCATTTTGACTTTTGTAATGCGTACTTTAAATATTAAAAGTGACATAATTCAGAGCAGTATTTATATAAAGCAGTGGTTCTCAACGTTCCTAATGCTGTGACCCTTTACTACGTAATGTTCCTCGTGTTGTGGTGACCCTAAAGATAAAGTTATTATCATTGATACTCCATAACTGTAATTTTGCTACTTTTATGAATCATACGATAAGTATTAAATATGTGGGATATCTGATATGTGATCTCTGTGAATGGGCCACTCAACCCCCAAAGAGGGTTGTAATCTACAAATTGAGAATCACTATGTAAAGAGTACTGTGATGCTAACTAGTAGTACAAACCTCAAATCCCTTTTGAGTTGAAATGGGCCCTAACCTGGGCTTGGTGACACATGCCTGTAATCCCATACAAGGGGTATTAGACCTAGGAGGATCAGGAGTTCAAGGCTAGTCTCTGGTACCCGGATCCAGATCAGCCCAAGCTATGCGAGACCCTTTCTCAAAGCCAAAGTCCAAACCAGACGAACAATACACAAAAAGAAAGAGTTGACCTGGATCCTAAATATTTAACTTAATGCTTACATTTCTAAAAGCTGTTTCTTTTTAAAGCTCCCAAAATATTAAATTTAAGTCATAAAACATTTTTAGGTGGCTGAATTCAAAGGTTTGAATTTTGTTTAATATGTATTAATTATAAGTTCTTGATATACTCAGTGGTAATCTTTTATATTTAGTATTTTTACATTCTGGATTAAACATTTGATAACAGGTTGGTTTGAAAATAGCATATACTAGATGTGGTGTCATGGCTCCTGTGGTCCCAAGTGACCCAGAAGGCCAACGAAAGAGAATCACTTGAGCCGAGGCGTTCAGGCCAGGCTGGGTAACATAACCATTAGACCCCTCCTCTGAAAACAAAAACACAACATCTCATATGAATACAGTAATATTGCTACTAAAAATGTCGCTAAGATGATAGTTAAATAACCTTAAGTGGAGGCTTTAAATACCTTGTAACTGTTTATACACAACAATATCTAGTTTTTTTTTTTCCTTACTGATTGTAAAGAACTCTGAGTGATAAGAATATAATATTCCACATATGTTTTTCTATGATATACTTTAAAATGAAGTATTTTTATTTTCATTTTGAAATAGGGCCTCATTATGTAGCCTTGGTTGATCTAAAACTCACAATGTAGACCAGAACTTGAACTCACAGAAATCCATGTGTATTTGCCCCCTGAGTGATGGGATTAAAGGCATGTGCTAGCATTCTGGGTTGATAAGAAATCTTAATAGAACTCTTAACTTTAAATAGACTTCAATAGCTCATTAAATCAAAGTGAGCTGTCTAAGACAAACAGAAAGCATAGTCTATTTTAGTAACACTTCAGTTATTCGGTGTCTATGGGGACCAAACATTTTCCACCATTTACTGTTAGTGTTTTAGAAAAATTATTTTTTTTGCTGGAAATCTTTATTATAAACACAAATATTTGCATCTTTAAAAATAAAGTATGAAGGGCTCGAGAGATAACTCTAGGTTGAGTGTATATTGCCCATCATAGGACCCAAGTTCTGTTCCCAGCACCCACATCAGGTGATTTTCATGCACTAGTTCCAGGGAATCTGAAGCCTTTGGCCTCAGAGGTTAACTGCACTTACTTGTGACATGCATCATATATGCATAATTAACATAAAAGTAATTAAATTAAATAAGTACACATGACACCTCATTTGCCAAGAGTACTTTCTACTCGTGGGATTTGGCATGTGTTAATGGACAGTCTTTCCTGTTTTCTCAGCTGTTACTATTTAATTTTTCCTTCTGCCATTCTGACTTTATCTCCATTTATTTTGATCAAAACAATACACTTTGTCTATGGCTTAAAAAGAGTGGATATAACTGTGATTTTTTTCTCCAAAGAGGCTGTTGACTTGCTTTTCAGCTGTTTGGGGGTACAGACAGATGTTGACTTCTGCCAACTAGTTATATGTGATGTTGACTTTTGTCAACTAGTTTTGTCCATGTAACTGCATTCTTCAGTCCCATGACAAATTCATTTTTTTCTAATAACAAGTAGACTCACAGTAAGAGAATGAACTTTGATGTCAGGGCTTTGTCATTGCTAGCTCCATGTTCTCAGACACATAATTTTTTCTCCCTAGATCACAATACCTGTATAATGAGGCTAATAATCTACCCTTAATTAGGTACATTGTGCTGTATTCTTCAGTGAATTAAATATTACAATGCTTATGAAAATCTTTCTTTGAGCATTGCCTCACAGGAAAGCATGCAGCAAAGTCTACATGTTACTATTAATTATAGCTATGCTCAACACAATATGTTAATTTAAGGATTAGCATCTTAATTTGTATTTTCCAAGTAGCATAATAAGCATTCCAGCATAAAATTACTTTGTAGACTAGCAAAACAAACATAATTTGAGTACACTGAGCCAGGGTAAATTATAATCAGTATTATGAAACTAGGAAAACCACGGTAACTATATTTTTTATGAGAAATATTTTAAGGAAATTGTGTTCTAAAAGCACTTGATGTATATCATTTTAAAGTAGGGAAGAGAATTTCTGAAGCTAGATAAAGCAGTCTTGTTTTGCTGAACTGCATGAACCAATCCTGCTGTACAAATGGAACTCATTTTGAATGTCTCAACTTTCATAGCATGTGACACGATGGTGCTTTGTTTGCCACACATTCAGATTCTGTACTGCAGCTTTCATACTGAGTACACCCCAGCATCTGCACATGCTTTCATCCTTTGCTTATATAATTTCCTATTCATCTTATTTTCTAATGTTTCACTAGTTTTCAGTCTTAATTGTACAAGTTCTGTGTAATAATTTAAGTAATTGTTCTTGACATTTCATTAGCCATTTTGCATGATGCTGCCTGTTAAAGTTTGTGTGCCAGGAGATTATTATGATTACATGTGGGTGTTTTTGCATGTATTTTAGCCTAATATCAACAAGCTAATATTAATTCATTCCCACTATGAATTTTGACTTTTTGAGATAATCTTATCTTCTTTTTTAGACGCAGTTAAATTTGCTTCTGGATAAACTTCGAAGTACTGTGAGTACACTTAACTAAAAAAAACATGTTTTTAAAATGGTTTTTTTGAATAAGTTATTAGTGGTTATCCAACTACGCACAGTAACCCTGGGGTAATGAGAGGTATATTTTAAGCCACATTCTCTTTCAACATGAAGCTGGTTTTTAGAGGCTTGGAATTTAACTCAGTGCTAGACTTTTACTGGGTAAGCATGATGTTCCAGATGTCAGCCCCAGTGCACACTCCCACATACCCACAGCCACACCCAGCCATCCCCACAGACACACCCTCTCACACACACCAAGACACAGCCACAGCCACAACTACACCCACATACATATACCCACATACAGTAATAGTCAGCTTTTGAGATGGTAAGATATTTATTATTAGTTGTTTTTTTAAAGAAAGGTCAAGTATGCATGTGAAGTGAAATTATTTGAAAGTCTTTGTTGTTAATAAATGAAGATTTCACAAAAGTGAAAATAGTTATTATGAAAAAGAGCAAACATTTTAATATTAAAGATAAATCATGCCACTTATTATAGTAACACTCTTCAGACAGGGGAGTGTGCTGCAGATAAAAATGAACTTAATATTGTTCTGTCCTTTATAAATGGCAAGCTTACTATAAGTTCATATTTTAACTACATTTTATTGATTCACCCTGGTATTTTTTTTTTGTTGTTTTTTTGGTGGTATTGGCATCGAACCTAGGATCTTGCTCATGTTATACAAATGCTCTGCCACTAAGCTATACACATGGTCCCTGATTGCTTTTCTTCTTACACTTTGGATAGAGTGTCCTCATATAGCTCAGGCTGGGCCTGAACTTAAAATCATCCTACCTTTGTCCCAGTGTCCTGGAGATTACAGGTGTGACTCAGTATACACGGGTTCACCCAGTGTTTTGACTGAAAAACAAAACCCACATAGAAAGAAATTCTAATTGTTGAGTATGGTGGCATGCACCTGGCAATCCCAGAATTTGAAAAGTTGAGGCAGCAGGCTCTTAAGTTTGAGGCCAGCTTGGCTTGCATAACAAGAGCCTGTCTTTACAAAGCAAAATGAAAAAGACAATGAATATGTGGGCCATAGAAAAATTGTGATTCCAAGGAAAGGCTTATTTTTTATACAGCTCACAGAGTTCAACTTCATACCCTTCCCTTTAAGGCACCAGCCACTTTCAGCAGCCACATGTCCATTCTGTCCGTCCTGTTACTGCTTCATTTACTGATGAATTTGCCTTTGGAGCCATCCAGAAAGTCATGAAATTTCTGACTCTAGAATATTTGACTCTTAAGAGCTAAGCATCTTATAAAAACATGGTATTTTTTTTCTTTGAGCATTTTATACGTGTGCATAATGTCTTAGATTGAACTCACCCACACTCTTCCTCACGAGCCAGGCATCTTTAAAAACTCAAGTCTGAGGAGGAGGTTTATTTCCGTTTCCCAAAGAGTGCACTGCTCTAAAATGATGAGGTGACTGTGGTTTGTAGAAACATGTTATCCAAGTGTCCTGTTGAGCATCGTTACTGAAATAACTATTCAGGGTTGTACTTTGAAGAGAAGCAGCTGTTTGGATGTTTGCGATGCTATCTCCTGCACACAGCACTTTCACTGTGGTACAAGCAGTATTCTTTCTGCCTCATTCAGTGAAATATAATCACCATGTGGAAGCCCTTAAGTTTTTATAAATATTGCCTAACAAACAAACACACAGTGGAGCAGTTAGGGACCTGCATATTTTTGAAGCCGAATGAAAATACTGATTTATGTTCATGTTTTGTTTGCTTACATTTTGGCCTAAATTTTAAATGGCATTATTTTTCTCTCTCTTCCCAGTCTCAATAGAGGCTGGGGATCTAGCTAAGTGTAGAATATTTGCCTATGTGTGCAAGACCTGGCTGGCCCTGAGAAACAAAAAGCTGAACCCTCTTTGCGAAGATAGAGTTAAGCCTATTGAGTGCATTATTTAAAAGTGATAAAATACTTTTCAGTAAAAGACTTTTTAAAAATGTTATTTGACATTCAAATGTCATCTTGCTAATATTTACTTATAGACATTAATTTCAAGGTTCAGATTCTAGAAATAGGGCAATAAAAATTTCAATTTCTTTGTAATTATTTTGTGTCATTAACATTAATGTGCTGTGAAAGTTGGTGGTATTTAAGGATGTAGAAACATAAAGACGCTATACATACTATCTTAAAAAGTATTTCTTATTCTTTCAGGGAGCAAGCTTCATTCGCTGCATCAAACCCAATTTAAAGATGACAAGTCACCATTTTGAAGGCGCCCAAATTCTGTCTCAACTTCAGTGTTCAGGTATTTCCACATTTTCATAGTCTGTCATGTCTTCACACAAGTAGCTTACCACGCCTTGATTCTAAGCAAAGCACAGGAAGCAGATAACTTGAGCAGCATTGCCTTCTAGTTTTTGTGAAGTAATATCGTGGAAGTAGGCTTTATAAA
The DNA here is from genome assembly GCA_033318265.1 of Phyllotis vaccarum. Classification (NCBI taxonomy): domain Eukaryota; kingdom Metazoa; phylum Chordata; class Mammalia; order Rodentia; family Cricetidae; genus Phyllotis; species Phyllotis vaccarum. The sequence goes on along the minus strand of JARWLC010000004.1, from coordinate 129,794,267 downwards.
GAACTGATTCTCGCAAAACCCAGATCTCTACACAATCCACAAAAATTCTCTTTCCCCACACAACTGGGCTAAGAGGGGGTCAGTGTCTTCCCTTTTCCACTGTTTGTGGGGGGAAAAAAATCAAAACAGGATGAAGCCCCGGAGCTCTGTGGCACTTCATGAACTCGGCTAATCTGTCACTTCCAGCTTTGCTCAGTTGCAGAAGCCTCAGGCACTGACACTTAGTGCCCATGCATCCCCGCCATAGGCTGCCCTGCTCTTTGGTTTGGTTTAGCTCGGGCCTTGCTGCCTCTCAAACCTGGCTGTTCTCTCACCTTATTCTGGCCGTCTCGGAGGCCGATTTACAGTGAGGCTAAGGTCTCTTTAAGCAAACTCTTTTTAGAGCCCTGCACTTAATTTTGTATTAAGGACTCCTCCCTAGATGAGGCAAGCTTCAGTTTTCCTGACATCTGGATCTATTTCTAACTCTTCTCTGTAAATTTTAGCAGTTAAGAATTAAATCCAGTGCTTTGTCTGAAGAGGGCTGGTAGGCCTGCCAGGTTGGCACCGCTTAAATTCATGGTCACTGACCTTTCGGGCTCTCAAACCTCTCCTGCCAAGGAGTTCTGCTCCACATAGTTCTGTTCTCTGCAGACTCAGCCAGATCCTCCCCTCCCCGCCAAGCCTCTCTTGTTCACTTTAGAACTCCGCCAGCAGATGGCCTCTTCTCTTGCTAAAGCCTGTAAGTTCACCTGGATGCTGCCTAGCACTTGTGCCTGTCTGCAAGCCCTTCATGCCTTCTGTCAAAAGCAGTCATCTCCTTCCTGTCCTGGTGTAGTCCCTTCCTACCTCTCATGAGTCAGCAGTGCTGATTAAGTGCTGGGTCAGGCCCCATGGGACTAAGCGCCCCATTTCCACACTAGGCTCTCCACTGTCACATTCCTTTCCAGATTTTCCTTTTCTTCCATTTTTCTCTTTGCTAATTTCATTTAGATTTCTCTGCCTCTAGCCTTCCATTCCTCAGTAACCCCTGCTGATACCCTTTATGGTGACCAGGAGATTGACACTGCGAGTTCTTAAGCATTTGAAATGGCTGGTGGGACTTGATAGAAGTGATTTTTAAATCCTATTTACTACTAAAATGTAAACAGCTATGTGTGCCTAGTGCAGCTAAGGACCCGTGGCTAGTGACTGCCCTGTTGGGTAGTGCAGGACATGTTCTGTCTCTTTCCCAGGCCCTGGGATCTCCTGCACAGTAGCTGCTGCAGCCTACCTGTAGCTGACGCCTCCTCTCACTTTCTTGCTGCAGTTGCCCGAGTGTCTTTCTTGCATCTGCTCAGTGCATTTAGACAAGTGTAGCATGTCACTTGACTGTTCCGTTCTGGCTTCTCACTGCTCACAGTGCTCTGATGGCTCCTGATGAGTATCGGGGTGGTGAGTGCAGTCCTGGTGCTGTCCTCTGGCCGGTGTCGGCTCCAGACATACAGACTTGCTCTTCGTGCTCCATTCTCTCCCATTGCAGGGTCTAGGTACACGCTGCTTCCTGGCGGGACATCTTTTCTTTGTCCTTCATATGTCGGCCTAGTAACTACTTTCTGTGCAAGCCAGCCTTGACTCTGCCTCCAAAAGGGGCTTTCTCTGTTCATGGTGCTGAGCTCTGGCATTTTTACTTTACAGCCACAGTTACAGATTTTATGTAGACTTGTACTTATGAGACTGATGAGCTATCTACTGTGCTCTCACACTGCTAGTATAATTATTATATACATATATGTACATATGCATTATATATTATATATAATTCTTTAAAGTTTCCCTTTAGGAGCTGTGTTTTGAGTTCCTCAAAGTTCTTGTCTTCCTAGTGTGTATTAGACTAATTCATCATTGAGTGGAATGCACGGTCTCTCACATACAAAAATTTGTGATTAATTTTAAGCAAGTACTGGAAAGTCAACGAATATTTTTCTGTTAGGATTTTTTTTTTTTTTTTTTTTTTTTTTTTTTTTTTTTTTTAGCATAACATACTTATCTCCAAGTGAGCATCTAGCACATGTAGCTGCTGTTGTGTGTTTAGATTATCAGAGCATGCTTTTACTGGTGAGTTAGTGGGATTCCTCCTTCACCCAGAGTCTATTTTAACACGGTCAGCCAAGTTACAGTTTAACAGGTGACACCATTTCATTGTCAAAAACTGTTTACTGCCCCCCCCCCCCCCCCCCCCCCGCCCCAGCAGATCTGAGAACTAAATCTTGTTCTGGCTATTCATGAGTTCAAAGTCAGCCTGACTTCATAGCCAGGAGCTAGGGCTGTAGCTCAGGCCAGTGGTAGAATGCTTGTTTTAGGATATGTGAAGCCCTGTTCCAGTCCTCAGAACTGCAAGGAAAAAAAATGATAGTTTCCATGTGTTGATTTAATCAGTATACATTATGCCTTAGATATAGTTTTATGTTGGTAGATAAATTCTGGTTTCCTAATCAATTCATTGTTTTATAAATGTAAAACAATTTTAATAAAATGGGTCTTCATTTCTGATCTTTTTTTCTTTTTGCTTATTTGTTGTAAGCAGTGACTGTGGATATCAGGACAGTCTCTCCATAAGTGAGAAAATTGTAATTTAGATTTGTAAAAGTAGAAATTATACAAAAAATAAATGTTTCCAGGTTGCCATCTAAAGCTATTAGCTTGCTATACTCTCTCAAAGAGTTTTTAATTTATTTATTTATCTGCAGTCCGATAGGCTAGTATTCAATCTGTACAGAAGGGCCATCTTTCTTAAAAACACACTTATTAAAAATTATATTTTATTTGTCCAACTGGATTCATTTTGGCATAAGGAATTTAAAAAGGGGCATATTATCATTTTTGCTTTCTATATATGCTACTCATTTATATTTTTACCACTCCTAATTTCTTTAATATTGATTTAATAGTTACACCTTAATCATTTAAAAATTGTAGTACGAGGTTTCTGGCCTGGGACTTTCAGGCCTAGCCTCAAGGTTTAGACCCACAGACCGGCAGAGACTCACAGATGCTTTCAATAGTTTTTAGGCTGATTGGCCTAAGGCCCAGGCATATAACTTGCTAACTCTTTACCCTCAATCTAACCCATTACTCTTAACCTGTTCAGCCATGTGGCTGGGTACCTTTTCTTAAAGCAGCATAGTTGTCCTCTGCTTCTTCCAGCTTCTCTCCAGCATTCTGCTCTGTGCTTCCTGTTCTCAGAGTTTTTTTTTTTAGTCTGTTAGCCCCACCCACACTTCCTGTTTGGCCAGTCAGCGCTTTTTATTAAACCAGTGGGTGGGATAATTATTTACAGTGAAACAACACCATCTCTCACATATCCCCTTTTCTCTTTTTAAAACAAAAAGAACTCCACATCTAATATTCTTTCCCCCCCTTATCTATAACAACTTATAAACAACACTGTAAATAAACACAAACATCCATAATCCATGTTTTGGGAATGTGGGCATCATTCTCTAGGCTACTTCCTGCTGAATGGGGATGCTGGCAATCTCATGGGAATCCAAAGAAAAATGTAGGATTATGCACAAGTCTTTAGTGGAGTAGTCTGTAAGACTGGGTCATCTCAGCCAGTCTCCTTGAAATTGTTCTGGATACAGAGCTCTGGAAACTTCAACAGAGGTGCTCTGAAATGCTGAATCATCTGGGTCATCCATTTCAATTGGAGATTTTTCAGGGGATCACCTTCTATCAGACTTTATGTTCTTTATCCAGGAATAAATCCACAGTCTCTCATTTTCTGTTGAAATAAAAAGAAAACCTCTTCTCCAAAGTAGCATATCTTTTGCATTTCAATGTTAAAGTCAACTCATTTACAAAATATATAGGTTGAATTAAACCAACAGCATTTATAATAAACTGTCTTTTATCAGCATTTACTAAGTCATTTTCAGTCAAGAAACTTAAAGATAAGACAATAATATATAGTATCCAGACATTCTTTGTATTTTCCATCTTTACATGGCTTTTTTTTTTTATTCTATATTTTTAAGGGCTTTCTCTACCTTTTTTTTTCTCTCTCTAAGCCTATGTATATATATTTTTCAACACACTCTAAGCCACTTAGACTTTTTTTTAAGAACTGTCTTTACTGTATATTTATTTCTTAACATTTTCTGTCTCTGACCACACCTTTGTTTGCCTAGGGTGATTAACTCCACCCAGATTTTTCTATTTCTTTCTGTTTCTGACCACACCTTTAATCTGCCAGGATTCAAGGTTGGTATGATGGGTGGATGGCTCCACCCAACTCCTAGTCTAATTTCATAGAATTTATCTTTTTAACCCAGGTACTCTGGGAATTTTAGGGTCCATATAATTACCAAGTAAAGCTTTGCCATCTGCTGCTCATTTATTCCATTTAAGTATTAGGCAGCAGGACCTCTTAAAAAACTCACACGTATTTTGCCTCTAATGCTGAATCAGGAAGCTTCTCTTCAAAAAGCCAAGCCTCACTTTCCCTCAGGCAAACAGAGCTGATCCATGAAAACATCAACACTAAGAAGCCATCTTTGATTCTGTTCCCTTTTTGTCCTTATTATAGAAACCTTAAATCCACCATACAGAGCTCTTTGCTTACATCTAGACTCAGGAACTGGCCTTGTTCACCTTAAGTTGCATGTAGCAAACACAGCATTTTATAATTTACTCCCATATACCACTCAGTCTCTTTACTGTAGGCCACTTCAGAGACACAACTTGGAAGCTACTTTGGGCTTCAGATCCTGTGCTCTAGACTGTTTTTTTTACCCACGTTGGGCTGCCATTTGTGGTAAGAGGTTTCTGGCCCGGACTTTTGGCCTAACCTCAAGGTTTAGGACCCACAGACCCGCAGTCCCACAGTCCAGCAGTCCCACAGTCCCACAGAGACACACAGAGGCTTACTATAGTTTTAGGCTGACCCTTAAACTAACCCATGACTCTTACCCTGTTCAGCCATGGGGCTCGGTACCTTTTCTTAGAGCAGCGTAGTTGCTTTCTGCTTCTTCTGGCTTCTCTCTGGCGTTCTGCTCTGTGCTTCCTGTTCTCAGAGTTTTTTTAGTCTGTTAGCCCCACCCATATTCCTGTCTGCCTTTGGCCAATCAGTACCTTTTATTAAACCAGTGGGTGGGATAATTATTTACAATGAAACAGCACCATCTCCCACAAAAAAAATAGTTACTATTAGAATCAAACAAACACTCATACTAATGCAACTACCAAAATGGCCATTCAATACAGTAATTTTTACTTGGATTTTGCTTTTGTGGTGTTAGAGATGCAACCTGGGCCTCGTGAGCACGAGATGTGTACCTATTACTGGCTCACATCCCCAGCTTTCAGCATAGTATTTTTATTGAATAATCCTACTGCCTGTTGACTTGTGTGACCCTGTATCTGAGCCAAGCCTGAGTGTGTGAAAGCTGTTGAGCCTTTTTCTCTCTGTGATGTAGATTCTACTTTACCTTTCCCCTTAGGCCTTTTTGTTTTTCTGTTTTGAGGCTATTAATATAAGATACTCCCCTACTTTGCTTTCTATTCTGTGTCTAAGACAATGACCAAAAGTAATTTGAAGAAAGAAAGGGTTTATTTCATCTGCTGTCCAGAGTCATGCTGTGTCACTGAAGGACGTCAGGGGAACTCGGGTGGGGACTTGGAGACAGAAACTGAAGCACAGAGGAGGAACACGCTACTGCCTTTCTCAATCACCTTTCTTTCCAAGACCCCAAGACCACCTGCCAAGGTGGCACTACCCACTGGGCTGGGCCTCCCACATCAATCATTAAGCAAGAAAACACCTCACAGATTTGCCTACAGGCCAAGTGAGGCAGTTTTCTCAACTGATTTTGCTCCTTCCTAGATGACTTAAGTTTACTTCAAGTTGAACAAAAAAACCAATCAGCACTGATACTTTCTACTAAAATTACTATCTAGTGATTCTCAGGATACCGTAGGGAAGTTGAGAGAAGGCAGATTTTCTTCTTGTGTAACTCTGGTGTTGTCTGCTGTCGACCCTGACTGGAAAAGCTCATGTAGACCTGAGTCTCAGATTGACCATTTATTAGGCTTAAATTAATAATTTATATTTATCCTATAGACTCAACTTCCCAACCCATTGATTAGTTTCATTGACAGGTTAGTAGAAGAGGTCTGATTGTGGGGTTGGGACCAGAATTTAGGGCCTTGGTAATGCAAGGCTGGTGTTCTCCTTGGGAGCTGTAGTCCCAAACTGGTAGAAGGGTGTGTGTGTGTGTAGAGAAGAGAGAATATGTGCTACATTACGCATAATATTTAAATAATAAATTCTCTTTTCTTTTATATTAGTTCCTGGGAAAATGTAGGAGAGAGTAGCCAAATACAGGATTTTGCTTTATAGACTTTCAATTGTGGATTTTAAAAAGGTAGAAATATTATTGGAGCCTTCAGAATGGGCTGTCTCAGAGAAATGGTCAGCTATGCTGATTTAAAATGGGATTTTGTTATGGTTGTCTTAAGTGATAAATAAGTTGGGGCATACTGACTGGAGGTGTATTTCCTATGTAGTACCTCACTGCAGATACTATCCCTATATGTTGTCTTTTAATAAATGTTCACTTGTAAAATTGATGAGTCTTATACTTGTGTATTGTGACTTGAAATTATTTGTGCTTATGTGTCTAGGTATGGTATCTGTGTTGGACTTAATGCAAGGAGGTTTCCCTTCAAGAGCTTCATTTCATGAACTCTATAATATGTACAAAAAGTACATGCCAGATAAACTTGCAAGATTGGATCCAAGGCTATTTTGTAAGGTATAAATGCTGCTTCAATACAAATTTCATAGCAACAAAACTTTCCTATTAATTTCTAGTTGGAACTCAACTTTTAAAACCTGTTTTTCAGGCTCTTTTTAAAGCTTTGGGATTAAATGAAGTTGATTACAAGTTTGGGCTAACAAAAGTATTTTTCAGACCTGGCAAGGTAAATATGTATTTATTTTAAACTTTAGTATATGGTAGTTGGACTTGGCATGAATTTTCTTAGTTATTAGTGATTGATGTTATTACTAATATATTTAGCAGTGTGAAATTATGTTTCTATTCATTCAATTTTCCTGTTTGGGGGTGTTTCATATTCTGAGTTTAAATTTTAGTTTTAATCAGTATTGGAATCAGAGCATTGTTGAATTATATTTCTTAAATAAAGAATAACCAAATATCTCTAACATTTAAAATAAATTGAATTATTTCTAGAATATTTTAATTTTTGGGCCAGTTAGATAGCTCAGCATGTAACCCAAGATGGCCTAGAATTCTCTATCCAATTGTCTCAGACTCTTAAATGCTGAAATTATAAGCATGTGCCGCCTTGCTTGGTAGAGTTTCTTAGTAGGTGGTGGGAGTCTTCATTGTGAGAGAGTTTCACTAGAGTGTGGTAGTTATATAAAGCATATGAAATTGGACTGGAGTTTTTACTGAAAGTTGCCAAATTTTACAATGAAGCAATCTATGAACACTACATGTATTGGGTTGTATTTTTTGCTAACATAGTACTGCCATTGAGATATTCACTGACTGTAGAATCCTTTTTAGCTAACTGTATTCTGTAAACAAACACCTAAGGCTATTCACAAGTTTTAATAATATTTCTCCATTTCTAACATTTAAAATACTTGCTTAATTATTACATTCTTATAGTTGTAAACATAATTGTTATTGCAGCTAAATAACCACTTATACCAGTGTCTTGAGGATAAGCTAAGGATAATAAGTCTGATTCCACATTTTTGAGCATAGATGAAAAAGTGTGTTTGCACTAGTAGTGTGGGGTTTTCTCTGTGGTGTCTCTGTCATAGAACCATACCATTTCTTATGAAAAATTAAGAGAAAAATGAAAATATAGATAATAGCTGGATAGAGAAAGAACTTGGATTATTTACCTCCAGACAGATGAAAAGGGGTTGGCAAAAGCTTAAAGCAAGCAGATTCAGAGCTGTGTAGTCTTGTTATGCCTTTAAAATCTTTATGATTACAAAACCATTTTGTTGACTGGCATGTGACACCTTTAATACTTCAGTATGATATTTGATGAATAATGGAAATAATTCTGGAATTTGGTGGTAAATGCAGAGTAATACATTTTATTCATTAGCAGACAAATATCTGTTGCATTTGTGTGGTCTATATCTGTGTTGCAATTTCTTATTTTTGTCTTAAATGAGGGTGGGTTTTGGGAGAGACAGTACTTTTGATGGCTCTCCTGTTATAGCTGACCTTTACTGTTAAGAGCTGTGTGCATGTCTGAGAACAGGCTCAGACATGTTGGTCCTATTGAACATTTTTCCTCAAATGTCTCTGCCAATCCTCTGTAATTAGTCATTGAGTTTTTCATTTTCCTGTTTTTGCTGCTACATAAGAATGAGTAACCTTCCTATGCTCCAAAGGAATTGCTAAAGGACAAAAGAAAAGAGCCATGAAATGTGGCCAGACAACGTTATGGTTTCTGGTTCCTCTGTTAAGATGTCCTTGGTATTGGCCTTTATGATTTTCAGGAAGTTAGATTTGGGATTTGAAATTCATGTATTTTATTTTCTCTCTATGTGAACACGTTTACCCTTCAATGCTGACACTATGTTATCTTACTCCCAGTTTGCAGAATTTGATCAGATTATGAAGTCTGACCCTGACCACTTAGCAGAGTTGGTAAAAAGAGTCAATCTTTGGCTAGTCTGTAGTCGCTGGAAGAAAGTTCAGTGGTGCTCACTCTCAGTCATCAAGCGTAAGTGGCTCCATTATTTTCCAAAGAAAATACAAACATTTCCCATGGGCCAGTGCTTTCAGCTTATATACAGTGCATTTTGGAGGAAAGGATGGTTATTAAACTATCATGCCACACCTCTCACTTGTGGACTGTGTTGTAAAGGCATGCCATGGTCATTTACCAGGTAGGATCTTTGCAAAATGTTAATCAGGAAGCTCTAAAAAGAAAATCTAAGTTCCGAGTATGCTAGGAAATTCTAGATACTAGCAGCTGAAAAACTCCTTTACCACAGGGCTCTGAGAGACCACACCTGTAATATTCAGTGTGAATTTCTAGAAGGAAGTAAACTGTGTTTCCTAAAACCCCAAGATCCCAACAGCCCCTTATGAATGGGGTTGGCCACTCCCCCTTCAGGAGCCTGGGACCCTGGACAAGCGTCTTCGGACCTTATCAGCTGACACCTGAATCCCACCACAACTCATTTGGCAGGTTTACTTTTTAAGAAGACATAATTAATAGAACATTTAATGGAGATATGTCCTAGGACAGTTTGGTAATAGTGATGTTGCATGCTGCAGAATATATTTGAAATATAATGCTCGCTGCACCAATCATTTCTAAAATTATTTTTAAGAAGTTAAAGAAACATTGAATTTCCTGATTCTGATGGCTGGAATCACATATTCATCAAGATTTTTATGAGATTTGCTTTGTGGAAATGAATGGACTTTTAATTTATGTCCGATTTAAACCAAAAAATTTCTGTCTTTTTGTTTTACTCTTACACATAGTGAAAAACAAAATAAAATATCGAGCAGAAGCATGCATTAAGATGCAGAAAACCATTCGAATGTGGCTTTGCAAAAGGAGACATAAACCACGGTAAGATGAAGTGTCTAAAGATCTACACAACACCACAGCACAAAATGGCAATGAGGTCGATGAAGGGCAGCTGGGTCCTGTTTTCTTTGCAAATAGCTTTCTGTGCTCTGTGTTTGGAATCAGCTCATTTATTACTTAGCTTGGTGTTCAACCAAAGGGTTTGAGTGCCTGGCAGAGCTGTGAACACTAAATGGTTGGAATGAGAGGTTGAGAGAGATAGCTATCCTGGTTACCTCATGATCTGAGTTTCTTGATGATGCCAAGTTATACGATGTTTTGGAGGACACTCCATAGTCCGGTCATGCTTTTCAAGAATGTTCATAAATTAATCTTGTTTTGTTTGTCTGTCATTTCACTGTAGACATTTCATCTTCATTTTATTTAGAATTTGTATTACCAAGTTGCTTTTTAAGCTTTTAATATTCGAATAGCTATGGACACGACAGCTGTCCAAAGAGATATTGGATCCTTTCAGTTTTGTAATTCGAATCCTCATTTTTCTGTCTAAACACAGCTCAGTCCTATTGACAGTTATCAATCCTGCTCATAAGTGTATTTGATTCTTTTTGTACTTAATGAGAGAGCTGAACAGACTACTAAACAGTGCTGAAGACAGAAGTAACTGCCCGTTTAGCTCAGTGCTCCCTTTCTCTTGCTGGGAGTCCTCCCTACGACGTTAGCTTGGAGGTAAATATCTGACAGAATTTTGCTGTTGCAGCATTGATGGCCTGGTTAAGGTGGGCACCCTGAAGAAACGACTCAGTAAGTTCAATGAGGTAGTAAGTGCACTGAAAGATGGAAAGCCGGAGGTGAACAGACAGATCAAAGATCTTGAAATTTCTATTGATGCTCTGATGGCCAAAATTAAGGTGGGTAATTTTAATCCAGTTTACTTTAACTTTTTGTATAATTTGCTGTTTTCTTTTTTTTTATTGGTATTGAACTTGTATTGGAAAATATCCTTATTTATTCAAGATATGAAACATTAGTAAGTTGGATACTCACATTAATCTTTTCTCAATATTTGTAAAATTTTGTATTAAAAGGATAAATAACCATTATGGGATTTTTATGTTAGGTAAAATATACCCCTAGAGAGCAACTACAATACTAAACTTTGCTGTCAGGCTTTAGTCGTGATTCAGAGAGTTAATGTGAATTGTTTTATGCTGTTTTACTTTTCCAAAATCTGTTTTTATTCTTTTGTACTTTTATTCTGTGCTGGGAACTGAACAAAGTGCATGAGTATGGCCAGCAGATGCCATTCTACTGAGCTACGTCCTCAAGCCCCAGAGATGAAACTGTTAAATTATAAAAGTAATGTGTCATTGTTGAAAATGGGAAGATAATCACCTAAAACTCTTTTGAAGCACCACACTAAGCATTCAGCTAATACATTTGTATTTCCTTTGTAGTCATACTTTGCATGCATACATCTTTACATAGTTCGTTGTCATAATCAAGCAGGTCATTTTGTACCACTGCTGTTAGGTTACATGATTTGTTGTGGCTAACACATTACCTTCATAATTTACTTAGCAATTTTAAGAGTAGCTATTAATTTTCTTCATTTTTAATGAAAAATAAGGCCAGTTTTGGTTTCATTTTCAATTGCTTGATTATTAATGTGACTGGAAATATTTTCTAGAATTCTTGTTATTATATTTCATCTTTTTCAGTTTCCTCAATCATATGTTAAAGTTTTATAGGCATTTCCCAGTTAGCACTCAAGAGCCAATGCACTTAAACCTTGTTTAGATCCTGTAGACAGGGTTAGCTATTAGAGGCAGAGAGAAAACCTACCAAGGAAAGGATGAAAATTCTACAGTAGATTTGGCTGATTTTACAGATCAAAGGTGAGACTGGGTTATGAGGTTATCATTGTCAATCGAAAGTCACCAGGGGAATCATCCAACAGGGTTCCATGTAATTCCCCAGCTGTTCCTTAGGTCCTAACTGAATGCTCTAAGAAAAGAAGGCAAACTTTGGCTTAATGGGATAGTCATTCCTTAAAAATATTTTAAAGCTGCGCTTATATGATGATATCCACAGCATACTGCAGATATTGATGGCTTGTTTAATAAAACCTAAAGCCAGGTATGTGAAGATAGAGTTCCAAGAATGTGTGAATATCTGGACATGATGGGGTACCCCCATAATCCTAGTGTTTGTGAGGTCCTCAGCTCCAAGGCTAGTTCAAAGTTACCCTGGGCTATGTGAAACTGTTTAAAAAAAAACATATAAACATGGATCTGTTAGTTTTTTAGCTGTTTATATGTATCTTAGAGTTTTTTTTAAAAATATGAAAACCTACAAAACCAAAACATTGAATTTATCATTGTAGCCATTTTGAAGTGTACCGTTCAGTAGAGTTCAGCATATGCATATTGTATAGAGGATGTAACTTCTGAGGCACGTGTTCATTATTTGTCTTTTCAAGTCCACCATGATGACCAGGGAACAAATACAGAAAGAGTATGATGCGCTAGTTAAAAGCTCCGAGGAGCTCCTCAGTGCGCTGCAGAAAAAGAAGCAGCAAGAGGAGGAGGCGGAGAGGCTGAGGCGCATCCAGGAGGAGATGGAGAGAGAAAGGAAGAGGCGCGAGGAAGATGAAGAGCGTCGTCGGAAGGAGGAGGAGGAGAGGCGGATGTAAGGCATCCACTGTCCGGCAGGGTGATGGACAATGGCTCTCCTAAGCCTATATCCCTACTTATATCAGATGATTATGAGTTACTTATTTATTTCTATTTTGAGTGACAGGGATTCAGAGAGTAGCCAGGCTGGCCTAGAACTCTCATTCTCCTGCTACAGCCTTCTGAATAAGTGTGATACTTACACGCTGCCTGGGACAAATTGAACAATTTAAGAATGAGTTTGCAAAAAATTTAAAGTTCATTTTATATAGTTACATGAAGGTGTTATCTCCAGATTAGATGTTCCTAATCTGCAAATCTAAACATTGGGAAAAAAATCTAATGTCTGAATAGTTTTTATTACATTTATATGTGTGTGTATGTGTATGTATGTAGTACTTCTTTGCCATGACACGCACATAGAAGTCAGAGAGCAGCTTGTAGGAGCTGGTTCTCTCCCTCACCATGTGGGGGGACAAGCACTTTACCTTATGAGCCATCTTATTTTTCCTAAAGTCTGAAACTCTTTTGAGTAAGTCTTAGCACCAAAACTTAATTTAATATCATCTGTCCTTATTTTATTCTTGACTTTTGGAGACAGGCTCTTTTAGCACTGGCTGACCTGCATTTTGCTATATAAAGAAGAATGTCTTCAAACTTGTGGCAATCTTTGCCACTGCTTCCCAGTGCTGTGTTTATAGGCATGAGTGACCCTGCCCCCATTTTTTAAATTTGTTTTATATTAATGGGATACACTTCATACGACCATTTGATGTGCCCACCCACCCCTTTTCTCTCCCTCCCCATTTCTTCTCCTGGCAAGCCCTCTTCGGCATCCCTGGAAGTCACCATCCCACTTTCAGGTAGACTTCCCTCTTTTCTTAAGTTCCTCCATTAGAGAGAACACCGTCCTGTGTGTCCTGGATTATTTCACTTAACATGATGCTCTACTTCCTTCCATTTTACTCTAGACGGCACATTTCATTCTTCCTTCCCTGCTGTGTTCCCGGGCTGATTCTATAGCCTAGTTATTGTGAACACAGACATGCAGGTCACCTGTTGACACCATCGTCATTTCCATGGGCTATGAACTCATCCTTACAAGTTAATCTAGAAGGGCTTTCTGTTACGGTAAAGGATGATTGGATTTGCTTTACTTAAGAATTATTTAGGGGAGTTAAACTTCATGATATTTGAACCAGACTGATGATGTGTGGTCCGAGGCTGGCTCGTTCACTTATAGCTTGTCTTCTGAACGATCTCTCATCGTTAAAATCCTGAAGAAGTCTTTCTCTCATTTTTAGGAAACTTGAGATGGAAGCTAAGAGGAAGCAGGAAGAGGAAGAAAGGAAGAAGAGGGAGGATGATGAGAAACGGATCCAGGTATGTGCTTATTGGGCTGTGTTTTTACCAACTAGAATCCACAAGCAACGAAGAAGCTGAAGCGAATCCTGCTTTGCCGGAGCAGCCATTGCGGGTTTACCCCAGGAGTTCAAGGCCAACTCAGAAGGAAGTGCGAGGTGGGGCTTTGGTGCTAGCGATCTGAATTCAGATGCGGCCTTTGTCACTAGCAGAAATGCTGATATTATACATCACAATGAATTTCTCTTTGTAGAGTGGGATAGGTAAGTTATGGTAAATGAGTTACATGTTAAAGCTTATAGAACAATTTCTAGCTCAGTAAGCATTAGCATTGTTACTGTATTGAGGGGAAATTCACATAAATATTCACTTCAAATGTAACTTGGGGAACCAGAAAGCATATGTTAAGTGAGGTAAATGAGGGTCAGGAAGACAAATACATGTATCCAGTTTGGATTTCATGTGGGTTCAGGCCGTAAACTAGAACGGGGCCATGAGACGGAGACACAAGGAAAGGAGATATTAAGGGATGGGGGACAGCAATAGAAGAAAGTGGGAGGCAGAATACGGGGAGAGGGAGGGTGCAGGGGACGGGGGGCAGAGGGGAGGTAGGGATGGAGAAGTCAACCCAAATTAAATATGCGTAATCCCATGTGGAAACCTACTACTTCATAGTAATAAAAGTTAGTCAAAGCAAAAGAGGGTATCAATTTGTGATGGGGAGACACAGGAGGGGTCGGAAGGAGGAAACATGGGAAGGTCTGGAGGGAGGAAAGGCCAGGGAGAAGTGATGTAATAATATTTTAACTAAATATATTTTAATAATTAAAAACTTGCTTCTTAAAATATAACTTCAGTGTGTTACAGCATTATTTTTGTTACTATAGATACTAGAATGAATGAGTTAGGCTTAAGAGAGTCCTCAGCTCTCACTTTTTTTTTTTTTAATTCTAATTTGTTTGTTTTTGCTTTTGAGACAGGGTTTCTCTCTGTCATTCAGGCTTTGTAGATCAGGCTAGCCTCAAACTCACAGATCTGCCTGCCTCTGTCTCCCAAGTTCTGAGACTAAAGGCCTGCACCACTACTGCCTGACCCTCAACTCCCAGCTTTTGAAGAGTCCTGTCTGAGAATGATGGATCATGTTTTTCTTGTCTGGCTTTCATAGTATATGCTTGCAAGTATGGTATCGTTCAGTCCCGCATCCACTGCATCCACTGCATCCACTGCATATGTGTTCTTGTTAGCACCGGATGCTCATGTGGCCCAGGGATGCCCCTGTCCTGGTCACAGAATAGTGGAGCCATGCAACTTCATTTGGCTTTGGGGAAGTGAAGGATTAATGCTAATATTGTGGAGGGGACCCTGAGAGAGCTGTGTTTAAGCAGTCTGTGTTAGTAGAGAAGCTGGCCTGGGCCACTAAGCTTTCCTTTTGTTTGAGGTGATAATTTTGAGATGAAGAGCTTTTGCTAGGTGTGGTTTTCTGTGCTGCAGGCTGAGGTGGAGGAGCAGCTGGCTCGACAGCGGGAGGAGGAGTCTCAGCAGCAGGCAGTCCTGGCACAGGAGTGCAGGGACCGGGAGTTGGCCCTGCGCATTGCCCAGAACGAGTCTGAGCTCATCAGTGATGAGGTGCAGAGTGACCTAGCACTCAGAAGGTACTGGGGCCCTGGGTCGGCCATGATTGGGACTTTGTTGAACTTTCTTCAACTTCCTGATTCCCATCTTTATTTGAAGAGGACTAGAAGAGAGTCGTAGGTTTTAGGTTTTTGACATATTTGAAATAAAAGCATTTTAAAATTAGTTGGATTTACTTTTGTACTCAAATGAATGAAATAATTGATTTTTCCATTTAGTTATTGAACTGTTAAAGCACAAACCCCAATTTTCATTTAATGATTGTTCTAATAAGAACAAAACTCAGCTTTATTTCTGAAGTTTAAGGGTATTGTGTACTGGGCAGAAATTTAGTTTCTAAATACTTATTAAAACTCACATAGAAGTTAGTGACTATTATAATTTGGCTTAATACATATGAAATAGGGAGGGACTCTAGTTTTCTAACACAAATTTGAAACACTTAATATTATTAATACTTGCAACGAGGTGCAGTTTGCCTTCCCGGGCCTTAAAATAAGAATTCTGAATTATATCTAGGTATTATGGTGGAGTTTGGAGCAGTGTGGAAGTTCTTAATATTTGGCTAAAGTTGCAGAAAAGTTAATATGTCTCATTTAAGACTTTTATAACATAGAAAGTTATTTTATTTATTTATTTTAAAAGGCAAAACAAATTTGTGAGGGGTATATGCTTTCTGTATTCCAAGAGGTGTAAATAGATGTGAAATCTTGGTTTTCAGAACAGTAACCCCTAGATGGTGCTAAACTTCAACCACTAGATGGCGCTATTTGCTTGTACAAGGAAAAGGCAGTCATGTTAGCCTTCAGCCACAAAGATGGTTTTATTCACTTGTCATCACAGGTTTTTCCAGTGTGATTATCTGAGAAGCTTTGGAGTCTGAATTGTATGTGAAAGTATATGATATTGTAAATGAGAAGGCTAGAACTTTACATACAGAAGTGTCTAATAATTACATAATTTATGTATGTAATATATACATGGCTTTTGCTGTACTAAATGTTTCTTAGTTACTTTTCCAGCTTAAGTTCCTGTCCAGCAACTTCTAAGTAAGATTGTTTGTACATACATGTAATATGTTTTCAAATACCATCTTAATCCACACTTATGATCCTTGATAAAACTGTTAACTTCAAATCACATGAAATTGTAGAGATATCCAAATTTCTATTAACACCAAATCTCACAGCATATCAATGTCTGAACTTTCCAATCAATATATTTGCTTTTTAATTTTTACTAATTCCATTAATTTATTACTTTGTAATCTTTCCAATGAATATTTAAAAAACATATCAAAGTCTTACTGATCTTACGTAGATTAAATAGAACTTATATTTTTAAATCAGTGAGTAATTAGAACAAAAATCTATACAATCCAGATTTCTACAATTCAGAGCTGGTGGTGGTATTAACTGAAACATATTCTTTTCACAGAACTAATGGAGCAAGAGCCCACATGACACCGTATGTCATTTCTCTTCATTTCCTTAAAGATTGGGTTGATGTTTTGAGAAGTAGTTCCCTCCTGGAGTAAATTTTTAAATTGTTTCTCTTTATCAAAAGACAACAAAATATTTTTTTTTCACTTTTACTTGCCTAAGGGAAGTGTTTGGTGTTCAGCCATGATAGCTCCTTTTATCTGCTGTAGTTCTAACTTTAATACCAGCCGGTCTCATGCGGTGTTCGTCCACTCTCTCAGTTATAGTGGGCATGGAAGATGAAAGAAGAAGTAAATACTGAGTTTTCAGCGTAGATTTGACTAATCCTAGTAGGATGTGACCTGGGCCTCCATCCGGGGGCCTATCTAATGCTCCTTTCATTGTAAGTGTCCCCACAGGGAGAGCCCGACAACCCTGGAAAATATCAGAGCACACTGTACACATTTAAGGATATGTATACAGCCTGAGTTTTAACAGGGCTAAACTCCTTTATTCCTCGACTGTATCAGATTGCATCATCAATAGCAGGTGTCGTAGACAACATGAGCTGTGTCAACAGCCCTCCTGAAAATACCTGTAAAGGGGAAAGGCAGCCATTCACGATGAAACGTGAATTATGATGCTTGCATGGTTGCTATAGAAGACATGATTCACAGTCAGGTGTTTCTGCTTACCTAGAGAATCACCATGAATACTACAGCTAGAAATAAAACTGACAGAGACTGTCTCATGAACTCTAATGCTATATCATCAAGAACAGTATGTTTCAGAGCTTCAAGCAAAAGTAGGCACAATCTCTTCTCAGTTACACAATGTTTGGATCTGCATAAAAGCTGGGCATTAAAAATAAAAATTATGCATTAAAACTATGCAGAAATATGTTATTTTTGTGTGTATGCCTTACTTTAATGTGTCTGGCATACATGTCGGTCTTATGTGAGTCAGAGGACAGTTCCTGTTCAAAACACTTAAGTTCCTGACCCAGCAGGATCCAGCATCTCAGCAGGCAGCAGGAATGCAAACTTGCAGTATTGTTATTACCTCAGCACCAACAGAACTGTAGAGTACTTGCTGAATGCCACCCCCCCCCTCCAGTCTACTCTCTCTGCACTTGGAACAACTATTTTATAGTTGTCACGTGAACTTGTTAACTAAACACTGTAATTAATATCTAAGGTGAAATCACAGGCATTTGCAGGTAGCTCAGCACAGTCACAGGGTGAAAGTGCCTAGATGCAGGGGCCTAGTTTGGCTCAGTGAATCTTGTGTAGTTGGTGTAAAATATTGGTGAAGGTCGGAAAAGAGAGTGACTTGGTAGAAGTTGTCTCTGGGTGCTAAAACATTCAGAGACATCTCTGTATGAACAACAGACCACGTGATAAGAGCTTTGAAAAGGGATTTGACTCCTTTGGAACCTGCGTGGAATAAATAGATGGAAGGCACTTTAGGAAAAAGAGATGGTAAAAACAGACATTTTGAAGCAGGGAGACAATAGAATTAGAAATATTTTAAAAAACCTCTACTTTTAGAAAGTGACAAAATTTGGAAAAACTGATAGTATAAGTAGAGATGGATAGTGTATTGCTGAAAAGATAATTTTATTAGATTACATTTGCATAGATATTTTGTGGGCTTCATCTTTACCAGTCAGCTTCCGCAAGATTAATTTCTTCTACTGTGTTTTTTCTTCACAACTCTCCAGCAATGCCAAGTGTTGCCAATGTTACATATATATATAATTATATGTACACACACATGTTATATGTGTACACACACACACACACACACACACACACACACACACACACACACACACACACACACTGAATGCAAACCTCTGCCCCTTAATCAGGATTTCAGCTCTTTGCTACAAGAAACTGTACCTACAGTCAATACATCTATCCTTTTAACTGTGATTTTTATTTTTATTTTTTTTACTAAGTGTTTGTGGTTGCTAGACTTGGATGAATAGGACATATATGGAAATGATGAACTATGAAAGGGAAAAAGCAAAGGACAGGGATGAAATGAAATCAGGGAAGTATTGGCTTCCTGAACCCAGTGAAACTGTCACTGTGCTTCGCAGAATTACGCAAATGCTGAGGACTGTGACTTTCCTGAGTAATTAAAGAAATAGCAGATTTTAGATGTACTTATTCTTGCAGGATCAGGTTACACCAGGTTTAACATTTAACAAGTGCTTGTGTTGATTTTCTTCTTTCTTTTTTAAATGTAAACTTTGGTTTGGATCTGAAGATCTCTAGACTGTTCCTTGAGCATATCAGCTTCGTTAACCCCCATGAAGCTTTGTCTAGCTGACAGAGGTGCACTAAGCATTTTTGTTGCAAAAATCCTTGTACAGCATCTGTATCCTGCCAAGTTTCCTGCATGCATTTAGAGCATGCTATTTATATTCTGCCCATAAAAAATACCACTGAAGCATGGCCCTCATGAAATTTTATCTGAAAGTTTTTACACTGTGATAGAGATATGCTTAAATAATTTTAAACTCAGAGCTGCTGGTATGTTTTATGAATAGAATTATGGAAAAGTATGTCATTAATAGATACTTTACAAAGTCAAATGAGTAGTTGCAGTATTGATAATATTAAAAGTTAAGTATATTTTCATATATTTTAAACAATTTATGTGATGTGCCTTATGTATAATTGTGTTATATTATCATTTTTTTTCTTGTAGGGAACAAATGGCCAAAGAAATGTCAGAAATTTTGAGTAGGTTAGTGCAGTATATTTACAAAAATAAGTATTTACGACAAAAATCATACTTTTAAATTTCTTTTGATTATTTGGACCAGAATCTGTTGTATGAAATATGCTGTGTAACATTTCTGTATGAGAAGTCCCATCCTAACACAGGAAGAAGCAACAAGGACACAGCTGGCATTTTGGATGGGGCAAGTTTTCATTGATGATAGGTTGTGCTCAGCCTTGTGACTGAGTACTTTGGACCCCCCAGGGGATAGGAGTGGGACACCTAGTTTGGGAGCCGCATTGCCTAGCAGAGAGGGATGTAAGTGTGTATCTTAAACATGAATACTAGTTTAAAACCCACTGGTACAAAGTGAATATCTAGATAAAACAACCTCCTGGTAGTATCTTGTCTGTATTCTTTTGGTTATGAGCCTAGCCTTCAATGGCTGCACCGTCTCTCTAGCCCAAGTCCATAATTTTTAAAAGTAGATTTGAATCAATAATATTTAATCAACTTTAAACTGTAAAGATGAATTAAAGTGCTAATTTAGTAGGTTTTAAAAATCAAGTAAATTCTGTTACTATTGTAATGTTTGTATGATTGTCTTTATGATAAGGTTAATCAGTAGATTATACTTTTGTTTTACTATTTTAATAATACAGAGATGGAGAAGGGAGCATTTTCATGCATTAAATTCATTTACTACTTCTAACTCCAAATACATTTTTTAGCAGGCTTAGTGATATGAATGAAAAGCTAGTGTTATGTTTTATGTAATAATAATTTGAATCCAGTGTTTTCTTCAGAGTGTATCAAAGCATAACACACATGTACACACTTTGGTACTGGTGTCATATATATTTAACTATCAAACTGTATATTATATAAGTTGATTTCTTTTCCAAAGCAAAGGAAAATAGAAAAACTCATAATAATTTTCAGTTATTATCCTAGAAAACATTCTTGAGAGAGTATGGAGAAAAGTGATTCAATACTATACTGAATGTCAGTTTAGAGATGCAGAAAAGAGCATTTCCACAAGTATTAAAAATAATGTCTTGGTAAGAGTAATAGCTCTTGCAGGCACGTATCTGAGTCTTTGGAGAGTTCTTCTCGCGTACACCCTATACACATAGCTGTTTCATAAGGGCATTTTCATAAGCTATCTACTGAGTTAATTCCCGCCGTATCCCACCCACTCTGATTCTGTCTGTCCCTTCTTTCTCTCTTCTCTTAGACAGTTAAACTTCTACTTTCATCTCATCGGTACATGCATGATTTTTCTTATAGAAATCAAAAATAATCCAAGACTGACTTAATTAGATTAATGCAATTATTTCCAGTTATATACATTTTCCTGAAAATCTGACATAACATGGTTTTATTGTTGGATGCCTACATTTGCTCTGGATCTCACAGCTGACACTTAGGGCTAAGCCATTAGGAATGAAAAGCTTTATACATAAAATTGTCAGTCAGACAACTTGGTAGAAATGCAGATTCTGCAGTAAAATAGAGGAGGTTATAATAGTACCTATTGTTTATCAGCTGGTCTTACGTATATGATGGTTACTGCGTCACAGAGTTTTAAGTATGTAGTGTGAAATATGACATTTTTATCACCCAAAATATGCACATAGGCCTTTAAAAGAGGGAAAGATATCTTACATACTTCATTTTAGGTTTAATATTAAAAGTGTAATTTTCATCACCTCAGGAAAAGGTCATGTATTTTCTTTAAATTTTTTATTCTATTGAAAATAGATTATTTTTTCAAGTCACATATCCTGATTTATACCTTGCCCTTCCTCTGCTCCTCCCAGTTCCTCCCTACCCCCTCTCTCATCTGGATCCTTCTTGTCTCCCATGAGAAAACAAAAGGTTCCTAAGGGCCATAATAAAGTAAATATAGCGTAATATCATAAAATAAAATAGCACAAGCAAAAATAAGCAGAAGAAAGAGCTCAAGAAAGGCACAAAAGGGTGATGTAATTTCAGATGCCTTTTCAATAATGTTAGTCATATTTACTGTCTTTATTTTGGCTGTTTGCTGGGATGGCTATTTTTTTCAAGATGTAAAATGATGAGAGACTACACACTTGATTCCTGGTGGCTTCTTGACTGTTCTTTTGAAGAGGGAGGTCTTCCAGGTAGAATATGTAGGGATGGGGTGGAGCTTTACTTGTGTAAAGATATCCAAGGGTCAGGATTTTAGGGCCATAACATTTGCTTTCCTTCTTTCTATGCTTTGAGATCCGATGTGGTTACCCTCTTTTTGTTGTTGTGACATCGAGCTTAAAATAAATCATGCAGCTTAATTCTTCGTGTCTGCCTCTTGGCCAGTATATTTCCTGTTTAAATATGTAAAATTTATGATTACAGAGGTCCTGCTGTACAAGCTACCAAGGCAGCTGCTGGTACCAAGAAACATGATCTTAGTAAATGGAAATATGCAGAACTACGTGATACAATTAATACTTCTTGTGGTAAGTGCATGGAGAAGATGAAGAGGAGGGTGTGTGTGTGTGTGTGTGTGTGTGTGTGTGTGTGTGTGTGTGTGTGTGTGTGTGTGTTTGAACGTACCTGTGCATGTATGTGTGCACAAAGTACCTATGCCAGTATATTTGTTATTCTTTGTTCCCTTGAAGGTAGAGACATAATTTAGTCTCAAAATCAAAGGAAAAATATGTATTCTAGTTCTTTCCTATTGCTGTGATAAAATACCCTGACAGAAAGGATGTCACGAAAGGGTTTATTGCAGCTTACAGTTCCAGGCTACAGTCCATCATAATGTAGGACAAGGAGGCTGAAGGGGTCATATCACACCCATCAAGAGCAGAAAGAACAAATACACATATTGTACTTGCCTTGCTGGAACAGACCTGGTCCAAACCCAGGGAATGCTGCTGGCCGTGGTGGGCTGTGTCTTCTTACCTCAGTTAGCACAGCCAGGACAGTCTCCCACAGACACGTCCACAGATGAGCTAGCTTGGTCTAGGTGCCTCATTGAGACTTTTTCCCCAGGGGATTCTAGATTATCTAAGGTTGACAATTAAAGCTAACCATTCAGCATGATTATTGAATTAAATGCATTTTTGCTCATTTATTACCCAGGTCACAGAAAAGAAAGAAATACAATTATGACTTGGGCTATATTAATGATTGATTCTTCTAATGCTAATTGTAATGGTCAAATAGTTGGATATCTGAATCTTTTCTAAAAATCCAGAGTAATAAATAACAATGTAACCATTTCCTTTTATCCTGCCCCTTCCCCAGAAAGAACAGTTGTATGAGAGACAATATCCAGAGTTCACCCATTTAGGGCCTTGTTTAAACCGTAGTGTTTAAGGTCAGGACACTGACTAGTCATGGGAGCATCCTCCCCGGAAAGCTCTTGCTATGTGCTTGTCCTCACTGAGTACAGCGTCTCAGAAATGTATGTAACCCTTGCTTGCATTTGAGCACATTGTATTCTTTAAAAAAATCTGATTCAGTTTCTTCATATAAAAATACCTATTTAGTCTAGAGTTCTTGAATTGAACAAATGATATAGGATAGTAATAATATGTGAGTAATAATCTATAAGTGTGAAATATTGTGAAATATTCACCTTTCACTCTCTTCTTATCTTATACTATAAACTAAAAACACAAAATCAAAACCTGCTTATATACCTTTTTATGCTATGGAATAATTATATCAAATGAATAACTTAGGATGTTAATTTTTTCTTTCTATGTAATCAATAGACATTGAGCTCCTGGCAGCGTGCAGAGAAGAATTTCACAGGAGACTGAAAGTGTATCATGCCTGGAAGTCCAAGAACAAGAAGAGAAACACTGAGACAGAGCAGCGCGCTCCCAAGTCTGTTACTGATTATGGTAAAAACAAATCTGTACTTTTCAGTGTTTCAAGTGTGTTATATATAAATGCATGTTTCTGTATGTGATTGTTTTAGTAAAATAGGTAACATGAATTTCTCATATTGTGATATAGTGAACATGATACAACCATAATTGCCTGTCTTATAAGAAGTTATAGAACACTATGTGCATAGTTTCACACACACACACACACACACACACACACACACACACACACACACACACACACACACACCAGTATTATGTGTGGAGAGCGGGTCATATGTTGGGTCCAGTGCTCGCCTGGCAGGCGCTGTTCTCAGCGTTGCAAAAAAAGTCCAAACACAAACAGAAACAGGTTACATGTGAAAGTGTCAAGGCTACTATGATCAGTTCACTTTGCTAGTATTTTTATGTTGATAAATAGGATCTTGTTTTTATTTTAAAATTTTTCCTTATTTTGAAATTGCACCTAGTTCAGCTTTTAGAGTAGTTCCTCAAATAACTAAATATACTTGTATTTTAAATATAAAGGTATCCATCCCTTCTGGTCCTTTTATGGAATATTAGCCTAGAAAAGGAAAGAATTAGTTCTTGTGTTCATCATAACCATAACTATTGTCCTATTTTTTAAAAAGGTTCACTGCAAATTTTATTTTATAATACAATGAGTTTTGTCTAGATTCAGAAACTTGAGCAAGAAAATGGGACAGATGTCACATTGGTGTTCAGGTGGGCAGGGCAGCCTCACCAGAGCATGGCAGACTGCCACATTGGCTCAGATGACATGTGATATGAGCTAGATCATCAGTTTTTAAACAAGATTAATTCTTATCTTGCATATGGGTGTTTTTCCCTGTGTGTGTGTGTGTGCATGTGTGTGTGTGCCACAGATGTGCAGGTCAGAGAAGGCATTGGATATCCTGGAACTGGAGTTTCAGATGATTCTTAGTTGCTATGTATAGATTGGCATTGAACCTGGTCCGCTCATAGAGCAGCCAGTGCTCTTACCCATTGAGACATCTTTTCATCCCCAGTTTTTCAAAGTTTAAAGCAGTATCTGAAATTTCATTTTACTTTGGTACTTTTATAGCCTCATAATTTCTTGGTTCCGATTAGCATCAAAATCAACACTTGACCATGTGATTTAGCAATGTATTGAGTTTGAGTTCTTGGATGTAGTCGTAAATTCTCTCTACTTTCCAAGGAAATAAAAGCAATATTTAATAAAATTCAGCTAAATGATTGGGCCTCAGTTCTCCATTGTTGCAAAGAGTTATTAAGGTCAGTATTGTTAATAAGGGAGATGGTATTGGTGACTGTTCAGGGTTGGCTTTTGAAAAGTAAATTAAAATAGAATGAGGGCACGGGGAATCATCTGTAGCTGAGATATGGTGAGTTTTGAAAGGTAGCCCCAGTGAACATTGAGTTCAAAACCCTCCTTCAGCGTTTTCTCTGTATCGAAAATGGCAGCATGACTCTATGACTTGTTCATGGTTTATGTATTAAGATTGTGCCACAAATCATGTTTGTTTTATATATAAAAATCCACACCTTCACAAGAAAAGCAATAGACTCTTCTTTTAGCTCTACTATTCTTTTCTGCAAATGTTTTATGATTACCTTGACAGATGTTCGTTGTCTTGTAAAATGTTCACATCTGAGGAAATACACTGCCAAGGAAGGGGGTTTGCAAATACTTAATGGAGTTTTGAGTCAAATGTTGCTACTTTTTTTTTTTTTTTGTTTGTTTGTTTAACTACTTTTGTTCCCAAATAACATCTTGTGCTGTGAGTACAGTACTAGGTCAAGGTAATTTCTTAAGAGTCCTATTCAGGAGTAAAAAAAAAACCTTCAGAATGTTAAGCAAATGCAATCAATATATTAATGTTCAGAAAATTTGGTTATGAGCCATTTTCAGAACAAAAACCTGCTTCTGCCTGTACAGTATTTTCCATGCCTTTCTCTGCGCAGTTTTTCTCGGATAGAATTCGTTCTGACACATGAAGTTGAGAGGAGAAGTGAAAAGCACATAGATACCTCATAGGTCAGTGGAGAAGATTCTGTGCTGGGTAACCTTTGTATTTAGAAGTATTGGAATTCATTGAAAACCTGAAACGAGGACTTTCTATAATTCACAAAAACAAAACTTGATGTCATTGAGCATAAGAGCAATCTATTGATAAACTCTGATAAATTTCTACAATAAGAAACATTAGTTCATTTTCCTGGGCTGACTGCTGATGCTGTCATCTATCACACAAAGAAACTTTCATAAATAATTTTAGACAGTGGCAAACCGCCCACTGAACATTTATAATTGCTTCAAACCAAGATTTGGAAATAATTTAATCCGAGTTTCTAAAATAAAATGACATAAGTTTAATATTTAAGAAATATGAAGAAATCAGAATATATTGACTGTCTAAAAACAACAATGTTTATTATTATTAATTAGGTTTTTATATCCCAAAATTATAAATGAAGTTTATTTTAAATTTTTTGTACTCTTAGTCTGTGCCTCAAGTAGAATTCCAAAGATAAAATTAATAATTATGTAGTTTCCCTCCCTTCCTCTCTCTCCGCATTTCTTCCTCTATGCTGCTAAAACAAGTTTTAAAATCGGAATCCACGTATATCTAGACCAGTCTTTGAGTTCTTTGCTACAGATAGAGTATTTGCATGTTGGTTGGTCACCACCTCAATTGATGAGATGGATTTATAAATTTAAAAATGCTCGTTTAACAGCTTTGGCATTGTTACCTTCTCTTCATCATGCAATGTTTGTTCACAGATTTTGCACCATTTTTGACCAATTCACGTAAGTCAATGGGTGGTAACTCATGAGCTAACTGGAAGAGGGGTTAAGATACTTTATAGATACTAACTCTCTGCCAAACACTGTTTTGCTACATTGTAAGTGGAGTTGTAGAAGATTAAAGATGCCTGCTTACATTTAGATATATCTTAAATTGATATATGACACATTTTCTCAGATCAATCCAAAACACGTGGGCAAAACTATTATTAGATAAATGATGGTATCATCTGCCAAATTTCATGCATTTAAAACTGGGTGTGTACACCGCTTAGTGTAGCAAAATGCTGTTTCACTTCCCAACTGACCTTCTAGAAGAAAGACTAACTCTTGGGTGCTGGTTGCAGATGCTGCTCTTGATGGTGCTTCTGTTTCTGTCCAAAGAGATTTGAGTTCTGTGTAGTGAGGTCACAAATTTAATAACGGCATCTGCTAGCAGAAAGAGGGAGATAATGTGATACACATTTTCTTCCATATTTTAGAAACTTTGGGTTACCTATACCTGCAGAATCCCTAGAGTTGTGCATTATATCATTTGCCAGCTCATTGGCCTGATTTTTCTAAGTACTTCTTAGAATTTATATTTTGTTTTGTTGTTGGAGACATCATTTCATTCTGTAGCTATCCCAGACTAGCCCTCGACCTTCCAAGTGTCAGGGCATATTTCTTTCTCTCTGACTTTTAAAGTGAGCATAGTCAGAGAGCAAGCTGTTGAGAAGATTAGTTTCAAGATTTTAATATCTGATGGTTTTAACTTAGCTGAAGTTCTTCACTTCACTCTCCTTAATAACATTTAAGTCTCTTGTTACTAGAAAATGTTATCAAAAAGTTTAGTTTCTTAATCTTACTCAGCATATTAACTTCAGGAGACAGTTATTTTAGAAAATAAGTTAACGAATAGAGACTGTCAATGCCTTAGTAAATTTCTAACACTCATTCACTACCCAAAAGAGTTGGTGTTTTCAAATTATTTGTTTAGTTTTTGAGGTGGGAGTCTCCCTCTGTAACTTGGCTGGTCTAAAGCCAATGTTTCTTAAACTTATGTGATCACTGAGTTGCCAAGTACAGTGGACAGAACAGGAGCAAGGTAACAAAACCATCTCTATTTCTACGCTGTAGGCCGTGTTGGTCCTAATGTCTCTGAAAAATTTGTAACCATGTGTGGCCTCCTCATGTGCTTTTTTTGCTTTTATGCTTTCTCTGACTTGCAAATAAATAGACTGAACTTTCCATAAGCTGTTGCTGTTTCTTGGGGCAGAATCTAGAGCAGGAGTGTTTTCATTCTTTTGATGTTTTTGCAGGTTCTTAGAAAAGCCACAGGACTGTTCCTGGGTTTTATGTATTGTATACTCTTTCATGGATGCTCTTTGATTTTCATATTGAGGTTTTTAGAACTTCAGTAAGTTGTTGTTCTACTTTCAAAGCTAAGATATAAAGCGTATAAACAGTCTCAGACTTATGCTGCTCAGGATGTAAAGCCATTGCCCTAGGAAAGTGTTTACATTTGCGCATTAAATAAAAGACCAGTCATTCAGCACTGAATTGAGCATGGGTTAGAACTAGTGAAAAAGGAAGAATTTTTTTTTCTTTCTCTTGGCAAGGAAATCGTATGAGATATACTTTTTAGTTCAGTGGGTTTTCTGCTGTGAGAAATCTCATTTCATACTTACTGTTACAGGTAGGGTTTGGGGGCATGTTTCTCTAGATGCTGTTAGCTGTGCTGCTATCTTGACCTTTAAAAAACCCAAAGTGGCAAAAAAAGAAACATTTTGAAAAGATTTCCCTTTTTGAGGAAATATAATTAAGTGAAAAAAATCTTTCTAATTTTAAAGTTACCATTTACTTAGTTTTAAGTAGTCAACTGTAAGTTTTTCTTCAACTTCAACTTGAATTCCTGTAGAAAAAATAATACTAGACTGCTTGCCTGCTATGTGAATTAATTTGGGGTTACTGATAAGTCATTTGGGGGATTCTGGTAAGGGTTTTGTTGCCTCTGGTGGTGGTGATGGTGGCGGCGGCAGTGGCACTCCTGTGTGTGTGTGTGTGTGTGTGTGTGTGTGTACCATCCTTTTATGTATACACACTGCTTTAGAGTGTGTACCATGTATTACACAATGATTGAGTATCTGTACTATGTATGCATAATGCTTGAGTGTGTGGATGTATACCATTCATGTGCATAATGCTTAAATGTATGTGTACTGTGTGTGCACGATGCTTGAGGGTATGTGTATGGGTACTGCGCATATGCACAATACTTGACAGTGTGTGTACTGTGCGTGTGCCCGTGCCTGGCTATGTGTATATATATATAACATGTCTGTACATGGCACAATAATTGAGTGTGTATACACTGTACATATGCACAGTGCTTGGTTATGTATATGAATGCATGCACATTCATAGTGTCAAGAAACATTTTTTGGCAAAGGCAATTCTAAGAAATCCCGTTCTGAATCTGATTCATTAGTAGGCAGCTAATACTGACATTTTAAATTGATGTGTAGGAACCTCCGTTCTTCCCTTTCCCTTTTAGAAGTCTTGGTGTATTTTAGGAATGTCTGTTTTCTTTTCCCACGGGCGGCTGGTGTAACATTGCCTGTTGTGTGTAATAGCTCAGCAGAACCCTGCGGTTCAGCTTCCTGCCAGGCAGCAGGAGATTGAGATGAACAGGCAGCAGCGCTTCTTCCGCATCCCGTTCATCCGTCCTGCTGACCAGTACAAAGACCCTCAGAACAAGAAAAAGGGCTGGTGGTATGCCCATTTTGACGGACCATGGATTGCTCGGCAGATGGAACTCCACCCCGACAAGCCACCCATCCTTCTTGTAGCTGGTGTGTATAATTTACAGGCAAAAATAAAATCAAACAAAAAAGGATTGTAAAGCCTTGGATGAAACATTCTAATATATAATGTAATAAGTCAGTCACTGTGTTTCAGAGTTGAATGACAAAGCTTTGCAATTCAGTTACATTTCCAGTTGATGGAAGATTAACTAACTGATTTACAAAGCAAAATTGTTTTTAATGCCTGTTTCGAGAATATAAAAATATGTCTCAAGAAACTTGTCATTGGTGTGTACTTCATCTGTGGTTTTGTACTAGCTTTGAGGGCATACAGAATTTGTGTTAACCCCGATGACTACTTGCTTAATGGTGGGTTTATAAACTTTGAGAATCCTTAGTGGGGGCAAGTTTAAGTGGTTTCTGGAGAACTTAATAAGATTTCTATTTTAGAGAAATAGTGATAGGTTCTCAAATCTGTGAGAATTGTTGGGTATTCCAGGAATAGCACTCATAAAAATGCTGTGCAAAGAGATGGTAATTTTGTGATGTCTCCTGTCTGCAGGCAAGGATGACATGGAGATGTGTGAGTTGAATCTCGAGGAAACCGGTCTGACTCGGAAGCGTGGTGCTGAGATCTTGCCCAGACAGTTTGAAGAGATCTGGGAGCGCTGTGGAGGCATTCAGTACCTTCAAAGCGCCATCGAGAGCAGGCAGGCCCGGCCCACCTATGCCACGGCCATGCTGCAGAACCTGCTCAAGTAGACTGCAGGCTTACAGCCTAGCCCTGACCACACAGGCGGGGAGGTGATCAGAGGCCCACCATTTCCTTGCTCCTGGTAGAATGCCTTATGCAAAGTGAACAGATTTTATTAATCATGGATTTGCTAATTGGTTCAAGGTTAATTAAGGTTGAGGTAGTGGGGTCAGGACCTAAAAAGAGAACAGCCCTGATCTCAGCTGTGACCCCCCACCTCTTGCTGTTCTCATGTTTTCTGCACCTGGACAGATTCCACACTTCTCACTCTCTGACTACCCTAAGTCCATGTGATTATTGTCAAGGATGAGACATTTTTTAATCTCAAAACTTTTTAAAGGATGATACAGTGCCTTTATAATTGGTATAATGAAATCTTAGCTTAATTTTGTGCAAGAATTAAGGTACTTTAAATGATTAAGGCACAGAGCTTTTGGATCTGAAAAGTTGTATTTTGTCTGATTTCAGAAATACTCCTTCTTGCAGTGTGCTCAGCCTGAGTGAAGCCCAAGTTCTAGAATTCTGGAAAGAGCCTTAATGTATAGATTGTATCCTGTGCAGAAGAGGTGCTGGACATTTGCAGCCTAGACATAGGGCACTTTTCTCCCAAACTCTGTGTTCCTCTTGGGATCTCCTCTTCCTAATTCATGGATGGGTAAAGGAAATTCAGATCCTTTGAGTGACTCAGAGGTTTGCTCTAGCTTTGTTTGTTTGGGAGGGGACACAGGGTTGTGGTGGTGCTGAGACCTTCCTGCACTGAACCCAAACCTTTGCTCTTCACCTCAACTGTCCTTCAGCTCAATCCTGTCCCGTTACTCCCTGTGATTTAAGCTGGCGTGCTGCTTCAGACATCCCGGCATCTGTTTTGGCCTTTGAAATGTGGTAATTGTAGAGCTGTTTTGTAAACTTGGTAACTCAGCACCCCTTGAACTTAAGCAGAACTTGTTTCATGCTGCAGGTGGGTTTCAAACACTCCTTTTGTGTGCTTTTAGTCCCCATCAGATGTCAGCAGCTGGAGCTAATATTTATGACTTTAATATTAGGAACTTAGAGACAAAACCGCATCAAGGAGTTATGGTGATGCCCTGAGGCGTTTGTTTGTATTTTAGAATAACAGTAAGAAGTAAGATCTTCCTTTACACTCCTTTGTTTTTAAATACCCTAACCTTTGAAATGTTAGGGTTTTGTTGTCTTTTTTGTTTTTGTCTTTTCCTTAGAAAGATACCTCAGTTAGGAACTATCTACCAGCTGATGGGGTTAATGCTTAGAAGCCAGATCTGTTCTCACGATTGCTCCTCTCCAAATGTCTTAGTATTGAAGTACTTATTTATTACGATACTGTGGAAATGATTGTTTTGTGTTAAGGAAATGAAATGGCCCTGTCTATACTAATAACTGACGGTGTGTATGGGGTTTCTTCTGGAGGTTGTCTTATTGCTTAGACTCTCACACCATTTGGTCATTTGGTGATTGGTGGCGGAAGGTGTAGTTCCTGAAATAAACAGCCTATTTTTCTCTCTTGCATCTCTCTCCTTTGGTTGGTGTCGTTATTTGTGCAGAATAACAAATACACTTTATTTCCTAATCATCAATGAATGTAGACCTTGATAAAAACCTCGGGACCTGGTTGATTGTCAGTGACTTGTCAGGACAGCTCTGTTTTCTGGAGCACTTTTATATGTCTTCTAGTTCCATGAATAAGCACCAGATGGAAAATTAATCAAAAGTAGAAATTATTGATAGAACTTAAAAATTTAAAGAATTCATAGGACATGTAGGACAGCAAAGCATTGTTGAAAGGTTTGTGATTTGTTAATTTTCCACTTAAATGTCAAACCCTTTTCTTTCTAATTGTGTCACCCAGATGTCCTACAGTTTATCTGTTTCAAGTAGTCTCCTGAATTAATTTTGCGAAGCAGGAGAACTGCCCTAATTCAGGCAGGCCTTGAGCCTTCCACACATCGTAGCACAGCACTCAGATCCTTCCAGGGAAACTTTAGGATGTCATTTTTGGGAACACAGCAGAAACGATGTTCTATGAGATGCTGATGCAACTTCTCTTCCACGTTTTTGGTTCAGAGCTACAAAGGCGATGTGAGAACTGAGAGCCTCCATGTCAATTAACGCTTATTTTAGTCAACCATTTAAAATTAGAACTTTAAACCAATGTGTGCTAAACCTGAAGAATTAATTTCCCTAAAGCTTTTCAGTTCCAGTTTCTCCCATAGTATGTGTACATTTTAATAGAATGTGACACAGAGCCCAATGCCAGCGGCATAGAGGAGATGTGTGTTAGTAGGGAGCTGTGCCCTCACAGAGGACAGGGGGTTTTTAGAGCTCTGGTGTGTTCAAAAGCTGCACCTTTACTGTCAAGGAGACAACACCTGCTAAGGACTATGTAAAGAAGCAAAATTATTGAGACTGGCCTGCCCTAAAGTCTAGTGAGACAGGTTTTTACTTCGGCCTATATAAAAATCTTTACAGACCAGTGAACCCTTCCGATTCGCAAGCAACTAAGGAAACAGCTTAAGGCAAAACAAGGAGATTATTGTGAGATCGAGACAGTAGAAAGCACAGGCAAAATAATAATGATGGACATTTTATTACATGTGATCTTTATTAACCGAGTTACTTTTCCCATGTTGAGGATTGAACCCAGGGCTTTATACAGGCGAGGCTCTATCATGGAGGCACCTCCCTGGCCTTTAGGTGGATACATTTAGAATATAGTTTTACTCACAGGTTACTAATATGGTTCTCAGGGGATTCAAATATGTAGACCTTTGGTTTCTTAAAATAGCTTTAAAATACTTGGATCATCAGAATATTTATTGAGCTAATCAGTCAGTTAATACTAAGTTAATGAAAGTTTTACTTCCTTATATTCAAAAAAGTTGTAGAAAGCCAGGGCAGTCATACAATTTACTACTAGACCATGAAAAAGATATAGCTGCCTTTGCTCCAGCTCTGTACCAAAAGGAGTGAAAACAATGTTTTGTTCGCTCAACCAATCCCAGGAGACTTCCAAAGGGTTGTTCCTGTACTTCCCTGTTTATCCTTAATGGCAGTGAGTAAGTATTGAGTTTTACTTTCCTTCAGAAGATACACCAACAGAGGGGGAGGAAAGGGCAGAGGGCATTTAACAATGAGGATAAATATGAGGTGTGGAGACCATAGGGCAGAGAAGAGCAGTATTGGAAGAGAAGGGAAATTGTGCATCCACTGACGATTGCACCTCAATTGGGAAACACTGATACAAACACTCCTGGGTCCTTGCTGGGTTTTAAGATGCATTTTGTACAGCTTATGAACAGAAATCAAAGTTAGTAAACTGAGTCACCTGGTGTGTAGATCTTAGCAGGTAAGAATGGTGCAGCTAAGCTGGAGGTGCCAGAAGAGAACGTGGCATCCTGTACATGAGCCTTATGCAAGAGTAGGTGTCCTGCCTGTCTGCCTGGGTCAATGCCACTTCTTTTGACTATTTGCTGCAATCCAAATCAGTGTCTTCTTCCCCAGCACTAACCTATGTATGAAGGAACTTTAATTCTTGGAAGTTTCCCAGGAAATAATTAGGAAAATTAATGCACATTATAAACTTCATAATCTTTAGTTTCCATTTTCATCAATATAGAAACTCAACTTCAAACTACAAACAGGGTTATTAAATGGCCACTTTTCCCTTCTGGAAATTAGTCTATTTGTACTTGTTAAATTTTCTTCATGAAAAGTGTGTATCTAATACTTTCTTAAAATATCAATGTACTGGAAACTCAAATAAATGCCTTGTATGTAGAACATCCTTGTGTATTGTGTGCTTTTAATAGAGTGTGTGAAGTGTCCCACTGTTGGTAAATCTCAGGCATGGCATGTTGGGGATAGGTGGCTGCATGGAGAGGCAGGCACTTCAGGAGATAGGCAGGATATATGTGAGACTGGAGGCAAACCATTCTTGGATGTCTCACCCCAGACTGTGACAAGTCTGTGAGTAAAAGTTTGTAAAACCTGATGACTCAGAGAGAAGTCCTCTCTAAGGCTCTGAACACCAGTCTGTATGACTCTTCAAGGAGTGTGGGATCTTCTATGCTAGCAGTCTCTGAAACGGAAGGAGGCTAATGCCTGTCTTTACTGCTTTTTCCCAGGTGCCGAAAGATGTATGATTGACAGAGTCAAAAGCATTTAACCTAAAATGGGATGCTTCCTCACATTGTATAGAATGTTTAGCCTACTTAGCTTCTCTATAAAAATCTGCCCTGCCCTGCTTAGCATAGGACTTAGCATAGGACTAAATTGTGGATGATCAGGCTGCAAAAGGATGGGGTGTGTAATTCTCCTTATTAAGAGAAATTAAGTAATGCTCTTGCTTGTAATTGGCCTAATGCTTTTACAGTTCTGTTTGTATTTGGGATGCTCCAGGGATATCGGGTTAGCTCAGTTTATCCTTGCCATTATTCTGCATTCTGTGACCTTGTCACCATCGACCAATTTGACATCCTTATCCAGGTATATGTCTTCATTTGTGGGAAGACTGGAACAGGAATGGTTGGTTTGTGAGATCAATGGGAAGGAATTTAAAAGTCCTGTGTGCCTTCTCCATGGGAGAATACCACTTTTCAAAACACTTCACTATAAGCAAATTATTTGGTTTTGGTTTGGTAGTTTCTTGTTAAATATTGCTATCAGTGTCTACTGTTAGGTTGTCCCAGCAGTACTAAAATAACTCAGTTAAATCACTTATTAAACCCATGGAATGATGAGTAACATACAGATTCACTTTACTATAAATCTATGAATATAGCATCTACATTACTAAATTTGTGATTTACCCCAAATATATTTGGCAATTGGGCACTTAAAGAGATGTAGAGATATGAATTTTTATCAAATAGCACATTAAATGCTGAGCTGTATGTCATTGGTGCCAATATAGATACATACAGGGCAGTTTGAGGACAGTTCATCTGGTAGAAAAACATGCGCATTATGTTGTATTTTGCATCCTCACTTCTTCGGCTTCTCACCATTGCCTTCTCTGGGGTCAAGAAGAGTAAAGTTTTTCCCATGATGTGTGTATCTGAGTCTCAGTTTCTCTTTCTTTTGAAGAGCAATTCAGAAATCATCGGCAACAAAATAATCTACTATGTAAGCAAGAACTGCTTATATAAAACCAGAATGAATTCCTAAAAACTGGAGGCAGGTGGGGGGAAGAGGAGGGGAGAGGGAAGGAAGAGAAAGGAACCATAGTGTAGAACATCACCACTGTGCTTGCTACCACATCATACGTGAGAAACATGACCCTCACCAAGTGATTATCTTTAAAATTAAAATATTTTTAAAATTTAGAATTTTATGTGCGTGAGTGTTTTACCTACCTTCATGTATGGGAACCACATATCCTTCTAGTGCCTTCAGCAATAACTAGAAGAGGGTGTTAGATCCCATAGAACTGGGATGATCAGTTATGAGCTATCTGTGCGTGCTAGGAACTGAACTCCAGACTTCTGGAAAAGCAACATGTATTTTTAACCACTGAGTCATCTCTTCCGCCTGCCTCCTCACCCCAACTTTAAATAAATAAATAGATAGATAGATAAATAAATAAATAAATAAATAAATAAATAAATAAATTAAAAAAAAAAAAAACCACTGTGTAGGTGGGTCTGTTTGGGATTATGTGCACATGAGCACAAAGGCCAGAGGAGGGTGTTTGAGCTCCCTGGAGCTAGGGTTGCAGGTATATATGAGCCACTCAGTGTGGGTGTTGGGGTGTGAAAAAGCAGTATACACTTTTAGCCACTTACCTATCTCTCCAGCCCAAATGACAGCCTTTTAAATGTATATTCTATTATATAAAAGTGCCTTATCCCTGATACTGTACAACCCACAAACACGTTGCTCTTGTTGGACATAAACTTTAATAATTTAAAGACAGAAGCCAATCTTTTTTTTCCAACTTGAGTACCATCCAAAAGTAGCCAAAATGTGTTCCACTGATAGTTTTGAGTTTGGACTAAAAATTTCCTTTCCCCAGGCTTAACCAGTCATCAAATACATTATATTTGAGCCTGTTATAGTATGCCTAGATGCCAATGACCATTGTATATATTTGCCGTCATTTTTCAGAAGTTAACAGAATAGATACACTTTTAAAGAAAGAAAGCTGCCTTTCTACATAGTTTAAAATATAATGTATGTGTTTTTAGTTAATTTTTCCCCCAATCATGATGGTCAAATTCTTCAAGGCCTACATCAGATAGTTCAGAATTTCTTTTCTTGGCTACCTGGAAGACAAAGAGTTTTATTTTAAGAGCCATACAAGGTCAAGTCAACATTAACTCTGGTCTAACTTCTATTTGTGAGTGAGAAGGTGGGCCTGCTATTTAGGAAATCTTTGAGTGGCCAGGATGGCTTCCATTTATTATTAACCCACAGGGACTGCATCCCTTCTTTTCTTAAGCCTAAACCCATTTTCAGGATAATCATATTTTAGAGCAGAAGTGACAAACGATCTGGGCATGAATTTTACCACAGCTCTTCCCACTGACAGAAGACTCCACTAATCTATTACAGCATCCTTCCTTAAGGAAGACACATGCCCTTCAGCTACCACAATGCCTGTAACCTTAGAGAATCAGCCTTGACATATATGTTTGTTCTTACTGTTTGTCTATTTTTTTTAAACTGTGAATAATCAGTTTCTTTTATTTGCTGGGAATCTTCATTTGGCACATGGCCCTTAACTCCTGCTGGTATTTCAAGATTTAATTGATGTTTTCATCATCCTGGATGCAACATGATGTCTCTTGATGTTAGCTCTATGCTCATGAGGTTGACTATTGAAAAAGATTCCCTTCGGAAAGCAAACCACCTCTCAAAGTAGCGTCAGATTTTATCAATATCAGATCCTGCATCCTGCCATCATTTTGTGACCTTTGTCTAAATTTGTTTAGTTTTTTTTTTTTTTTTTAATTTTCTGGTTTCAAAAACTCAGATGGTACACCTCATTCCCAATATGCAACTGAATAAAAATTATTATTCCTTCTAGTCTTATTGTTAGTGGCCTTGATTGCATGTCAGCTGGAAACTGCCTCAGGTGTCTGAGGAATGTGTGCTTTGATTGTCTGTAGAGTGAGCACTGGTTGCTTCCACTGATTTTTAATATCCAACACTTCATATAATTTTTAAAAACAGGTAATGTAGGAATAAAAATGCGCACTATCTCTTCCCTCAAAGCTCTTTTACAAAACTAAAGCTCTGTAGATTGCATATAAGAAGACTACAGATCACTTAGTTAAAATATAAAATAATTTTGGTAAAAGAGAAGTGTTTTATAAAAGAGAATTGAGCTTTGAAGAATTTCTGAAGTTGCTCCCATTTCACAAATAGTTCTGCATATATGTGTATGTATGTGTGTGTGTGTGTATTACTTTGGGTGATGGTTATTTGAAATAAAAAGAAAATTAAGCCAGCGGTGACTGGTGCCCACCATCGCAGCACTCCAGAGGCTGAGGCAAGAGGATGTTACACTCAAGACTGGCCTGTGTTATATAGCTTATTTCAAAACAGAAAGTAAAGAAATGTAAGAATAATTTATGTGAAATTACTTAGTACCATAAATATTATTACTTTGAAAATTTCAGTTTTGTCAAAATATATTTGATTACCAACACATTTTTTTTTTTTCAGGAAAAGATTTCGTTTATTCCTGTGATTTCATTATTTTGTCTATTTCAGCCGATGAGTGTTCTGCCTCTCTTCTTGAACCAGGAAATATCTCCACCCACTCATGCTAAGTTTTGAAAATCTACCAAATAAAAATTGGTGCTTTACATGTCTCCATTAAAAAATTTTAAAAAGGTACAGAATTGGTTCTATTGTTTTTCAAAATTTAAACTTCTTCAAACAAGTGTGTAAAAAAGGAAAGTACAATTTTACCTTTTTTTGCTGATGTAACGTCTTAACCCTAAGTTGGTGGTCTTGGTTTGTAAAGTGATCTGGTGGCCTGCAGGAGAAAGCGACAGTGTTATCCTTTGCTCCACAGTAAGAACAGCTGTTTTCTCATGCCATTTTGTTTTGAAATTGTGACAAGTGAAAACAGCCAGCACAACCTTGCAGGAGCAGCCACTTGGGTTTTGCTTTTCAGATGGCCTATGCTGCAGGGCACTGGCCTCAGAAGGGTTGACAGAACCCATGGGAACGATGGGAGGGCAAGTTCATCATGCAAAGGGCAGTGTTTGAAGCCAAGCTTGAATTGTGACTACTCTAAGAGCTCTATCGGAGCATCTGTTCACAATGCTATTAAGAAAGGGCTGATTGTAACTGCTGTATACAATTCCAGACTTTACTATATCGTACAACTTCTGTTCATAAAATATATGTTCTCGATTTATATTTTTCATCATAAAATGGGTATACATACAGGTTTTCTTTCAAGTAGATGTTTTTCCTAATCTTTAAAAATATGTATATGCTTTGCTTTGTTTCTTTAAGTTTTGACAGTTCATAGTTTAGTATAACAGATTTTAGTAACTGTCACCCTTTGTTCTCCTGTCCAGCAACCCCCCCTCCATTGCCTTTCTGAAGAAACCCTTCCATCTCTGAGCAATGGTATATTTCTTCACCCTTGGTAAAATCATATGCTGATAGTTTCTTGATAGTGTGTGCCTAGTGTATCTGGCTGTGGAAAACAGAGAGGCTGATCTGGCCTAAAACTGTTCTGGGTGCACACAGGCAAGGTGAAATGGTGTCTTCTGGTACATCTTTAGGGACAATCCCCTCCTTGCCATCTTATGTTGTGTATAATTAGGTATGCATGTGATTAAAGTCCACTGCATTATGAGATAAGATATGCACGATAGGAAAAGGAAATTGTATAACCCAATATATCAATCAAGACAGAACCGCTCAAACATACCCCTTAGTAGCCAGCTCCATAAAAAGAGGCTCTGGGCTACAGCCAGTGAGCCTTGAGTATGCCCATTCCACTGTCCATCTTAATAGTACATTCCTCTGTAATCCACATGGTTGCATTATCTTCTGTAAGTCTACGTGAGCCTTTATTCTCAACTGTTTTGGTAAGAGTCCAAGAACTTAGAAGCATCTGGCCCAGACCATAAACACCAATGAAAACAAACAATTGTGTGTACGAATCTCAGAGAATAGGTATGACTTAAAGATTGTTTAAAAGTAGAGTACCTGAGTAACATTTAAATGTTTATAGATGCTGATAAGTTTTTCTTGAAAAGGGACATTTCTGATGTGCAGGTCCACCAGCAATGATGGGCAGGAGCCGTGCTGCCCTCTGCTTCACATTTCTGCACTGGATATCATCAACCTTCTTACCAAGCTCATGAGCAATTCAAAAGATCATGCTTGAACATCCCTGTCCACAGCGAGACTGAACATCCTCTGTACTCAATGGTCTTTAGATTTCTTCTGTGAACAGTAACTCTATCCATTGCTCACTTTATCATTAGGATAAACTTTGTCTTTTATTCACACTCTGAGACTCATTATTATAAACAGTAGCTTGTCTATAGTATAAGGCTATATTTTTCTTTAATTTTATTTAGCTGTTAGTTTCACTTTTAACACCCCGCCCCCGCTTGTCTGGGAGGGAAATACTGATGTCTTTTGGGTTGGTATCTAGTTAGCATGTCCCTTTTAGGTTATAGAAATTTGTTTTGTTTTGTGGAGAGGGAGCTGCAAACTGAAATTTGCTAGTCTTGAGCCGGCAGCAATCCTCCTGACATAGCCTCTGAAGTGCTGGGCCACCCACCATGCCTGGATCAAAAGTCATTAAAAACATTTTTTCTTCATGCTTAGAAGAATATCTCTGAATTTGTAAATGGGAAGCAGCTGTACTTGAACCATGAGCTCCTGGGTCAATCCTTCCCTTGTGATCTGCTCTGTTTACTGATAGAAACTCCCAAAGTCGCCTTTACTCTGCTTATCATCTATCTTAGTGTTGCAAATCCTGTCAGTGTGCAAAAGAAAAACCACACATTCCTGTGCTTTATCATTTTTCTTCTCTTATACTTTCTCATTTCCAAAGGAACTTTAGAAACAGAATATAACCCATATGAGATGGTGTTAGTGCCTGAACTGTAATGAACATGGAGACAGCAATAGAGTCTCGTCGGCTTCCCTTGAGTGGATACCCTGCACTGCATATTCCTGGGGAAAAGTTTTGTGATGGCTCTTCATGGTCTCAGTAAACTCATGGCTAGGTTCAATCAATCTTACCATCCAATAAGGAAACTACATTTTAGAGGAGGGATGAATAATCACTCAACCATTTCTAACTCAATTAGTACTAAACTATACTCTTAACCATAATCTGACCCCTGAACATTGATTCCTATTTATGTCCAGGTAGTTATTTAAAGAGCAGTGAGGCTTTAATGGAACGGGGTACATTTTAGTAAGGAGAGAAAAAAATCTCTCTATTTTCTTGCAGATGAAGTTCTGGGAGTTAGATGACCATGTGCCCTGGTGTGTCATTTGGGAGTGTGGCCACTTAAATGAGCAAGAGGGGAGGTGAGGGAACCAGAACCACCTACCAGCCAACACACTGAGAACAAGTATTTAGTTGTGTGCCTGGAGACTGTGGTTGAGAAAAACTGACTTTGTTCTAGAAAGTGGCCTGTGATTGGTTCATCCTGAAGCCCTTGAGCACAGAGGGCTGCTTTGCAGACTTTTTCTGGGTGTTACTAGTCACCCGTGTTTCCTGCTCTTTCCTAAACACACATTGATGTCTGATCATATCTGATTTTCTTCTCTTGCCCACTGAAGAGCTTCCCTCATCCATTCTGACTCAGGTAGAAATCACATTTTAATACAAAGAATGACACTGTAATAACTAAAAATGATACTATAGAAAATACTTCATGACAAGAGGAAATATTTGGGGTTAAAAACCAAGCTTATTAGCTATGGAGATGGTTCACTGGACCAAGTTCTTGTCAAGTAAGCAAGAGGACCTGAATTCAGATCCCCAGACTCCTTGCAAAGCCTGACAGTGAGTGTCCTTAATCCCAGTGATTCTCTGGTGAAGTAGAAGGTGATATGGAGCTTGTGCCAAGCTAGCCTGGCATATGACACAGTGAACAAAAGACCCTGTCACAAGCAAAGTAGAGGGAGAGGAACAATACCCATGGCTGACCTCCTATGACTTCTACACACACACACACACACACACACACACACACACACACACACACACACACAGAGAGAGAGAGAGAGAGAGAGAGAGAGAGAGAGAGAGAGAGAGAGAGAGAAAAGACAGTGGCAGAGAGAGACAGAGCGTGGGAGAGATGACAGTAAAATAAGTCATCTTGGTTTCATATTTTGTTAAAAAATTCTTTAAGTCAACATAAATATGGAGAGAACAAAGGATGTGATGAGCTGTGAGCAAACTGATTTCTAACTTTCTATATTCTTTAGGTTTCTTATATGATGAATGATGATGTTGCGTATGTAAACAAAATGCCCCACATTTCACACACACACACACACACACACACAATCACACACGCACATTCACATGCAACTCAGGTCTTTTTTTCTTTTCTGGGGTGGGAGGAGCAGTGCAAATGCTAACAGAAGCTCTGTCCAGGGTCCAAGTGTGGCCCTTGAATCGCAGCCCCAGCTGTTCTTGAGTGCTGCCCCCACCTCTGAGTCAAAAGCAGGCAGAGAAAGGTGACAGAGGTATATTTTTACAAGGCTTCTGGAGATTTCCTACACCTTCAAAAATGACTCTTTTTTTTAATCACTAACAACACGCCCAACACTGTGTTAGTGTCATTTTTGACTTCTTAAACATCACTTAAGTGCATTACAATATATTTACACTTAAGAGTGGAGGCACATTAAAGAAACTCTTGTCAAGCAGAATCCCCAACTTGTTTTATACACAAATAATTCAACCTAAAATATTCAAAATAAAACTTATGACTGACAGTCTAGAGGAGCACATGAATTTATCCACAAGGTAGCTATCTCAGAGTATGAGCAATAGATTCTTCTTGGGCCTGCAATTTATGAGCTTGACCTACCTGCATGGAGCTGCCTGTCCTTGGCCGACCTTGCATGTCTTTCCAGAGGGACAGAGATTCAGGTCCTGGTAGTCCATGGTCTTGTGGCTCTCATACCCGTGTCTGCAGCGACACTCTGCTTCCTCCGTCCACTCATTCTTTATGCACTGGGCAAATTTGCCACAGTCCAGGAATTTGCAGGGATCTGCTTGATCAGCTGCCAGAGACAGGGCAGATTTTGATGAATGCAGGGATATCTAAACGGTATAAGTAGTGGCAGTTAAAAGTGAGAGGCCAAATGTATTTACTATCCTTCCATTTTGGAGTGGTTTGTACTGTAGTGGTAATTAGGCTGGAGGAAAATGAGAAATACATTTTCTTTCTTTGATAAATGAATCTAGACCAGGTGATAATATATCTAGCTTCACTAATTATGTGCAGAGTTTGGAGCACTGGAAAGTCATCTGGAGGCCTCGTTCTGACAGATTCCTTTGGGGAGGTGGAATTATAAATCGAGAACATCTCAAGATGCTTTATTCTGGGAGCGCACTGGCCCTATCAGCCTGCTCTTGCTCCTATAGAACTGACCCTGAGCCCATTCCGAAGAAGCAAATGGCCAGAGCCCCCCATACTGGCCGCAGGACTGCTGCAGTCATGGGATTGATGTTCTTTCTGTATTGAAAGGGCTTTCTTTTTAATCTGATTACTGTGTCCATTATACAAGCCAAGAGCAGGAGGCCATGTATAAAACCACTTTTCCTGAAGTCCTGGAAAGTCATTTACACAGTTAATTCTACATAAGGAACCCAATTTGTAGTCCATTATGCATTTGAATATGAAGATGGTTTTGTAGCCAAAGCAACCCCTCAGGAGTGGTTTTGACCCAAGGGTTTAAAATGAGAGCCCATGAGATGACTCAGTGAGAAAAGTACCTGCCATGAGGCCCAGGGACCCAGATCAATCCCCTGGATGTACACAGTAGGAGGAAGAACTGACTTCCATAGGTTTTCAGTTCTGATGTGCAGAGCATGCACACCCACACAATACAATATGTACACATATAAATAAAATGTTGTGAAAAAATTAAAGCTAGCTTCTCTTGTATGTTTATGACTGGGACGGATATTCCCACTGGAGACAGCAGAACAGGCAGAGACCTAGAGGTGAGAAGAAGGAGAAGGAAATCCAGCTGGCAA
The DNA here is from genome assembly GCA_033318265.1 of Phyllotis vaccarum. NCBI lineage: Eukaryota > Metazoa > Chordata > Mammalia > Rodentia > Cricetidae > Phyllotis > Phyllotis vaccarum. Next base: position 129,751,425 of record JARWLC010000004.1, on the reverse strand, counting down.
GGAACAGGGGCTTGTGAATGGAAAGGACCAGAGTTAAGACAGAGAAGGCATGTTAACATCATTTCTGAATGCCACACTAAAGTTTTGGACTTTTCAAAAAAAACACTTCCCATTGCCACCTCAGTGACCCTAGGCATTTGCATGTTTCAGGTGCACGAGATCCACAGAGGGTTTTTGTCCAAGGGAAGAATATGATCAGAAATGTGCTTTAGAATATGTAGAATTAGAACTTTTATGTATTTAAGCGTTATGATGATTTCAGAAACCCTATGGTCCAAAATTTCCCCAGTGAGAACATTTATGGAACTCTGATTCAGCAGGATTTGATATGCTTTATACTAAAAAGAGTCATGCTGGCTAAGTAAGTTTTAGAAAAAAGCTATGTGACTATTGATGAGAATGTAAATTTGTTTGGTCATGGAAAACAGAATGTTGGAAGCCCCTAATTAAAAATAGAACCACTAATGATCCAGCAATATCACTACTGGGTGTGTGCATGTGGTAGTTTGAATAAAAATGGTCTCCATAGGCTCATATATTTGAATGCTTAGTCACTAGGGAGTGGGACTCTTTGAAAGGATTAGAAGGATTCGGAGGTGTGGACTTATTGTAGTAGGTATGGCTTTGTTGGAGGAATTATGTCATTAGGTGGTGGGTTTTGAAGTTCCACAAGAGCCCATAGCAGGCACAGTGTCTCTTTCTGCCTGCTGCCCATGAATCACAATGAGAAGCTTTCAGCTACTTCTCCAGAACTATGCTTGTCTACATGTTGCATGATGAGAGTGAACTAAGCCTCTGAAACTGTAAGCAAGACCTCAATTAAATGCTTTCTTTCATAATATTTACCTTGGTCATAATGTCTCTTTACTACAAAGGCAGTACCCAAAGAAAATGAATCAGTACATTGAAGAGACATCTACAATTCCACATTTACTGTGGCACTATTTACAGTAAGCACAACCCATATGTCCATCAACTGATGGATAGAGCATCTCTCTCTCTCTCTCTCTCTCTCTCTCAAACACACACACACACACACACACACACACACACACACACACACACACACACACAAATGGAATGCTATTTAGATGAGAAAATAAGACATTTGTTTGGAGAGATGGTTCCATATTTAAGAGCAAATACTATTTTTGCAGAGGACCTGAGTTCATTTCCTAACACCCACACTGAGAGGCTCTTAATTATATTATATACCTTATACCTGTAATTATAGCTTCAACAGATCTGATGCCCTCTTGTGGCCTCTAAGGGCACCTACTCTGTCTTATAATCAATCTCTCTCTGAAAAAAAGTAAAAATCTAAAAAACATACAAACTCAAGAAATCTTTTTATTTGTAACATATGACCTAACCCAGAGGATATTATGTTAAGTAAAATAAACTAGACACAGAGAGAAAAATACTGCACTATCCCACTTATACATGGGATTTAAAAAACATTGCTCTTGAGAGTAGAGTAAAATGCTCACCAGATTCTGGGAATAGCAGGTAGGAGGGAAGGGTGAGAAGAGACTGGTTCACAGGTGCTAAGTTGCAGTTAGATGAGAGGAGACTAATAATAATGCATTTTTTTCTCTCAAAATAGCTAAAAGAAAATATTCAAATATTCTTATCATGAATAAACAATGAATGTTTAAGATAATGGATATATTAATTATCTTGGTGAGAACAAAACATACATATGCTGAAATACTACACTATATCCAATAAGTATGTACATTTATTATATGTCACCCCAAAATAAAATAGAAATACACTGGCATGAACCTGTACTTGTAGCCACCTGAGAGGTTTGCTTAAACTCAGGATTTGAGACCAGCCTGGACAACATAGTGAGACCTCCATCTTTAAAAAAAGCAATAAAACAGAAGTTAGAACTAACCAAATACAACAGGTATTCTCTTTCACCCAGGGATGGAAAATCCTACCTCTTTCAATTTTAATTTTAAATCTTGTGGGGTTGTTAGTAGGCTCTGTCTACTGTGTCTCTTCTGTAGCTAGCTGCTCTGACAAATTTGTAGAGCAAGAAGCTGTGTAGTGAGTGGCCTGAGAATTGGGATACTATGTTGTCCCTGTGCCTGCCAGGCGCCCCCTGTGGCAAGATGTTCTAAGGGGTGGGTGGGTGGAGGAATTCATGTGAGCAACCAAGGTATTTGAAAATGAGAATATCCTTAAAACCAAACAGAACACAACATGCTTTGAGTCTTCAGACAAGGCGGACTGCTAAGGTCTTTAGGTGAGGTTGTATTTTTCTGTAGCCTTCAGATGCCACGTGTGTGCATCAGCTTTCCCATCTCACGAGCATGTGTTGAGGCAAGAGCTCTAATTCCCATTGACAACCCAGATGATTGTACATCAAGCACAAATGTCAACCACTTTCCATGCATGTCTGTGTGCTTGAAAACAGAAGCCATGGATGGGGGTGGGGGTCTGCTTTTTACTTGGCAATAGATAATTAACTTGGAAAGCTAACCAAAGCAGCACAGGTACTTCCCCTCTGAGACCAGTAGCAAAGGCGTAATAACTCAAGAGTATGTCTATAAAAGAGATGTTTCTATTTTTTCTATAATTTCCTTTTGTCCTGCCAGGATTAGACTATGTATCATTAAAGTTGTACAATGTACAGGCACATTGGAGCAATGACTTCAGCCAAATGTGCGGTTCCTGAATCAAACATGAAGATAAATGAAACCATTTGATAAATCAGCTGTTATCATCATATTATTTATTGAGAACCAGTCACCAAAAAAAAAAAAAAAACTTTAAATAGCAGAGCTTAGGCTTTGTTTGCAGTATGTACCTTCCTAGATACTAAGATAGCATCCATTTATTCAACAAATACCAACATAACCTTTCAAAACTTTCAACACTAAGAATTGGCATGGATGTCAACTTGACACAAGCTAAAGTCTTCTGAGAGGAGGGGACCTCAAATAAGAAAATGCCTCCAGAAGATCGGGATGTAGGCAGGCCTGCAGGGGTTTTCTTAGAGACTGATGGAAGAGGGAGGGCCCAGCCCATTGTGTGTGGAGCCATCTCTGGGCTGCTGGTCCTGGTTCTGTAAGAAAGCAGGTTGAGCAAGCCACGATGAGCAAGTCAGTAAGCAGCACTCTTCCCCGGTCTCTGCATCAGCTCCTGTCTCCAGGTTTCTTCCCTGTTTGAGTTCCTGTCCTGATTCCTCTCAATGATGAGAGGAATAAGCCCTTTCCTCGCCAGTTCGCCTTTTGGTCCAGGTGTTTCACCATAGCAATAGAAACCCTAACTACGACAGTATACATTTTTTACTTTATCCATGTAAAATGTTTATATATCTGATATAATTTTGAAAATAGAAGGCATGTTAGAGACTTCAAAACTAGCTTGGTCACTTAGCAACTGATGAAGCTGAGACTCAGTGAAGTTAGATGTTGCTGAGAGCATGCCTGTTTGTGCTTAGGTATCTAACAGGTTCTCAATTCTGTCAACCCATGAACTGTGTGATATGATCCAGGAAAGGGCACAGCCCCAAGGCAGAGCTGTTGGGGTGTTTGCTAATATGGCAGATGTTAGCAATCACAGTTAATTAATCTCACAACAGAAGAGGTTATGCTTACAAGACTAATTTAAGAAGCATTTCTCACAGCTTCCCTCCACTGCCTTATCTTTAAAGCATTATCCCAACAATAATTATCTATACATAGGATAGCAACAACCTAAAATTAATTGTCTTAAGGTTGTCCCATGGTTTGATCAACAGCAGACTATAAAGATAAAAAGAGATGCCATTTTATAGGGAAATATTTTCCTGTTAGTTAAATAATACGTGGAGTTGAGGGAATGGAGTTCTCACAAATTGATTTATGGACTGATGGATCCATAATAGTCTTAGCTTCTTAGATTTGTTACAATCTCTTTTAAACTGATTTTTTTTTTTTTCTGTTTGAGAAAGATCACACATTGCAGATCAGGCTGCGCTAGACTCACTGTTAGTCTAGCTTGTCCTCAAACTTGTGGTAATCGTCCTGCCTCAGCTTCTGAGTGACTACCATGCCTGGTTACACAGATTATTTTTCTGTTGGCTCTCAAAAGGAGTGTATCAATAATGCTCACCAGGGTCAACTAATGCTTATTATGGTTTGGGTCATCCTCTGGGGCTTCGTGTAATTCTTTGATGGCAAAATGACTTAATATTCTGTCTGTACCCTTAGTGGATGGTTCTTCTGTGCACATATGATAATCTCTCAATAGAATCAGCCCAGGATATCTGGCATTAGTGAGGTGAAACTGACAGTATCTTGAGTATGCTGTGAATGGGGGAGGTTCAGATCCATCCAGGCACATGGAGGATTTGACCTAGTGTTTAACATCCCATGTGGATTCTCATCATAGGCAGAGAACACTGATGCTATCATTTAAGAGTACATTCTTGAAATGTCTCCAAGGTCATGACCCAGAACCTCTAGCTACCTCAGGAGCAGAAGCTTACATTGCCAAGCACTTTTCATTACATATCTTCATTAATACTTGAAACGACCTCCCTCCCTACCCCCCTCATACTCTTCTCTCAGTTTCCTCCCATTTTCCCTCTCTAGCCCAGGGTCTCCCTATCCCCCTGCCTGAGCCTCCTGAGTGCCAGGCTTACAGGTGTGAACCATCATACCTGGCTCTGATACTACTTTCATACCTCAGTCAGCAAGTATGAGCCAAGATCAACATTCATCTCTATAACCATGGGTTTTCTACATCATTCTAGTGGCTCAGATACGGGGTTTCCATGACACATGCTTCAAGGCCCCGTGGAGTTGAGAGAGAGTGAGTGTGCAGGGTGGATAGGAGCTCTCCTCTACATCAGCACCTCCTCTCACTGGCTGACTCAGGCTTTCATGAATACTTCTGTTGAATAAAGGTTCTCCTAACTAAATGGAAGCTTTCGATACTGTCATGCTTTTCATGAGGCAGAGCATTTCTCATAAGAAGCATGAAAGCTCCATTTTCTTTTCATCTGTTCAACAGGACAGCAATGAACACAGCTTGAAATGGGTGCACTGCTGTGCAGGTCTTGGGAATACTGGCATCTTCTGAGCTTTGTGGTGTAGGGATATTTTCTCTATCAGTTTCCTGGATTTGCTTACATAATGTACTTTGTATGAATATCAAAGATCCCAAAAAGCTTTCCCAACCTGCTTGCTGAGGAAGGTACCTCCTACCTCTTCATGCAGGCAAAAACATCTGAATGTCCCCCACTGCCTGGAACATTTTGAGGCATTTTACAGTTCCTGTTTAAATGATTAAAGTTCTTGGGGCTGGAGAGCAGTTATTAGTCAGCTGTTAAAAGCACTTGCTGTTCTTCCAGAGATCCTGGGTTCAGTTCCCAGTACCTTGTGGCTCACAAACATCTATTACTCCAGTTTCAGGGGGTCTAATGCCTTCTTCTGACTTCCACAGCACTAGGTCATGGCATCTGGTACACATACATATAATGTAAGCAAAAAATAAATAAGCCTAAACAAAACTTAAAAATTTTAAAAAGCACAGCATTTTTTCACGAAGATCACAGGTCCTTGATGTCTAAGACTCTCTTTTTTAAAGTCTGTCTTTGGTTTCAAGTGAATTCATTAATATTATTCGGACCTTAAGTTAGAATTTTTCTGCTTCCCCAGGCTCTGAGAGACTTTAGCTACATAGGCCTCCAAAAGTCTTCCACGGCATCCTAGTGCCCCCAGGATACCCTCACTGCCTTATTTAGTATTGGTTGTCCTTTCCCCCCAAGCATTTACAATACCCCCATCTTGCTCTGTTGCCATGGCACTCACTTACTGGGTAGAGAGAAAAGCATCATCTTTTGGCCAGATCCAATGAAGGGTGAGGTTATAGCTGGATAGAGTCAGCCTTTACTACCATCTCATTATTTTCCTCTCTTGGGAAATGGACACAACAGGAGAAGGTTTTAATGGGGGATGAAGAAAGAAGGAGTGCAGAAGGAAAGGGAGGGGTGAGGGAAAATGACACTAAAGATGTCCTTCATTTAAGTCTGTGTGTATTGTATACATATGCAAACTTATAGTTCTTCTCCCAAGAGCCACTGACTATCTAATAAAACCCCCAATACCAAGCATGAAGAGCCCCTTTTAGTTCAAGAGACTCCTTAAACAGTATAGGTTATTGCTGTTGCTCTTGTTTAGCCTCCCAGAAGTTGAAGGTAATCTCTGTTGCTGAAGATAACATATTCTTTGGACATAAAATGTAGAGGATGCAGATGGGATCTGATCTAAAAACCTCCTCCCCGAGGCCTAGCTTTTATAGCCTTGGAAGGTTTTGTGTAAGCATGTATAGGAAAGAACTAACCAACAGTTCTACCCGCCTGTGACACCACAACAACCAGCATAGCAAGATACACGTAAAGGCGGAAAAATGCCATTCATATCTTGGTGGCAACCAATAGCTCTCTGACTGGATTTAAAGCCTGCTTACAGAAGGGAAATCATGATTTACTGGAAACCTAGCCAACTTCACATGGCTAGTGAGGCCACAGGTCTTAGAGGAGATCTTATTACTACCACTTTACTAAATCAGTGTGATTTCCAAATGCGCAGTATCTTTATACACACAGAGAAGTATATAAAGGTACAGTTATTTTAGCTCTCACCCCCTGCTGTGCAGCTATGCTCTTGTACACTGAAGATATTTGTCACTGTAAATATTGGTTTAATAAAATGCTGATTGGCCAGAAGCTAAGCAGACAGGAAGTATAGGCAGGAAAACCAGACAAGGAGAATTCTAGGAAGAGGAAGGGTAGAGGGGCTGCCAAGATCCAGAGGAAGCAAGACAAGAATATTGCACTGAGAAAAAGGGATAAAGTCTTGTGGCTAAACTTAAGTAGAATCATGGGTTAATTTAAGTAAGAGAGCTTGTGGTGGAATTCAGGTGTTAGCTGACAAGGTTGGGAGGTGAGTCTCTGGAGTTCTGGGAGCTTGAACGAGGTGTGGTCAGACCTGCTGAAAAGGCCTGCTGTGATCTGCCTGTTTGGTTCCTGCATTCTTAGAGATCCGATCAGCGTCCATCACAAGACAATCCTAACTTCAAGAATCACACTAAGGTTTAATTTGTATCCGTGAGTGTTAAAATACCCTCTAAGAAATATTCATCCTATATATAGTATATTGCAAGTGAGAATTACTGCAATAAGAGTTAGTCAATAATATACCTGAGCTACTGGCCCAGCAGTTAAAATAATATTAAGCCCCCAAGGTGAGTCAATTACTTAGGAAGCAGCTATTGGGTATTTGAGATTTCCGGGGAGACAAAAAAGTCTCTGACTACATATCTCATCAAAGAAATTCTCTTTGTAACAGAGAGGGACCATTACAGAAATTTACAACGGATCAGTGTGCCCACCCCAAATGGATACATCTACAACATCATTCCTGCACCCAAGGTTTAGGGAACATCTTAGAAAAGGGTGGAAAGACTACAAGAGGCAGAGGATCAGGAAATCTGCTGTGAGATTGTCTCCTAGAAACGACAGGGAAGCTGCACCCATGATGCCTCAGCAATATTATCTGCTAAGATCTAAGAAGGACAGCACCAATATACATGCTAATGTAGAAGTAGAAAATCTCACGGGACTCACGCCTAGACAAAGAACTCAGGAAAATAAGGAATGTGGGAGAAAAAGTCTTCCTCAAGGACGAGCCCCTAATTAGTTATCCAGTACTAAGTGGTCAGACCACTTAGCGACACTAAATAAACGGAACAGTCTGTATTTATATATTTAGATGTGCATGCATGCCTGACACGCGCACACACATACACACACATACACACACACACACACACACACACACAAAGAAAAAGGGAACAAGCAGGTACATGGTAGGAGTTGGGGAGATGGAGAAAGGAGAAGTATGAGAAATGCAACTATATTTCGTTTGAAAAATTAAAAACAACAAGAAAACTATGTAGAAAAGACAAAAGGAAGAAAAAGAGGGATGGAGGGAGAAAGGAGGGAAGGAAGGAAAAAAAATCAAGCTTCTCTTGGGTTGCCGCCCCCCCCCCCCGCGCAAGCAATTAAATACAGTGCTCACTAGATGGCGCTCAATAGCAAAAGAAGTAGGGAAGTAGTGAAATTGAAGCGCTCAAACTGATGTTTCTCTTTTTATAAAATCAGCTCGGCGCGGTGGGGAGCGGTAGAGGGACAAGGGGTCGCCGGGCGCGCGCGGTGGCGCACCGGTTACCGGGATGCTGATGGGCCTATCGCTGCTCCGGGATTTGCATGGATACCTGGCTCGGGAATGCGCCGCTGCACACACCCAAGGCCATCTGTTCCTTTTCTGGGTTCACTGCAGCATGGCCTTCCCAGCCCCGGACTGGGAGAGCAAGATGAGAATCGGAGATTGAAGCCACCTCCAGCTGCAGTCTGTACCATCTCAACCCTTGGTACTTGGGACACGAAGATAATAACTGACTGTAAAATCAGAAGAAGAAAACCAGTAGACCCAGGGCGGATGATGTTCAGTTCCAGAACCACACGTTTTTACATGTAATTTCAATAGTCTTATTAATTAGTGTTAATAGAAGCCTGAAGTACCTTGAGTCCAGGACATCCTAATGAGTCTTGGGTACTCTGTCGCCTTGTCATATCTTGCGGCTCAACAGTTAGTAATGCAAACAAGTGTCTGAAGGAAGGACTGAGATAAGGCAGTGCCTCCATCTCTCCACACAGGCCCCTCTTGAGGACACTGTAGGGCTGCAGTCGGTACCCTCAGAGGGGCTGGACCCGTTCAGCCCTTCTGGATCGCAGTGGGAGACCCTTGAATGAGGGGAGGCTGGGAGAACCTGTTTTCAGGCCTGACCCATGTTCTGCAACTTTCTCACTTTAGGAAATGAGGCTAGCTTGGAATGTCTTAAGGAAGCTTCGTGAGCTGGTTGGTGTGTGAAATGGAGGGCACAAATTGAAACCCAAGTGGAGTGTTAGGGGTACAACAGGAAAGTGTTAACTTGGAAATTATTTCAGGAGGCAAAAAACCCAAGTGTGATCCCAGGAAACAGGGTCAAAGTCACAGGAGGCAAGTTCCTTCACAGTAGGGCTCACTAGGTGGTAACATTGGAAAGTCTGGGAATTTGGTTCCTGAGAGTAGACTCTATCTATCTATCTATCTATCTATCTATCTATCTATCTATCTATCTATCTATCTATCTATCTATCTATCTATCTATCTATCTATTTTCATTCCTAAATTATGGCACAATACTATAGGAAATTGCACTTGGAGAAATGTGAACTTCAGTAGAATTCACTTAGGATTAGACTGCAGAGTGCACTCAGTAGACAGCTTCAAAGAGTCCATTCTATAGAATAGGCTACAGCAGTGTGTGGTCAGTAGTTGGCTTTCCAAGAGTCCATTATGTAGAGTAGGGTACAAAAGGTGCACATGGACCTGACTTTAAATCCAGCGACTACAGCAATTGGTCATTTTGTGGCAAGTTCTTATTATGTTCCCCTACACAGTTCTCCAGCAATAATAAAGGGGTATGGGGATTATGCCTACTCTGTGTATTTATTAAGATAAAAAATAGTACCAATTAGTGCTTGCGATTATTACTGGTTTTATTGTCTTTATTGTGTTGAGTGGCATCTACCACCTTCTCAGTGGTAACTATTAAATGGAAATCCTGCAAGTAATGGATTTTACTGTGAGAGTGAGTTTGTTGATCCACATTTGAGCTGAAAGCATCTTGGATGGCAGCCTGTAATTAATTCTGACATTTGCCATTTGCCAGCCTCGAGGTCTGCCTGGATGTGAGGAGGCTTCTTCAGAATTCAAGGGGAAAAGTTATACGTGGTTTTACAGTCTTGAGATCTTACCGGCACAGTCACCTGGTATAAAAGCCCTACATGCTTCTGAGGAATTTTCATAGCTGCCAAAATGAAAGACGACTGTCGTTGCTGGAGATGCTGGCAGAATACAGAGCAAACCCATTTATTCTGTTTTTCAGTTTATAAATCACAGATACTGTTGTATCACAGACCCATTTATTTGGGGAGTTCTCAGAAGGGGAATAGCGAGCCAAACACACTCATAGAAGTGTTAACCATGCATTTGGTCTAGTGGAGTACTTCTCTTCCAGAAGATACGAACATTAAGATGCTGATTTGAATATGGAGTAATATGCCTGTGAAAAGCACGTGGGAATCTTTAGGTTGTTGTCCCACTTAATTAGGCTGGTCTCAAATTCACTGTGGGAAAGTGGGAGGGTCACTGTCTCGTTAGGGTTTCTCTCAGGGCCATTTTTTTTTCTTTTCTTTTCATGATATTCATTGCCCTGGTTCAACTTTACCTCCTTGCTAGAGCTGCTTCCCACATGTACACTGCTAGGCTGAGGCTCTTTTTTGAGCCCTATAGAGACCATAGCGCTTGCTCACCTGATTCCTATTTCCGTAGCACTGGAAAACACTCCCCTCCATTTCTTTTTTAAACTTTGCTTCCTTAATTACAAAGGACCTTATTAGTTTTTTGCTTATTTTGGATTTAAATTTTTAAAAATTCATATAGGTGTCATTCTTTGTAACCATGTATTTTTGTTAAATATTTTCCCTCAATGCAGAATTTCGTGAATGATAAACTGTTTTTAGCAAACTCAAAGGACTATTTAGTACTTACTTCACAGACAGTTTGAATGTTCCAAAATGTATTAAAGCTTAACTCTAAAATACTTTATATATTGGGAGAGTCTGGGTAAGAAAAAGTAGGATACCAATATGGACCAAGGAAGAATTGACAGGGCTCTGAGGTGACCTGGTTTCTCTTAATTTCTGGTTCCTTCTAGCCAGAGCCCCCTTTCTCTCACCTTGGTATGACAGCTGCCACCACATCGGAATAGCAGCAGTGCCTACCAGAGTCTACCAGTCATGTTTGCATTTTCCTCCTGTCCTTCTGTAATAATCCTTCCCTCCCCCTCTCCCTCCCTCCTCTGTGTGGATTGCTTACAAATCAGGAGCCAGACATGTTTTACTCTGTGACTAGAAGTTCCACCTTGTTCCCCTAACCTCTTTCTGTAGGGGCCGTCTGTCTCTCTCTCTCTGTTACTTTGTCTCCATCTGTCTCTCTGTCCTTCACATCCCCTCTGTTAACATGCAGACTATGGTTCCTAACAAGTTCTAATAAGCCTGTTTGTTTCTATTTTTATTGCTAGGCAGGTCTCTGATGGAAGAGACAGAGTTAATCCATCTTTAGAGCTCATTCTCCACAATAGTGTCCTGCTCATGGTAGATAATCCACAGTTGTTTCTTAGGAATCCATGATACGGTTATATTAGCGTTACTTTGTGTAACTGGCAAGGAAAGGGCCAGAGGGAGTAAGAGATTGCATAACTGCTGATGGTTTTGGAAAAATTATCCAATATTTGGGAATAAAGAGAAACTGACAGCATGACCTTCAGTATTGTGAGCACTGGTGGAGCTGCCAGTACCTACCCCGTTAGCTGTCTGCCTTTGTACAACTTGCAAGCTAGGAACATTTATTTCTTTAAACATTTTTAAATGTTTAGAATCTAAATAGTTATATAAGTACTTACATAATATTTTCTTTTTGGCTTGCAAAGCTTAAAATATTTACTATCTGGCTCCTCTAGAAAAACTTTGCTGATGTGTGGAAGACAGGCACTTTGTTTGACTCACTATTTACTATTGATTATGGCCCAGGCATTTTACAACTCTGTAAAGTTGGAAGTTAACACGTAGAGAGGCACAAAGCTACAGCGTTTGCACTTTCTGGTTTATAGTTGCGATGCTGTTTTCACATTCTCTTTTTTGTTCTCTGACTATAGAAAACCTGTTTCTATGCCTTCTTCCCTTAAGCTTGCCAGCCTAATGGTTCTCTTAGAGGTTAAATGAAACTTGAGCGCATGCTCCCTATCTGTTTATAAAGCAATTATGGCTTTTACGCTTTGAAGGAGATTTTGGTGCAGGTGGGAGAGGCAAGGTGGGTAGTTCAGGTGTTTTTGGAAGTCAGGAGAAACCTTGGCAGGGTAGGAAAACATGGCCATGTATAATTCTGGCTTAATATGACTTTTCTCAACAAGATAGGGGAAGAAGGGAAAGAGTAGAAATTCAGAAACTCAGTTTTGCTATAGAGTGTCTAGCTGCTCTGCCTGTAAACCCGGGGAAAGGCTCACAGAATGCCCTTTCCACTTTCCAGAGATAAGCTCTCGGCGTTCTCTCCCATAGACAAAACTAAGTATTTATTCTCATCACACAGTACTTCTAGTGGCTGCCCCCTCTCTCTGAGTTTTTCTATTTAATTCTCTTTAAGAGAGACATTCCCCAGACAGACTAGACCAGGCTCATTGAGTTCCAGCAAATGTTCAAATGATCAAGACTAGAAGCAGAGGGGTCTCTCTTTCATTTGCCATAAGTGACCTGGAATTATTAGGGTCTTTGCTTGACAGTGCCCGCAGGCCTCTCTCACTTCATGTACTTGGACTGACACTCTTTACCCGAACAGACCACAGCAACAGTTCAGCCGGGGGGGGGGGGGGGGGGGGGGGGGGGGGGGGGGGGCAGGAATGTAAGTCCCGTTTACGTGTGTCTTCTTCATGCAGTAGTATGGTCTGTTAGGCAGCAGCGGTAGGGCTAAAGAGGACATTGTAATTGTTCCCCTGTCAGTCACCAGGACAGCCTCTCCTCAGATACACTGAAAGGAGAAAACCCGGCTCAGTCAGTCATTCTGTAAAACTAGGGGCAAAGGAGCTGTCGTACTGCTAGATAAAAAAGAAAATGAGTGAAAAATTTCCCTGCATACTTTCTTTACTGTTTCAAAATGTAGACATTTATTTATTTATTTTTAATCGAAATGGGCAGGGGGATATGGTATTGCTTCTGGCTTCTGTTTCCAGCACTACAAATAATAATAAAAATATTTACTTCCCCAAACTAGAATTGTACAGGAGTTCCAGAGATTGGACACTTTACTATAACAGTACTGGACAGTTTTTTTTTTAAAAACAATGCTTTAGATTTCATGTTTTATGTTTTATAAGACATACAGATTCATGGAATTAAGAAAACGCTTTTTGCAAGCAGTAGTGTTGAGTCTTTGGGTTTTTGGTGTGCTATCTCTATGTTCTATATTGAAACAAGGCTGCAAACGGGCAGAAGTGGAGGGTCACATGTGAATCAGAGTGGTCTTTGTGTTTCTGTCAGTATGTACCTGCTTGTTACTTGCTTTTAGCTCTTTTTCTCAATAGCTAGCTATTGTAGAACAAATGTCTTACATTTCTTTATGCTGTGGAACATTTGTTTAATGGTGCAAAGATGTGTTGCATTCTCTTATGTTTCATTTATTTAATTCTGTGAAGCTGTGTTATTTTGCTTGTCTAACAGCTGATTGGTCTAATAAAGAGCTGAATGGCCAATAGCGAAGCAGGAGAGAGAAATGGGGTTGGGGGGACTGGCGGGCTGAGAGAATAAATACAAGAAGAACATTAGAGAAGAGGAGGAGGATGCTAGGGACCAGCCACCTAGTCCCCCAGCCCCCAGCTCTCCAGTCCCCAGGCCCCAGCCCCCCAGCTCTCCAGTCCCCCAACCTCTAGCCCCCAGCTCTCCAGTCCCCAAGCCCACCAGCTCTCCAGTCCCTCAGCCCCCAAGCTCTCCATCCCCCAGCCCCCCCAGCTCTACAGTCCCTCAGCCCCCCAAGCTCTCCAGCCCCCCAGCCTCCCAGCTCTCCAGTCCCTCAGCCCAAGTCCCCAAGCCCCCCAGTTCCCCAGTCCCCCAGCTCCCAAGCCCTCCCCAGCCCCTAGCCCCCTAGTCCCCTGGGCACCCCACCTTCCTAGGTCCCCAGCTACCCAGCCCCCAGCCCCCCAGGCCCTCTGCTCCCCAGGCCCCCAGCCCCCCAGCTCTCCAGTCCCTCAGCCCCCAGGCCCTTAGTCCCCAGCCCCCATGGGGTAAGAATGAGAGTAAGCTATACAGAAGTAAGAAAAGAAAAAGCCCTGAGGTAAAAGGCAGATGGGATAATTTAAGAAAAGTTGCCAAGAAACAAGCCAAGCTAATGCCAGGCATTTCTAAGTAGGAATAAACCTCTGTGTGATTTATTTTGGAGCTGTATGGCAGGTCCACACAAAGTAAAGAGTAAAAATCAACCAACAACAGCCACCACCTCCAGTGACAGCCTGTACTCCTGTGTCATCTGCAGTGTGGGTCTCCCCAGCCCTGTCTCCTTGTAGCAACTGTCAGCTGCCAGCTGCTCAGGCTTGGCTCACTGGGCAGTTTATCAATATAGAGTGGTCAGAGGTCTTTGTAGTATGTCTAGTTCTACACTCCCTCCTGCTCGGGTCGCCAGGTCTCAACAAGCTGAGATTTAAAAGGAATCATAGAACTCTTCATCTGGCACCATGCCAAGCCCACAGGACCTTGCTTGAAGTCAGCTACATAAGAAAAATGGCCATTAAAAGGTATGTTTGAACTAAAAAGACATAGTTTACAGATGTCCTTTCTTGATAGTTCCTTTGGGCAGAAACTGTCACACGTGGACAGGTCATGCAGAGGTGGATGGATGCTCACTAGTTCAGAGATGGTGTTGAGGGCTTGGTGAACCACTCAAATGCATGCCTGCCAGTTCCCTGCACGAATCTGCCCTTTGCCTGTGGCTAGATTGCCTAGGATTCATCAGCTGTGAGCAAGGAAGCCCGCTGGCTCTGGAAAGCAGACAGACCATCCAGTTTGCCCTCTCTGTCCTTCTCCTATTGTACCTCGCAAGTTGGGTATGCACCCGCAGCACCCTGGGAAGTTTAGAGGCATTTCTGGTTAGGTAGCTCAGGATAACTTTGGCTCCAGTAGGAAATACAGCTGATGTTAGTACCCTTTTGTATCAGATGCCTGGAGGGAAGGCTATACTGCATAACAGTTCACAGGGTACCAACAAAAATAGCTTCAGCTCCAATCACTTCATGAATACCCTGCCATGCTAGCTTTTTACTCACTTTATGGTACCCTGCGCAGGTCATAAATTAATAGTCAAGTAATTATGACAATGTTGTAATACTAACTATTAACATTTATTAGGCAACTATAATGTGTCAAACACTATGTTGAAGACTAAAAATACCCTTTTTATTAATCTTCTTGCTCTTAGAATTTCCCTGCTTGTGGTACAGGACTGTCCTCTAAATCAAAATGCCACCACCTTTATGAGTTCGGCTGAGCATGTTTGAAAAAGATGGGACAGGAAGGGTCATGTCATGGGAGGACAGTCACCTCATGATTCAGCCATTCCTACCAACCAACTGCATGCAATTCTTCCCTAACTGAATGTCACCTCAGGAAGAGACTGGAGTAGGTAGGTTGGGGAGGACTTGGGAGAATGGCCATAAGGGAGTCATCATGCAAACTGAGCCTAGACACTGCAGGGTGGCTGTGTTAATGACACCCATGCTCCCAGTCATACTCTTTACCCATCGATCTGTAAGTAAGCCTAAGAGACCCAGTGGTTCTCCAGAGTGAATGTTGGTGGAAGTGTATCTTAGTTTGTCCTTGGGAGTTTAGGTAAAGGCATAGATATTGACTCCCTCAGGGAAGGAATTTTAACATTTCACTGTGGAAATTGAGTGCTGCTATTAACACAAAGGATTCACTTCAAGATTGAGCCCCCAAGGCCATGACATGTTGCACTTCTTTCAAGCATCAGCAGTGCTCACCCCCCCCCCCCCCAGCTCACCAGTTCAATCATGGCATGGCGATACAAGCCACCAGCACCTTTCTAAGGTATTTATCAAGTATTTCCTATTGTTGAAACTCCTGTCCTCAGAGGTACATGTCCAGACTCTCCATGGCTGTTTCACAAACATTTTTTTTTTTTTTTTTTTTTTTTTAAATAGTGGGCTCCTAAGGATTTGCAACTGGCTGAGGAATGGAAGATGGCCAGGGTCCAGGCTCCGATTTCCCTGTGCTCTCTAGTTTTCCTGGATCTTTTCTGTTACCATCCAACTGCAAAGAGCAGCCTCAGCTCTAGGAACCTTCTGTGGGTAGAGGCAGTCTGTCTTACCCTGACATTTAGGGGGTCTTTGATTGCTCAGGGGGCTCTAGAAGGCTTCCTTAGGCAGCTCCTGTTTGGAGGTAACTACTCCCCTGCTCAGTGCCCAAGGCTGTGCAGTCTTTTTAATGATGCTGTTTACCAAGGTACTGAGGCAATTTTTGTAGGATTGCTTCAAAGCCTGTTCTGTCAAAGATAAATGTTTCCTACTGAGTTTTTTTGACTTGCATTTTTGCCCAAGGCCTTTTCCTTCAGTCTTCATAGTTACTCCACAGAGAGCCAGAGAGAGGTTAAAGATCTACTTCACTAATTCATGTCCAATTAGGAAACTTTGTTTTGAATCTGACTGGAAGGTTGCTTTGGCAGTGGGACAGAACCCTCCTGCCCTGCACTCCAGGGGATTAAAACCTTTCTTCAGTTAGAGAATAATTCTGAAGTAGAAGGTGAAAACAGTCCTCAGGCCTGGCCCCTAACAGTGGCATACACTCTGCTTTGTATCTAGAGCAAGCTTTTGCTTTCTGTTACAGAATTTCTGGCTATTGTTTTTCACACATAGGCACTGCGCTAGGGTGTGTAAGTAGGAAGAGACGTTATTTTCTTCTTTGATGAATTCTCCAAATTTGAATTTTGATCTAATTTCCCTCTTCTCAGGATTTGGTCTGAGTTTCATCCCGAATTTTCTTATGAATAAGACTATTCTGAGAGCTCACTGAGGCTACAAGCTTCTGAAAGAGGAGGCTGTGGTTGCTGCGGTTTTATTTTAGAAAGTGTTTTGACCTCTAGCAGAATGTAAAACTAGCTTGGTTTTGGGCTACATTTTAAAATGTCTCAGCACAGTAACAGTTTAGTGCCGAGAAGAAACTGAGGCTCTTAGACTGGTTAGGGGTGCCCTTACTCTGCTTTTCTGTGTAGGAACATTGAGCCTGTCAGTTGAAGACCCTTCTTCCTTAATTATGAATTTCATAGCTTCTAAAAGGTTATCTTGTTAAGTGGAATTTCGTTTCGTTTTTGTGGTTTGACAGTTGATCAGCATACTTGAAAACAAAACAGATTGAACCAAAAGCCCTCTGGGCTTTTACTGTTGGCTTCCCTTACCCACTTCGTTGCTGAGAGAGTAGCTGTCAATTTCCAGATCAAGTTGTTGAGCTGCAGTAGATCGGATATCCTCCAAGACCTCAAGCACAGCCTGGGTGAGGTTGTAGGGTACCACCTTTGCAAACCGCACTCTGCTGTTCACGATCACACTCCCATTTCTGAAGCTGAGTATTTCCAGCTCCTTAAAGCCTGTAAGATTGGATTGTAGATATGGGACCAACTGCAAAAGAAGAAATAGTTTATTCCTAACTTGCTCACTGCTGGTTCTCTTTATGCTCATTCTTCATTACCTGTGGCACACATTTAATTTCTTCATTGCTGGGTTTGTTGTTGGATGTGAGGCCAGAACACCACAACCTAATGACCTATTTGTAGTAATTCTGTCCATATTTCCACCCTTCTGCCTGAATTGAAATAGATGGGCAGGGATTTCTTCATGCCTTGTGAGTACAATTTTTTTTTTTTTTTTTCTAAACCCAAACTAATGCTATTAGCCAAGGACTGTCAGATTACTTTTTTTTTTTTTTTTTTAAGTGACTATTCTAAATTGAGTCCAGGAGTCAACCAACTTTTGTTAGTGTAAATGTAAATGTGAAATGTGAACTAAAAATACTCAAACCTAATGTGTCTGTCTATTGGTTTAGTGAAACTTCATAGCATGCAGACGGGAAGTTCCAGTCAGGACATTAGATGAGGGTATTGAAGCTGGTTCCATTTCATTGAGCAATGCAATACAATACCTGTGTGGAACTGCGTGCTTATCTGCATTGCGAGGGAGAAAAGGTGGCTTCCCAGGGATTCCTTTTCAAACGTGATTTAATAATCTCAAAGGCATCCTTAGGACAGTGTGCTTCCCTTCTGTTCACACTTGCTTCTTGTGAGCCATACCCATCTTGAAGATCTTGTCCAGAAATGTTCGAAACTCATTTCCTGACTCTAGAAGGGTTCATGAACTATAGCCCTATAAATACAGGCAGCACAAAGGTTCAAGCCACACACTTCCAGGCTTGCCTGAGACCCACTTGCTCTTTCTCACTCTGTCTCTGTCTCCACAGAATTTTGTCTCTGACCTTGTTTTATAAGGTGTGTTGGTTAGTTAAGTGAACTGGGTACAAAGCGAGTTTTCTGGGATAAAGGAACCTCAGTTAGGAATAGCCTTCATCAGATTGGCCCATGAGCCTGTCTATGTCATGTTTTATTGACTAATGATTGATGTGGGAAGCCCTGGCTGACTGTGGCTTCTGCAACCCCTGGGAAGGTGGTTCTGGGTTCTATAAGAAGGCGCTACGAGCAATCCTGTAAACAACATTTCTCTGTGGTTTCTTCAAGCTTCAACCTTAGAGGCCTTCCACGATAGACTGTAGCCTTAAGGAGAAGTAAACCATTTCCTTCCCAAGCTTATTTTGGTAATGGTATGTATTTTGACAATAGAGAAGTCAGGTAGAAGACAGGTTTATCTTGAAATCAAAATGAAATGTTGTATGAGAGTTGGGAATTTGCTCACTGTACTCTGCCCTCATTTGTTCTGTTACTCCACTGAACTCATTCTTGACTAGCACTGCATTGACCCGAGATAGGACTTCTCTGTTTTCACTTTGTGCACAATTAGTTGCCTTGTCTCTCAAACCAATTCCCAGAATGTGATGGAAAAGAAGATGACTCCTTGGAGTTGATATTTTTCCAACCTTCACCGTAGCCAAGGCTTGGTCATGTGACTAGCTCCATCACTACAGAATGTGGAGGGGATGTTTCTGCGTCTGCACTTGTTGACAAACTGCTATCCCTGGATCACTCTCTTCTCACATGTAAAAACAGGATGTAGCTGCCACTCATGCTTGACTTTGTAAACGAGGAAACACTCTTAGGGTCGCATGTGAAAGAAACGTGGGTTTTCAGGGTGACACTAGAACATACTTGCCCATGTATCAAGACGAAATAAGCCTGCACCTGATTTCAGTGTTATTGATACTTTTCTTATGGCAGCTTATCACACACTCTAATGAATACAGTGGGGTGAGATGAGACTCCCTGGGACATTGTTCCCTAAGGCAGCCCAATTCTTTCCTAATGGAGTTTGTGTGAGCGCATGCATGCACCCATGTGTACACATGGGTGTGTGTGTGTGTGTGTGTGTGTGTATGTGTGTAGAACAAAGGGTCTTACTTGAAAAAATGTTCAAGCCATATGATAATTTAACTTATAAAAAGTTTATATATATTTTTCTGATATTGCCAGAAATCATATGTGTGATATTTATTATACAGTTTAATCAGACATGACTTCTAAAGCCATCACAGAATTCAATATTTATGACTGTACATACACTTATTATTACACTTACAGAAATAAAATTAAATACGAGTTTGAGTGTATCTGTTATCAAAGTGTATCCATCATGAAAATCTTCTCATTTTATATGTCAAGAGATGACAGGTCATACAGCCATAACAACATATGATGACAGTCATAACAACATAGATAGGTCAAAGGGAGGGGTTCTGTCTGAGCTCTCTGCTTCATTCATGCTGGATAGCATGGCTCTATGCTTTTTCACAGCTTAGGGAAAATTTGCTTAAACTTCTTTTAGATTTTAAGCTCAGTTCTATAGTGTTTCCGTATAAAATTTGGAAAAAATTATTTAGGGAGAACCATAGGAGGAAAATTTAAGGACAAACTTATTCACACAAAGCTGATGGTAGTGTCTTCTCTGATTGCCTACCATAGAACTCATTTCCCTGGTTGGATTTAAATCACCTCAAAATTCTATCTGAATGCCTTCTGCAAAGCACAGTTGCCTCAAATGCTCATCTTTCCCTAACCTTGTATTGCACAGGATGAGCGCTGATTATAGTACAATCACAAAGCAACAGCAAAAAAGAACGAGGAGACAGAACAAGTAGAGAATGGTACGCCAAGCTCCACTCACCAGGTCTGTGGAATTGTTGTTCCAGGGCCCGATACTCCAGAGAACTCTTGTTGAACAGGCCATAGGGAGAAAGGCATGTTAGCAACTCGAAGACTGAAGAATACCACTAAGTCGTGGCTTTTGGTATCCATGGTTTCAGAGCTGGTGGTGATGTACTGTAATGGGATGGGTGTGGTTATCTCCACAAAACCATCTGGGGTGGAATCGTAGCCACTGAGTCCTGATACCATTTCCTCTAAGTCTCTGATTGTATCTTGGCTGCTTGTTATCAGCTTGCTGACACTGGAAGCTGCAGGCCAATGTGCGGTTTCTCGAGGCAGTTGGCTGATGGTAGAATAGTCACTAGTGGGGAGAGTGAGCCCAGGGACGTGTATGGCTTGGCCAGTGGTCATCAAGTGAGGGGAGCTTTTATCAGCCAAAGAGAAGATGCTAGGTGTGGTGAAAGAAGGTAGATTTTCCAATAGAGAAGTTGAGACTGTTGCAGGTGGAGACCCAGAGCTGTCGTTGGAGGACATGTCTGACACTATTTTCATTATGTCCAATTATTTCCACCCAAAGAGAAAAATCGAAAAAAGACATAGTTAATTAATTTTATGGACAGTTTCAACTACCATTTTTATAAAGGCTGTATCCAAACCTAGGGAGGCAAAGGGTGGGTCCCTGAACTCTTTACTCAGACCCCAAATTCTACATGTTTGAGATGAAAGGACTGTCAGTTAATTAGATAACTGTCCAGGTAGACTTAGAATGCCTGCAGAACAGATAGAAACATGAGTAGTCATTGATAGACCAGGGTTGGTTGGATTCCAAACCACAGCAGGTACTGGCATAGGCTTAAGACCACACCCTCACCTCAAACTTTCAGACAACTTGCTGTGGAGTTTTGGTTCAGATATTATATTCACTTTCTAATATTGCACACTTAAATTTTGTAAAATTGAATTTTTTGATCACATTTTGGTAGCTTTATTATCTAAAATTCAACTATGCTTTTTAAAGAACTGGGTATTTCAGAACTGAATAAGCAGACAATTTGCAGTGTTAAGGATGTAAAGGTGATGTATACTTCGGATTTTCTATTGAACATTCAACTCAGTAAGTATTTGATAATATTTCAAACCTTTTCATTGCTTTCACATAGGACTACTGAAGTCCATTCCATTTTTGGTACAAAATTAAGAACAGTAAGTATTTATGAACTGAGAAAGTACTTATATGAACCTTTCAGATAGAGAGATTGATGGATTATTAAAGTAGCCCAATAAACCAAATCCACTGATTGCATTTAAGAGACCAGGCAGACAAAGCAGGCAATTTTCTATTATTACTTCCAGTGGCATTTTGGCAAATCTGTGGGAGAGTTCTGAAACCTGCATGCTAAATATGATGAATGGTCTGTCTGAACGCAGATCGAATCTTTGGACTTGCAGTCAACTAATTTACCACAGTGCAATCACCAAAACTGAGAAATAAACAGCTCTGAAAAGCAGAATCATATCTGCTTTATTATTTTCTTAAAATAAAACTTGGCTATTATTGGTGAGTTATGCTTGCATTTCAGAGAAGGACACCCTTTGTCATCCCTATCACAAAGTGCCTAGGTGTATCTAATCATAACTTACTCAGTTTCAGGAAATATTTGCTGATGCTTATGATCTCTTGCATGTAAACTTAGATTTTTATTTAAATATTCTTTTACTATGAGCTGAATGCTTGTCTAACCCCCAAATTCACATTGAGAACTCCTATCCCATAATGTGCTGATGTTTGTAGATGAGGCCTTTGGGAGGAAGGGAAGCTATGAGTGTGAGCCCTTATTAGATGGGATTGGTACTGGGCCTTCATCTGAACAGATAAGAGAGGGGTGATCTGTTTTTGCAAAGTCAGACTATAGAAGGAATCCATGTGCAACCCAGAAGAAGTGCCATCTCCAGAGCCCAAATTTATCATCAGTAGCTTGATTTTGGACTTCCTTAATATTAGATTTGCAGAAGTACACTTTTGTTGCTCAACTCACGCAGCACACAGCATTTTGTTATAGCTTGTGTAAGGATTGGGAATGAGTATATTGACATTGTTCCAGTGCTATCTGATTTGGTCTCACATGCACTTGAATCTGTCCTCTTGGGATGGATGTGCACTCTGTGCTCCCACAGATGATAAGGGTTAGGAAATCAGAGGCATGCAGCACCGTGATAGATGATGCTTTGTGTCTGCTCCTGGACCAGCCTTTCATCACTTACACCTTTCTCACTGTATAGACCTTCACCAGCTTAAAACAGGCCATGCTTAAGTCATCAGTGAGGGATGTCTACCATCTCCTTTTGTGGCGTCTTAAGACAAGCCCGTCATGCCCACAATAAACCTCCCTAAGCAACTTCATTGGCATACAGATGGCTGCTGAAATGTAGGGCTACTTGATAATATACACAGCACCAAATGAAACAATTGTATGCTAAAAAATTTACTCTTGTGCTTATGGGAAATTCACATTTGACAACAATCTATGTCAAATCTAGGAACCTTATTTAAATTCTCCTAATCTCAAAAATGAAAGAAAACAATAAAAATTCTTCTATTTCTTTTTCTCAAGATTGAAGCTACTGAGGCAATATTCAGTTCCTCTGGAAGAAAACATTCACACCTTGCCATGACTTCTAATTTAGATAGTTATGCTTTTATCCAACTCTTATGTGAAAATGAGACATGGCAGTGCCACAGACTATTCTATTATTAAGTCTCAGATGCTACAATAAAAAGTCAAGTGCTAAAAGCCAAGGCCACTTATTTCATCATGGAATGTGAAAAATAAAGGACTCAAAATAACTACGTTGGAGAGTGTCTGTGGGCCCTACGAAGGTGTAAAGTGTTTGTGCATGGTGGAGCACAAGCATAAAGCCCAGGTCCTAAACAGAGAAGAAGTGGTTATTTTCATCACATCCTAGGCAGGAGGTCTGTTCAGAGTCAAGGCTACAGTTAAAATGGTCCAACCTACAGCAGATGAACACAGGGCAGCTGAAGGCAGAAGTGAGAGAAGGCAACAGCTGAAGTTAAGAATGGTGCATGTGTGTGTGTGTGTGTGTGTGTGTGTGTGTGTGTGTGTGTGTAGGCGGCAGCAGTATTGTTAGCTAGAAGAAGACAAAGGAGAAAGAGGTGTCTGAAGGAGATCGCAAGGGAAAGGCTACTAGGAAGGATCGTATCCGTTCTATGGGGCACAGGCCTCAAGCAGCTGCCTATTTCGTATTGAAATAGTCTGATTTCATAGTCTATTTAGGGATTTTCTAATATCCTTTAGCTCTTCAGTTGGCACAGCCAACACATTCTTAATCTCATATGAAACACCACTCATTATAATCCTTTTCATATTGTAGAAATAGAAAATGTGTTTTATTTTTTTAAATCAATTTGTTCAATGACTAAACAGATACTGATAGCCTCCCGTTTGCGAGTTCAGGTGCTCAGATGAATCAGTGAACAAAACAGCCACCAGTCTCCAGCAGTTTACTGAGCAGTGGAGGAAGTCAGGAAAATAATCCCCAAGTAAGCAAATCAGAAGATACAGACTGTCTAGTGGGGGTGGATGCTCTGGAAACAAAACCAGTGGGACAGAGGGTGAAGGGTCATCCTTGAGCGAATGCAAAGGAGAAGCATGTAGGAGACCGGCTAGCTTGGGGATGCTATGACCCCACTGAATGCTGCAGTCCGCCAATGGTCATGGTAGCTGAAGACCTTTTCAAGGGTAGGCATCCTTTCTTAGGATTATTCAGTTCAAATAAGCAAGGAATCCGAGAAAGAGGGAGAAATGGTTACCAGGAGAAAAAAGTCACTGAGGGCTTTTGGAAGCAGAGAAGGCAATTCTAGGAAGAGAGAATCAAGACTCACAGAATTTCACTGCTAAGCCTGCCTGTTTTTCTGAGTTCTAACTCAAAAAGCATAATTTCCCCTTTCTCCCTTTCTGTCTGTTCTCTAGAAATAAGCTAAAACCTCGAGAAGGCACACTCAGACACTGAAAATTATTTTTTTGAAAAACATTCCCCCATCTGCTTGTCACTTTGTAGCTTCGCTCCCAATCTCCTATAAAATGATCCTCAAACTTAAAAAAAAGAGATTGCCTTGGTATAAAGAGATATAGAAAATGCAGATGTCATTAAGCCCCATGACAGTGTGCAGATTTTTTACAAAATACACTTACAACTTTATTGGTGAGCAAAGAAAAATATCTGTCTTTGTGTTTTATCTAATATGGCTGAATTGTTGGAGGATGTGTGCTATAGAGAGAAAGCCTGGGGCGGAGGCCGGGGTGGGGCAGGGGAGAACCTACTAGGGGAAGGCAGGGGAATTCTGAAGGAGACATCCCTCAGTGAGGGTGCTCCACAAGGCCGAGAGAATAGTGCTCCCGCAGAAGAGAAGGGAGTTTCTAAAGCTTGGAATTGAGGTAGTACCTGATGTGGTAATAAGTACAAAGAAGACTAAACAGAGGAAAACGAAACAAGCCTCAAATTTAGGAAATCAAGAAGGAAAGAGACCAAATAATTCACCTGTGTATATAATCTGAATGCTGACTATTGATTTAATAGTAGTTGTATTATTTTTCTACTGAGGTGTTGATAGGGCAGGCTGAAGGGATCACACTGTCAGAAACCAAAGTCATCACCTACAGTAATAAAAAAATCAACAGATGACAAATGAGAACCCACAAGGTTGACCCCAGCTAAGACTCCAAGCAATAGTGGAGAGGGTACCTCAGCTGGCCTTCCCCTGTAATCAAATTGATGACCTCCCTAATTGTCATCATAGAACCTTTGTCCAGCAATGGATGGGAGCAGATGCAGAGATCCACAGCTAAGCACTGGGCCAAGCTCCCAGTCCAGTTGAAGAGAGTGTAGAGGGTTATATGAGCAAGATGTCAAGATCATGATGGGGAAACCCACAGAGACAGCTGAGTCAAGCTACTGGGAGCTCACTGACTAGACTGACAGCTGGGGAACCTGCATGTGAGGCAACTAGGCCCTCTAAATGTAGATGACAGTTGTGTGGCTTGGGCAGCTTGTGGGGCCTCTGGCAGTGAGACCAGGATTTATCCCTAATGCATGAATTGGCTTTTTGGTACCAGTCCCTATAGAGCGATGCCTCGTTGATGTGGGGAGGGAAGGGGGGTGGGGTGGGAGAGAGGGGGCTTGGTCCTGCCTCAACTTGATATGCTGGACTTTGTTGACTCCCATGGGAGGAGGTCTTATCCTTTTTGAGAAGTGGATAGGAGATGGTGTGGGGTGAAGCTTCTAGGAGGGGCTGAGGTTGAATGGGAGAAGGGGAGGCAAGGGAACTGTGGTTAGTATGTTAAAAAGAAAACAACAAAAAAAAACCTTTTAAATAAATAAATAAAAATTTAAAAATGTGAGGAAGAGTGAGTGCCAGGAAGACACATGAGTTCAAAGGCAGCTTTTTAATGTATGGAACTTCACAGAAAGGAGGCTTGAAATACCACACTTTATTACTTAAAGAGACTGCCCTTTTGATTTGGAGATGATTGGAGATTCAAATGCACATCTAGAAATTAACACAGGCTCCATCAATCTGCTCCTTCAGGCTGGAGACACAAGACTGGTGGGCTGTCCAGAACAGGTTTTCTCAAAACGCTGGAAACTGACTAGAAATGGCTAGTAATCACGGTGATGCTTAATTAAGAAAATCTGGCTGCATCTTGGTGGTCAAGGTGAACTGTGTGGCAGTTTTGACTTTTCCTGTTTCCCTCTGCTCTGTGGCTCTGCCGTAGCCTGGGAAACAGCAGCCCTGATCCTAAGTTACCAGGACTTGGAGCAGAGTGGACCCACTAAAGAAAGAAGAGTAATTATTTGTTTTGACCTGTCTTTTGACTCCCTGGAAGCTGGAATCAAAAGGCCTGCCTCTCTTTCTCCCAGCAGAGCTCTCCTGAGGCTGAAGTGGCTGCCTGTGGGGTGCCTGTTGAAACCACACAGGCACGTGTACTAATTGCTGCTGTGTGAGGCAGTGGCAGCAGGGGACGGAACAGCCCACTAGCCAAAAATCTTTGAGGGAAAAGTGCAGAGGAAGAGTTGCTTTGAGGAACAGTTTTGTCCCGTGGAGAAGAAGGCGAAGAAGAAGGTGACCACAGGCTCAGGGCTTAGCATGCCTTCTCTGAGAAGGACATAAACTCACATGGACTTCAAGTCTGAGCTTCTCTAAAGCAGAAAGCCAGACCCCATACGTAGACGCGGCTACCGTATGATCCAGAGTTTCCTCTTGGAGTGATGAAATAGTTCTGGACTTAAATAGTGGTGAGGGGCTGTACCATATGGATATATTAAAAACTGCCAAATTGTCTACTGAAAGATGACTATGATACTGAATCATATTTTAGTAAAGGAGGTAGTAATATGTGAGATCACATGGTCCTGTCCATTTGTGTCTCTCAATGACATCTTTCCAAACCAGCACACAATGTCAACTAACACGTTAGCATGACACAGAAATGACCACCAGACCACCCTGTTTTAGACATCCAGCTTCTCTTTCATCCTATCCCCTCCTCTACGTCCAGCAACTACTAATTTGTTTTCCATTTATGTAATTTTTTCAATTTACATGAATGAACTAATTCAGTGTGGTGAAAACATTTTTTAAAAAATATCATTTGACCCCAGAACTTTTTCCAGACTTTTCAGCAAAGTTGATAATATACTCGCTGTCACTTAAGGGTGTGGTACTTAACCTGCTCTTCTCCTGTGTGCCTAGCTTGTGTAGTTTCAAGAGTCTTGGATTTCTCATGCAATCAGTTTTTATTACTTCAGCTAAATGTATAGCTTTGGCCTTAAGTTATGTACTCTTTCATACAGTTCTAACAGTTCCTAGATTCAATGGAGGCTGTGGTGAGCCAACTCATAGCCCTGGTTCTGGGCCTGGGTGGTAGCTTCGTTAGTCAGCTCGCAAGCTTTCTCTCATTGTCACTACCTGGATGAGCTCTCCAGCATTGCCTCACTCGATGCAACCTAGAGGAAGGAGTGGGGCCAGTTCTCCTGCTATGGGGCTCTTAGATCCTAGACCCCCTCAGTCACATGGCCAGGGCCAGCTCTACTCCTTTGCCCAGGCAAGGTTCAGGACCCTCTCTCTTGAATGCTATAGGAGGAATACAAGGGGGTCCTGGGGTCCTCTGTCCTGCCCACAATGCTGGCTCACCTGCACCCTAACAACAGGTCTAGTTTGCTTGTTATGTGGGGTTCAGGGCCTGTTCTCCTGTGTGCTGCTGCTGAGTAACAGAACTGACCCTTCCTTGTCTGCCATGCAGTGGCATGGGTGAAGAAAAGATGCCCTTCCCATTCCACCCCTTGTTACCTGTGACAAGCTAGAGAGATGGCCCTGATGGTCACAATAGTGAGAGCACTAGCTGGTCTCTCATCTCTCTCTTTTTAAAAATTAAATTTATTCATTTATTTTATATCCTGACAGTAGTTTTCTCTCCCTCCTCTCCTTCCAACTCCCTTCTGACCTCGCCACCTACTTCTTCTGTTTCTGTTCAGAAAGGGGCAGGCCTCCCGTGGGAGTCAACAAAGCATGGCACATCAAGTTGAGGTATGACTAAGCTCCTCTCCTCCTATTAAGGCTTGGTAAGGCAACCCTGTATGAGGAATAGGTTCTCCAAAGCCTGCCAAAGCATTAGGGATAGGCCCTGCTCCCACTGCTAGGAGTCCCACAAGTAGACCAAGCTACAGAACTCTCACACATATGTAGAGGGCCTAGGCCTGTCTCATTCTGGACCCTTTGTAGTTGGTGTAGTGTCTGTGAGCTCCTATGAGCCCAGGTTGGTTGTCTCTGTGCGTTCTCTTGTGATGGTCTTGAACCCCGTGGCTTGTACAATCCTTCTTCTCTTCAACAGGATTCCTGGAGCATGGCCCAGTGCTTGGCTGTGGATCTCTGTATCTGCTTCCATCAGTTACTGGATGAAGGCTCTCTGATGACAATTAGGATAGTCACCAATCTGATCACAGGAGATGACCAGTTCAGGCTACCCGACCTCAGCTAAGACTGCTAGCTGGTTTCTTTTTAATCACTACAAATTTCTTAGCTCCATTTGATCAGCATCAATTTTCCCAGTAAAGCAAAGTTTCACTTTAGTGGTTCTGCTGTCTTGCTAATCATAGCTGTTTTTCAGCTTCAGCAAACCAGAACCACAGACTCTTAATTCAAAATAACAAATGGCCCCAAGAAAGTTTTTAAACTTCCCTCTGAAACATCCCAAGCCAGGCCTCCATCTTCTGCACTGCTCTCAACATTCTATCTTCAAAGTTTCCGAAGAACATCCCACAGAGCTCTTAATACTCCATTGCTCTTCTAGCCCAAAGTTCCAAAGTCCTTCCACAATCTCCCCCCAAACATGGTCAGGTCTGTCACAGTGACACCCTACCACACTGGTACCAATTTATGTCTTAGTTAGGGTTTTTATTGCTGTGAAGAGACACCACAACTACAGAAACTTATCAAGGGAAACATTTGATTAGAGTGGTTCACTTACAATTCAGAGGTTCAGTCTATTACCATCATGGGGGGTATGGTAGAATGCAGGCAGACATCGTGCTGTAGAGGTAGCTGAGCATTCTACATCTTGAGCAGGCAACAGGAAGTAATCTATCTCACTGGGCATGGCTTGAGCATGAATGAGACCTTAAAGCCTACCTCCACAGCAGAACATGTCATCCAACAAGATCATGCCTAATCCAACAAAGCCACATCTCCTCATAGGGTCACTCCCACTACAGAGGCCATGTGAGAAAGGTCTGAGCCTTTCACTAACTCCAACTCAGGAGGTTATTTCTGCCGTGATGCCATCAGAGCACAAATACCAAGTCTTAAGAGGACTGTAGCCCCCACTGACATCGTGACATCAAGCCAATGCAAGGCCCTAAGCCACAATGAATCACTTATAGATTTCTATAGAAACTGAAAGAGATAATTTGTTTTTATTGTTACCTGAAGTCATAAGTTCAGAGGCATTTTACATGCAGTGGGGAAAACCACTCCACACAGTTAACATTAAACCTGATGTAACAGGGTTTTTGTGTTGCCAGATTTTGTCTCTGGTTTTTACTATAGTAAAAGAATTTGGCTGTGGATTTGGAACAGTTAATTTGAAACATGCTTATATAGTAGGAAAACATGAGAATTTACATAAAACACGCTAAAATGGATAGTGCCAGCATTGTGATATCCAGTGAAGGTATTAGTGGTCAATTTCCTATTTACAGGGGAAGCATTTGGAACAGGGAATGTTTCTGCATTTATTACATTCACTGAGTAAGAAGAAGGGCTGATGCAGGAAGAAGTGTGGCTTTTAGCATGGGGCTACTACTCCAGCTTGCACTGACCCAATCTCCATGCCAGAAGTTTCCATCCCAACCAATCACTACTTTTTTTCGTACAAAATATTTTGTAATATTTTGTTCATTAACCTGAAATCAGCTTAATAAGGAATATGACCTGGTCAATACACATTTTCAAAATAGGTAATGTCGTGGCATGATATGAAGAAGAAATAAGAGGAAAGTAATTTATAATAATATAGTGTGTGTTTTAAAAAGGATTATAATGCCATAAGAAACAATAAAGTAGCTCCATGTTTATTCCTCTTTGTTTGTTTGTTTTGGGGACATGGATTCACCTTGTAGCCCAGGCTGACCTTGAACATGTTATGTTGCCACAGCTAGCTCACGCAGTTTGCATTACAGGTACAGATCAGTGCTTCCCTCTCACACTTGTTTGTATATGTAAACACTCTGTGAATCATCCTGTTTCCAGTGACACAGGGCCACAGAGATATCTTGACTCCATTTAAAGAGACATCAATAGGTTTTTGAAATGTTGGCTAACTTTTACAAAAGTTCAGACAAGACAAAACATAATCTCTCTTTAATTTACCAATTCAGTGAACGGCAAATTAAACACTGGAGATGGAATATCTGACCCGTTTTGCCTTTAATTCACTCAGTCCGTCATTAATTCATTTAACAAATATGTATTTCCTGGTGTCCATAACTGTATTAGATCATAGTAATAGCTCTTGTTTTATGTACATGGAACAGTTGTAAGCATTGCACATATTTTAACCAGCCTTCCAAAGAACTCTTGAGATAAGGTACAATCATCACCATTTCAAAGATAAAAAACTGAGGCATAGAGAGATATCAGTTATAGGCCCAGGTTGCAAGTACTCAAGCTTGAGTTTAAATGCCCCCCTCCCTCTACACTGTGGAGGCTCCAGTGGTTTATGTAACAGACAGAGCATTTGTCTTCAGGGAACCTTCAACTTCAAGCCTTACTCATCTAATAGCAAGTATATGAAGTTCTGCAAAAGGGAGTGTGTAGGAGTTTTGGGATGCATAACAGAAAACTATGCGTGATTGGGAAATGAAGCTGATGGGAAGTGCCTGCTTGCTTTAGAGGATCGCTAAGTAAAGCTGAAGATGAGAAAAAAAAGAAAAAAAAAAAACATTAGCAAGTACAAAATTCCTTGTGTCCTAAAGACACACAAGCTGTGATCAGTTGTAAAAATCAAACGGCCCATGTTGGACGTGTGCCCCCCCCCCCCCCCCCCCCCCCCCCCCCCCCCGGCTTTCTTGAGTCTCTTCAAAAAACAGCTATGAATAGTTTGACTGTGAACTTCAAAGAGCTAATTCTAAGAAAATGCAAACATTTCTACAAATTGGGAAATTGTTTACTCCAAAAAATGTTTTCTAAAATTATTATGAAAAATATTGAGTGTATATTTAATGAGTGTTGTCTTAATTGCAATAAACAATAGTTTACATGAACATAAAGTTGGGTATCTAGCTCTTCAGAGGATATCCAGCAATTTTGATATTTGTATAGTTTTTAAAATTTTAATGGTAAACAAAAGAAAATCAGTATTAGTGAACATTTTGGTGAGTGATGAATTTGCTTTTGGGAAGCTAGGAAGCTGTAAAATCAGAAATGAATCAGACCACCATGAAAATTCCTATTGGATGTGCCTGTGTCAAGCATGTGTGCTCCCCGAGAGCAGAGCCTGGATATTCAAAGGTCACTATGTTTCACCGACTGCAGTGCAAGGTGTCCACTAATAGCTGCATTGGGCTGCAAATCAGCTCCACATTGGAGCAAAGGCTCAGTTAGTACTGTAGCAGCCAGTTATTGGTATGTGCCAAGTTCCTACAGCAAGCAGAGAAGATGTGTTATAAAATGAATAGGGGATCTGGACGTGTCCCAAGTGCAGTTAGAATGAAATGAACTCTGATCTGAGTCTGTCTATGAAATACTGAGAAAGTTAAGGGAGTTTAGTTTTTGTCAGGAAAAATTGTAGAAAAAAAATTGATGTGAGCTTAAAAGGCTAGCATCTTTTCAGTGAATTGCTGAGCAGCACCTGGCAGCTCAATGGGGACCATTTAATGTTAGAGGAGGCTGGACTTTTAATTGTCTCTGACAGAGCCATTTTATACTTCCATAATCTGAAGGAAAATAATGGTTCTGCAAATACTTCCAGTCCATAGAGATTGGAGGAAGCTTTACCTGATGAAGGACATTCTTTTTCCCTGTGAAAAAGTGGTTCTAACACTGATTTATTGTTGCATAGATTTTTACTAGTTTTGCACTAATTTGCAACTGTTTGTCACCATTCCTAATTGCCTCACAGATTTGGCAACAAGCAAACAAACAAATAAAAAAACAAAAGCCAAATGATTTTTGAAGACAGCCAACTAGGAAATATTTTAGTCAAAACAGGCCATATGGTCTCTAGAATCACTACTAAACGTATAGCATGCATAGGAAGACATTATAGCATTCAATAAAACTTTATTTATGGAGCCTGAAGTTGAGTTGGATATAATTTCTGCATGTCATAAAATATTACACCTTTTAAAATATTTTCAACCATATATAAATATGAAAAATGCCTCGTTTGCAGAATGTACAAAACCAGCTAGTAATCAGAGTTTGAACACAGAGGTATACTTCACCAACCCCTTCACTTATATTTGGTCTGTTCTACAAATTCTCTTTGAACCAATAGTAGAATCTTATTACCCAATGAAGCAAATAAAATATTCAATGTGAATTCATTTTCTATTTCAATGAATCATGACTATGTCTCTTTTGGGAATGTTTCTTTTTGCTATGCAAGTTCTTCTGTGGTAGAGTGCTAGCCTAGTGTGGATGAAGCCCAGGATTTGATTCTTAACATCACCAATAAAAAGCCCCTAACGTTTTCCAAAGTCAATAAATTAAATCTGCTTGAGATATTTGGAGATGATGAATCAAAAAATGGAACTTATCTGCTTTTGGGTTAACATTAGAGTCCTGTGAAGTCTTTAAGACTTATTTATGACATGAGACTTTCTTTGAAGAACTGAAGTTGGCTAGCAGGAGAGGGACCTTATACAGGCAAATCCAAAAATGTTTCCAAATGACTCTAAGGTACTGGGATTCTGTGGCTGAGAATATTATATATTTTTGATATAATAAAAGTAAGTTGTAATTTAAAGACATAAAGCATGATAACCTTGACGGAACTCCTGACATAGTATAAATAACGTGTATGATGTTCTTAGTTTAAGCTATTTGGTTAAAAAAAAAAGAGAGAGAGAGATGATCTACATAGATTTAATTTTGCTTTTACAATTTTTCTTATTGCTTGGTACTTGACTTCAAGGATATTGCTTAACAATTAAATATATTTAATTTATTAAATCTCCCTTCACTACACAAATGATTTTAGGTGGGTTAAAGATGGAACAATCCTAATAACAAACTGAAGGGTTTACTCAGGGCATTCAAGAGCTTTGGATGAGGAGTAGGGAGAGGCAGATTTAGAAGTCAAGGTTCTTCCTCCCCCTGCTTTTGTCAGAGAAAGCTTGGAAGCTGAGCTTTGAGCATCTACTGAGCAAAGACTTCAGGGCAACCCCTCACCCTACTTTGAATGATGAAAACACCAACTGTAGGCATTTTGAGTTATGAAAAATTATATTATGTGCATGAAACGCCAGTGAGCCTGGCGATTTAGCAAAAGCTTACTTTATGTCCCTCATAAAATTTCATAAAAAAAAGAGTAATTGTATTTACCAGCAATAAAGTTTATTCAGTAGATGAGCTCAGGCTGTTAGACCCCACATCTGGATGAGGCCAGTAATAAAACTGATGAGCCCAGTGGAGAAACAGAAGGATTGAAGAGGAAAGAACTTGAATGAGGAAGAGCAGGTTAAATCAATGAGCAAAATGAGAATCCATTCCCACTCTGGACTTTGGGAGATTGGAAACTTGGTCTCACTTGAAGAGCAGCTCTCCCAACTGTGCCTAACACACCTCTGACACAGTCACACTTATGGAATTATAAGGCTTAGAAAGGATTGTCTCAAAACAAGCACATATGAAGGAGAAATTGAATTTGAGAATGCTAAAATAGGGGGAGGGGAGACAATCCATTATAGCTGGCTATAAAGTGGATCCTAGGCACTACTTTCCTAGAAAAAGTTAATCCCAAGAATGAAGGAACATTGGAAGGAATAGATAGGTGGAATGGTACAGAAGTGGAAAGAGCCAGACCCTGAAATACAAGGTAAATTTGGAAGATTGGGTGACACCTGAAGGTGAGCAGTGTGGAGTCCTAGCCAGTGTCTAGCTTTCTGGTATGGGCACTTTCATCAATGGTGTTGTAGTAACTGCAACAGGCAACACAGAATGAAACCCCATAATATTTCTCACAAATATTCTGCAATGCAAGAAAGAATAACTATCTTTTGCATCTTATGGATTGATTTGGAAATAGATTAATGAAATAAAATTCACAGAGAAGTTCTGAAACATCAAAGCTCAAATATACAAAGTATGTATGACTGTGAAGCCACAATTCTTCATGATTTTCCTCTGCAAGAAACAGATTCCTTTGGTGAGATTGTAAAACATATGAACTTACACACTCCAGGCTTACAGGCTTTATGAGGCTCCTCAGAAGACATTCTGATTCATAGAAAAGTCTGGGAATAAGGACAAAGTAGTCTTCTCATCCACTATGGGAAACATTAGTAACTGAAGCTCTGTGGTGACCTCAGCCTCAGTTTGACCCCATGGATGACGTAAGTCACTTTTCTTTTGCCATTAGTCCTCTTGACTCCTACTTCATGTACAGGTATCTCTTTCTAAAAGTATTTTATTTACGTCTATTTTCAGACATTAGTGTTTTGCCTGCATGTATGTCTGTGTGAGGGAGTCAGATCTTGGAGTTACAGACAAATATGAGCTGCTGTGTGAGTGATAAGAATTGAACCTGGGTCCTCTGAAAGAGCAGTTAGTGTTCTTAATTGCTGAGCCTTCTCTTTAGCCCATAGGTACCCCTTTATTATATTAAACCAGTAAAGACATAGGCCAGTAAAAACTATACAGATATTTATGTTTCATACAAAAATATAATGAAGCCCACAAAGGGAAACCTCTCTCCAAAGGCAAGTTAATTAAAGAAAAAAAAATCAAATTTGAGCAGTAGCTTTGTCTGTTGATGAACAAGAAATCACGATATGATCACAATGAAAATCCTCTAGACACATTCTTCCATTTGACATTTAAAATGGTTCTTATATTGGCAGATGTCATTTTGGAAAAATAAATGACATTTTCTACTGTACAGCTAAAGAATTCATTAAGAAAATGAATGTTGAAAAACATGTTTGACTTTCTAGGTTGTCGTCACTCTAACCTGGTTAACATCAATCTTTGCTTACATCTTCCTGCAACATAACATAAGTCTCTCTTTAAGAGAAATTGTTATGATAGCTTTTATTAGCTTCTGCCAAGTTATATTTGTGAAAGATATTTGTATTTCATCCTGTGGGGATATTTTCAAATATAATAAAAACATTCGGAGATGTCAGAGGGATCTACCCATAGTCAGTCTAGGAGGATCAGACAGTGGTAACTCTCACCTTTAATACCAGCACAGAGAGTATGGTGATCTACACCCTTAATCCAATCAGAGTTTGAGGTCATCTTAGTTTACAGAAGGAATTCTAGGCTCTCAGGCAGGCAGTGGTGGTGCCACACCTTAACTGAGCAGAGAAAGTATTTAAGGCAGGCATAGAAAGACATAGGAGGAAGAAGAAGCCAGGAGGAGTGAGGCTGAGGAAGCTGTAAGACAGCTGGGTGAGATCTTACTGTGGTGTTTCTTCTCTGATATCTCTGCCTTTCCCAGAGATCTTGTCCTGAGTTTCCTTTATTCGTCCAACATCAGCCACCTAAAATAATTACTTCCTACCTCAAAGAATTCTAAAATGTGATAAATGCATGATATGTTAGTCTATCTTCTTTCTATCTATCTATCTATCTATCTATCTATCTATCTATCTATCTATCTATCATCTACCTATGTATATATGTATGTATATATTTATCTATTTATATATCTACCTACTGATGTGGGATGTTTTTCTGTATGCTGTGAATTACCACTGATTAATAAAAGGCTGTTTTGGCCTATGGCAAGGCGTCTTAGAGGTAGGCAGGAAATCCAAGCACAGATAAAGGGGAAGGAGTCAGAGAGAGATGCTGCAAGCTGTCACCCAAGGAAACAGGAT
Source organism: Phyllotis vaccarum (assembly GCA_033318265.1). Lineage (NCBI taxonomy): Eukaryota > Metazoa > Chordata > Mammalia > Rodentia > Cricetidae > Phyllotis > Phyllotis vaccarum. The sequence continues at coordinate 129,715,777 of JARWLC010000004.1, read as the reverse complement.
GTAAAGAAACACAGGTAAGCCATGTGGCAATACACAGATTAATAAAAATGGGTTAAGTTGAAAGAGCTAGCAATTAAAGACCCTGAGCCATAAGTCAAATAGCATGTGATTAATATAAGACTTTGTGTGATTATTTGGGACTGCTGGTCTGGATATCAGGCTGGACATGCCAGAAACTTTTAGTTACAACCTACCATCTATCATCTATCTATATAATTACATATCTATTAATCATATATCCACTTACTTATGATCTATCTATGTATCTGTGCATCTATATATCTATCATTTTTCTATCTCTGTCATCTACCTATGTATACATGCATGTATGTATTTATCATCTCTTTATCTATGATAACTTATGAATGCAAACTTCGAAGGTATTAATAGTATATCAAATTTTAGTTGGCAGGAATAATTATGTCCAAAGAAGAGAAGAATGTAAAATATTGGTTCTCAAATACTATTTTTAAAAAACAGTTTATAAGTGTGAACTTTTGGGGATACTGCAGAGGTGTCAGTTGGAGCTATTTCAAAAGAGATTTCTAAGCACTACTTATCTCCAAGTGGTTAGCAAATGGTTTTGAACTACATTTAGAATGTTGGATGCGTGATTAATTCATGCATTTGATACCAGTTAACTATTCATAAAATATCTTCTTTTATTTTATAGAATATTTCAAAGAATTTACAAAATTTATTAAGGAAAATGAACTGTATTAAGGAATCAAAGCATGTATTAAGTCATACAAGTTCAATTCTATAGGACACAGTGTGTGTGTGTGCATGTGAGCACACATGTGCATATTTCAAAAGTTGAATGCAAAAGCATTGTGAACACAAAGTCACAATGTGATCACAATGTGACTGATTCAGGCAACAGCTTATTACTTACCACATAGGAAAGACCTGTCCTCATCCCGTGGTGGAGTATGCCCCAATTATGGCTATCTTTCTACACTTTAAGTATGGTTTTACGATAAGATATGGCACCAACAAGGGCCCCATTTTGCATGATGAGCACATTGTGTTCTCCACTATCACAAAAAGCAAGCTCAGGAACATTTCCATCCTGGACATAATTACTACAAGTAGCAGCTATCCATCCCTCATCCCTCTAGCCATTTAATCACTCATTTATTCATTCATTCATGTAGTGAATGCCCTTGGGGCAAAGGAAAACAATAGAATAGTAAGAATTTGTGTAAAGAGATAGAGTAAAATTGCTTCAACTCAAGGGCAGCTAAAATAGATAGCCAAATCAAGGATATGCCAGCACTAAGTGAGACTTCCTAATTGATTAAGCTTTTTATTACTTCATAGAAACACATAGATGTGGCTCGAAGGAGGTATTTCCTCATGGAAAGAAACAATTCTTTAGCTACTATAGATGCTTAATACAGAATCAGAACAACTCTTGATTTTTAAGTTTAGCACATTAAATAGATTCCCTTTGGAAGCACAATGAATTTGTGGTCTGTAACCTCCATCATACTGGAAATGGTGTGACAGGGATTTTGAAAGCCCAGTGATGCTACTGAAGTAACACAAAGTCAGCACATAATGCGATTTCTTATGGGGGAATTGATCTGTTCTTGGGCTTAGATTCCTTCTGAGTCATCCCTTGCACTTTCTCTGCTCTGCTCTACTTCAGGGGAGGGATGGAAGACCTCTGTATATTATATTTAAAGGCTTCTAGATAATTGGTTTCTGGCTGGGTTTATCTGCTGTGGAGCACTGTATGGGAGGATGTTTATCCTTTTCTCTCGGGGTGCCAAGCTGCTGATTTGGGAAAAATTTCTTTTCTCTGGGGTTCTAGCTACTACCAGACATTTGTTCCAGGCACCAGCACCAGTTTCCTTCAGGTGAGCTGGCTCTGGACTCTGACACTTCTCTATCTTTGTTTCCTACATCTCCTGAGCCTCTGTGCAGCAGAAGCATCTGTGTTGTGGAATATTAGATGAAGATGTGTTACATTTGTTTATGATGTGGAACATTTGTTTTAATGATGCAAAGATGTGTTGCATTCTGTTATGCTGCATTTGTTTGAGCTCTGTGAGGCTGTGTTATGTTGCCTGTCTCAAACATTTGGTCAGTCTAATCAAGAGCTGCATAGCCAGCAGTTAGGTAGGAGGGAGGATAGGTAGGGCTGGCATGAAGAGAGAATATATAGAAGGAGAAGAATATGAAGGGGCGGAACAAAAAGTAGGCAGGAAGACACCAGGAGTCATCTATAAACTAACCACGGAGTGAGAAAGGTGTATAGAGTAGAGAAAGGGAAAAGCCCAGAGGCATAAGGTATATGGGATAATTTAAGTTAAGAAAAGCTGGCTGGAAACAAGCCAAGCTAAGGCTGGGCATCCAGAAGTAAAAATAAGTCTCCGTGTGATTATTTGGAAGCTGGTTGGTGCCCCACAAAGGGCAAAGAGCAAAAAACAACTAACACCACGCCCCCTTCTTGGTTATCACTGGGCAGCCCTTCTGTTCCTTTCGGGTTTTTGACTTTTTCTGGGTAAGATACCTATTCCATAAACTTATGCCTTTTTCATGTAAACAATTTTTGAATCATTTGAATTGCTGATATTTGGCTCCTTTGGGCTTTGAAAAATGTCAATTGAATTCTTGAAAAAGTTTTGTGTGTCTGGTTATGTTATGATAGTTATGTGTCCCCTAGGAAAGGGACATGACATACTAGAAAGGGCTTTCAAATGCTGGGCCAGGGATAGGAGTGGTGGTGGGTCTCAGGCCAGAGCTGGGCTGGCGAGAAAGACAATGGATGCTGACAGAACCACCTGCCGAGATGCAGGCAGTGTGCTAAAGCCACCAGCACTTTCCAGGTGGGATAGGACTAGACTATAGCTGTAAACAGTCTGGTTGAAGTCATCAGAGATGAGGAAATAGAACATTATGGAAACTTATTTACATCCCAGTGAATATATGAAAGATTAACACATTTCTCACCTAAAATAATATTTTAATGATTTATAGTGATGACTTTGCCATTTTCCTGGATACTACTTACATTGTTATGTGGAACAGTTTACCATACTAATCCCTTATTAAGCATCAAGCCAGACATGTTTCCACTTAGAGAGAACATATTCCGGGATCATGACTCAGTTTTGTTTTTATGGAGCCAGATTATATCCTGAAGCTACACAGGAAATGTGCGCTCCTGTAGACACTCAACAGAATATCTTTCCACATTTTGAACCCCAAATAAAAAGTTAATAAAATCTACACAGTAAGAAAATGACTGTATTTGAAGCCCCATGCTACCCAATCTGTTTGCTTTCATGTGAACCCTCATAAACCTGCCTGCAGGGCCTCGTGGGCCAGGAGCTGTGAGCAGATTGGAAATGACAATTGCTATTACAGCAGGACTGTGAAACAAGCAACAGGGTAGCTGTACCTAAAATTTGGATAGTTTTGGGTCCTGAATTCTTTGGATTGATTTTTATATATTTTTGAAATAACACATTTCAATATTATGTCCATTACCCCCAAATTGCATGATACCTTTTAATTTGGACACTCAAGGTTACAGTCTCATTCACAGCATGCTAAACCCAGCTCTGCCTCTGGGTGCTTCATATCATACATGTTGAGATTTGGGAAAGATAAATTTGAAGAAAAAGGCAGGCAGATCTTTACAGGAAGATTCTAGGGAGTTGAAAAAGATTTCAATGTAGATTTTATTATATAATGAAGTCTGAGAGAAAATTCTGGGTTCACTCAATTCTGGGCAAATGGGCCTAGAATTGATAAGGTTACTTAAGGCTTATACCCAGATAGGACTCTTGGGCAAGAGGCTTCACTGCAGATCATGAGCTTGAAAAGAAAGTTTCAGGAAAATGGAACCTGTCCTTACCAAGCAGAAGAGTTACCAACAATGGGGGATGAAAAATACCATCCCAAGGATACGGTTGTAAGATGCATAAAATATCAAGTTGGGTGTCCTGCCTCGCCTGTGCCTCACAGGAGCGAGCAGAAGAGAAGAGAGAGGACCTGGGAAAGTGAGCTGGGAAATGTAACAGTTTATGTATGAAGGATACAAACTTAAAAATCCAACAAGCAACAAAGGGAAATAGATATATTTCTCATATATAACAAAATAACAAGTGATATTATATGTAGTGAACAGTGGTCAGATTGTTCCATAAATAAGACATCTAAACAATTAAATCTCAGGAAAGCACTTTCAAAGCAGCCCCCCCCCTTCCGTTTTAGTGTAGATTTAAGAGCAGGGGTGACCATTGATATTGAAGCCTCCACACCCCATGGTGTCAGTAAAGATGGAGGGTCTGGTGCACACTGCCACCTAGTTTCCTTTGGTTAGTCCTAAACTCCTCTTTGCCTAGAATGGAAGTGATACCACTAGGGATGATCTTAAAGGACAAGGTTCATCCGAGATGAAATATAGCCAAACCCTACCAAAGGCCTCACATCTTCTTCACCTTGTTGTCTCCTGAGGAGATGGTGAGGGCCTTTAGACTTCAGCTTAGTAGTCAATTCTTGTTGCTTAACTGTTTTCTCTCTCATTTCCCTGGACAGCCTCTTAGAGCAACTCTGGAATCACCAGACACTTTATGAGAAAATCAGTAAGTTAGAGGTCTATGGAGTAGAGGCAGCTGGTTTTGTCCAGTGTGCATGGTGAATGCACTTCCTCTAATGAATTCTGACTTTTCTCCATGACTGATGTCGTATTTTTCCATACTCTAGTTTCCAGATGAAATGTTCTTTGAAGTTTGTTCTTAGAAGGAGGTTCTCAAGTCACAGCCAAGTTATAGCTTCCCTTCTCGAAACTCTGTTCCCAGCACGGATGTTTCCACCATCTTGGATGACCTACTCAGTACTGCTCATCATTGGCCTCTTTACAGTTTCTTTCTCTCTTTCCCTTTTTGTTTTCTGAGACAGGATTTCTTTGTGTAACTATCTTGACATTTATTTTGTAGGTCAGGCTAGCCTTGAACTCAAAAAGATCCACCTGTCTCTGTCTCTCCAGTACTGGAATTAAAGGTGTGCACCACCATGCCTGGACTTTATCTAGAGTTTCTTTAGCATGTGCAATTTCTCTTCTGCTTCCTCCCATACCTTTGCTTCTAACATATGCCACACTGTGAAAGTTCCTTTGAATTATTCTGTTTTTATTCTTGTTAGCTAACAATCTTTCTTTCTTCTTCCATATACCTACTCCATTAAGCATTCTTTTCTAGGGGAGGGTATCTTGACCACAAGAGGAATCATGCACAATTACCTCTATCTAAATTTGCCATACAGAAGATGCTTAAAGCAAAGGGGCACATGTGACTTACTGAGCTCCTTTGCGCTATGGCTCTGTCCTCCAAGTACAATAAGCATCAGGAACATAATCAGAGCAGCTGTGCTTATCCAATGAGACCCTTAGAGATGGGCTTGGTTCATGTTCGTTCCTCATAGGAAGGGATGGGAAGAGTCATGAGACTCACATGAGAGCTTAGCCACTTCTTTTGATGCCTTCTTCCAAGCTCTGTGTCAGCAGTTTTTAATCCGTGGGTAGAGACCCCTATGTGGGTAGGGTGTCAAAGACCCTTTCACAGGGGTTGCCTAAGACTTTCAGAAAACACAGATATTTATGTTATGATTCATAACAGTAGAAATATTAGTTATGAAGTAGCAATGAATTAATTTGATGATGCAGCATCAGTGCAACCTGAGGGACTGCACTAAGGGGCTGCAGCACTGGCAAGGTTGAGAACCCCAATCTATGTCACCCTGACCCAGCTGCACGTGGTTTTAGCAGTTGCTAGTACACAACATATGGAAGCTTGACTGAAAGGTGGACTTGACCTCTCCCATGTGTCTGTAGGGAAGTCTTCATCCATGCCAGGCTGAAGCTTTTTAGCAATATGTTTTGTGTGTGTGGGTGGGGGGTCATTCACACTCCATTGAGTAACCTCTCATTATACTCTTATAAGTAAGCCCAATAAATTCACTAGCTCATGAAGCTGGACTCTGGTAGAGTGGTTACTCCAGTCTCTTGTTGGTATACTAAGGCACCAAGTCTCTTGTTGCTACAACTATGTGTTTATTGACAACTCAAGAAAAATTAGTGCACCATTTTGAGATACTCCAGCTTTGAAAATCTGAAGAAATTTACAAAAAGATCATATAAAAATATGACAAATATACATCCTTCCAGAGCTTGCAACTTTTCACAGAAAGCCCTCAGATCAGTGGGAAATGTGCCATCTTGTAGAATGATTGATTTGAAAAGCTTAGAAGCTGAATTTTCTTAAATTCCAAGTGTAGGCATAAGTTGTGTGCTCATCACACATAAAAGCTAATTCAGTAAGAGGTGAAATGTTAATTAGCTTGTTTGTAGTAGTCAGATACATACATACATATGTTACAAACATACATTTTTTAAAAGTCATGTTTTGTACCTTAGACACATGTGCATTTCTTATTTACCTCCCACCCCAAGCCATGCTTATTCCAAACAAACCAACTTGTAGATACAAATGGTGGTATTTGTTTTTCTCTTTATAGATACTTTCATTCTATCAATAAAGTTTGGTGAGTTTGGGGGATGCTGACTTTGGTTGATATTTACTAAGTGTTTTATTAAAGTCCTGTGGATTAGCACTTGCTCTAACATTTCCAAGAGGATAAAGCCAATAAATGAACAGTGGATTCTGGCAACACAGAGGACTTGCCAGCTAGCATTGGACATCTGCTCTTTTCTATCCCATTCCTGCCAAGTAAGAAAAGGGAGGTGGTTGAAATTTTGTTTTCTCCTATCATTGGCTTGACTCAATGGCTACAGTGTGTTAAATTCTCTAAGATTAGTGAGATGCATTTAAAGACAAAGATTTCATTTTCCTGACATTTACATTTTGAAAGCCAGGTGGATGATATGACCCTTGGCTTTGGGCAGAAGTGCATGGCATTTCCAGGAAGTTGCTCAGTTGCCCATGTATATTCTTTCTATAACTGACCACTGTGCACAATGTGTAATCTCTGGACACTCATAGAAATCAGTTTTGCATTCTTAAAACTCCAAAAAGAAAGGAAGCCATTCATGGGATTTTTCCCCCATATTTTTAAACTTGCTTATAAATGCTCATGTTCTTCCATTATAGGTCCCCTAAGAAGACACTTGCCCTCATGGTAGTGCTGCCTCTTTGATTAGTCAACCATATTGTACATGTCTTTATGCAGTTTGCCACAACAGGCCCCAAGGCAATTTTCCTTTCCTATGATCTCACAAAGGCCTGGCCAGCTCTGGTCTTAAGCTTATTTTAGTCCTAAAAAAGGAGAGGAGGGGTAGAAAGAGAAAAAAAAATTACTTCCTTTCCCATCTAATCCTGACATTATACAATGCATATCATGCTAAAAGACTCAGGGTAGTAATCCTTATAGCTAAGAAGGTACAATGGCACTTAATAATGGACTGATGGGGAACAGAGGCCTATCCGTGAAGTGTCACTTTTGTGGCTTGGCTTTCCTCTGGATGAGTTTCTCTCTAGTCTCTCACCCTGACAAGGGCATATTTTCTGTCTCTATTAGCAAATGAGTTTTTCCAATCCCCATAAGTGCTGATCACCTATTACCATTAATGACAAAACACCATTAGATATGATCAAGGGTATTTCATCTGGCAAACCCACTTTTTCCTTTCAGTAGACAAATTGTTGAATTATTACATGATTTTGTTTTTTTCTAATTCTGCCTTTACATCTTTTCTGTGGTTGTGATGTTCAGCCGATCTTCTGAGTCCTTGATGGATTTGTTGAGCTTATTCAAGACATAATATGCTGTAGTAGCGAGGTTTCTTGGTCCCGGACGGCCAGAGGTCCCAGACCCACAGACCTGCCGCACCAGACCCCTTAGCCACCCACTGCTGCTACTCAGGCCCCCAGAAATGACTCAGACGCTTATACTAACTTCATGCTGTTTGGCCTATGGCTCAGGTACATTGCTAGCTAGCTCTTACATCTTAAATCAATTTCTATTCATCTTTCCTGCCACGTGGCCCATGGCTCACCTGTGTTCCTTACATGCTTTTTCTTGGGTGGCTCCACCCTTCCTTTTCCTACCTATTCTGATTCCTCCACTACTTTTTCTATGGTGCCTGTCATGGGCCAAAACAGCTCCTTTATTTAAAGATTGATATTCACAGCATGCAGAAAGACATTCCCACATCAATATGCTGATGATTTTTATGTATAATTTTGATTAGGCCACAGTAACACTCACAGATATTTGTACAAATATTCTAGATGTTTTTGTGAAGATGAGATTAGAATTTAAGTTGGTGGACTTTGAGGGGAGAAGATTCCTTTCTATCTACTCAGTTGGATCCACAGAAGGGAGACAGAGCTCCTTGGAGAAGGGAGTGGTCAATGAGTGAAACCCATGCCTAGATTATCAGCTCATTAGAGAACTTCTTCTCCATCACCTTCCATTTATTTTCACCTCCCTCCCAGGTTGGAAAGAAATTTGTTTTCTCACATTCTACATAGGTGACCAGATTCCCGGACTCACTCTCTTCTATCAATCACTATTCAAACTTGTCTTCAGTTTATTCAAATTCTTTTAAAAATCAGATCCCTTCCATCTTTCTTGTCCACGCTTCTGTCCTTACCTGTCTGTGTTACAGTTTCAGGGCAAGCACAGGACAAGCTCTCCCATTCTTTCTCATTCACCCACTGCAGGGCAGCCACCCCAGCCTCCCCAAGCCTTGCTATTATTACCCCCCATTTCTTGAAAGTCCAAAGTGAACTTCCCTTTCTACCTGTTAAGATTGTGCTTGATCTGAATTCACTTGATACTCTGTATTCTTCTCTGAAACTCCCTCAGTGCTTTGCATATTTGTTCCTAGACTGGTTCAAGCTGGACCCCTCTCTTTCTCATCAGCAATGTCCGTCCTCATTTCCAGCCTGCTTCTGTGCATCCCTCCTAGGTCACTGATTTTCCTCTCCTCTCACCTAGGATACTATGAACATACAGATTTAGCCTGTATAATGTCCTTTATGCTGCCTTTATATGTCATTGATAAGAATCTTACATTTTCACTATTTCCTGTATGTTAATCTTCAATAAGGCAACAGGTGGGAAGTGCACTGTGTCTAGTTTAACCTAATCTTCTTTCAGCCTTTCTCTGTGCCCATTGATCTTCCAGGCTAAGGCTGTGGGATTATTGTAATGAAGAGTACGCAACAGAGTAATCTTTTCAACAGATGAGGCTGTATCTTTGCTAGATGGCATGGCTGTGTACCAGACTACTTGGTAACACAACAGAAATGCATTTCTTCCAATGCCAGAGGCCATAATCTCACGGTACTGTTGAGTGCAGTCAGTATCCAGTGATAATATCCTGACTTGCAGAGGGATGGATGTGTGGTTGGAAAGAAAGGGAGACAGAGGGAGAGGGAGAGGGAGAGAGGGGGAGGGGGTAGAAAGAGAAAAAGGGTGGGGTGATGAGAGAGACTGTTGTTGGTCTTTATAACTAGATTACTTCTGGTTGTGTCAACATTTCCTGGGAACATGAACAAACATATACTCATTCCACATAATGCACCCAAGTCTAGTTTGAGGATCCAATGAGTTCAAGTAAGATTTTTACAGGGGCATAGACATTGAAAAAAATAAATAGTTCCTTTTACCCCAGAAACTACTAATAACTTATATACTTCCGGGGGGGGGGATGAGCTCCCCCCTTTAGCATCCATTAACTGCCTATATGTTCTGGAGGAGGGGTGGAGCCTTGTGGGCACCCCCTCCACACACACACACACACAACAGGCTCCACTTATGCAGCTATGGAGCTCTCCTGCGGATAATCATGGCTACTGAGAAGTCAAGAAGGCAAATGATCATGTCATACCCAGAAGAGAGAATACAACACTCCCAAAGGTCTCTATCTCTAAATTGTCACCATGGAGATTTAA